>OY540813.1:4454703-5704703 GCA_961205875.1 Sialis fuliginosa | reverse complement strand
TTCATAACTAATTCATGACTTATATTTAAATAAACAGTATTCCCCGACCCATTCAAACTAGTAGACCTTTTCAGACAATAGACTAAATATATAAAATAATTAAAATCAATAAAAAAAAAACATTCAAACAATAATGTTATTACGTAGATTTCTCATAAGTATAATAATTACATAATATTTCTTTCTAAACAATCATTGTTAATAGTTCACGCGTCTACTAGCATGTTTGTAATATAACACATGCCTGCACTAGTGAGTCTCAACAGGTGTGTTTATAGTTAACCCTATTGTATTTTCTTGTTGGGAATTTTTTAAGCCATTTTAATGTAATTATCTACCGGTGAAAATTATATCAGTGCATGTTTTAGTATAGCTCATCAGAATAAAAAAGTAACAAGCTTCGGGTTGGGGTGAGACCCTTTAGGTCCACACAATCAACTTCCCAACATGGTATGATTATAAATACTTGAATACTGATTTATTGTTTCCATACATATAGTTTATGTGAATATTTTTTTTAATATGAAATAAAACTGACCTTTGTATTATGAATATTAGTTTTCTAATATTCTAATGTCAATAATATAACACACATTTTTAGAATAACTAATTTGACAATTTGAATTAAATTGCATTTGTTTTTATAATAACTAATCTGACAATTTAAATTTAATTGCATTTATTTCCAATGCAACATGAATTGTAGACTTATTTATTAGTATTTAAAATTCAAATTTTGATGGTGGTTTTCACCCCTTCTATGGCTGTTTAGGCTCGTATAACAAAAAAAATACTGAAATACATTTTTCATTATTTATATTGTAGAATATTTATGCTAAGTTTCAAGTAAATCAGACCAAAAAAAACTTTACACCCCTTTTTACCCTCTTAGGGGTTGAATTTCGAAAAATCCAACGAAGTCAATAGCATTTTTTATTTACGAGATTTCGTGAACGTAAAAAATGACACGCACATACGCACGTACGTACATACACACACACACAAACATCTTTCTGAAAATAGTGTAAATATACTATAGTGACCTTAAAACATACAATTATGTTGAAATTTTTGATTTTGATTTTCGGACCGATTACAATACCTTCCAGTTGGGAAGTTAAAAATTAAGAACCGCTGGTATACACGGCCATAAAGCCCATGACATTATCATAAAAATGTTTATTTCAACACTCTTTCCGTCATTTATAAAACTGATATTTATGAAACAAGATTTGCTTTTAAGATTATATAAAAACCGTTTATTTAAACCGTATTCCAGGTGATTTAGTACTGGAAAATAGAGTATAATTGCTTTTTTCAATGAAAAATTACTTTTGCAATTGTATTTCTGTGATAACACTAAATAGGATAAACCTATTTAATTTAAAATAAAAATATTTCAGGATTTTGTTGTTATATATTATATCATATATTATTTTTGCTTCCTTGCCATATTTAAAGGATGGGAAATTGTTTCTAAAAGAAAAAAATAGTCTGCAATTTCAAAATTTCCCCCAAAACCCTTATCAAATACATAAATAAATTTTAACTTGGGTTTCACTAAAATGTGTAAATATGTGAAACTGTTGAATTTCCAAGTGTTTTTTTTTTAAATATCATGAAAACTGTATAGAATCTTTTTTATAGAACATTACATTTTCTATAAAAAGAGTATTATTTTTGTAGTTTTTTCAAAATTATCTCCTTTTGCAGAATTTAGCACAAGGAAGCATTCTTCCATCACATGGCATACTTTTTAACACGCTTTTATTAGACTAACCTAACACTCTAAGCAAATCTTACAACTCACTTCTAATTTATTCTCGTATCGATTTGAAAATTTGCAAACTTACGCAATTTTAGTGGCAATACAATAATATGGTACCGTCGAGCTTATATGATGATTGAGGTGGTCATATAGGGACTTCTCAATGGATAACAATAAGCACAAGCTAGTTTTTTTAAACTAGAATTTATTTATTAGACAGTATCTCCTTCCTGTATCAAAAAATCCCTATTGTTTTTTTTTTTAAATATCTCTCACCTTGCAACAAAAGTTTACAAATTCAGCTAGACACATCTACATCATATTTGCATCATATTTAACTCACGGCTTACTGCATATTATGAGTTTACGCAATTTTTAAGTAATATTTGAATCATTTTTACCCAAACAAATGATTAATCTGTAAATGATGAAAAATTTTACAAATGGTGTAATGAAAAGTTTTTACATGAAGTAAATCTATTTACTCAAACAAAATTGCTATAAATTTTGTAAAAATGTATTTTATCAACTCGAGATCATCATATATGTCTATCTGGGAACATATCAAACATACCTACACATATAAAGTAATTACTACTTAATTCACATATCCATTATACACGTGGTAACTTCGATTGATCTGATAAAAGGCCAACTCTCAACAGAAGATGACACCGTATGATTTTGTCTGCGATCGTATGTCTGCGTTACAGCCAGGTGTTTCGTCTGCAAAGGGTATTCAAGATACACACACTTCTTAAAGAAACAGGGGTTCAACAGCTTCGTGTGGGGGAATTCCTTTTCTACACTCAAGTTTACGAGTTAAAACAGCTACATTTGTAATTAATATATTCTATACGAAATTCAATTTAATTTTAAGGATATCTAATTTCAATAAGTTTTTAAAAATATTATGTCTCAAAAAATTGCTTTTCTGTAGAAAAATTTTAAACATTAATATTATCTACAACTTTTATTTAAAACATTTTTTCTGATAATAGGTACGTTATCAAATACAAATCCCCTAACCATAAAAATTGTAAGAGTTTAGACTTACACGTGTTTCAATAGCAATGCTATCATCATCGGAGTCCTAAAGACACTGTGTAAGTCTAAACTTTTACAATTTTTATGGTTAGGGGATTTGTATTTTATAAGTCATAACCATAGTTTTTATCTGTTTGTTATAATAGGTACGTTTCCGGATTAGTTTAAATTTTGATATTTGTAAGATTCACCGTGTTGGACTGTAATAAATGTCATTTTGAGATAATGGTCGTACTCAATTCAAGAGATCCTTAAAAGTGTAGTTACGTTGAAATTTCGAGTTTGAATTTTTCCATAATTACATTATTTTATTCGTTGTACCTATACGTATAAGAAATGATTTTAAAAATCTATAGAGCGTCCGTTTATTACGGAAAGCTTCTAAAGAGAGAGGGATTATAAGATTGAATCCCAAATCATTCTTACGTAAGATTCCTCTTACTAATTTAATAATGCTATATATGTTAATTAATTTGCTTTTCTATTGCTATGCAGTTTTTCTTAAAAAAACATGTCTCATTTTGCAATAGATCTTCAAAATACATCTTATTGATAAATCGTTAAATACAAAAATAGAAATCTTACGAAATATTACGAACAGGGAATACAAGAGGGAAAAATTAGCAAACGATCTTATGAAATAAAAGTTTTTATTTCATAGAACTTTGTCAACAGTCCACGTACAAATGTGGCTATAACCTATAACTAGAACTATAGATACTAGGTACGTTCGGTGCAACAAGGTGTAGCATGTGCATCTTTCAGCAAACTAAATAGGGTAAGTATCGGTATGTTTTGTACGTAAGGATTTCACTACTTTAAATTAACAGGGGCTGTGTACAATTTTGTGTATTTATAAATATTGTGTTCCTGTAAACGGAAGAGGGTAGATTTTTTGCGGAAATCAGTACTATTTTAAAATAGTTTTGCTTCGTTGAAAAAAGTAGTGTAAAAACGTAACTATTAATAAGTACCTACGGCATTGTATTTTTTATGGTGAAACTTTTTAGTTCTAGTATATAAAAAATAATCGACGCAATCTATTGATAATAAAATAATAAAAGAACCACAAAAATGCATAATATAAATTTGAATTTCGACATTTTTAGATAAGAATTACAAATCTGGCATATTTTATAATAAATAAATAAAAAATTGATTCGATTTATTTCATTTATAGTAAACAAAATTCAAATGAAATTCGAGAAGAACGTATGTACATCTACATATTGTTATGTAGATACGTAATCTACATAGTTAACACCTTAGCGGCATATTGTTTATCGACAATTCTTATTTGATTTCCATTTCAATACCAGGTGCGAAAATAAAAGTGAGATATATTATTAAATTCTTCAGTAAATTAAAATAATAAATAAGTATGTATAGGGATTTTCAGTGTTATTTCAAACGTATGCATATATTTCCTCTGCTGACCAACTAAATTTTTTTTCTTGCAAATTAGAAATATGATTCAAATTTATCAATGGTATTAATTTTATCCTTGAGTTGTCTTAATCAAGTCGTCAAAAATTATTTACAAATTGCTGAAAATATTATGCTTTGAATTGTTTTCCAACTTTATAAATTCCATTTTGACATTTGATAATTTTTAATAACTTAAGATTTAACTTTTTAAACGTATTAAAAATATTTTATTTGTTAACTAGTAAAAATAAATGATTCAAATTCCCTAAATTCAAATTTTAAATGTCAAATCCAAAGCACCTTAATTTATACATTTTTTGGAACTTTTATGACCAAACTAAAGAATAAAATTTAGAACTAATGGTTTTGGGTCTAGTTTAAAATTTACAAGAAAAAATACATTTTGGAGGAAAATAAATATTTGCCTATGTCTAAAATAACATTGAAATCCCTATGGACCGTAATTAAATTTAATTCTATATTCAGTACATTCCTCCCACTGACGATTAACTCACAAATAAATATAATATATTCATCTAACTAAAATGTGTTAGTAATAATTAAAACAAAAAAAAATATTGTCAGCACGTAATTATACTAGACATATTTGTCATTAACTATACCACATCATGTTCTGAATTTTGTACTACATGCAAAACAGAATATGTAATTCAAATGTCGAAGTGTAATTAATTATAAAAACATACTGTTTCATATGGTTTTAATCACATTATTACCAATAAATCGATTTCAAAAGGAGTTTATGCATGCGAAAATAATTTTTAAAATAAACTATCAAAAATTCACTAGATATATTTAATAAGTATACAAAATAAATTAATTCCTATATATATAAATTGTAATTTAAAAAAAATACGTAGTTCTGGATAAATTGATAAAATTCAGAGAACATTTATGTCAGTAAATGTAAATAAATACCTCTTATTTAATTTTATAAATACCTAAGAGATAAATCTTTCAATTCTTTATCAATTCAATACATTTCTTGGATTTCTACCGTTTCAATATATTTCCTTTGATGTTTCTCGTAATAACTTTCATTGTGATACTACATGCGTATTTTATAGTATCTGACATTTAAGTCTTTACTACTCGTAATACTTTATATGTATATAAATAGATTACCTTTTTACTTTTTTATACATTTTATCATATTGTTAAGATATTTACATTTACTAAAGAAATTCAACAACATTGTATGTATTTTCTGGAACTGACTTCAATTATAATTAAGATATCAAAATTGGAATCAACAAAAGGATTTACATTTTTACATAAGGTATTGGCACCAGTTATGGCCGCTATAAGAGCAATGTTTACTGTTTTTGTGATTGACGGGTTTTTTTTGTAATTCTCATGAACTCATGTTACTAATAAAGCAAGCAACTCTTTATTTTATCAATTTAATTACAAAAATCCGCAAATATAGTTTGTTTTTTAAATTATAGCCTTTTATTTTGTTTATGTTTTTTCTCCAGTAATGGATAAAGTAAAACCAGTAATGAGCACGCAGTGATGGGCACAAAAGATATAAAAGAAAGAATCGTCAAATTTGAAACAATGTAAAGCAGTTGTTATGATAATATAATAATTAATAAATAAATTATACTAATAATTAGTTTAAATGTCCACTATTTTGACACATATTGGCAGATTGTTATCAAATCACGCTGTAAGATAGTTAAATGTATATAGATTAATATTCAGAAATGGTAGTAGGTAATCAAATATCAACAAATATTTCTAATTCAGTACATTTAATTAAAAAATAGACATTACTGGGGTCATATCCAAGACTGGTGCCAGTACCTTATAAAACCATTTTACTACAAAAGTTATATGAATTTTTTTTCATTTTATAAACAACAAAAAAGATTCTTTACAATTTCATGAAAATGCTCCTTTCTTGAAATATTTTACATATATCTACTAGCAAGCCAATTTTCATTAAAATCTGTTCAATGGTTCATGAGATATACTCGAGACAAAGATTTAGGGGACAAACACAGAAGTGAAACGAAAAAATTAAGTGGTAAATTTGAAATCAAGTGCCAAAAATTGATCACATTGTTTTGGTTATGAGAAGAAAGTAAAATTTACGTTCATAAATAAATCAAACATACATCAATTACTAAACATAGCAATAATTGTCGTAATAAAGCTTCATTTATAACAACAACAGTGGTGTTCCCTTTCAGACCCTTGATTATTGCAACCAGGAACATCGGCATGTTGCAGCAATCAACAATTAACAACATTAATTAAATACGGTTATAACGGCGATTGGAAATTTCAACTTTAATAGGAATCGAACGTGTGATCTCTACAATATGTAACCGAATCAGTCACTACATTAAACACTTCTCAATAAGCGTGATGAAGCTAACATATGATACTAGAATAGGTACCTAATAGTACCTATACAGAGAATTTATCGTTTATAACTACATATTGTGGACGGAATATTCGATTATCGGTTATAAACTATTGACCTTCTATAGTTTTCACTTTCGTGCGAAGTTACACAATCTGTCGAAAATATTTGCCCTTTACATTTGATATATTTTGGAGTTTTTAAAAACCTCTATAGATAGCTCCATTTTCTTAGACAGATGGAAGCTTTTAGGAGACATTCTTTGTATACATTTGTTCATATCTACTTATCATTTATTTTATTTCACATCTCTAACACTTCTCTTAGCAAAGAAATTTTCCAATAGGTTGATAATATTAAAAATATAACATTGTTGTTTAAAAGTATTTAAAACTTTATATTGAAACTAGCGGACTCGTCACGGCTTCGCACGGGAGTTAATATTTCACCCCCTGTAACGTATAGAGGGTTGTAATTGTTGTTTTAACCGACCCGGCAAACGTTGTTCTGCTCAAAAATAATTTGTTTAAAAATATTTCTTTCCACATAACATATATTCTAACGGAGCACATATGGTGTGAATATGGCTTCGATACGTCCAGTGGTTTAGGCCTGGTGATATCACATACAAAAAACCAACTTTTTGATGTATTTTTTATACGGAAATTTTTTTTCGAAATATCTCAACCCACCTACCCGGTCCTAAAAATCTATAAACTTATCAGAGCACCAAACGAACATATGGTGTAAATATGGCTTCGATACGTCCAGTGGTTTAAGCCTGATGAGATCACATACATACGTACCAACGTTTTTTATTAGATAAACAAATATAAAAAAAAATATATGCATTTCTGATTATACGCCTTTGTTTTTCGTTTCTTATCTCAGCAGTAAAAATATTCATATTTGTAATACAGATTAGTTCAAATGCACAATACTAATTTAAGAGCAAATCTTAACTTCAATCAAGACTGATTCAATTAGAATAATAAGAGACTAATGCCAGTATAATTATCAATTACAGCTTTTCTACATAAATACTAACACGGCACTTATATAGGTCACTTACAACTTCTTCTTCAAACATAGGTTTATTAACATACATATGAACTAAATTCGCTGCAGCAATTTTCTCGGAAAACTGATAACGAGTTTGAACATTCAACCACAACTATAGTATTATAACAAATGATACATAAAATGAAACATTCGCTACATTCAATATGTATTATTAATCAGTAATTTAAACGCTTGTGGTCAAACTTTACTCTCCATCAAAATGTTATTGAATTTATCTATAACTCCTGTAATACTATTTACTTTTCATTACACACATTTATTAATAATTACATTGAAGGATTATTTGCATGAAATCAATTACATATTAAATATAGGTAATCATTTGTTGAAAATAATGTTTTATATTTTTATTACATACGATTTCTATTTCTTATTTACAAATAATGGAGATGTATATCCAAACATCTTTACGAAAGTAACTTTGTCTATCTGTTTGTTACCTTCTTATGTCTAAACCGCTGAACCGATTTTGATGAAATTTGGCAGAGAGATAGCTTGCATCCTGAAGGACATAGGCTACTTTGCATAGCGAAAAAAAATACAAATTTCATGCGGACGAAATCAAGGTAACAGTTAGTTTTTTATATAAAGTTAAAATATTATTATAAGGGATATTGTAAAGTAGAACTACAATGTTTATAATATGTAAAGTATGTGTTAAAATTAAATACTGCATACTGCAGCCAAACGCCCATACTCAACGATAAAACAACAGTGGTGGGATTTTTAGAAAAAAAGGTCAGTTTAGTATAAAACTAGCATAATATATTAAACACATTAATTATTTTCCAGCAGTTTAAAAGTCAAAGCAACTAACTCTTTTTGTAAGGAGTAAAATTGATATAGAAAATATATACTTACAGTAAAATTTAACTACTGAATATAAGGAAATCGATATTATTTCAAGCACATGTAAATATCTGCTCTTTTGATTTTATAATTTAAAAAAAAGTTCTTACAAATCGTGAACAAATTGTAGAAAATAATATAATTTAGCTTGTTCTACAACTTTTTCAATTTAATGTATAGTATTTAAAATACTTATAGTATTCAAATTGCCCCTTAATCTAAATGTCAAAATGATATTAATAAAGTTGTAAAACAATCCAAAGTACCATATTTTCTGCATTAAGTTGATAACTTGTAAGAACTTTTGGTGTTTATAACATGAATTAGTATACCTATTTCATTCATGTTTTATACTTTATTCATTCAAGTATAGACTTTAGCTTTTGTAACATTCATGCATAGAGAATTTGTACAAATCCACATAGAATTAAATCACCCACAATCTAGTTACATCGACTCGTTGTTGCAAATAAACTATTACTTTGATAGAATAACAACAAATGGAAATATGTAAGCGATGCTCGTGCACAAGCAACTTGTGTTTATTTGTTTACACTATTCTAGTTTATAGATTTCCAGATGTATTTACACATCAGTGTACAACAATTGATTAACAGCCTCAAACACTGGGGAAATTATTTGTATCAATAATGTTGCATGCCCGATAGACTTCACTTTGTACATGTGGCAAGAAACGTAGATATATATGCAAATATGCACGTACTTACAAACTACATATATCATATTAATTCGTTACATGAAATGTAAATAACGAGAGAACATAAATATGCCTTTTTTACATATTTAATTAAACAGAATTTTAATTTTTAAAATTTATATAACTGCATCTTTTTTTATATTTTTTATAACACCAAATTCCCCCAAATTATATATGTTTCGATAGATCAAAAACTCTCTCTTGATGTCTCTAATATAAAAAATGATCGAACTAACTACCAAATATGTATTATCTTATATTAACTAATTAAACGCAACCCAATTGTGAATCAAAAGATTAAATAACTCCGGTATTATAAACGAGCTAACAATTTGAAAATGTCAGCAAGCACTCTTAAATGAAGTTTCAAACCTATCTGACAGTTCTCTTGAAGTTTCATGAAGTGCTTGATAATTTTCGCGCACGCATGGTATGTAAACGCCAACAATGAGGATATTATGAAAATTATTTTATACGGTAAGAATCGCCAACTGTGTTACAAGTTGAAGTATCACTGCTCTAAATTCCATAACTAATCAATAGATACTATATCACAAAATTAATAATATCCCATTTAAAAGTGCTTGCTAGCTAGCAAATTTGTTTACTCCTTTATAATAATTTCAAAAACCATATTCCATAATTGGGCCCAATTATATTCGAATAACTGAAAAAAGTAAGTTTACATCCTAGTTATCGAAATTTGATACATTATCCTCTTTGTCGGCCAAGTAGGTTGGTAATCCTTTTCCGCAATAAAGGTTTATCATACTTCATACAAAATATTGGTATGTAAAATACATTTTTATGTTAACATTTATTGCTTATTCAAATTAAGATAATTTTCTATAAAAAAATGTTATTTAATGATAATAAAAATATATAGTACAATTACTATTTATTTATTTATCAATAATTCTATAATTTATTACAGCAAATAAATAATTGTCTTTTTCATTTTATATCTACTTTTTTATTGGAAATAAAAAAATAAATAAAATATTTGAAATGGCATTAATAATTCCATTTTGATTTGTATTTTGTTTACATTTATCGAGTGTATCAGGTACATATATTCTATAAATAATTTAATAACTAATTGCAACTGGATGACCAACTCTTTGTTTTATATCAGGAGTTTAGTGTTAATGAACTATATCGACACATTATTCTGTGTTTTCTATTTATCTTTTGAGAACTCACATTAACATTAGACAAAAATGTGTACCTCAATAGCCGATGCAATGTTATCTTATCTAATGTGATTATTTACACTTGATGACATATGTGTATTAGTTATTAATTATTAATATATTGTGGACAAATTCATTTGAAATACTGATAATTATTCTACAAATTGTATAATAGAAATACAAATTTTGAAATTGCAGATTATTGTTATTTTGACAAAATGGCTTAACGTTGTATTTTAACAATACAGACATTAGTGCAAATTGATAATCTAATTTATTACTACTCTGAAACTGACTAGAACAATTAAGTGAATATTTAATGAAGAAAAAGAAAGCATTTCTTCAAGTTATGCCGTTGTTAGTTTGTAACATGGTGCTTCCATGATATTTTATTCAGGTAGATGTTGGAATTCAATGGAAATACCAAACGAACCATACATACACGTATTTTATCGCTCTCGTTAATGGGGACAAAGCAGTTTCAATGAGTTTTGTTCGTCATATTGTGAATATAATCGATCTATTACAAATAACTGACAACATTCAAAAAGTAACGGAAAGTGTGTATTGTCTACGACTACATATTATGATAATAATTTGTTTAATGAATTAAAGCGGTTGTATTTTAAAAAATATAGTTAGTTATGATGTTATAAAAAAAGTATACATTCAATGAACCTTGATGTTTGTTTATTCGCAAATTGGTGTTATGCAAATGTGATCTTTCGCAACACGATTATTTTTTTTCGCAAGGACGATAACAGGCAAAGAAGTCGGGATAAACTTACCGTGGTGGTTTCTTCATCGGAACAATGTTGTGGGACAACACAACAATGGGACTGTTGTCAGTCTCATCCACATAATGCTCCCGTCAAATGTCCGCCAGATTTGCCAATTAACAGTCAAATAAATCACAAAACACTACAAATTCAACCACTTGTTGTCGTCTTTTTAACGACGTCAAATCACCTAACCGATCACATTTCTTGTACAAAGTATTTAATTCAGAATTAACCACACTTGTCACTTAAGTATTTTTGTCAAAACGCGAAAAAAACAATACGTTGTCAGCGAGATAGAAGTGTATTAACGGAACACACTTCGCATCGCTTAAAGATTTCACACAGACAAGGCTGGCGGACTCCCCCAAGGGTGAAATGGACTTTTCCGCGTGTACGCCATTGCTGAACGTATAGTACACACACAAACCGTCAGATGCCACCGCTAACCTAGCGCTCACTTCACGAATGTTACGTAGCTCGCTCTCTGTTGTGATACTATTGCTGCTTTTGACAAATTCTGATAGTTACATATTGTCAACAAGTTTATTTCTTTCACTGTTTGTCACACATTCACATATAGTTATTACAGAACTCGAGATTCAGTCTAGAAATAAAAAGTTTATCAGCACACCAAACATTAACAATATTACATATAAATATTAAAAGTCAATGAAAAAAGTATCAATGGAGGTTACTCTGTACCTAATAGTACACGACCATTTTCTGTCACTTGACTCCCACTTAAGACCATAACGGAAGCCATGTTGCTATTCTGTTGTGCACCTATTGTGATGAGAGAGATGCATATATCGATTGAGTGTACAACAGGCATCCGGTGTCTCTATCCACCGCAGAAGTGAACGGCAACAGTGGGTGGGGGATAATTTCATGCTTTCCACTTCTCGCATGTACTAGAAAACGTATTTAGCAAAGTCCAACGCTACGCGAGAGGTACGCAGAGCCATCTAGCGATTGGGCTAACAGATCGAATTGACTGTACTCGCCCGATAGGTGGCTCGTATGTCGTAAGTACATGTTGTGTCTCAGTGGTTTTGAACTGTTTTGGTCATCACATATATGCACACTAACACAAACATAAGCATACACCTGAGCGGGTTGCGTCGTCAGCACAATTTGATTGATGCGTGCTTTTTTATCAGTATCATATTTAACATGCTTCTTTTGCCATGATGCAAAGCTATTTATCAAAAGGTTTTATTTATTTTGTATTTTAACAACACCGAAACTTCCATATATTTATCTTTTTTCCTTATTTGTTGAAACGTTTTGCTATCAACAAAATAAAGTAAATGTTAACGAATATTCTTTTTCACAAAATAATTATTTACTTTTTTGAAATTTTTCACTTACAGCAACAAATGTTTGTATAAAGATATAATTTATAAATTGTATGTACGAGTATATATTATTCAAATAGAAAAGTGTACTTCATACATATTATAAGTATTATATACTGAATCCAGGGAGTGCAGACCCTTCAGCCGAAAACTAATAATTTTTACATATCTCCAATATATAAACGTTGTAGAAATGTTCATCCCTCTGGGACCATTTTTTTATTGAAAACTACTCGGAATTATTATACACAAAAAATTCCCTGCGACTTCGCTGGCGTTTATTACTAAATCAAAACATTTACATTTTTATATACAATTTATTATAAAAAAAGTTTCATCAAAATCGGTTAAGTAGTTTTCGTGCTAACCCGAAACAAACAAACAGAATATACATAAATTCTAAAAAAAAATATCAAAATAGATTACATTTTCTATAAAACTCCATTGTACGACGCCTACAGATTTATTGAAAAAAAAATAGTAATATTTATTTAAAATACTACCCACTTTAATAAAAAATAAAATAAAAGTTTTTATCAAAGAATATGTACATCTAAAAATAAATCAGAAACAACGAAAATTTAAAATAAAATAAAAGATAAATACTACATCTGTACAAAAAAAAATTCGTCTCACGGAAAATAATAAACTAAATACCAACAAAAAAACATATCGACAATATTTCATCCGCGACCTTTTACACATCACTCACATTACATAATACCTATACCTACTAGAAATACGATACAATTTGTAGCTATAACGACAGAAATGATATCAATGATGTACGTTGTTTTTCTCTTCTCGACACTTCCTACGGCGTCTATAAAATTATGAGGATGTGTTAATTACCGTTACGAGTAGGATGCAGAGCTTTCAAGACGGTGAGTTTGACGTGAAAAAGGAAGTCGACAGTAATGAAATGAGAAATACATAATTTAATAACCGCTTAATATGTTCGGTAGGTGTAGATAAAATTTATAAAAATGTATATTTATTATACTTATCCAGAAAAATGGTTCGATGGATCAATTTCAAAATTTACAGGACTATTGGGGGTATATTAAGCTGTAAAAAAAACCTGGCAACATTAGTCTTCCCATTAATATTTGTAAAGTAGCGATAGATTTACTTAAAGACTATAAAAAGTAACTTTTTTGTACTATTTCAAACTAATGGTGTGGGTAAAAAAATGTTTTTCTAATAAAGTCATGAAAGGGTCTTGTAGGAAATTTATTCAAGTTTTTAAAACTGCTCTTAAATTTACTGTTTATTCTTGAGTTGCTAATATATTGATGGTCGAAGACAAAATAATCATTTTTCATTTAAAGTCAGATATCTCGGCAAAAAAATTTAAATAGATCTTTCCGTTTTACGTAAAGACAAACACTTTTCGTTCCGTGTCTGTCTGTCGAGTGAATCCTTGTAACACGTATAACTCATGAACCACTGAACCGATATTAATTAAACTTGGTTGGATGGTTGGGTCTGGCTTGAGGACGGTCTTATTTCAAAATCGTGTGTAATGAGGAGAGGTGACATCCCAAAATATTTATTTTTTCAAAATAAGACACATGAGCATTCAAGTAAATTAGAAAAAATGTATAAAAATTAAATGGTTAACCAATGCCAGGCAATTTGTCTTAACACTTGAAGATAATTAAATAAAAAATACAAAAAGCATGAACGATAAGAAAACAACACCGTTTTGTGACATATGCAAATGACCAATTTGTGCAACTTGCTTTAAAAAAAATTGCCCAGACTGCTTTGATCAATAAAATCATTCATAATGAGGTAGCCTTTATTTTTTGTAAAAATCATTATTTTATTATATTTTTTCAATAAATAATAAATAGGTAGTACGTGTGTTTTATTTACTTGTCCGTAATAAATGCAGGATAAATATTAAAATAAATATAAATTATATCCCCGTCATTTGCAGAAGTGTAAAGAGTGTACTATTAATTTCAATAATTTTAAATAGATAATTATTGTATATTCAGTTATTACTCTCGAAAACTGCAACATAGTAATTAAATTATGCATATTACGAATATTTAATCGAACTGAACTTGGTTAGGGCAATAATCTATTGAGGCGAAATCGGTTTGGTTAGTTTTATTAGGTTAATATGCAATAATTTAAACTAACAGTACACACTTTACTCACATTGGCGCTGATTATATTTTATAATACACTAGCTGTGGCCGTGCGGCTTCGCCCGTGTGGACTACGAGATTATTGTTTAGGATTTTTGAAAAATATAGTTGAATTAAGGACAATCGTATCGTAATAATAACTAATCAAAACCTAAATAAAAAAACAACTATCGGCCGAGCGCAGAATCCTTTCCTCTGCCTCGCAACACTTCATCTTAGTTCGCGCGAATTGCCGTGAATAATATGTTACTGTATGTATATTTCAAGTTATTTCCTAAACCAAAAGACCAAATTGGATGCTGTATAGGGCAAATTATATCTACATTAAGTACTTATGACGATGAAATCATTTGTTTCGATAAAGATTAATGTTTTGCAGGTCATAAGTCCACGTAAACAAAACTCAAATATTTTAGATTTTCTTTGTAATATAAAAGCAGTCACTGTGGTTTAAATATAAAAGTTAGACATATGGTGTCCCGGACTTTATTTTAGATCTTTTTATTCTACACAATTTTTTAATACATTATTTTGTTCAATATTGAACGGTTTGGGCAGCGTACTGCAAAAGAGCGCGTCGGTGGCAAACTTTTTTCCGACTTGATTTACTATTATCGTCACTGCTTAGTTGTTATGTTACCTAACGTAACAAAATATAGCCTATAATTTGGCCAGAGTACGTACCTATGAATTAAAAAAGAAACCACGTAAATCGTGGTTTCTTTTTTTTTTTTCTCTAGTGATAAGCGCACTAACAGACAGTCAGAGACACATTGAGCTTTATATATACATATGTATGTTATGTATAGATGAGACTTGCACATCTACAAATACCGGGGATATAACAGACAAGTACCGATAAATATTTCGTTAATCAACGTTTAGGAAAACCCTTAACATTTTCCAGAAGTAAAATATCTGTTCAATCATTAGAATGTTTACAGGCAAGAGAGAAGTTTACATTTTCTTATTATGAGAATAAACAGACCTATTGTACCGTGAAATTCTCTTCAGTTTAAGTTTTCAATTTACTCAATCTTTTTGCGCGGTACATTTCTCAGAAGCTCACGATGCCGCCAACGCACACGCCGCTTTTCTTTCTTCTCCCCCCCCCCCCCAGGAGACGCGTGTGTACGTGCACTCGGACTGACACACGTGGGTGTGTCTCGGTGACGTCACCCCCACGCAGTCTGACGTCACGCGTGCCCGTGACGTAACAAACGCCACATCCGCCAACAGCGTAGGTCGCACGCACGCACGCACACACACACGTATTCTGTCTCCGTCACTCGCGGTGATGCCGGAAGCGTTGCCTGGCAACGCCCCCCCCCCCCCCGCACGCAGTGGCGTCGTCGTATTATAGTTATGAATGGAGATTGTAAATTATATCAGCTATTAAGAATAATTATTAGTTTAACGAAAAAAAAATTGTTTTATATTTTTTTTATTCATTGATTTGGTTCTCACTAAAAATATAGTAAATCGATTATTAATTTTAATAGTCAATCTTTTAGGCAGGCCCTGAAATATCTTTAATGGGGCCCGGGCCAAACAACACGAGCATAAGGAAATTTCTAACACATCCCGTACTATATTTCGGACGCCCTGAAATCCAGGGCCCCAGGCCATATGGCCCTTCTAGAATATTGACGTTAAAATGCTGATTTTTGTAAAAAAATGTATATTTAAAACGCTTATAAGTTTCAACTCATTGCATTTACACTTATACCTCTCTAGACTATTTTTATAGAGAATTAAATTTCCCATAAAATTTACATTTAACTTATTTTTATAAAAACAATAGTTTAGTTGTGAAAGCCTTTTTATCCCTGTAACTTTTGATACGTTGAACTTTGTAGACACTTTTGTAGAGAATTATATCTTCTACAAAATGATGTCCTTAAAAAATTTTCAACAGTTATTATGAATCAGTAATACCAACTTTAGTACTAAAGAATAATTTTCCCTTGTTATTTAAATGGAACACTGGACCCCCCTTTGCGGCACCTCTTAAAATTCAGCGAGGAGTTATTTTAGGTCATAAGCTAAAATAGTTATTAACGAGAGGAATATTCATTTTTTTGACACACCCTAAAATGTCGATACTTATTATTCAGAAGAAGAATTCTCTTTTTTGCATTTTGTAGCGAGACATCATTATAATTATACGTATTTAACTATCTTTACCGCTAAACATTTAGATTATTTAGATTATCAATTTCTGCCTTAATATCGATATTATTACAAATAAATGAAATATTTATTGCGTGCCACTCATAATACCCTAGCGTGCCAACAAGTATCACGCGTGCCGAGGGTGAGCGACCCTTGTACTTTACATTCATATGTATATATAAAGCGAAACAAAAAACGTGTTCATGTTATTTATAATATAACTCTATGTATTTATTACCAATCATTAATATTATAATTATATTTTCATACCACGTTATGTTATACTTTATTATTAACTGAACAATAAGAAACAGGTAGGTATAAATTTGTAAAGAGTATACTTTCAAGTACACTGTTATCGTAACATATTAAATAAAGTTAAGGTACTGACACCAGTCTTGGATAATACCCCAATGTTGGACATTTGTTAAATAAAATATATCTACTAAATTAGAAATATTTGTTGTTATTTGATTACTGCAATTAATGAAAGGGGATCCAAACAAAATAGTTTTTCAAAAGTTTTATCATTTCTGTTTTTGGGTTATCAGTCTTCGTCCGTATACCAAATTTCATCTTAATCGGAATAAAATTTATATAGACAGACGGACGGGCGGACAGAGCGAAACTATAAGGGTTCCTAGTTTTCTATACGGAACCCTAAAAAGGTAATTGTTTATTAGTAACATGAGTTCATGTTCACAATTACAAAAAAAAAGTCCATCAATCCAAAAAAACAGTATACCTTGCTCTTAAAGCGGCCAAGACTGGTACCAGTACCTTATTTATCATATATACATAACATATACATAACATTTTCTTAGAAAAATAAGGTACTGATTATTTTTCTAAGAAAATGTTATGATACCATATATATGTATATGATAAGAAACATCAAGTAAATAATAAAGTTTAAGGATTTAGAAGCCTTATAAAAGAAAATATATTATCATCATTGTCCGTATATGAAAATTTATAAAATGTATATATATAATACCACAAAATAAGTATATTATATGTACCTACATAAAATATTTCGCAAATCAAGAAGAAAAAATCTGGCTAATACAGTTTTTCCTGTTTCATAATAACAAGTGAAAATTTGACAAGGTCAAATTTATTTAGCCATAATTTATCTAAAACATCATGAACACTACATACATAATAATATATATGTATACCTACTCGTATAATACCACAAAATAAGTATATTACATGTACCTATATAAAATACTTTGCAAATCAAGAAAAAAGAATCTGGCTAATACGGTTTTTCTTGTTTCATAATAACAAGTGAAAATTTGACAAGGTCAAATTTATTTAGCCATAATTTATCTATCACATCATGAACACCACATACATTGATCTTGGCTTCTGGGTGTAAGCCGCGTCGGTTTGGTCGTGTTATCGGCCAACGTTTCGTCACAAGTCTGCACTTTTAGAAAAGCCCTGAAGATGTCCACTGCAATGTGTGACGAAACGTTGGCCGATAACACGACCAAACCGACGCGGCTTACACCTAGAAGCCAAGATCCATATCAAGACCACCGCGGAAGCCTCAAGACTTGTACTACATACATAATAATATATGTATATAAAAAATTTTGATATATTAACGTAATGTTTACAATTAACGTAATACTCATTTTAAAACATTGTTAAAAAATATTTTAACATTTTATACTGTTCAAAATTATTAGTTAAGTTTTTACTATATTAATTAATGTTTATATTTTTAAATGTATTTTTTAGATAGATACTGAAGAAGTCTTAGTAAGACGAAACGTCTATAAATAATAAAAAATGTTATATCTTATATAACTATTTTTTTTATTCAACCAATGACCTTAAACCTCGAAAACAAAATTAAAATCATAATAAAATAATATATACACCACTGCTCCCGATGAAATAACGGCACACGCATTTACGGGTGTGTGTGGGTATGTGTAAGTGTGGGAGGAGTCGTCATCGTCTTCCTTTTAAATGCGGTAAACGTGTAGAGGAAATATTGAGATGGTTCGAGATAGAATTAACGCGAGAATTTAGGAGGGTTGTGTATTATATTATACGGTTTATTATTTAATTAGTATGCATGGAGTTAAAGAAACAACTACACAGTGAGATTATATTTAAATGAATTATGTTATGGGTTTAGTGTAATATACTAGACTTGGTGACATTTGCACTCGACTCAAATAGGGGTTGAGCTGTAAAAAGGTTTTAGATTTAATTACGGATTCTTTAAATGATGGATCATTTTAATAGATTTTATACTTATTGTTAAAGAAATGTACTGATAACACAGCTACAGAAAAAAAAGTGCGGAGTCAAAAAAGCGACCTATATAGCATTGTAGTATTGGTCGAGCAAAGTCGAAATCGAATTTTTTGGAATTTTCTGCTTACCAGTTTTTTTTTTAATTTGAGCTTGAATTTTGGGTTTAGTTGGTTACTAAACATCTAAATTCGTTTTTTTGAGCTGTAAAGTGGATAGCTTTTATGTTAAAAAAGATTTTCCCGAATTTCGGTCGCGAAAAAATTTTTTTTTGCAAAAGTTATAAACAATAAAATTATAATGTAAGCACTATCAACATTTTCCTCGTGAAACGATTTTTCGTCAAAATTTTTATTCATAAACGTACACTCTAGGAATATGTTTTTGGATATACATATAAATATGTCTTTGTCTCTCTGTCTGTCTGTATTTTTGTTACCTTTTCACGGCTAAAATTTGGCAAAGAGATAGTTTGCATCCTGAGAAAGAACATAGACTACTTTGCATCCCAAAAAATGGGTTTGTGAAATTTGTACGCGCGTACAACTTGTTTTATCGACTATCATAACAGAAATCTGTATTATATATCCTTCCTTTTCTTCATGGGTTTTACGTCAAGTAAATTCCACGTGGTCAAAGTTGCGGGTAACAGCTTATTAAATGTGTACATATAAGTAATATAATTTATATATGTATTATTGACATGTATGGTTTAGTTTTAGGTAAAATTAGAAACGAAAAAGTGAAAGACGAAGAATAGAATACAAAATTACAACACACCCTAATATAAAACTTGCTAAAAAGAAAGTATCCGTGAACAAACTAAAAATTTGCAAAACACACATGTTTATTTTATTATTCTAAAAAAGTGTTAATTTACATAGTTAGGAAAATAAAACATTGGAGACAAAGGCTAGTCAAAATAAAATAAAACGCTTTCTATTTTATTATAAAGGATAGTAAGAACTAAGAATACAAATAATTCTCATTCATATTAAAAATTTCACTTTTTGGGTAGAATATAATCTGTAATTCATAAAACTTCTGTGGTCATATATACATATTTTATAAATACTGGATACAGACGAATAAAATTTTATGACTTATATGTCTAGAAACCTATAAATGTGGAGAAAAATTGTATTGTCTTTTTTTTATTTATAAAAAATCTCAAAATTTATATTAAAACCTGAACACAAGACAGTGTGATTATAATTAATTTCCAATATCACAGAAGTTTTTTTATTTACTATAAAAAATTAATACGAAAAAATTTTCAATACAGTATTTTGAATTTTCTTCTATACAAGTTTAATAAACATAACTGTAAATTCTCTCATTTTAGAAGAATATATAGCTCCTTTTTCAATACATATAGAACGAATGTTTCGGGTCACAAATGGGACCCGAAGTTAACGTGAGTATAAAAAATAAAAATACAATTCGTGATCGTGAAAAAAAAATACTCTCAAACGCAGCTCTTTCATATAGATAGAAAATAAATATTGAACAGTATAGCACAAAATTTAGAAGTGCTTTAAAATTTTCTCAGAAATAAATCATTTATTTTCAATTGAAAGTTCTGTTCTCTACAACATTTAAAATATATATGAGCACACAACAGAGTTAAATAGTTTACAATATATTTTACATATTACTTTATTGATTTCCAAAAATTTCGATGCAATTATATATATAATATTCCTCATAAAATATCATCGATGTGTCCTATCGTAATTTTTTTAACAAAATTTTCTCTGTGTACGCTTAGGTACAACTCCAAAAATAGAGTTAGCAAGAATAATTAAAATCTGTGTAATCTAATATCTGGTAAAGATCATAAAAGAAAGTGTATTTTTGTGAACTTCTGAGATTATTTATTACGCTATTTAATACAATTTATAGCCAAATTAACGTGAAAACTGTGAAATATTGTATGTTTTTTATTTTATTGAAATTTCTCGAAAATTAATGTTCTTATCTAAAGCAAGAAATATATGGACACTAAAAATAGAATGTGTAACCGCAAAATAATTATCTACTTGAGCATACGTGTATAGATTATAGATATACATATATTGTCTATAATATAATATGTAGGTCAACCTTTTTTATTTTTATTTGTTATAAGAAATACCTTACAGATTTGTTTGCGTATATTTCCAAATCAGTGAATTCCCGCACGACTGGCTCGACTAAAAATGCAGGCACCGCATATCCATGGTGCTTTAATTACATAATATCCCAATTCTCTTGCTTATTCTTTTTAGGGTTCCAAAGAAACCCCATTTACTCCGTTCGTCCTTTTTATTCAAAGCAAAATATCTCGTAAATCACATAAGCTAGAAACTTGAAAATTTTACTGAACATGTAAAACGACGCCCTTTAGTAAAAGATATACACATTTTTTGAAAAAAATATTTTTTTCAGGGGGGAGCTAAAAAAATGTACACCAAGGTGTATGGGGAGTCAAAATGTATAATATATCTCAATCAGTAGTATTTGACGTTTTTTTTCGCTTGCAGGGGGCTCCAAGCAGTATTTTATTTTGTCCCCACCCCCCCTCGTACCTCGGTAACTACTTGCTCAAAAAATCTGTAACGGGACTTTTGTGGAATTTCCAATCACAAATACTAAAGTCAATAATATCATTTCAAATTTTAGAGATTTAAATTAGTAGAATATGACCCTATTTTTTTAAATTTTTGCTAACTCAAAAATGCACCTGTTGGTGGCTCTAAACGGTCAAAATTATTAGAAAATATCAATTGTTAATAAATATAATAAATAGCAATGTATTATAGATAAGAAAATACTATTTTTAAACATATTGTTAGTATATGTATTCTATATATTGTAAAAAATACACATATAGATACAAATAATAATTATTATAAATTATTACCTTGACCGCGAATATGCGCATGTGATATAAAATACCATAAAATGAAAAATGATGAATGTTTCAGTGTTATTTGCTTTCTAAAATGCCTCATATGAAAAAATTTATTTTACAAAGAGTCAATTACTTGTTCATATGTTTCCGGCCCTTCGGTTATAATTATTATTAAAGTAAATGTATAAGCCATAAAGTTTATGTAATCAGATCACCATGAAAAATAAAACACATTTAACGATTAATCTTCATTTTTGCCAAAACGAGGGCATGAACTATATCACATATTTTGTAGATATTTTTATAATTATTTTAATTTTATAATAAAATATTAATATTTTTAATGTATGTATCCTAAAATGGCGTTACGATTGAATAAAAATTTCCCCACTATACTAACTAATAATACACGAATGAGTTTTATTTCTGACAAATCCCATTGAAATTTTTCATATATTAAAAATTATTTAAAAAGTTATTAAATATATTAAATATGTATTTAAATATTTACTGATATTTTCCTTATTAAAAATATATAATATAAATAATATAATATAAAATAATAATAATATAAAATAAAATTTTATATATTTTATAATATATAAAAATATATTTTCCTAATCTAAAAATATTAGATATACTTTTCAATGTTTTTAGGGTTTTTTTGAAGTTATAATATTTTATTTTTTAAGTTTTTTATTTCCCTTTTTGAGTGGCGTATTTTCGAAATCCATGGTCAGATTCTGATGAAATTTATATGGGACCATCTCGGAAGTATAAACTTTCAAACAAACAAAATTAATCCAAATCGATGTATGATTCTCGCAGTTATGCCAAATTTAGAACCTCCTCATTTTTGGAATCAGTTAAAAAATGACGTAGAGGTTAAATAAAGACTATAAAAGTTGAAGAAATGCGATTAAGTTAAATCAATGAACTTTCTAGTATGTATAAAATATCTATAAAAACAATCCTTGCTTAAAGACCAGTAAAATAAAAAGAGGGATCGTTTAAACAATACTTGAGTTACATTACATAATAATAAAAATCCTGAAAAGCGACCGACTGGTAACGTCGAAATCGATCCGGGTAAGTATTTATAACGGAAATAAAATATCAGGAAATGTGCATATAAAAAATCCCCCTTCCTTTTTTAATTTAAAAAACGAATACAGACAGAAAAAGCGAAACGCGCGTACAAGAGAGTAAAAGATTTTTACCGCTAAATAACATCTCAAACTGATTTACAAACGGTGTTCGATCAGGACGGGGAGAAAAACTCGCTTTTCAGATTATACTGGGTCTGTTTTTAGACTTAATGTCACTTGTTACTTTATTGTATTTGGCAATTAAATACTCAACAGTGTATTTGTTCTTTTTGTGATATGTATACAAAATTTTATCAATTCTAATTTAACAAACTTTTTATTAAAAAAAATTTTATTTATATCCGCATAAAACATAAAAAAAAAATATTTGAGATGTATACAAGGTTTGTTAAAAATAAACGATGCAAGGTATGAGGTCCAAGTAGGTATTTTTGGAGAAAATGTAGTTTTCATAAAAATTTTCAAAAAAATAAATAAATTTTTTGACTTTGATGAGTAATAATTTTGAACTGGAAACATGGCTAGCAATAACGCTAATACTGAAAAATATTTTAGTTAATTACCTATGAAACTGACTCATTGTGGTTGCTCTAGTTACGTTACTTTGGAAGTTATGAGATAATCTTTGTTTGTAAGTACTACTCTGAAGACAATTTTAAAACAGCCTGTAGCTTAGAGGGTGTTGAAGATAGACCCCCTGTATCTCAAACCGGATCACCCTGTATATCTAGAAAAAAATCGTATTTATTAACACATCCAAGCATTGCTCGAAGCTTAAAATATAATATTTTAGAATTTTAGTTATTAATTTTTTAAACAATTCATTTTATCTGAAAAATTTATTTGTATGGGGAGGAGCAAATTGGGCACTTGGCTCTCCTTTGAATATATTCCAACTAGAGCCTATATTGCACCCATAATTTTTTTTCAGACTAAATCCAAATAAATAAGACTGAAAATCACATTATAACTTATCAATAAAATGCATGATAGAAAACGTAATCGATAAACTTTCGTAAAGAATTGATTTATTAATATAGAAATATCTATCGATCACCGTGGAAACTTTAAATGTTGCAATTTCTTGCACGTAAACATATCACCATGAAACGTATACAATTTGAATATTTTCATATCAAACAACGTCAATATAGGGACGTAAAGATCTGTCCCAATCAAACTACCTCAATGTGAAATTCCGTACACGCGCGACATATTCAACGAACAAACCTATTGTATACTAAAAGAAGTGGGCGCAAGTGTCGGTGGCGTAACACAAGGATTCGGGGGTTGGTGTTGGCAATGGGAGGAGGTAAAGCTTGGTTCGATCATCTACCCTTACAACAGGGTTGTTTTTAGACCAGAAAAAATCAGTAGTATTTAAGGGCGCAATATTTTATATACTTTGAGCATCAAATATATTGTGTTTGAATAATAACATTTTGAATTCTGAGCATTATACGCAGGCCCGGATTTATCATGCAGGCAGAGTAGGCAGCTGCCTAGGGCGGCAAATTTTGGTGGAAATTTTGAAAAATTTATTATATTCGTGAGAATTGAGTTTGCCATCCGAAAATCGAGACGTAAAAATTTCAACCCATAAGCAATAATTTCTCTATACATGTAACTCAAGCATGACTAAAAAAAAAAACGGTATTCAGTTCTTATGTTTCCTAATGTAACTTTATAAAAATTTATAAAATTTGAAACTGACGCAACCAAAAAAAAAAGATCCTGAGTTTTATATTTTGACATCTATGACTTAAACTGTCAGTTTAGAAAGGGGGGGGGGGGGGGGGGGCAATTTTTGCAACTGCCTAGGGGCGGCAAATTTCTAAATCCGGGCCTGATTATACGTGCGATATTAAAAATAATTTTTTTGAGTAATAACATTTTCCGTTTGTTACCTTTCCACAGCTAAACCGCTCAACTGATCGTAATTAAATTTGGCAAGGAGATAGCTTGCATCCTGAGGAAGGACATAGCCTACTTTGTATCTCGAAAAATGTATTATATAAAAAAAATGGGAGTGTGGCATGTGTACGCATTATAAGTTATACTTTTTTTAGCCTAGACATCTAGCGTGTAAATGTGAAACTAAAATCAAGACTAAACAGAAATCTGTATTACCACGGGAAGTCGCGCGGGTAACAGCTAATCCTTAATATATGTTATATAAAGCTCAATGTCTCTCTGTCTGTCTGTCCATTAGTGCGCTTATCACTCGAGAACCACTTATCAGATTTACGTGGTTTCTTTTTTAATTCATAGGTACATTCTCTGGCCAGGTTATAGGCTATATTTTGTTACGTTAGGTAACATAACAACTAAGCAGTGACGATAATAGTAAATCAAGTCAGAAAAAAATTGCCGTAGGCGCGCTATTTTGCAATACGCTGCCTAAACCGTTCAATATTGAACAAAATAATGTATTAAAGAATTGTGTAGAATCAAAAAATCTACAATAAAGTCAGCGACTCCATATGTCTAACTTTTATATTTAAGCCACAATAGCTGCTTTTATGTTACAAAGAAAATTAAAAATATTTGGGTTTTGTTTACGTGGACTTATGACCTGCAAAACAATAATCCTTATCGAAATAAATTATTTCATCGTCATAAGTACTTATTGCAGATATAATTTGTCCTTTACAGCATCCAATTTGGTCGTATAGTTTAGAAAATATCGAAATATACATACGGGAACATATTATTCGCGCGATGGCGACCCGTGTCGCGGCGTGCGGTAAGGAGGTAGCGTGCCAAGTAGACACAGGACAGAGGGAATGATCACAGGCCGGTATTCTTTTGATTGTCAATTGTTTATTTTGTTTTCAATAATTAATAACAAAAATTATGTTTACTTTTTGTTCTGATTCGTTTTTGATAGGTAGGTAATTTAAGTGTTGTTTGGTTTTTATTACAATAATAACTAATCGTGTTTGTACTTAATTCAACTATGTATATATATTTTTTTAATTTTTAAATTTTAAATTTGAAAAGTATTGCTTATTGAATTTGGAGATGACTGATCTAGAATATAGGTGTACAATTGTTGATGCCACACGGGCCCATTAAGATCTTAATACGAGTCTGTGCTAGGGGAAGGGAGGTCGTCACGAAGGACGCGAGAATAGAACGGAGGACGTGCTCTGTGTGATAATAGATATTAGGTAAAATATAAGACATATGTGGGTCCGCTTGTTATACCTTTTATACTCCGCAAGGATTCAGTTTTATTTGGGAACGATGTATCCGTGTTACTACCGAGAGATAAATTGGCGTCGATGTTTTATAACTAATGTAGTTTTTTTTGACAGTAACTTTTTCAATTGCTATGATAAGTTTTCTGTATATATCATTTTTGGTTATAAATTTGGTCCATCCAGATGTCGATGATGGTAAATTTACTTGTTGTCGATGTTTTCACTAATAATTCAGTATATAACAAATAATAATAATATCTGATGTTTAATCCTTATAACATTGAAATCGCTTACATATCCAAAAGATGGCTAGTTTGGCATATAAAGTTATTTTATTATTATTTACTAAAGCCAAAGGCTGAGATCTTCGTATGTATATATTATTTATTGTATAAAAAAAGACAATTTTACGATAATTGCAGATTATAATCAATGCGAATTTGTATTTTCTACGTTAACTGAAAACTGTTAATACAGTATTTAATATTTATTTCTTATCTCATATTATTGATTAATAAATAATTAAAATAGTTATGACATTTAGAATATTAATATCAAACTAACAAATTGTTTAAAAGAAAATAATTTTAATATTTACTTTTGAAGTTATAAAACGTATAAACGTAACAGATAAATATATAAACTTTATAAAATTATTTTAGATACTTATGTGACATATTGACAATATTCTATAGCAATGTTTTTTTTTAAATATCTTTTTACCTCGCAGACGTTTTTTCATGAATTTCACGATTTTGTCAAATAAGATTAAAAAAGGCATCATCTGCATAGAGACATGTTCTTTTTTATAGAATATAAATAAATCTTCCATCTCTATTTCTTGCTTTGATAATACTGTATTCTGTATTATTCTCGGATACAAACTGTAACGTTCAAAAGCTACACAATTTATGATAAAAAGTGGATTATATTGAAATAAAAATAATTCTAGTATCGAATAAAAATTACTTCATATATGTTATTTATACTATGGTTTCATTAATATTGGCTTCTAACAAACAACTCAGTAGCCAAGATTCACTTCAAGATCACCGCGAAAGCCTCAAAGCTTGCATTCTAAAACATTTTTTTTCGTTTTTAAATTTTTCTAGTTCTACCCCAATCATTTCATGAAAAAAGTTTTTCCTCGCATAAAAAATATTGAGTCTCTAACATCGATGAAAAAAAACGTTCCACCGCCACTGTCTAATTTACTATCCATCAAAATCCTTTTATAATTTAATTATTTTAATACGTTATCAGTATTGAATACATTAATAATAATTACAACTATGATGATTAAAATGAGTATCCAGACAAAGGAAGAAATTCCACTTTAGATATCTCTCTAAATTATCTTTGTCTTCAAATTAGAAATATTCTCTTTTGAACATAAACCACGCATACAAACAAATAATATTCATACATGCAAAACAAAGTAGTCTGAAAAAGAGAACAATGCGAATTTCTCATTGCAAGAGTAAAGATATGAAGCGCAGAAAATAATAAATAACAGAACGACCACATCCCTTATTTAACAGACGCTGTTGCACAGATGCAATGCACCAGCAGTCCCAAACAAACTGCAGTAATTATAGTATTTCAAAATTAAACAAAAATAGTAATAGTAATGTATCCATTAACTTCTTCATTAAATCTAGAAAACAAAAAGTCTTATAAAAAACTACAAATCAATAATTTATTGGTATAATATACAAGATCATTATTTTCTTTCAAAACCTTTCTGTTACCGTAACTAAGTTACTCATGTTGTTAACTAAATCAATTTGTTTTATAACATATTAAAAAAACAGAAGTTATATGAGGCAATAACTTTTAAAGTACTTAATTATAAAAACCTTCTTTGTCAGAACATCGAGTCTAAATTTAATAGGTGCAGTGGCGCATCCATTGGAAGAGTTGAGAGATAGACCCCCCCCCCCCCCCCCCGAAATTTTCAATATATATTTTTTAATTTAACAATTAAGACAGATAAAAAATGAAAAGTATATAAAATTACAACAAAAGTTAACCCTCCTTAATTTTTTGCATGCACCGCTGCATAAGTGTATGTTATTATGGTTCCGTAGGTAACTTTTGAGTAATGGGATACCATACATTTCATTTAAATTTATAATTATGTATTAAGACAAAGGAATGCAAATAATATTTATATAAATTATGATCGTTTTTTTCTCAAATTCTTGAAAATTCGAAAATGATATTGTTGAACTTACAATTAGTCAAATAAAAAAACATCTGCCAAGTAACTGCACAGTGCTTCCTCGTGTTAAATTCACCAAAGGTAGTTATTATTTATTATTTAAACAATTTTACTAAAAAATATTAGTTCGAAATTTTTCTTAAAACACACCTGATTGTTTTCGTATATTTTTAATTTTTTGACAATTTCAATCTAAATCTAAATTTATGAAAACGTCAAAATGACATTTAAAACGTCAAAGTGACATTTAATATGTCCAAGCAAATATCAATTTAGAAAAACAAAACACGAATTTTAAAAATAAATTGAGGTAAATCTTTGTAAGGGATTATTTTACAACAAACGTTGTAGACCCACTCGTATTATAGGAAATTTAATGCTCTACAAAAAATATTCTATAAAATTTTCACGTAAAATGTGTCGTTCTTGAGATATCTTGAAAAAATACATATTTTGGAGTGTCACCCCTCCCCCTTACATACGATTTTGATAATTTTGAAATGGGACCGTCCTCAAGCCAGACCCAACCATCCGACCAAGTTTCAATAATATCGGTACATGAGTTATGCGTGTGACAAGGATTCAAGGGACAGACGAACGGATGGACACACGGACACACAGACAGTCAGACACGGAACGAAAAGTGTTTGTTCTTACGTGAAACGGATAAATCAATTTAAAATTTTGAAATCGGAGAAGATTTTTTTTGTCTCAATCTAAAACGATCACAAAGCTTCTCGTATCTTCGATACTGCGAGGAACCAAAAAAATTATTACAACACAAATAAAAGTGGAGAAAATTTTTTAAAAATCACACTTTCTATAATAAATCAATCCAAAAATACCAACATAGAAAATAAAAAAAAACATGAACGTACAAATTACAAACTCAATCTCTTCGCCAATTACAAGGATCAACGTACTACAATACCACAGTTTGAAAAACACAGTATCGTTTACAAACTGCCTCAGCATTGGTGAAGCAAGAGCATGAAAGGACGAGAAAGGACGCGGAGGGAGGTCCTGTGCAACGGTGCAGTAGCGTTATCACTAATCACCGTAATTAGTTTGGAAAGTTTGCAGGATCTGCTAGTGTTTGTCGCGACTTTATAAGACTCTAGATTGCAAGGAGAGGGGGGCGGGGGGACTGTGTGGATATTCATATTATACAGGAGTGTTACAGGACGATTCCAAGGATATCGTATTATGTTATTCATTAAATTATTATATGGATTATTACTGCACGACGTAGTATTTGAACATTTTTTTTCGTTGTAGAACTTTATTAGTATGTAAAATAATAATTTCTTTTAATTATAAAAATTGATTTAAAATTTTTGTTTTTGCATTACATACTTACAATTAGTTAGAATCCCCCTTTAAAAATGTCTACTGTGGCTATCAATGTTAAATTAAGCAATAGTACGGGTTCAATATTAATTAATTATTATTATTACTAATTAAAACTTGAATTTATAATATACATAAGGTACTGGCACCTGTCTTGGATAATAGTACGCCAGTGTTGTACACTTGATTAATTAAATGAACTAAATTAGAAATATTTGTTGATATTTGATAGACACTTAACTGTAAAACATCTTAAATGGTGGACTTTTAAACTAATTATTAGTTTAATCTATTTATTAATTATTATATTATCATAGCATCTGCTTTACATTGTTTCAAATTTTATAATTCTTTAATTTATAACTTTTGTGTCGTAGTAATTTTGTAATCATTAGCAAGTATCCATCATTGGGTGCAAATTACTGGTTTTACTTTATCCATTACCGAAAAAAACAGATTTAATTTAAAAAACAAACTATATTTTCGGACTTTGGTAATTAAATTGATTTAATAAAGAGGTATCCACTTGTTAATGACATGAATTCATAAGAATTAAAAAAAACAAATCAATAAAAAAATAGCTTGCTCTTAAAGCGTCCAAGACTGGTGTCAGTACTATACGATTTTAAAACTAATTTAATAGAATTTTGAATCATGCTTTATTTATTCCTGAGCTTTATTATTCAGTAAAGTTGTACCGTGAATAAAATGAATTTTAAATTTTGTTGAACTTCGATATCATTAAACGTGGCAGTTGGGATTTGATCAATAAATGATTTTATTTTCAAATACTTTGTTCGACGATAAAGCGTTTGTTATAGTTTTAATCCCTGTGGCATTGTATTTTTTGTACTAACTAATTGATTTTGTTAGAACAAATGAAGATAGAATAATGGTTTATAGCACATATTAAAAAAAGCGATTAATTTCACCGCCTGAACTTTTGCTTCCTCGCAATATCGAAGATACGAGAAGCTCGTAGAAAAATGCCTAAATATAATATGATAATTATTGCTACATTTAAAATTCATAATCAGTCGAAACAAATCAATACAAGAATGAATATAGCTTTCGATTCTATGCATTTTTATTTGACCCCAAAAATCCGTCAATCAGATAACATAAATAAATATCTATATATAATTATGACTCAAAAACGAGATTTTCGATTTTTGTTGTTGAAATATCTGGCACGGCAAACAAGGAAAGTTTTACATATAAAGTATTAAACTGATTTAAATAACCGGAGAAATAAACATAAAAGGTTTCTAAAATGTGGAAATGACGATATAAATAACAAAAGCCTTTAAAAGATAATCTACGAAGGTACTGGCACCAGTCTTGGATATGACCCCAGTAATGGCTATTTTTAAATTAAATGTACTGAATAATATTAATATAATAATAATTAAATATTAATCTATTATACATTTAACATAAAATAAAAATCTATTTCTTATATAAAACTTAAGGATATTTATCCCGAAATTTAGAAAGTTATAAAATATTGAAATGAATTTATTTAGACAATGGAATGTTTTTTATATGTGGACTCAATAATTACAATTTGTGAATAATAATTCACTTGCAGAACGCCTTAAATATCTGAATAAGAAAGTATATATTTGCAATTTGTATTATATTGTTTGTCTTATTGTTAGCTGTGAATTCCCAAAAATGTTCTGTATATGGATTTGCAGTAAAAATAGAATAACAAAAAACAAATAATATATGTTGTTGGGAATTTTTAAATTTAATCACTTCAGATCTAAATTTTTTTCCTGGGAAGTTTAATTTTCTGTCTTGATTGCGAAAGACAGGATTTATCTGACATCAGTGGCAAAGCGTCCATGGAAGCAGGGGAAGCAGTGCTTCCCTTACTTTATGGGTAAATTAATACAAATCTGTGTTTTCAGTTAATAAATAATCTAAAAATATTATTAGAATATTCATCTTTATGCGCAACTCAAACATTTTAACCAAAAATTGCATTTAATATTAATTTACACTCTCAATTAGAAAACTATAATACCTCTACGTCTTATTTTTTTGTATTTTAGTCGATATTTGTATGACGATTTGTAAGGAAATTTCACTAGAAAATTTAGAATTTTTGATTTCGTTAAAAGTATGTTTATTGTATAGAAAATGACGTGAAAAGTTGTTTGTTTCAAACCGCAGGTCTGTATCTCAAACCGTTCTCGAGATATAGCCTCTCAAAGTTTCAGTTTTTTTTTAATTTTGAAGAAAAATGGCCCTAACTTTTGAACGTGTGGTCGTAATTGATTTTAGTTGACGGATTTGGAATCAGCGTGTCAAGATGTATATAATGACATGTATAATACCTTAAAACTCGGAAAAAAAAAATTTGCGAAAAATCGAAAAAATTAAAAGGGGTACCTATACCTTAAAAAAATGTCGATTTTTGACGAAAATTTTTTTGTCGGATTTTAAAGTATTATACATGTCATTATATAGATTTTGACACGCTGATTTCAAATCCGTCAACTAAAATCAATTCCGACCACGCGTTCAAAAGTTATCGCCTTTTTTCTCCAAAACTTTGAAAAAAATAAAACTTTGAGAGGCTATATCTCGAGAACGGTTTGAGATACAGACCTGCGGTTTGAAACAAACAACTTTTCACGTCATTTTCCATACAATAAACATACTTTTAACGAAATCAAAAATTCGAAATTTTTTAGTGAAATTTCCTTCAGTGAACTTCAACTTGTCATACAAATATCGACTAAAATACAAGAAAATAAGACGTAGAATCATTTAGTTACTATATAAATATATAAGAATTTATTTAAAAAAGTAATAGGAAGAAGATTGACAAAATATGCTTCCTTTATTAAAAATTTCACGCCTCGCCACTGTCTGATATTCCGTTCATTTGATACAATGTCTTACAAAATTCTTATCTAACGTGCTCCCCTATCTAAAGACAGCACCCTTAGATTTTAAGACCCATCTAGGTGAGTTCACTATATTCTTATTAACAAATTTAAAAAAAAAATGTGGTCTATATATGAAAGCACTAAAATTTGTTTTAAGCTATTACATTAATAATAAGTACACTGGTAAGTAATAAATAAAACGGCTAAGTGCGTGTTGGGCATGCACATGATAGGGTTCCGTAGCCATTCTCTTTTCCCCGATATCCGAGGAAACACTAGCAACTTCGTTCCACGCAATCTTAATTATTCTAAACCGATTTAATGTAGATATTTATAAAATACTAGCTGTTACCTGCGACTTCGTTCGCGTGGAATTTAGGTTAGTTAGGAGCTGTCAGAAAAGAAGAAAATCCACTTGACATAAAACCCATGATGAAGAAGAAGGTTAGGTAATATAAATTTCTGTTATGATAGTCATTTTTTTACCTAATAAATTTTTAAGGAAACAAAGTACCCTATGTCCTTCCTCAGGATGCAAGCTATCTCCCTGTCAAATTTCATCAAAATCGGTTCAGCGGTTAAGCCGTGAAAAGGTAACAAACACACAGACAGACTATTGTTTGAGAACCACTATACAGTCAACAGATCGAAGCCCATTCTTCACAATTGCTGTAATGAGGCAATGCGACAATGAGTATAACAGCGGTCTCACGGATCGTCTCATCTCGATCGAAACCAATATATGCGTTTGAATTCCATACAAGTGATGTCACTCGAAAGCTGCTCAAAATTAACGGTATATGTTTTGCATTGTTGTGTTAAGGTCACTATCGCTTATCGGAATCTTGGGGCGATTACAAACAAATTTTATAATTTATTATATTGCTAATTATGTACTTAAACCTAATAATAAGATGTTCTTTTAATTTTATGTATGTTATTATTAAATTTATTAAAATTACTTTTGGGCGAGTCCGTGAAATGGATTTTACATGTTTATGCTAATGAAAATGATATTTCTAATATTAATATAAATTTATAATATGAAATAACACCTGAAAATGAACTGATTTTTTATGTTAAAATGAGCATTTTGCACAATTATTATTAGATTTGTAAAATAGTCATAAGTATATACCTGTAACGGGCGTTTTAAATTTCGGAAGGCTATTTAAGCTAAGTTATTAACCTCGGGTTGCATAATGCAAAATTAACCACAATTAGTTAATCAGTTGTTTTCAAACCATGATTAATGTAAACTCTAAACTTAATCTGAATTTGTAAATGAACAATTCACTAAATATGATTATTTTTTATCTTATAAAATATATCATAATCGTGATTGTTTTTTAAAATTGACATAATAATGGTTTTAAAATAACTGATTAACTAATTGTGATTAATTTTGCTTTGTGCAACCCAAGGTAAGTCTGGTAAATTAGCAAAAAAAATCTTATTCTATTTATGTGTTTTTTTTGTATACTGTGACTTTATTAATATAAGCCGATGTAAACATAAAAATGAAACTACATAGATTGTATGTTTATCTATTTTTAATGACATTGATGTAGTTAATTTTTTCTTCATTGCTTGGAGTTGTTAAATGTTAAGTGATTTTAAAAATAATATGTAATAATGAAAAAGGTGTTCTTTCTTATTGTTTCTTACCATTTATGTATCAATTTATTAAGAAGTGAACTTTTTATGCGCAAAAAAAAAAATAAATCAAAAAAGTCAGTAAAAGTAGCGGTTAGTCTGGACTCGCCCTATTGTAATGAAACTATAAAATGTATTAAACTTAAAAACAAAATATTTCTTAGTAATGATTTTAAAAGTTAATGTACTTACTATTATATGGTAATTTTTATCAGAACTTGTAAACATACCTGAAAAAAATAAAATAAAAAATGTTAACACAGTAATAATATTAATAATTATAGAGTTATATAAAATAAATAATTATTTAGTTTCTATAATTTACCTATTATACAATAATGTAAACAGTGTTCATTTCAATTAATGCTACATTAAAATCTTACTTCAACCATTTTCGAGTTTATAAAGTGTATCATTGTTCCATCTGTTGGCAAAGCTACAAACTAATTATAAATTTCTCAGCAGTCTTGCATATTTCGGCCATGTATTAGTATTTTAAAATTTTTCATATAATTTCTTTTTATAAAAATTATAGTAAACACAAGTTGTGAATTTTTCGTCTAATTATTTTCATGACAGAAATAAAAATAGATAGATATTTGTTTTATTTTCAGAAATGTTTTTTATAGAAGTCTAGACCACTCTGTTGTCCGTCCGTCCGTCTGTTTTTTATTTTTATTTTTATTTATAGAATAGATCTTAAATTATACAAATCTTGAGGCTTCCGCGGTGATCTTGATATGGATCTTGGCTTCTGGGTGTAAGCCGCGTCGATTTGGTCATGTTATCGGCCAACATTTCCTCACACATTGCAGTGGACATCTTCAGGGCTCTTCTAAAACCAAATCAATGCGACTTACACCCAGAATCCAAGATCCTGATCTTAAATTAGGTTAATTTTTTTTAAAAATTGATAAATGGGATTTTAAAAAGTAGGTCTTTATAAGTAGTACTAATCTGTTTTTTATCGAACTCAAAAATGGCACAAGAAATAGGCTCAAAACAGTTTTATATGCCCCTTCTCTCTCAGTAAAAACTGACTTGAAAAATTCAAAAAAATTCATAGCAGCAGAGCTTTAGTGATAGATAGTATAGATAATATCAACGACAAATACTAAGGTCAATATCAATTCTATTTTTGAAGAAACTGGGAAAAAGCATTTTTTTAATGTAAAATATACGGTGTATTCCTAGTTGATTAAGACATAGGAACATTAACATGGGGACAATTAGAAATGGTGTAGTAACCTTTTGTCAAATTTAACCATATGTGATTGATGCATTTTGAAATGCCGTCTCGAAACTAACTGATAAATTTTAAATTAATCAACAGTATTTTGTTTTCAACTTTAATAAAGAATAAAATACATTAATGAAATTAAAGTAAGTATCCTAGATAAAACTATAATAATATTTTTTGGCAGATATAAATTTGAAAACAAAATACTAATTACTATTTTATTAAATTTTGTGGCGGCATTTCAAAATGCACCAATCACACATCGTTAAATTTGACCAAAGGTTACTATAACACTTCTAATTGCCCCCATGTTAAATTTCCTATGTCTTAATCAACTAGGAATACACTGTATAGCAATACAACTCTCTAAAGGTGTAAAAAAATAATTAATTTATAAATAAAATCAAAACAACGATATGCACAGTATAAATAACAACAAAGAAATAAGAAATTGAATAAAGAAACAAGCACAAGTAATAGCAGGTTTTGTGTAAAACGCTACATAATAAAGCACACTGTGTATTTATCACATCGATAATTAATTTACTAATTAACAAACGGTGTGATGTGAGAGCGCGTAGGCGCTAACAGTAATCTATTGAACGAGCTCTTTATAAAGATAACACGTTCGTTACACACCAGACTTCTGTGTTATGAAAATACAGTGGACTGCTAAAGTTTTATTCTATGTAAAATCAATTTTAATAAAATTGTCAAAAAATTGTCTGTACTATTTACGTAGGATCGATCACAAGTATAATATGTTTGTTTTTGTTCAGAGAAAACTACTAAACCGATTTTAATGGGACTTCCACTGTAAGGAAATTTAAGACTTTAGATTTAATTTTGACTGGATATTATCACGTTACTTTTTCAAGGAGCTGAGTAGTAATGGAGAATCCGTGAATTATTACTGTACCGATCATACTGGGATTTTCATAGAAGTGTAAGTTAGCGGATTTGATAAAATTTATTTGTTAATAATTTTTACACTTTTAACATGTTAAAAATTTCCGGAAATTTAATAGTATTCATTAAAGCTGGACGCGGGCCGTGAATTTTTCGTGATCGTGAGTTAAATTAAAACAACCATGCGTAAGTACATTTTTCTCGTGCGTAAGTCCGTGAGCATATTTTGAAGATAATTTTTTTTTATTTCATCTTTTTAATATCTGAACTAATAATGTTTTAAAAAGAATTTTGACATTAAAAAATACAGTATAAAAAATATTTGTCATTTTTAGAAGCACTTTCACATGGTCAGTATTGCCAACTCCTATCAGAACATCAAAAAAATATTTAAAAATGTATTGCAGCTTTATTTTCTTATTGTTATGTTTGCTATTACTTGTACTAGAAATACAGTTTAGAAGAAATAATATGAATATAAAATATACACATATAATAATATATTGTACGTAAAAAACATTAATTTTCGTCATTTTAAAATTTAATTTAGAACAATTACATTAAATCGTGTCAGGAGTGTGACCCGCCGTGCGTGATCGTGAATACTTTTTTTTGTAAGAGTTTTTGAGAGAGCGGGCGTGGCTAAAAAATTTTCTCTCGTGAGCGTGCGTGATCGTGAGAAAAAATTACTCACGTATTCATCAATAGTATAGAAAAAAACACTTGGTTATAATAAAACTAATAACATTAAGGTAAATGTAATATATATTTTCAATATGTAAAGTAAATTAAAAGTTTTTAATACACTGGTAAAGCTACAGTATAGAGTATAGAGTCGATAGCAAGCAAAAGATACATGTATATAGAGCAGAGTCATAGCGATGCTATGTTGTAACAGCGTTATGGCCGGAACAAAGGAATCTTTCGCTCTAATTTAGGTTTAACAAAAGCAAGTTTAATTTGTTCAAACATATTAAAATCGGTTAAAACCGAGTGAACGCAGAATAAAGTTAAATTAACTTTATACTTACACACACATACATATATATATTTACATATGTATGTGCATGCAAACTTCGTGTAATTTTGTATGCAAGCATATGTTATGGGTCTGTCCGTTGGAATTTTCGGTGTAAAGTAATGTTTCAAATAGTTTATATCTTTTCTGTATAAAAGGCTAAAATATAAACAGATTAATTGGTATTCAGATCTGTGCCAAAGTACAAAAAAGTACTTAAGTACAAACACAATGACTGACCAAAAAACGGAACAACGAGCTTTGATTGATTGATTCATGGAATTTCTGGTGGAATGTAGCAGAAATTAAAAGAATGTCATTTTTAAGAGTGTAAGGAAGTGATAAAGAAGTAACTAGAAATAGATAGATGTAGGTATATCTAAATATAAAATTTTTAAAACATTTTATAAACGAATATTAATTATTTAAAATGACTAAAATTTCGTACGCAATTTAAAATTTAAATTTCGTTTGCAACTATCGAGGTAACTACAATTAATTTAATAATAATTAGCTGCATCTATATATCGAATTAACTATAAATAATTGAACAATTAAATAAACCATAAACAACATTCACGAAAGTTTATACAAAAAACGCTGGGAAAAAAGATAATAAATCGATATGATTGATGAACAAATAAATACATATGTTTGTAATAAAAATATATGCGTGTGAAAAATTCCCACGAATGATGACGCTTAACCGGAACTGTTTAGGCTTCTGTGGTTTTCTCCGTGTGTTTTGTTATCACCGCACCTCGTGCTGGTGACAAACAAATTCTGTATATATGTGTTTGTATTACTGCTAACTTTCTCCTGATACTTATGTGTTTTTTGAGCTAACATAAGTAATATATTGTAGTACGTTGTTGGATATTATATTGTATTCTTGTTAGTGTGGGCGAAAAATACATGTCGAATATTTTAATATTGTATGTTATATTTTAGTGAGGTACTGGCACCAGTCTTGGCCGCTTTAAGAGTGAGGTATTTTTTTTATAATTCTAATAAACTCATGTTAGTAATAAAACCAAAATCCGTAAATATAGTTTGTTTTTATAAATTATAACCATTTATTTTGTTTATGTTTTTTCTCTGATAATCGACACCCAATAATGGACACTTTACAAAATAGTAATTACTACGACACAAAAGTTATAAAATAAAGAATAGTAAAATTTGAAAGAATGTAAAGCAAATGTTATGACAATATAATAATTAATTAATTAATAGATTACACTAATAATTAGTTTAAATGTCCACCATGTTGGCATCCATTGACCGATTATCATCAAATTAAGCTATTTTACAGTTAAGTGTCTATAGATTATGATTCAATAATGGTATGATACAAGACTGGTGCCAGTACCTTATATATTTACACAAAGATATCATTTTTACTTCCATGTTCCGAAGGAAATGGAAGTATTGTAATACCATCGAAAAATCGTGTCCGAGAAAATGACAAATTCTGATTGTACTAACTTCAAAACATAAAGAAAAGTTAATTTCCGCATGGCGGCTGTGCGTGTGTCTGTGTGTCTGTCTGTCAGGATGTAGATTTTTTTTTCGTTCACGATAACTACCGTAAAAATGCACCGATCTAAATTATTTTTGGGGAAAATGTTTGTCTCAGTGAGTACTCCAGACCTATTGATTTTGGTGCTAATCGGATTAGGGATTTTGGAAATATTCGAAATTTTGTAACTTTTTTCGTCTAAAAAGTGAATATTGCGAATATTATCACTAATTTTGATAAGATTTGGTACATTTGCAGTTCAATTGAATCTAAGGGACATTTATTATTTGTACGTGCCTAAACAGCCGTTAAAGGGCTGAAAAACACACTTAAAATTTGAATTTTAAATACTAATATGTCATTAATTCATGTTGCCTTGGAAACAAATGCAACTAAATTTAAATTGTCAAATTAGTTTTTCTACGAATGTGAATTATGTTTTTGACATTAGAAAACTAATATTTATGTACAAATGGCAAAAAGAGCTGTAACCGTTGTAAGTATATATGTTTTTTTAATGTATTACGATATGTATATTCATAGTAGTAGGTTATATAAATAAAATATTTAAAAAAATGTATATTTAAAAATTATTTAAAAAGATAGAAAGAACATGGAAGTCATGTATGGTTCTCCATACCGATATTTTATTGAGAAAATGCATTGAATTTTGAAAGATTTTGTTTTCGATGTCATGTCAAATTTAATGCCCCCTAAACTTCTACCTAATTTTGGCACCTTGGCGGACCGCTTTCCTCCTACTTATTCCTCCACTGGTAGGTAGTAGGTACATAAACATTGGTGTCAAGAAGGTTTTTATGAAGAATATATTAAGATATTTAGTTATCATCTTTATTTCAAGATATATTGGACATTAATTGCGCCACGAGTAAAAACAAATTAGAAAAATAATATTTTTCTTTTTCTGTTTAGATAATAATTGGGTAGAAAATAAATTAATAAAAACATTATTCAATTCACTTAAAAATAAAATTCATGAATGGATATTTCTAAAACAGACATTGTTTTAATAACTCAATAAAATTAATTATTTTCAAGTAACTTTCATTTGAAACTATTAAAATGATTAGACTAAATACTAACACTAAAAAGTATTTAATTCAGTTATTATACTTGATTGTTATGAGTTACAACCAATTTCTCTTAAATAGCCTAATATGCAATTTAAGTAATGTGGATGTAATTAGTATAGTTTTTGTTTTTTATAGAATAAATACACTTGTACTTTATAAAAACCTAGCTAATTTAAAATCGACATTGAGTTTCATTCATTATTTATACATATAATTGATTTATGTCTCATAAATATAAAAATATAGAAATCGTATGTAATATATACCTACAGTATTATATTATATACCTACAGTATAATATAAACTGTGAAAATAACCATCATCAACAAAAAAAAGTACAAGCACCTCAAAGTATTTATAAAAAAGTGTAAACAACACAATATCCCAAATGAAAAAAATACTATGTCAGTTAGCTCGACTATTATGCCGCTGTTACTTTATAGCGGATAATTTTTAAACTACCAGACTACGTAAACTGCAAATTTCCTGACTTCTATAGTAATTCGATTTAGCTGAGTTTTAATAGGGTTCTATTCTGATAGTAGATTAAGTGAATTCAAAAGGATTCTTGTTGATTTATTACGTTTTGCGACCTGTGGTGTGTTGCAGTCATTTAAATATGAGATGAAATCGACAAATTGAACTTTATTTATAGTTTTATAACAGAAAATTAAAACCAATCGATATTAAACACTAAGTAAATATGGAGACTGTAATGTTCTCTTTCAGAAAATATAAACTTTTAAGTGGGTTACTGAAGAAATTTAATATATAATGCTCATTTTAACAATTTTCACACAATAATTTTTTAGGACGAGAATAGAACACACTTCCAAGCACAGCTTGTATAGATAGTGTGCAATATAGATCAAAAATATATTTAAGAAATATTAATTTTTTAATCGCAAATATCAAAGTAAAAGTATACCCACAACACTTTTACTAAAAATAAATAAATCTAGATCAGAAGACGCCCATGCGTGCGACAAATAATGAAAAAATAAACGATTCATACATAAATCACCAATATTCTTTTTTTGGTCTAATAACCATGCGAGACTGTAACAATAAATAAGCATGCTAATTTAATATTTGACAAATAGAACACACAATATACAAACAGCATCTATGTTTCTTTGTCTGGTTAATATGTATAATTTACACCTTTAAAAAAACAATATTAAACATCACGCATTGAATTTTCACGGTCATTGAGAATTCATACCTCCGGTGAAATACCACAAATTGGATTTATTTATACATATTTTCTTTTATAATTTCACCTAACAGTGGTCACACCACATTGAATCTTGTTAGTGATATAGATTTTGTTTGTATAGTATTCTTTACATAATACATTATAAAGTATCTACTAATAATAATAATGTTTAAAATGACATTGAGAATTGAGAACCAATTAATAGATAGTATAGTTTCTCTCATGTTTTTATTTTTATTTATTCGAAAACTTGTATATCAAGGTCCTAAAAAACATAAAAGTATATTTTAAAAAATGAGAAACAATTTACATTTTCCTCGTACCTGAATAATATATTTTCTATGTAGGTATATGATTAATTTTTTTTTTTTTAAACCAATCATAGTCTTTATATGTACCTACTTCACATTTTGAAATGTCTACCGATTTTTTAAAAGTATTTTTCATTAAAAAAATCAAAAGTAAACCTATTTTTTTTAAATACCTAAAAAAGGACTAGAAGAATCTCAATTCAAAATCCTGAAATGATTCACAATCTGTGAGCAAAGATATCGTCAAAATAAAAATAATAAAATCAATAAATTTTGGGATTGCGAACGTTAAATTTATTGATTTTATTTTGACAATATCTTTGTTATAACAAACAACAGACAAAAACTATGGTTATGACTTATCAAATACAAATCCCCTAACCATAAAAATTGTAAGAGTTTAGACTTAAACGTGTTTCAATAGCAATGCTATCATCATCAGAGTCCTAAATACACATATCTTTGTGTTTTTTTTTAAATGACAGATAACTGTAAATATAATTTTTATTTTTAAATGCGTCTAATAATAAACGCATGAAAATCAATAATAAATCCTAAAAAGTAGTTACCCACAGTCCAAAGTGAAAGCATTTCGATATAAATATTTAAGTACAAAAAAACGACAATAAAAGCATTTCAATCAAGAAAACAAAGAAAGTGTAATCCACATTTGCCACTTAACGTATTTAATTTCAATAAATCTAGCATAAAATAATCGTAACAACATTTAAAATTAAAGTGAAATGTTTTTCACGCAAAGCGTATTAAATAAGAAACACATTTGAACATTACAAGAAGATCGCGTTGCTTGCTGTTGTTACGCACGCACGTTGGATCTATTTATCTCTGAAATGCGTAAAGAAAGTTAATCCACATTGTTGTGTTATTCAAAAAGCTCCGAACAGTCAGTGGCGGAACACAAAATAAATTAATCTGCTATAGAGTTGTATTTAAAAAAATGTAATTTTAGAGAAAAAAAAAAAAAATTATAAATGGGAAAGTTTGCCTGTCTCTCTGTTTGTTTATAACCTTTTCTTGGTTAAACAGCTGAACCGATCTTGATGAAATATTGCAGAGAGATAGCTTGCATCCTGAGGAATGACATAGGTTACTTTGTATCCCGAAAAATGTATTAATTATACAATTACTTTAAATAAAAAATGGGTGTGATATTTGTATGCGCGACCTGTTTTACCGACTAGCATAACAGAAATCTGTATTACCAAATCTTCGATGTTTTCCATCAACAACTAGTTTAAAATATAACATGAATAGATTAAGTATTGGTTGAAAAGCATGTATGCTCGGTTTCAATAAACAAGCAGTTATCTAGCATATAAATAACGGTTCTCTCTGTCTATCTATCTTCATTTGTTAAATGTACGCACAAATAATTTGTCCATAATGATTTTTCAAAAATCGCCAAAAACAATCTCATGAATGTTAGGTATTACAGCGTAGATAATAAAATTTGCTAGCTTGTAAACACTTTCAAACGAGGTACCAAACTTATATAACAGTTCTCTTGAAGTTTTTGACAATCAGTTGCATGCGCATTAAGTTGGTTTTTACCGTTTTTACTCAAAGTAAGTAAATATACTTTATATACCTTTGTATGCAACTATCTGTCAAAAACTCCAAGAGAACTGTCATATAAGTTTGATATCCAGTTTGAAAGTATTTGCAAACTTGCAAATATTTGTTAGCTAGGCTGTAATATTAGATATATGTAACTCTTCAATGGTTAAAAAACAATTTTATCACTGTATAAACAAGAATCGAATATAGTAGAAATAAACTAGTTATTTAAAAAATATATAATTTACGTTACACCTTTTTTCGGGACCACATTGTACCTATGTATATCTTTTAAAAAAGAGGAGATATTGAAAAAAATATGTACTACTAGCTCAACCTGTAAATGTTCTTTTAAAAATGTGAATCGCCAACTCCCCCCCTCCCTTCATAGTAAAGACTGTATTACATGTATATAGAATATAGATAAAACTACTGAACCCTTACAGGTTGCCGCCACTGTTTCCAAGTGTCGGAATTTCGAACGGTTGGCGGCAATCATTGCTGACCACGCACAGCATTCTTGATGCCCGAGCGCGTAACACTTTTCCTCGTTCATCATTACATTGCTATAGCCCCTTTCGATCTGCAGAGGTGTATTTAGCACATTCCTCATGACTCAAAATATTTGTATTAAGCTCTTCTTCTTTTTCTTAGAACCAAAACTTTCACTTGTAGTGTTTGTTGTCGTGATACATATTTAATGAATATGTCTACCCTTTAGATGTTGTTTTCAGTGGAAAAAATAGATAAAAAGAACAATAAAATAATTTTTTTAAGTATATTAAGTACCACTTAAAATGGGTAAGAAAGTCTTACCAATATTTGTTTGCAAACTAACTATTCTAGGAACTTAAACTAAACATGTACAGTTGTACACCTTAACCACAATTTAAAAAATGTTACTCGACACGTGCTTTGACTTTACAAGAAGTCCTCATCAGGAGACATTGTTTTACTGTGGTTAAGGTGTACTTATTTAGTTTAAGTGGTTAAGAAACCATAGTTTCTGTTATATTGTATATATTAATTATATTTTTTTTAGGAACTATATGACCCCAAAACAATAACTATTAGTTAATAAAATAAGCAATAAATAACATAAACGCACTGGTGACCTAGAAAGGTCAAAATAAAATAAAAAATTTAAATTAAATTCATATAAATGATTAACATATTTGCATATTTAAAATTACTTCTTTCTTATAGCTTCTAATCTTTGCAAATTAAAATAGCATCTGTAGAAAACCACAAACCAAAAAACAACTTAAGTTAAAATTTCAACAGCAAAATTGTTTAGAAATTTGTATATACCTATATAAAAATGAAACTGAAATTTCAATCAATTGCGCACCTGAACATATATGATCTGAATACAGAAAATAAAAGAAATAAAACAATTCGAAGTGAGGCCATCGATATATTTAAAACACCAATATCATTTGTGGTTGAAACTTTCATTTCTGTGTAAATATTCACTTACACATGCATGCATACATATATTACCTTTTTACGTATGTACACGCACAAATAGTTATGGGACATTCAGTACAGAATGACTAGCTTCACAAAAACAAGCAATTATTAAAACCCATACTTTTTTTTAAATGAATGGCCAGCTTCCCTAAATTAAATCAATAGATTGTTGTAAATTAAAATTTTTATCTACCCCCAAGAAAATATATTGAAATAGGCACCTACTTCACTAATAAAGTTTTTCAGAAAAGAAAATTAAATTAAATGACCCCAGTAATGGCTAATTTTTAATTAAATGTACTGAATTAGAAATATGTGTTGATATTTGATTACTACCGTTTCTGAATATTAATCTATATATACATTTAACTGTCTTACAGCGTGATTTGATAAAAATCGGCCAATAGGTATCAAAAAAACATTTAAACTAATTATTAGTATAATTTATTTATTAATTAGTATATTATCATAGCAACTGTTTTACATTGTTTCAAACGATTCTTTCTTTTGTGTCCATCACTGCGTTTCATTTTATCCATTACTGGAGAAAACACATAAAAAAATAAACGACTATAATTTAAAAAAAACTATATTTGCGGACTTTGATAATTAGATTGATTATATTATTAGTAATATGAGTTTATGAGAATTACAAAAAAGAAGCCCGTCAATCACAAAAACAGTAAATCTTGCTCTTATAGCGGCCATAACTGGTGCCTGTACCTTATAGTGATAAACCACGTAAACGATGAAGCGCCGTATGTAAGAGATAATTTGACATGAATATGTCGTTTGAAGGTGAAAGGGATACCTAGATTGTATGTGTGTATATGTAATGTATGCGAAATTCCATTAAAACTGTAAAGTTTTCTCTGTAATCTTGTGAGGTCCGGTTGACCCCGAATTTACTCTGGCGCACGATGGATACAGGTGGTTTTAGTTTTCTTATTCTCAGGACCGGCTACAGAAATATTCGGCAAATATTATTATATATATTCATAAGATAATATGTAAACAACTTTTCTATATTAATATGTAGGTCATTATGAACAGAAACTGATACTGATAAAGCTTTAATAATAAAACTAGATAGCATATTAACCCATTAATGTCCAGCGTCCTATATATAGGAAAGCAAGTTTTATGCTCGCTTTTTTTCATGTTTCCTATAACAAAGACGATCATAAAAAAACTCACTGTCTTATATATAGGACACTAGGCGTTAACGGGTTAAATATTGTATATATTATTGTATATTGTATACATACTAAGACGTCCGTACAAATTAAATATCAATTTTCACTTTTTTCTAAACAATACAACTTTTTTCTCAAATTTTCCTGCTTTTCCTGTATATTATTACTTTTGCTTGTAGCTAGCAAATTTTTAAAGTGTTTTTTTTTTAAATTAATTTATAAATTTCATCTCCAGAGAAAATCGATTAAACATAAAAATTTGAATTGTCAAAAAAATGTATTATTTTTTCGGGTTTAATGTTTAACAACGTAATCCTTATTGTCAAGGGTCACGTTCACGACTGACCAAAAACAGTGAACAACGAGCTTTGATTGGTTGATTCATGGAATTTCTGATGGAATGTACCAGAAATTTAAAGAATGTAATTTTTTAAACGTGTAAGGAAGTGAGAAAGAAGTAACCAGAAAGAGATAGAAACTAGCTCTTTGGTTAGCCTGGTCACTAATTTCTATCTCTTTCTAGTTACTTCTTTCTCACTTCCATACACTCTTAAAAAATGACATTCTTTAAATTTCTGGTACATTCCACCAGAAATTCCACGAATCAATCAATCAAAGCTAGTTTTTCACTGTTTTTAGTCAGTCGTGAACGTGACCAACGTTTCGTCACATATTACATCTGAAGTATTTTTCTCAGTGTAATCTACGTTGAAACGTTGAGAATTATAGAACAATAACCAAAAATCATGAAAGTATTATACATACAATAATTTAATATTTAATGCCGGTTCTGGTTGCACTTTAACTTGTTTGTTTTACTATTGTAACCTGTCTTTGAACTTGTTTAACCCAAGTTTTTTTAATTTATCTGTTTGGTGCATTATAATTCATCTACAGAAAGTTTTTTGTGGACTTAATAAATAATTTTAATTATGAATAATAGAGACAATTTTCCAGAAATAGTATTGCTACCAAGAAATTTGATAGGTGCTATGAATTAATGTATAAAACATATAAAATTATATATAATATAATATATAATATATATAATATACTAAGAAACCAAGTTTCATCAAAATCGGTTAATTTATTCACGTGAGAAGAATTCAGGGAACAGACAGATACTGAACGAAAACTGTTTGATCTAACTTATGAAACCGGAGATCATTTTTTTCTATTCTCCAAAATGTATATTTTAAATGTTATTGAAAGAAATACACTTATTTGTTTGAGAAAATATTTACCTAGAGCCGTGATGTCAAGCTTATATAATACATCTGCGGGCTGCAGCTCATCCCCCCCCCCTCCCAAGTATAGTATTTTATGTAAGTACCTTTATTTCGAAAATAACTCACCTAGAGTTAAAATCTATATTTAGTCAGAAATGATTCCTAGGATAATTTGTGGGTTGTTAACACATATCGTTTTGATAATATTTCAACGTAAAGTAACTTCCACATTCATATGTACATAGGTATATTCATTCAACATAAACAAGCACATGATAATATTTCATTTAATACGTACGTGACAGACACTAAATAAAGGTATTTTCATGAAATAATCCCCTTTAATGTCACATTAGACGCATTTTCCCGATAAATATTCTGTGCGTTTGTATAAAAATAGATTTATTGCGTTTATACTGTACAACAGTACACACACGTGGCCATTTGAAACATTTCTCTGTTTATATACACTTTGTGCACCACAGTCAGTGTCAGTGCATTAATATATAATAGGTACATATTATAATAACAATATTTCTGTAGGTTGAATTACAAAAAATTTTAGACATCATATAATACCTATTTAAAAAAATTGAGATTATACAAGGTATGTAAAGACAAAGTAGTTTCTCAAGGGGATCACCAGACTTTGCTTTAAAAAAAATTAGGGTTGTGGTAGTGGCATAGATAAACACCAAAAAAACTCATAAACAAACGAGAAAAAAAATTATGAAATTCTTCTGTAAATTCGCTTAAACATATGTACCTATAAAAGAATCAAACGGTTGTCAGCCCGTAGCGCTAACGACCGAGCCACTACTAGTGTTGCGTTTGACTTCAACTGGATAGAGGTAGGTACATGTGTTTAAGCGAATTTACAGAGGAATTTCATAATTTTTTTCTTGTTTGTTTATGAGTTTTCTGTCAAACGGTTTGGTGTGTAGATTTGTCTATGCCACTACTACAACCCTATTTTTTTTAAACCAAATTGGTGCGACAAGGGTTTCATTTAGAAACTTAAAAAATAATTTTAAAATACTGTTGAAAAGTATTTTTATTTATTTTAAAGATATTCAATAAGAGCATTTATTATGTGCTTCAACTTCGAACTTTTAATTTTAAAAATAAATCTAAATATTAAGTAAATATTCTGTTAATAAAATATTATTTTAATAACAGATAAAAAATATATAGAGTCTATGACAGTTCAAATATATGGTTTGAGGGTTCACGTGCTCATTTGTTTCTACACACGTGCTGCCACTGAAACAACACATGACATTACAACTTTCCAGAGCGACAAACAGCAGCAATAGATCAATGTTAAACAGTCACTGTTCAAGAGTGACTTACCGGTTGTCGGTACAACAATTTAACAAATTAGCACTCACTGATCTCGACGAAAACACGCCGAAAGTAATACACATATGTATATATACATATATATTATATATATACACATGTAGGTACACTACCGTACAAAAATTTGATGTCTCAAAAAGAATACAGCTTATGAAAATTAAAAAAAAAAGTGTTTTTTAACAATCTGAAAAACGATAACATTTTGAAAATATTAACTTTATTTCTTTTCTTAATAAATATGTATCTGATATAATTATTCAATATAAACTTCTGGTTAACTTTTATAAATTTTCCTTAATACGGTCCTGCCATAATTCGATTATGATAGAGTCTAAACTAATTCCAGGGTCTTAGGCTTACTTACTAATAGTAAAAGTCCCATCAAGTCAGAAAAAACAGGTAGACAAACAAATTCTAAAAGCTATCAAAATATTTACGTTTTATAGATAAAGTCTACATATTTTACGTAGTATTGATTATTGTCTTCTATTTTTATATTTGTTAGTTAGGTCATGGTGGAAATGATAGGTAAATACCCATATATTCATTTTTTATCAATTTTTTATTAATTTTTACACACGTAACAATAACTAAATTAGTATTGTAATTTGTAACCCCTTTGACAGTAACCCCGTCCCTTTAATAAAATTCACAAGAGTTGTCCAATGCAATCTAAATAATATTACTATAAAAAAATATGGACTTTGGCTTCTGAGTGTAAGAAGAATCCTGAAGATGTGTGACGAAACGTTGGCCGATAACACGACCAAATCGACGCGGCTTACACCCAGAAACCAAAACCCATACCAAGACCACCGCTTCAAGGCTACTATAAAAATAAGTTTTTTTATTCAGTAATTCTAATGTTAATGTTCCCAATGTTCTTTGAGATAAATCAAAATTTCCAACAAGATTAATAACGAATATTTTTTTTGAAAAAAATAAAGTCGACATATAATTTTGCAAGGTACTGTATCATTTTCTAAATATACTGATCGACCACATTAATCCTATTGTAAAGAAGTAGATTTCTAATTCAGGTGTTAATACGATTGTGTTGTGATGATTAATAAAAGTTACATTGAGTCTGTCAAGTTTAACTACTTTTAATTATTTTATTTTATATCTTGTTAGTGATAAGTTTTCTGAAGCTGTTTGTAAAATGACCTAATTAAAAATGTAAAAGTAATAAGAATCAGTATGAAATGTACCTTTGCGCATTTCTTGCACAAATTATAATACAAATATAAACAATAAGACTTCAGTGGTTATCTTGGAGTGATCAAAAAATGTAATAAAAAAAAACTTTTTGAAACTAAAAAAATTTCACATTAAAAATAATAGAATAACGAGATGCATCTGCCCAAAAGTTCCTATTGAAAAGTAACATTACACAAAAACATTTTTTAAAAACTTTAAGCCATCATGAAATTCACATAAAGTGTTATTATGAATAAAAAATATAATAATCAGAAACTGTACAGAGATTTAATGAATCAGTTATTATGATATCATCAAAGCCATAAGTCAAAGTTCAAAATTTCCAATTGATCTTTGTAATGTTATACCTTGGTACACAAGTACTTAAAAGTCGAATGCTATAATAAATCTTTCTTATAAATACCAGTATAACCTATTTTCCGTTTTAATATTATCTGAGTAATACCCTTTCTAAATAAATATGCAGTTATTTATGGGAAGTTATTTTAAAACTGAAATATCTACCATGGGAGTCACGGGACTTTCTTATACGTAATCCTAACAGTGAACAGTGTGCGTGATTCTTATTTTATTAAAACATATTTCGGCTAATACGGAGAGTCTGGGGGTCCTCTGTCAGATTTGTGAAAAATCACGTATATAGTTATTCAGAATAGGGTTGACTGGCCATGTTTAGCTGTGTTATATTTAATTATTTAGTTTAAGTTAGAGTAGTCCAGATAGATTGGTTCGTTTTCAGGTAAGGTTAGGTTAAGTTTATGAATTTCTGTCTATGCACTAAATAATATATTAACATAGATTCAGCATACTCTACTCTATTCTAACACATCAACACTTGATTTTCAGAGTTTTTGACAGAGGACCCCCAGACTATCCGTATTTACCCATATTTCTGACAAACTAATAAAAGATAGAATAAAATGAATGGGACATAAACTATAGATTACTTTTCAAAAATTTGTTTTTTTTCGAAAAAATGAATAGAACATAAATTATAGACAATAAATTCAAAAAAATAACGAGGGGACGGGATTTTCTCACTATACATGGGGGTTTCAAATTAAAATTTTCCGGGGGCCCCATAAAGCTATGATGTGCTTCTGAACGCTTGAATAATTAAAATCGGTTGAATACTCTAGGGGTTATATAATATACCTAGAATATTATTAATAATAACACATTTTTCGCAAATTCATCAAGAAGTTTATTAATTATTTAAAAATTATTGTACCGACTTTATAAAAATTATAAATTTATTCAAACACTCTATTAATTAAATATTTATGCATAACATAATAATTTAAAGTATTTTTAATTAATGTTAAAACAGTATTAACGTATTTAACGAAGTACAATTTGACTCTCTACGATGCGACGTTACGGTCTGCAAACTGATTTTATTAAAAATAATAACAAAGGTAATTGAAAACGGCAAAACGTGAACATATGTTAAAAAACTATTTAAACAAAATAATAATAATAGTTATATGTTTCGTTGCTTTCTTTTTGTTATATGAAGTTTTAAAACTGAACTACTTTTATATCGTATAAAAAAATGTGCAAAAAGTGAAATTGAATATAAAAAATAATCGATTTTTATAATGATTATAATTTATTCGATTAGATATTAAAATATAATATTCATTATATGATATAAGTAGAATGAAACATTTAATATTTTTCAAAATATTATACATTTCTTAATCGAAAAAAAAATAATTAGGGCACGAAATTTAAATTTTAAATATTAATAAAAACATATATAAAAATACTACAGATTTTTCAATTATATATTTAACTAGCTGGGCCCACGCGGCTTCGCTCGCGTAGACTACGGAATTATTGTTTAGGATTTTTGAAAAATATAGTTTAATTAATTAAGTACAAACACGATTAGTTATTATTGTAATAATAATTTATCAATACCTAAATTACCTAACAAAAACGAATCAGAAGAAAAAAGTACAAATAATTTGTGTTCTGTTTAAATTTAAATGTTAATTATTGAAAACAAAATAAACACAAACGATCAGCCGAGGGACTCCGAATATCTACCGAGCGTACGCGAATCCAGTCTGATGTACTCGCTTCGATGCGGCACGACACCATACATTTAAGATATTACCTTTATAAATATATTTTAAGATATTTTCTAAACTATACGACCAAATTGGATGCTGTAAATGGCAAACTATATCTATATTAAGTACTTATGACGATGAAATGATTTATTTCGATAAGGATTAATGTTTTGCAGGTCATAAGTCCATGTAAACAAAACCCAAATATTTTATGTTTTCTTTGTAACATAAAAGCAGTCATTGTGGCTTAAATATAAAAGTTAGACAATGGTGTCGCGGACTTAATTGAAGAACTTTTGATTCTACACAATTCTTTATTACATTATTTTGTTCTATATTGAACGGTTTAGGCAGCGTATTACAAAACAGCGCGCCGACGGCAAAATTTTTTCCGACTTGATTTACTATTATCGTCACTGCTTTGTTGTTATGTTACCTAACGTAAAAAAATATAGCCTATAACCTGGCCAGAGAACGTACCTATGAATTAAAAAAAAAAACTCGTAAATCGGATAAGTGGTTCTCCAGTGATAAGGTAACTAACGGACAGACAGACAGACAGACAGACAGACAGAGAGACGTTGAGCTTTATATATATTAAGGACTAGAAAAGTTTAAGCCTTTATTTGGTATATTATTTTTATTGATTCTGTTCGTTGACAGTTATTTTAAAACAAATAAAAAACAATTTTTATTATCTATAGTCCTAAATGTATAACTCGTTAAAAAGTAAATCGATATTTTGTAAACGTATTTATTAGTAAATAAACTATAATTTCCTCGCGGTTTCGACCGCGTGTATTTCAAAATCGGTTAATTCCCACGCAAATGGATCCTCTAAAAAAATTATACATTTTGTTATAAAGCAAACATTTTTTTAAATTTTGATATAAGGCACGCCTCAGTATATTTATTTGTCTTGAAGTTATTTATAATATCTAAATTAAACTTCCATTTTTTTATGGATGGGGGCATTTCGAATCTGTCCCAAAAATAGAGCAATTTATCTTATCCATTCTATATAAATTTTTGAATTAGTAAATCAACATTACAATTACCAATACCTTAACTAATTTTAGGGTCTTAGGCTTAGTAGGAACAAACAAACAGACAGACACACCTTACTTCTAAAAATTATAATAATTAATATAATGTCTTCAAAGCAATGTATATTTTTTTCTAAAAAGGACCTATATAAATAAAATAAAGTAAACAACCTTAATAATTGAAATAAGAGTATATTCACACTACTCCATTCAACTTCTCAGACCCATATCGTAACAAAACAATCGATAGCACGAATAAAAGAAACAAAACTAATCCACCAATTAGAAGCAGGCCCCCTGTGGGCACTTAATTGTACAGAATCAAACCATCGCATTCCCATTACTAATGAACATTTAGACACATTAGGTAAAAGGTTGCAAAGACTTATTTAGGGCAGCCGCAATCAATACAACAGCACGAAAATGTATCGAGAAAAAAAAAACAGCCGCGTTCAATTTATTAACATCGTTTGTAAACTTGATCATGACTCTACTCAACAGCCGTAGGGCACGCGGCAACTTTCTTCTGAGGTGACGTACGCTCACCTGTTTTGCTGGAATTGTCACAGAGTGCTATGATCGTATTTGCGAGATGAATTGTAGGTTGAACAGTTCAAATAGTGTAGGTTCAAGATGAATGATTGTAGTTGATATATCGGTCATTACATAAATAACTGCACACTTTTCTTGTTGTTACCGATTTTTTTAATTTTTACATATATTTTAGTAATAGTTAAAAGAAGATTTTTAACGGTACTTAAAAATCGAAACAAAAATTCCTCGATTTTTGAAAATTTGACCTTTTTTTTTAAAACGAAATATCTCAAAAACTATCAAAGATAGCGTACGTAAAAATTCAAGGGATCAATTTTGTAGGAAAATGTACATAATTTATTTTTAAAAATATTTTGCTGCACAAAACTTTTGTTTAAATATATTTTTTTTATTTATAAAATTTAACTGAAAATTTGGGGCACATGTCAACTCTGAATTTTAAAAATAAAAATATATGTTGTAGCTTAATCATTCCTGAGTATGTAGCATTTTGAAAATTTATGAACATATGAAAACTTTATGAAATATTAATTTTTTTAGGTAACGACGCGCGAGTCTTAGCGCGCTTGCTTGGACGCGAAGAATTTTGCTAACAATAAGTGCATCGTGTTTGTTTCGGAATTCTTTTTTGGTTGGTACTTCGTTTTTGAAAATGACTTCACCGGTTTTACAGAGCTTTGCTAGGTGATATTTTATGTTGGCTAGCAGACTTATTGGTATTTCTTCAGCAAAGTAGGAGCTATAATTGATACAGTGGATTTGATGGAAAGAAAAACGTGTTGGAAGTATGATTTATTTCATTGGTATTAGGTCATAACATGACAACTGACAATTTTTTTCATTTTCTGATAAAGGAGCTTCCATTAATTACGTAAGGATAATTTTCGAAAATTTCATTGGCAAAAGATTAAGGAATTTACAAAAATAAAGTAGAAAGTAAATTTTAGACATTTATCAGGTACCTCGAAAATGTAGATACCTCACATTTTATAAAGCTATATATGAAAAAATGTACTTATTTATTTAAATATGAACAACATTTTCAAAGAACAAAACAACTTGTTGTACTTGTTTAGAAAGTAATTAATCAACTCGAAGATAAAAAAATTATTCTTTTTTTTATTTAAATTTATTATGGTTATTTCTAAACGTCATTAAATATTTGTACGATAATTTCTTTTAAGACATATACATGGATATGTATTTAAATCGATTAAATAAAAAGGTAACTTAAATTAATTAACTGATGAATACAACTTTCTTTTAGGTCATAATCTTTAGTCTTACAAATTTGTTTTGATACTTTTAAGTGTTCCTTTCAAAAATGTACCCATTACGCTAACTCTTATTATTGTTTGCGATTTATGTCTAAATAGAAATGTACCTCTCATAATTTAGTAGACCATATTAATTTGACTTCATTATTTAAGAACACAATTCGTAAATTATATGTTCCTGTTCACAAAAATTAATCAAAACTGTAAACTTTAAGGGTATACTTTTTAAATTAAATCTTCTGTCGTGTTAACACTAAAAAGGCAAAACAGCAATACTGTGTTTTTTTATTAAATACGATGTGTTTTGTCATTTTGGTCTAAACACGACATTCAGATCAATATTATTTATTGTAACCCACAATTTAAGATTCATTTTATCGTCAATTTTAATAGTAAAAAAATCGAGGACAAAACATTAAATTAATGATAAAAATAAAGTTTTATTTACATAGGTACGTCTATACGGATTTCTATTTGACGATACCAGACAATGTGTTTACTTACTTCTCACAGCCTGTCAAAAGAATATTGAATAAACAGAAGTGATATCGGTTGTCACTGACTGATATAATACAAAGCATAATTGTCATCAAAGAATAATAGACATTAGGTAATGTAACACTCTATGAATTGTTAATATACAACAGTGAGGAACACGGACAATAGAAAATACATAAATACTTGATATAACACTGCTTTTATTCTATTATTATAATTAGTTGTTAAAATGAAAATATTATAACAGAATATGGATACTTTTTATGAATTCAATATTTTTTTTTGTAAAAGTTTAATGTTTAGGTATTAGTACAATTTTTACTCTAAATAAAACGGCCAAATGCGTGTTGGGCACGCACATGGTAGTCATTACGATTTGTAAAAAAAAGTTATTCCAAAATTTTTCATAAACTATTTTTGCTACAATGTTCGATATAATTTTCATTGAAAGTACTAATTAATAGCTATATTCTGGAATTTTTTCAGATTTTTTGAATTGATAGTTTAGAAATTAGAGGGGGGGGAGCGCTCTGATAAGGATATTTAAAAGCAAATAATTCATTACTGAAGAGTTAAAATCTAAATTTCACATAGCTTTTTTTGTTGTATTTTAGGACACATGTTCAAATAAAGTTTTTTGCTTAAAATAACATCTTCAATCTACTGTTAATTTTTTTACAAACGTTGTAAATCAAATTTTTACTGAATAAAGACCAACTTAGTATATCCATGTATATGAAAGAAGGCAAAAGATTACTTACATCTATGTTTTTACTTAATCGAATCATGAATAAATTTCCCCTTTAAGAAAATATCATAATTTAACGTTTACTTATAAATCCAACTTTATTCATTTCTCAAATTTCCAATTACATAAAATTTAACACGCACACGATTTCAATGATCGTATAAATTTTTATGACAAAATAAACACAACAAGAGGATATCCGATATAGCCATTATAGTCAGGAAATTTTTATGAGAAGTCATACCAACCCACAAATATGAAAGTTCATATCATTACACTATATATGTACATACTATATATAAATATGTATATGCATATCGTACACCATATGTTGCAACAATTGAATCATTCTAAAAGTGAAACTGTATCTTACTTCATTGGAAATTTTAAGTTAAAAAACCAAAGTCCGGCTTCGGTCGATATAATAATATATCGAATGCTTTAATTATGAATTTTAATTAAGCGTAAAGATGATTTATTTATGTGCGTTATATTTAGATACCCATCTGTTATATAATGGTACAAATACGTATTTGTCTTTTTTTATATATAGATTTCTTGTCAGCTGGATTTCTTACCATCTCGTTTATCTTGACGTTACTTGTAGGTGGTCAAGTCTGTCTAATTAAGGTTTCTTTGACAGACACAAAATGGAAAGGAAGTTCTCAATGGGCCGATCATGGAAGGTTGTTACAAACAAGGGGACCGGGAATAAAGGAGTTTGATGTGGGATCACTTAGGTTGAGGTAGAATATAAAGTTGTATAATATTAGTCATAGATTCTTACGGAAAAATAAATTTATACGTAGTCTCTCAGATATGGAATTTCACACTATTTGATGATATCATTTAACAGATAATTTAAATACCCTTTCGATTTTGATTGTATATTCATGTAACTTTCTTTAATTAAGTGTGAACAAGAATTTGCTTGAGGAAGAAATTAAAAATTTTGGAAAAAATAAATAAATGTCAGGAATTTTAACATTATAATATTTAGTAATCGGTTAATTTATTTTTTTCTTCAACAAAAATCATTTCCGGTTATACTGAAAATGACAGAAAATAAAAAACATGATAGTTAAAATTGTCGAAAAAATAACTAATAGAAATATAGCAATAGTATGGGGCCAGGTTAAAATTTACAGTATATGTACATTTTTATTATTTTTTCATCTATTATTTTTCGGATTTTTCTATTACTTTTGGAGATATGCCTATTTTTACGAATTTTTGAAAATTTGTTAAACGAAGATTTGAATACTAACAAAACCTTTACATATTTAAATTTTTTGAATTGTCAATTTGCATTTGATATCCCACTTGACTGAATACAAAAAATTTTTGGAAACCCATCTACCCCCATCAAAGATCGGCAAAAAATTAAAATTTAATTTTTTTAACGCGGGTCAAAACTATAACTATATCAAATCTTAGCTTTCTAGATCAAACTAAAGCATTCAGTAATTAGATAGCTGTAACAGACAGACAGACACAGTATAAAAATTTCTTAGAACTTTTCGGGCACATATAGCTTATTGAAAATCGTGTCTCTTAACATATTATGCAAAAATTTACCGTACATTAGTATAATAATATTTGTGGATGTTATTAAATACTTTATGTCATAAATAAACATCGATCGACTACAACAGCCATGAAAATGGAACCAAATAACTCAATACACATACGATAGTAACATAAATTGACAGAACACAAATCAATCGAACTTCCTGTCACAGAAACGCTGTAATAAAATACCGCAGATCATTGTTACAATCAAATACATCACATTAGTGAATGACCAGATCACTAATTACCCACTAGCATATTATACAGTAATCATTATGGAGGAGGCGTTGATCACTCTATCCAAACAATAATAAATCATTTGTGAAGACAACAGAGCAGGCTGTGTTAGCTCAACTTCGACCTCAAACACCTGACCTTCCGATCTGACATAACACGTACATAATTTTGTGAGTGTGTGTTTGGAAAGTGGGGATATAATAAGTTGATCACTGTTTCTAGGGCATTGATGAGAGAAAATTATATTTGTTTTTTAGAATGTTTAGGAATTTTTTTATTTGTTATGCTATTTGAATGGAATTCTACTTTTTAGTTCAAAGTACAATATTTGTACAATATAATGTTATTCATAATAACTAGGATCGTTGATCTATGCCTCTAAGGCCTGGTTTTACCATAGGACTAAGTAATTAATAAATATGAAAAAGAGTTACTTTCTATAAAATATAAATAATTAACTTAAATATTTCGATAGATAAAATCAATTAACACATTTCAATTATTGCAAATTTGGTGTACTTAACTTATTACGTACTTACACACTTTTTTAAGTAGGTATACGAAATAGTTATGTATTTATTTAATTTGTTATAAATAATATATTATTAACTAGTTGTTACTCGCAACTTCGTTGGCGAGGAATTAAGGTTAGAAAGGAACTGTCAAAAAAGGATAAAATTCACATAAAATCCATTAGGTAATACAGATTTCTGTTATGATAGTCGATAAAACAGGTCGCGCGTACAAATGTCACACACCAATTTTTTGATCTAATAAATATTTTGGGATATAAAATATCATATGTTCTTCCTCTTAGCGGTTTAGGCGTGAAAAGGTAACAAACAGACAGACAGCATTTATAATATTAGTATGGATATTTGATCGACTGGCTTTAAAAGTTAGCTAAATTTCTTCAGAAAACTTTTTAAAAATATACACTGTTTAGTGAATTTTTTTGAAAAATACTAAATTATATAAAAATAACTTATTATGATTAGTAATATAACAAAAAAACAAAAGTAAAAATATATTTCGGTCGTTGGGTCAAAACTTGCTAGTTGGGCGCTAAAAGAGGCCCACAAATGAGTTATGAAATAGAGCTTGTCAAGTACATCAGACGACAATTACTATAATGTATTATTATACAAAAATATACCTTCATCAGTTCATTATTATTGTAACATGTTATTTTTACTAACATAACAATGTGGATGATAGATACGATTTTTATGCAAAAATCAGATAAATACAGGCTTTCATACTTCATGCATATTGTTAGTCGATTCTAAAAGAAACCATGCAATTATAAAAACTTGAAATTAAGTAGTATGAAGTCAAGGTATATAAAGACAAGGTAGTCTCATCAACTCCTTGACCAATCAGCGGCCGCGCGGGAATTGACGTCACTTGGGGGATGTATTCAAATGCTATAAATGTATAATAGAAATCAGTTACAAAAAATTCCTTTATTTATTATTGTTTTCGTATTTTTTGATATTTTAACAACACATACAATCAAATAAGTAAAAATTCGACATTGCAAAATCATAAAAAAGCTATCACAGACAATTTGGTCTATTCGAGAAGCATCATTTTTACTATTCTCTTAAGTGATTCTGGCAGCGTTTTACGATTTTGCAATGTCGAATTTGTATGTGTTGTTAAAATATCAAGAAATACGAAAACAAGAATAAATAAAGGATTTTTTTTGTAATTGATATTCTATTATACATTTATAGCATTTGAATACATCCCCCAAGTGACGTCAATTTCCGCGCAGCCACTGATTGGTCAAAGAGCTGATGAGACTATCTTGTCTTTATATATCTTTGTATGAAGTCTATAAAAAAATATAAAAACTTATTCTAGTAAATAAAATATTTGTAATTACAATAAATTACGTTAATATGACTTAATATCATAAAATATAGCATCCGTATTTAATTATTTATTGATTTACGATTATTAAACTATAGATTAAAACAATGTGAGATTGTTGTCCATCTGCATATAATTAATTCTGATGTAACACTAAAACGCTAACCACCTGACCGGCATGAACTAAATACGCACTTGTAGACATTTCACGTGTACGAATATTTATATACAACGTGCTGCTGAAAAATACAGATACAAATATAAAATAATTTTTAAATTAATAAATTGACAAGAATTTGTTAATTTTATAAAATTAGTATAAGTATTGTATGTTTAATAATATAATACATTATCTATAGTAATAATAATATATGATCATATATAACTGCTTGGTTATAATTGTAATTATAAAGAGTGATCGCATAAACTGATTGTTGGTTGTAACATTATTATTTTTGGTGCTAGAAGATCGCAATAATGAGCAAAGTATCAGAATTGTTATATTTCCATTTCCAGGATGAATAATGATAATATAAAATAATTCGGTCAAGACATACACGGGTGTATGTCATAAGGGTTCCGAATTACGTAATACGTGGACTATTTGGAGCCACAGGTGTATTTTTGAAATAAAAAATAATATAAATATACATTTTGACACGGCCCCACATGCCTAGATATGAAAATAAAAATAAAAAATTCTATAACGCCCCTCTCTATTTCTCCAAAATTTGAAATGATATTGTTGAGTTTAGTATTTATCGTTGGTAGCGCCATTTTTGAGTTAAAAAAAAAAAGATATCGTCATATTCTACTAATTGAGATCTACATTTTGACACCTCACATGCCTAGATATGAAAATAAAAATAAATGATAATCTATGACGCCCCTTTTTATTTCTCCAAAATTTGAAATACTATTGTTGACTGCAATCTTTGTCGTTGATAGTCCCACTAAAGCCTCGTTACCAATTTTTTTTCAGATTTTTTGAGCCAATAGATACCGAGTTAGAGGGGGGGGGGATAAACAAAATAAAATATTGCTTTTAGCCCCTTGTTGGCGTCATTTTTGAGTTAGAAAAAAAATGGTCATATTCTCTAAATGTAATGTTCAATTGTTTATTGACAATGCCATTCATAATTCATCTTGGAAAATTTTATTTTGTCTGTTTTACCGATCTTTTAACTTATTATTATTAATCCTAGCAATTATCACATCAATCTAGTATACCTATACATAGTATAGAATATATATTTTTCTTTTCTTTTCTTTTCTTATAAATAATAATTTCATTCCTCTATATAGTTTCAAATTAATACTTGTTTTTAATTCATTTATGTGTTTTTTATCAAAAACAAAAAAAAATATTCAAACACGATAGTGTTTTTTTTTCACCAACACGCGCGCCCGTGTCTGTATTTGTGTACGTCTGGTATGTAGGCAAACACCTGGACGACGTGCCTGAGGCAACGCTTCCATAGCCTACTTTCTCCTGCTCATCTCGCTCGGGCCTGAGGAAGGTCGCTGTATCAGCCTTGTAAACCGACAAGTGCATGGACCCACAGCCAGCCGGTCTGCGAATGTCGCTTCTACATTAATGTACATATACATATGTCTGTGTGTTTGTGTAGGGCCCATTCATACAGGCGTACTCATCACTGTCAGGTCGAGTTAAACTTGATATATCAATATACCCGTATGTAGTAGAGTATGTACATACATGAAAATATTTAAAACCCTTGAAATCTTTGATGCACGATTATAAAAATAAAATGTGAATCGATTTTTTTATTTGTACTTTAGTAATTGGTTGACGTAAGGTTTTTGAACAAATTGTGTTTATACATTGTAGACATTTAAATAAAAATTTTATAGAGGTTACAAAAAAATTATTCATATAGTTTATAGAAAATATCGGTATGGATAATTAATTTTTAATATATGAAAAATTTCAATGGGATTTGTCAGAAATAAAACTCACCTTTGTATCATTTTATTTATGTTTTGAAGTTAGTACAATTAGAATCTGTCATTATCTCGGACACCATTTTTCGACGGTATTACAGTACTTCCATGTCTTTCATTCTTTCGGAACATGGAAGTAAAAATGAAATTTATTCGTGTAATTTATAGAAAATTTGATTTGAAAAAAAAACGTTTCGTTTAGTGTTAAAAAAATATTTAACCAAAATTGTGAGCAGTTCTTTGATTGAAAAGTTACGTCTTTTTTCTGTTTTTTTATTGTTCAATTTTTTATTACTGACAGTTTTTTATAATCTTTTCAAGACATCTTTGAAGTTGTCAAACATAATGTTCATATGAATGGACAGACTTGTTTATACGTAAAATAATATACATATATACAGTAAAATGTTTATGTGAATATCTCATGGAAATGGATACATATATGCCACTTCCTAAAGTATTTTTTCAGCTGCAAGATTTATTTTGCGATAAGCACATATAAGTATACAGTGGAACCTCGATAATACGTTTCTGAAGGGACAGGGGGGTAAATACATACTGACGAGAAAAACGTACCAACTAAATATTTTAACATGGGGTCTTATGGAAAATGATGGGAACTAAAAAAATATAGTAGGACGAAAAACGTACTAACAAGGTTCCACTGTATTAATCAAATAAATAAGTATGAAAATATCAATTACATATATCTTTTTGTAACATAAAATTTCGTTTTTGTTTATAAATAATATAATAAATTGATTTCACTTACATGCCATTTTTATTAAAAAAATCTTTGAAATCATAAATTTCACTTAATTTCAAATAATTCACAACCAAAAAATCATTACGTGACCCAAATTATTTACGGTCTAATGCATAACATAAAACAAAAAACAAAGAATGTAAGTAAGAACTTAAAGTAAAAAGAAATACCATAGATTACTTTTTTGTATTAATCACAAATCCAACAGATGTACAGCTATTGTAAAATCATCTTCATTAATTTATAATTTACTTTGATCTATCTTTACTAATGATCGATTTAATTATATCACTTTCAAAACACATTAAATTATATTATTTTTTCCTTTTTGATGTTGGCGATTAATGATGAAAATTAAACATTTCATTTTAAATTAAAAACTATATTAATTGAACCGTTACAGTCGTGTTTATATGATGGATTTTGTTGCAATGTAGTTCTTATTCCTTTAATGAAAATCTCCTGCTAATAACATAACAAGAAAATAAATGTAATTACCTTGCAGACGTGAAAAATTAATAGTTGTATTATTATCATATTAATATGATGATGGTGTGAATGAAAAATAATTGTAGTAAATCAGTTTTCTTATTAAAATGTAGTAACTAACGGTTTATCGTTGAAGCATAAATAATAAACAATTGTTTAATGATTACTCAAAATTAATAAAGTATATTTACAACTGATTTAACGGTAAAATTATTTTTGTGTATTAATATTTATATGTAATTTGCCGACAAAATAATAATTTGACTTACGCGAATTCATACTTACGCGATTTATTTCGCACCGAGATTGTCAAATACCTCACCCATTCCCCATTCCCCCCTTGTCTATATGATCAAAGTTTAGTTGGCACAACAGGGAATTTATATATTTTCTAGGGTTTTTAGTACTGTGTTGGTGCATTTTGTTTACAATTTTAAACATTTTTTTATGTTGCGTTCACTTGTTTTATAAAACTGATTGTTGTATTTTTTGCTACAGTAAGTCCTCGACTTACACGATTTTTCGAGGACACTAATATTAATATTATAATTGCGAAAGTAACTCTGTCTGTTTGGAACCTTACCTCTTCACGACTAAACTGCTGAACCGATCTTGATGAAATTTAGCAGAGATAAAGCTTGTATTCAGTTACTTTGTATCCCGAAAAATGTATTAGATAAATAATACATACACTACATTGTAAAAATGTTTGCATATAAAAATTTCAATGCGAATTACAATTACAACTAACATAGTAATTTTTATAATACATTATTTTCAGTGTGTCACACATTGTTGACGTATCTACTTTCTTTCTTTGAATCCTTCAAAAGTACATAGGAGGCATACAAACCACTATTATTATTAAAAATAATTGTATCAAAATCAACCAAGGTGTCATTAACACTTCAAGAAGAAAATTTAAATACACATACAGAACATAAAAATTCCGATACAGTCATAAAACAAAAAGGGATAAAAATAATAACAGTGATCATATCTCGAGATATGAACTGTATGTATTAATAAAACAAACCGGTATCAATTCAATTATACCGACAGAGTATAAAGTATACAGAATATAATGTGTATGAAACGTAATAACAGGGTTAGTGTAATAATGATAACCCCATATTAAACACCATAACGACTATATGATTATATACAGGGTGAACATTTAGATAAAATATAAATAAATATTATTTCGTAAATGTTATATAATATTATAAGGTAGGTACTGACACCAGTCTTGGAGCATATCCCAGTTGGACTCTTGTTTGTCCGGTCTCGCTCCAGTCAAATATTCAGTATTGGATCGACCCTTATTAGAAATATTTGTTGATATTTGATTACAGCCATTACTGAATCATAATCTATAGACACTTAACTATAAAACAGCTTAATTTGGTGACAATCGGACAATGGGTGTAAAAATGGTGGATATTTAATCTATTTATTATATTATCATAGCATCTGTTTTACATTGTTTCAAATTTTACGATTCTTTAATAACTTTTACATCATAGTACTTAACATTTTGTAATCATTAGCAAGTGTCCATCATTGGCTGCTCATTACTGGTTTTACTTTATCTATTACTGGAGAAAAAACATAAATAAAATAAAAGGTTATAATTTAAAAATATTTGCGGACTTTGATAATTAAATTGATTTAATAAAGAGGTACATGTTTTATTAGTAACAGTATATTATCTTGCTTTTAAAGCGGCCAAGACTGGTACCAGTACTTTATAGCGATATTGGTCTTAATAATAGTTATGTAATTCTGATGTGACCAACTAGAATGGAATATCTATAAAACCCATAATATTCTTTGTCATAGTTTTTTCCAATAAAAAATAGAAAGCAAAAAGGAATAGAACTTCACGCCGATCGCGATATGAGACCGCTTGAGTTTTAATGAAAATAGACTGAGGTAAGACCGGCTTAAACGTATCAACTTTATTTATAAGTAACGTCAAGAGTCGCGGTTTTAAGGGATTATCAATAATTAGTATTTCAACATTTATGATTCTAAGCGCTGTAAATCGTATATACATACCAGCGAGGGAAACAAGGGGGGTACAAAACACAGTTATTATTTACTTGTTTTAATTTTAAAGTCAGTTTTGATGGGATTTTAACAACAGTAGATATGATACTTTGGGTAGCTTCTTAGAGGTAACGGGGGGGCTGACTGACGAATTATATAGTACAATAAAATAAAATAAAGGTCTTCAGGCATTGCCATGGCAATTTTTTTTTAGTTTTGTTATATGTTTTGTACTTTTCTTATGCGAAAAAAAATAATGAAGGTCCCGAATATTTATTCTGACTATTATTATTATTGAAATTATGCTGCTTTTTAAAATTATGTAAGTTTATTAAGAACCTACGTACACACTTGAACCAGTGTAAAAGAATATTTTCTCTGACCCCCCGCCCCACAAAATACGATGAAAACTAATTCCACGTCAAATTAAATTTGAAATATTTTTTTGGTTTATAGTAATAACTAACGCACTAAACCCGGTGTAACACAAAACATAGTGATCTAAAATATTCCACATGTCCACCCAACTTGTTGAAAATGAATGTGTTAAATAAAATGTTACTTTATATTTCAATTTTCACTCAATATATTTCAAAATATTTAATTGTTACGTGATCATAGTGTCTAAAATTAATAAAATATTAAAATCGTAAAATATAAAAAAATTTATTCCATGGCTACTATGTTTTTATATAAATGACAGATATATGCTGCGAAATCATGGAAACAAAACACGACTTGATAAAGATTTTTTTTTAGACTTTTGATATTAATTAAATCTTACGTTTTCATAAAATATTAATAGCCACGAACATGCTCAGAAAAATCATCTAACTATTGGTGAAAACCGCATTGAAATCGGTTCAGTAATTTCCGAATCTATAAGCCTCATACAAATGAACATCATTTTTATATATAGAGATAGTACCTATGATATTTTGCGCTTAAAAAGAATTAAACAATGCAATATTAAAAACATAACCTCAAATAAATATTGAAAAATACAAGTTTCACACGAGACCGGCTTAATTATCACGAGATAATACTCGTATACAACCGCGAAAGCCTCTACATAACGCGTGCACCCTATATGATCGGCTGACATCACACACCATAGCCCAACCCAAAGTGAAACCGTCCAAATCAATTGACATCCATGGCCCAAGACGTGTGAGATACCCAAGCCACTGCTGGTCCGCTCGACTTTCTTCCGAAGATCCGTGTGTAGCTCGTGGAGAGGGGTCGTAGCCGTCGATGATGATGATGATGACAGACCCACCACTTCCTCGTCATATATAAAGTAAATTTAGAACGACCGGTACAATCTTTGAACTACACGCTCGCATGGGCGCACAGCACTTGTGTTATGTTTGGTGATATGTGATTTACTTAGTGGCAGTGTATGTGTTATATTAGTTGTATTCTGTGCATACGTTGACGGATTATACAATTGAACCATGTGGAATCGACAGGTTGGTGTTTATGTACTAACAAAAAGAACTAATACAATTACGTTTATATAATTCACTCATAAAAATATATAATATGTACTTTACCAAATGATACTCTACGAAATTAAGGAATACTATAAATATTAATTTATTTACAATTTGTTTTGTAATTTTATAAGTTTTTGTTGACATGTTCTATGTTCTTTAGGAACCGTTTGAATAAAGCATATATTATTATTTGTATTAACTTATCAGTGGAATAAATAAGCTACAATTGTAGGTACTTTATTAACTTATATTTAAATTTAATAAATGTTGTAATAATCAATACAAATAAACTAAAAAAGTTATAATAGTATTGTTACCATATATAAATATAAAATACTACATAAATGTGATATATCAATATATAATATCATAAAAAATCATGAAATAAAGCTTCTTGAGATGAACTTTTTATATTGATATTTATTGTGTTGTATTTTATATATGTAATATAGAGTTTTCAATAAAACTTTAAATGGTCAACAAATATAAAACCTATTACACGGAAAAATATACTGTAAGAATTGCAGTTTTTCGAAAACATATAATATTTTACTGTCTGAAACTGCAATAATATAATTTTAGGCTGTAATGTTTGCAGTTTATCCATCAATTTATATTGAGTATTATATTACATAACAGTCTAAAATTGTATTATTGCAGTTTCAGACAGTAAAATATTATGTTTTCGAAAAACTGTAATTTTTACAGTATATTTTTTTTCATGTATACAAATAAAATTTACGACAATTTTTGTATATTTAATACTTACACACATTTCCATGTAGTTATATTTCATTTATACATATTTCTAAATGGGATTAGAAAAATAATCAATAATAAACATTATAATTTTAGATTTGGTTAATACGAAAGTTTATTATATAGTTACTGTTGTAATATAAAATATAACTAACAATGATAGTGATTTTAAATGTACGTTGGTGTTCATGATATACCTATCACTGTATCAACAAAACCGACTACACGAGACGCAAAGAAAAACATAATAGAGTAATTTAAATTTAATATTTTCATTTAGACTACACGAAAAGCAAAACAATTTAATAAAGTGCAGTAAAAGTGTACCCCAACATTAAACGAGATTTTATTTATTTTTTAATGACGTAATATTTTTTTTTATAATTGCTAATGGTTCACTGAATTATTATAACCTTTATAATTATTATCTATTATCTTAAATAGATATACATACTTACTGTATACTTTTAAATGATTTCGTAACATTGGCTTCAGTTTATAAATTTGAATTAAAATATATCAATTGCAATTTTTCTTAATAATAAATTATTTGTTTAATTACATCAACATCATTGATTTTCCTTTTAATTTTTATTTATTTTTGCCGTAATTCATTTATCATAAAATCTCAACTATTAACTGGAGTCTTAGGCTTATTAACAGTGAAAGTATCATCAAAATTAGTTTAGTAGTTTTCGTGTAAAGTCAAAAGAACAGATAGACAGACAAAAATGTTTTATCAGGCCTTTAGATTCAAAATATCCCAAATAATTTTAAATAGCCTATATAAATGAGGAGTACCTCATATTAATGGGGGTTCAACTTGATGTAATATATAGTAATAGATCTTTGATTTGTTTTTCATTCAGTCTGTCTAGAGCCCGAGTTTAGTAGCAAAAACTTTAATTACTTTTACAAATGTACTTTCATCTATAACCGGTCTACTTTATCCAGGTCGACATTAAACAGTTTGACCTAAATGTGGCCTAAAGGCTTTAAATATTTCATCGGATTGTTTCTCATTTTTTTCGTACATTTTTTGTCAAAGGTATTTAGGTTTTTTATTCTAAAGTTATGTAAACACACATAATATAAATTTCCTGTCATAGTTAATGATGCTTGTAGATTTAAATCTTATTATAGTTTTTGCAACGTAATGTAGACAGTATTCATTTAAGTATGATTAAATTTGCTAAGCGTGTTAAAGTATGACTTAAATCTTATAATAACATTAACTTTTATTCATAATTAATATGTAAATAAATGTTGCTGTTTTACAAAATAACATATTGATATAAAATTAACTAGTTTAATCTATTGAATTGTGATCTTTAAATGCTTGCTAATAATAAATGAATCTTCTTGCGTTTCAAATAAAAATTTTAAAAAATTGTATTTGAATTTAAAATATATTTTTAACAGGCAGTTAAAATATTTATTCCTTTTGTTTACAATTTAAAGCATAGGTTTGAGCAAAACAAATACATGTGTCTGAAAGCAAATAAATTACCCGCATTTTACTTTATAATAAAAAAAATGTTTCGTTCTCAATACCTACATACATATACAACATCAAATATACCGTTTGTTCTATTAATTATTTAATCGTATTTTTTTAAATGTATAAATAGGAAGTGAACTAATATATCATATGACCAACATGAAACATTAGCAATTAAAAATTTACTACTGTATCCTAATCAAATAAATTAGTTTGCGGTGAATTTAAAATAAAAAATGATACAGTTTTATTTTGAATGATATTAAAAACTTTGTACCTTCGTTCTTACAAGCGTTAAAATGTGTAGATATATATGTATGTATGTATTTAATAGTAAAGAAGTTATTATTGTAACAATAACGTTTAGTTTATTTTAAATTTAAACAAAGAATAAAGAAACTGTGAACTACAAAAGTTAATGAGACTTAATCACTACTTGCAGCTGTTATCTAAAATCTCAGAACATATTATACAGGTCACAGCGTTATATTAAAAAGTATTTAATAGACGGCTCCTTTGTCTATATTTTCTTATTTATTATAACTGCATTAATGAGCATGCACAGTGAATTCAGACAGTTCCGGTAGCAAAAGAACGTATGTTTTATTTTAGTCGATACGAACAATTGTAGCACATATTTCTCATTCTCATGCAAAAGACTATCAAATTTTAAAACTGCACTTTTTACGTTTCAGATTGGCATAGTAGCATTATGTATGCTATTGTGCATACATAATGCTTGCTCCGTTGTTCACAACGGCAAGCCGTCAGACACACCCACAGACAACAATACCGACGAATCGAACATTGACGAGACGAGTACCGATCCAGCAGAAACCAAAGCGGAGGATTCTGAAACAGCAGCAAGTACAAAGCAAAAAATAGACAGGATCATAAGTGATCTTACAAGTGATGGTACCAGTTCGTATCTCATTCAAACTTCACACAATCCTGAACTGCCTATTCCTGTTTACGGTGTTCCTAATGCACCCTCAGCTCATATAGTGTATCCTGCACCACCACCAGATATTCCTCCACCTCTTCCTTTAGAGCATAATGTTGGTCCTGCGTTATCGTTTGGTATATCAAAGCCAGCTGATTCCTACGGACCACCTCCATCTGGTCCACTTCCTGTTTATGGTCCTCCTAAACCTATTTATGGACCTCCTCATCATCCAATAAAATCTTATGGACCACCACCTATAAAGATACCAAGTTACTATGGACCTCCACCTCTACCTCATCCTGCACCTGTATATGGACCACCTAAACATTATTTACCACCTCCTAAACCAATCTATGGACCACCAACTGTACCAATAAAAATTCCACACCCTAAACCAATCTATGGCCCTCCTAAAAAGTTACATCCAATTCCTAAACCAATTTATGGTCCTCCCTTTTCATCCGGAGAACATCATATAAAACATCTCCATGGTCATCATAAAACACCAATGTTTTCATACGCCCCTCATGTGAAACCCATATTTGCGTCTTATAATCCACCTCCAATCAAATATGGACCACCTCCAATTAAATACGGACCACCTCTTCCACCACCACAAAAATACGGTCCGCCAATTCCATTGAAATCCTACGGACCTCCATTACCTTCACTGGCCTTAGGACACAGTTCTCATCAAGGACATAGTCATATTAGCCATCATAGTCACGTTGGTCACCAATCTCACCATGTGATACAGAATGGTCATCATGGTCCAGCGCCTCCAACACCACCAAATATTAAATATGATGGATGGCAGCCAATCATTGGGCCAACTGTTCATCATCACCATCATCAGTCCCATCATCAAGAAGGAGCAGTCGGCGATATCAGTAGTATCGGCAATATTGGCAGTATTAGCAGTATTAGCAGTATTGGCAATATTGGCAGTATCAGTAGTATTGGCGGTTATGGTAGTGGTGGAGGTGGAGGTACTGATTCATACGCCGCTCCATTAAATTCAGTTACTGGAGCTGGCGGAATAGCTGGTCTTACGGGTGGAGCTTTCTCATCCCACGGATCAATCGATACATCAAGTTTATCGGTTAATACAGGAAACTTTGGTGGTTCAATCGATGGATCTAACCTTGCTATAGGGTTAGGAAATACTGAAGGAATACAAGGATTAGGAAATATCTATGGACTTCCAGCCGACATTGATACCAGTTCTTTGCAAGTACTGAAGAGTGTTTCAGTTCCATTACCATCTCTGGAAGGCGGAAATGATGCTCTGTCTGGATCATATTTGCCACCGCAAGTATCTGGTTCATATCAAGGATCTGGTTCATATCAAGGATCTGATTCATATCAAGGATCTGATTCATTTAGTTCTTCTCTATCCGGGTCAATATTATCACACGAAAGTCATGATACTGGCTTAGTTGCCCCTAGTGGAATATACGGCGTTCCGATAGGAGGAAGTTATGCTGGATCACAATTCAGTGGATTTTCATCTAGTGGTGGTACTACTTTATTGAATGCCCTTGATATCAATCCACCCAAAAATCCTGTAGAATTTAGAGAACCAGTGCCACAAGGATTAATTCAATCTATTGGTGAATCAGTTCAACAGCAAGATTCAGCAGGAATTGATCACGCGTACACTGATTATAAATATCTTCCCCCACCTGCACCATCATCAACTGGGGGAGAATCAGCAGGAATTATTGGATTAACATCAGTCAATGCACCGACATCATACCAATCCATAAATCATATTTCGACAAGTGACAATTCACATTCATTTCAACATAACCAATATGATGGACCTAGCATAACTCAATCAATATCATTGCCCTTAAGTGGATATAATCAAGATTCCGGATTTTCGGGACAGCAGGGCTATAGTTATTCGCAAGGATCATCAGCTTTTGGCAGTCAAAATAGTTACAGCAATGGATTTTCACTCGGTTCATCAGGAATAGGACACACATATGGAGCTCCATTTTCAACGCAAGGAATCCAGACACAAGTTTTAGATTTGGGTCATTCTGGTAGCACTAATATACTGACTGGAATTCAACCCGGAACACACGACTGTCGTACTCACACACAACAAGTCCAAGTGCAAGATGATTTACATCAAGATAGTACCGGAAATTATGCTACAGGAGCTGCGACATTTGTAGATCCTCGCGGCAATAGCGAATCTCATATTCAAGCTATCGATAATACAAACGTAGACAATTATGAAACAGCGGCTAGCGACAAATCAAACGAAACTATATCTATAGTTCATGCTATTCAAGATCACTCAAATTCCCACTCATCTGAGTATGCTATCAATACTAATGAAATAGAAACAACTAGACAACTTCATTCAAACCAATTCAGCCAAAACATTCCAATTCAAGGACAATTGGGTACATACACTCTTCAAATACAATCTGCAGATGGCTCTGGGTCAGGAGATAATTTACAACATTCCCAAGTATTGTCTGATGGACTTTTACAATCTATTTTAGAAGCGATTGAACAACCAAAAGTAACTCATTTATCGCAACCAATCCAATCTATTCAAGTCGCGAGTGCTTCCAATGATTTAGATCAATCTTCATCAATATCAGCTGCATATCAAAATGTTAAAGAATCTTTGTTAAACGGACCTTTAGATTCAGAATCAAGAAACATCATCATTCAAACTTTAGAACAAAATCCAGATAATATTAGAAGCGACCCACATAGAGGTGATGTTGTTGAAGATTCCAGAGATAATGAAGATGATGAATCTGATGTTGCCAAGGATATTGCTGTTTATTTCAAGAATCATCAAGACGAAAATGATTCCACTGAAAACTATGATGTGAGTAATATTATAAACGAAAGTGAAACAGATAAACAGCAATTGCAATCCTTGGAAGCTGTCAGGAATGGACAGCAATACGGTACTTTTGTTTCTGTAGAAACGCCCGGAAGTAGTTATACATATGGATCAGTACAAAGTGAGCAAAACAAGGGTGTGTCGAAATCATAACGGGACTATAGTTAAATAATAAATTTTAAAATTTATCAAGTCAGTGAATTTTAAGTTTTAAATTATATATTGTTAGGTCGTTATATTTTATATGTATTTTAAATAAGTATTATTTTCATCGTCATAAATTACTATCGTAATGTATTTGAACTGAGTGGGTCATATTTATTTAAATGCAAGATAATTGTTTTAAAAGTAAGTAAATAGAAAAAATAGTGTGCCAAGAAATCCATCGTGACCCACTTACGATCGAATGCAATTACTTTCAAACAACAAATACAAATATTGATATAAAAAATCACGTTTGCTCTAGTAATACGCATCTTTATAAATCATTCATTAGATGTTAAAAATTAGTTTTGTTAATTATTTATTTAAATTAAAAATTACAAAATAGTAATATGAATTAAGTAGTTATGTAAAATAACGTATTTGTATTTACAATATATTGTAAATTATGTTTTTTAATAAAATGAGAATATTGTTACCAATTAGTATAAATAATATAATATAAAAAATTATGTTAAATCAATAACAGTCAATCACGAATCATCCAAATTAACTGTACTAGGCAGTAAAATATAATTTGAAAACATTTTTTCATTAATATATTCTGTTCCGGATCATAAAAAATTCATCTCACGTCGCACGTTTCTCCGCATCTGCCGCAAGCGATGACAATGCTAATGTTTTCCATAAAAATCGCAAACGACAAATAACGAATTCAAATCGCAGACAACTTAGCCTAGAAACCACACAGTGGACACATACAAACATACATACTAGTTATTGCTAAACATAGCAAATTCGCATTTACACACACATACACACACACGAACAGATATGGTAGTTGTCACAAAACTTACTTAGTTGCTTTCTCTGTGGACGGTGTAAGTCGTTTAGTACAAACTTAACCCAAATGTTTGTGCGCGTGCGCGACAACGCTTTCCACGGTCTGCTAGATCACCAGCCCCCGGGCTAAAGTTTAGATAGCTCTCGTTGTTCCGGGAGGAATTTGTTACTCCAGATAGTTTTTTTTTGTGTTCTTGAACTTAATATCTATTGGAATTTATTATACACATGATTTGATGATATGACGTAATTATGGAAATATCAATGATTGATTATTATAATTATAAATTATTTCTCAATATACAGTGGCGCAGGAAACAATTTCTCAATTTTCGTTAGATTAATATTGCATTATTTGTTAAAAAATAGAAATACACAGGAACCTCATTAGTACATTCTTAAAGGAACTGAGGGAAAACATGTACTTAACATGGGGTCTTATGGAAGAATGCCGGGACCTAAAAAAATCGTACTAACGAGGTTTCACTGTACTCACTTTTCATTTTTCTTTGTCTCTGACTAGACTAGTTACATTTTATAATTTGTTTGTGAGCTTTAACATTAGTTCATAAAAATTAAAGAATTTTCAAGAGTAAAAAAATTACAAACAAATTTTCGTAATTACACGTCGCTTTAAACACACTCTAAAAGAACAAGATCCAAATTTGGGAGGGGAAAATAGCCCCTCCACTGAAAATTTTGGCAACTGCCTTCCTGCCCCCCCCCCCTCGCGGCTCTGGCGCCACTGAATATATTTTTTTACTTATTGGGTTTTCAAGTCTGTATTTTAATTACCAAATTAATTGAAAATTAACTTGATATAATATTTAGAAAATATTAAATAATACTTTTATTGTCACATTTGAATAAAATATCATTTAAAATGCATTATTGACAACACAATATAACTGGGTAGTTGTATATATGCAGGTAAGTATTATCGACAAAATTAATAAGGTAAGTGCAATTATGTATTTATATTGATTTTTAATTATACATTAAAATTGACACTAGCAACAAAAGTAAGAGTTGACAAATACAATTTTTCTAATAACTAAAAAATTGACGAGTAGGTATTATACTTATAAAGAAGCTGTCATTGACGCCACGGAACTTTCTTATACATAATCCTAAGTGTATAGTGTATGTTTATCTACTTATATATAAAACAAATATTTCTGACTTAGGTACTGTTAAAATATATAAAGAAATGAATGGAACATAAATTATAAAAAATAACATTTTTTTATGTTATGAACCATTTCCTTAAAAATTTCTTTAAATGAATAGAACATCAATTGTAGATAATAATATTCTATGTTTTTTGTTCCGATACAATTTTTTTTAAAACAATTCAAAAAAAATTAAAAATTAGCAAGAATAAACATTCGTTTCCGGCTGTTCGGATGAAAAAATTTAATCCTTCAATGTTTTGTCTTTTTTGAGTTACAGCGTCTACAGACCGACCGACATAACGACGAAAATAGTCATAATAGATTCAGAAAAAGTGGGAGTTGAAATTTTCATCAAAATCTCTAATTCGAAACTACATATATACTTTCTTACACATTATACATTTCATTATAATAATAAATTGCCGTATAAGAAAGTAAAATTAATTGTAATTATTCAAATTTATAACTATGATAAATGTCACCTGTTACATTAATATATTATTAAACGGATAAGTTTAACCTTTATTTCATTTTCTATTGCTGATTTATTATTTCTTAATTAAATAAATTATAAACTATTTATTTTAAAGTTTTAAAATTACTTGTCTTTAATCAATCTGAATTTAGGCAACAAATTTACAGCTCAGTAAATTTAGTTGCCTATGATCCAATTAATAATTTTACTAAAATGTGATAAAATGGTAGAAAGTATGATATTGAGTTCATTTTAATGGTATGAATTTTAAGTTAAAGGTTGGATTTGATAAATCTGTATTTTGAGACAACATCATATTTTTTCACTGGTTTTTGATCTGTGGAGACCTGCAAAAATCTACAACAATCTACAAAGATCGTTGTAGATCGTGATAGAGATTACAGCGATATTTGTAGATCTTTGCAGGATTCAACAGATCAAAAACCAGCAAAAACCAACAAATATGATTTTGTCTCAAAATGCAGATTTGATTTGATCTCTTCAGATCTAAAATTTTTTCCCTTGATAGCATATTTTGAAAATAAAGGTAATCAAGGCTTTTTCAGTTCTCAAGTCAATTAATAAATTAAATATTTTAAGTATGTAAGTTAATTTATCCATTCAGAATGTTATTACTATCTAAACAGTTAAATTATGAATACATTATCGTACATATAAAAATATATCAGACATAACCTAAAATTACAAACTGTAAATTATTAAATTATCGTTAATAGCTTACAATTACATATTATTTATGCAAGGTCAAACATTCTGATATGTCTGTTTATCAGTAATTTACAGAAGCGAGACATTAGAATAGGTAGCCTTGATAATGGTGCGCCCGTATTTCGTGCATTACATATGTCAACTTGCTATCACAAAGTTTAAATTCTCAATGAATGACACTTTTTACTATTTTTACAATACCTATATAAGTCTTAGATATGACCCCAGTAATGGCTATTTTTTAATTAAATGTACTGAATTAGAAATATCCGTTGATATTTGATTACTACCATTTCTGAATAATAATCTATATACATATACTGTCTTACCGCGTGATTTGATGACAATCGGATAATAGGTGTCAAAATGGTGGATATTTAAACTAGTTATTAGTATAATTTATTTATTAATTATTATATTATCATACCAACTGCTTTACATTGTTCCAACTTTGACGATTATTCTTTTATATATTTTGTATCGTAGTACTTATCATTTTGTAATCATTAGCAACTGCGTGCTCATTAGTGATTTTACTTTATCACAACATAAACATAAACAAAATAAAAGGTAATAATTTAAAAAACAAACTGTATTTGCGGACTTTGGTAATTAAATTGATTAAATAAAGAGTTACTTGTTTTATTAGTAACATGAGCTCATGAGAATTACAAAAAGAAGCCCGTCAATCACAAAATCAGTAAATCTTGCTCATATAGCGACCATAACTGGTGCCAGTAACATCAACAATACTAGCAAGAAAATGCAGGTTGTACTGAAAAAAGTTTTAAACTTACGAACAATAAAAGTTCTATTAAAATCGGTTTAGTAGTTTTAGTGTCAAGTCAGAACAATCAAACAGACAAATAGATTCTAAAAATATCAAATAACTTATAAACCGACTAAAAAAAATTTACACGTAAAAAAATTTACATCGTAAGTATGTACCTACATCTCAAACTTTGAACTAAGCAAACCGGGCCCGTAATTTCTGGAGGCCTGAATTTTCATAATTGGAAGCGAAAAGAAAAGATCTTCAGATATTAATATGGACAATTTTTAAATTTTGCAAAAAAAAATTCTTTTAGATTTTGGTATTTAACGAATAGGGTGACCAGATTTTAGTTGTGGTAAACCCTGAGATGTAAATGAAGACCCCTTTTTTATTTTATCTTATCTATTTTATTTTAATTTTATTCTTTTTATTTTCATAAAATTTGTTACCAAAATCTGCACTGTTATGTCCCCTGCTCTATTTTTGACGACCTTTTTTTTTAGTCGTCGTCATTTTTGCAAAACCTGGAGAAATCGCACCCAAACCCGGAGCCCGGAGATTCAGTATGCAAACCCTGAGACTCCGGGTCAAAACCTGGTCACCCTAAATGTGAACCTTGATTAGTACCCTATTTTTCCTTAGCCCGCCCCTGCTCTCAAAGCAAGAGTTTTGATTTTTATTCGGAAAACAACAACAAATAATTAACACATCTAAAATTTTATTAAACACCATTTGTATAATCGACAAAGCCTGTTAATAATAATAGACAACTTTAATCTATACGATGATATTATAATTAAATAATGTAACGTGTTCATTAAAAACTATAATAACAGCGTTTAACGCTTGCAAATCCATTTGTAACAAGTGCGGTGTTGAACACGACGGAGCACACGTGCAGAGTTGACACGTGAACGGGCCGCTTGCGGGCCGCACGTGTATGTCTTTAGTTATTTATTGTAATTTTGTATATGTCGAAATGTTTGTGTTAACCTATTTATTTTTTAAATCTCATGATTAAATACTAATACTTTACTAGGCCAATAGGATTTAAACCCAATAACTGAATTACAATTATTGTAAAACTTCAAAAAATGAATACGGTACGGGAGACTAATACATGAGACGACTCGCATTTGACAAAATTTTTTAAATACGGTTAAAAATTAATTAACTGGTTCACGAACGACACCAAATAATATTAAACAATTATTATTTCATCTGTCTTTTTACGGTACCTATATAAGGTACTGGCACCAGCCTTGGATATGATTCCAGTAATGGCTATTTTTAAATTAAATATACTGAATTAGAAATATCTGACTTACAGCGTGATTTGATGACAATCGGCCAATAGGTGTCAAAATGGTGAATACTAACTAACTAATTATTAATATAATTTATTAATTAATATTGTTTCAAAGACGATTCTTTATTTTATATCTTTTGTGTTGTAGTACTTACCATTTTGTAATCATTAGCAAGTGTCCATCACTGCGTGCTCATTACTGGTTTTACTATATCTATTACTGGAAGAAAAAAAACATAAACAAAATAAAAGGTAATAATTTAAAAAACAAACTATATTTGCGGACTTTGGTAATTAAATTGATTAAATAAAGTTGCTTGTTTTATTAGTAACATGAATTCAAGAAAATTACAAAAAACAAGTAAAAACAGTAAACCTTGCTCTTATAGCAGCCATAACTGGTGCCAGTACCTTATTTGTATACCTTATTTAATCACACATAATAATAAGTATATACCTAAATAAAATTAATCGTACATTTCATTTTATTTAAAAAATATACTAATTCTTTTCCGAACCAACACTGTACAAGTGCATCCTATAATACATTCAACATATACATAATAGACCTGATTTCTATATAATACCGCTTTTATTATGTCAACTATGTATATGTGTGCGTGTGTATGTAAATACTGATAATGCGTAGGGGAAAGCGGTGATAATATTTAAATACCGTGTTTGTTGTTTTTATTTGACCTTTGTGTATCATTATTTTATCTATAATATAATATTCTCCGTTTAATTAGTTAATAATATACATATTGACATAATATGTCGATTATATTGCAATAAATGATATTTTCATTTTATATTTAACCGATTTTTCAATGGGCATACAATTCATATTTCATTTCCCAGTTTTGCCTTAAAAAGTGTCTAATCGATTTCCATTCAATACCACTTTATATGCAGAAAATTCTAGGTGATAATTGTAACAGATTTTTACGAATATATTTGACTTTTGATTTGTAAAAAATATTTTTTATAAAAATAATTTATCAAATCGCCATTTTTGTAATACGAAGATAGGGGCTGCAACTTTCACAATGTATTATTGGTATCACAATACATTTCAATGTAGATTATTGTCAGCCCCCCCCCCCCCCCACCGACCCCTTAGCAATTCCACTGACAAAAATAATGTACATTTTTAATTGAATTTGTCAAAAAAAAAAGGTAATAATGGATATAAATATATTTATGCCGAGATTGTAAAGAAGTTGATCTAAACAAACACTTTCTGCTGAATATAAAATTTAACTGACAATTGTATGTACAGTGTTTATTAATGATTTTGATTATTATAATTTATTACCACTCAAACTAAATTCATAATAATGATTCGACACCCCGTAGAAAGTGTTTGAATCTAGACTAAATAAAATAAAATACCAAGTATTAAGCGAAGAAACCAATAGAACTAGCACAAACGTGTCTTTGTAACGTTCCAGCGATTCATGAGACGTCAAAGAAGATATAATTTCCAGCACCAAAGCTCTGAAATAGATCGTTTAACCAGCAAGTAACTTTCTATTGCCCAACACAATTAAAGTTTGAAATCTCTGAAGAATACAATAACAACGTTTTGATACAAAAAAAAAATACCGGACGCGATTCCTTCAGACCGGATCTAATTAAATAAAGAAATAATTACGTTTGACTATACCAAGACTGCTGTGCCTACAAAACGATAAAACCTCAGCTATTATCTAAATAAAAAACCACTTACGCGTAAACGTTTAAAACAAAAGAAAGTAAGAAAAAATATTCAACGAGTCGTGTGATTCACATAAAATACCGTATTACTAGTATATGATTTTGTAGCTTTTTAAAGGAATATAATCAACATGGGCGTCCGCAAAAAGGGGGAAGGGGAAACTGAGCATTTGCCCTGTACAGTAACGTAATTATTTAGCATCCCTGATTTCGTAACCTAATCTAATATTTTTTCGCTCTTCCCCCTCTTGAAAAATTTTCTGCGTACGCCTCTGATGGATAAAATTAAAATATTGATTTAAAAGCCTCTTTCACCCAAATCCCATGTGGTTCTAATACAACATCATATATGTATCCCGGCCACCTCGTTCATCAAGATCTGCTATGATTGGCCCATCAGCAACTAGCATTTCTTGTCTAAAAATATTCACAGAGAAAATACAAACATATAAACCTTCATTGAGCTATCGGATTAGATTTTGCAGACATATTATGAATTGATCAAGGAAAAAAAACTTTAAAATTCTTCTTCTTCGCATGTGATATTACAAGAAAACAATAATTACCTTTTTAAATTCAATATTATTACATTATCTTTTCTAAATATAGTATATTCAAGATGAGGGTATAGGTAATTTGATAATGAAACCATAAAAATACGAAAATAAAGCTGTCATGGTTTTTTTTTGTCTTATATAAAACAAATCTTAATCTTTAAAACTTTTATCTTTAACATTTTTTAATAACTCGCACTGTTTCAAAAATAATTTGAAAAATTTCAAAATTGACAAGAGTAAACATCTGTTACTGGTTGTTGAATAGGATTTCTTTTTAAGAACAAAATGAACTCCAAATAGAAAATTTCATCCTTCTATAATTTATCGTTTTTGTTACGTCTACGGACCAACAGACATACAGACATCATGGCGAAAATAGTCAAATTAAAAAAAAACGGCTTAACAACAATTATACAATAACTATGATAAGGTACTGGCACCAATTATGGCCGCTATAGAAGCAAGTTTTACTGTTTTTGTGTTCTCATGAATATTTAATCAATTTAATTACCAAATTCGGCAAATATAGTTTGTTTTTTAAATTAAAACCTTTTATTTTGTTTATGTTTTTTCTCCAGTAATGAATAAAGTAAAACCAGTAATGAGCACGCAGTGATGGACACTTGCTAATGATAAGTACTACGACACAAAAGATATAAAAGAAAGAATCATCAAATTTGAAACAATGTAAAGCAGTTGCTATGATAATATAATAATTAATAAATAAATTATACTAATAATTAGTTTAAATGTCCACCATTTTGGCACCTATTGGCCGATTGTCATCAAATTACGTTGTAAGACAGTTAAATGTATATAGATTAATATTAAGAAATAGTAGTAATCAAATATCAACAAATATTTCTAATTCAGTACATTTAATTAAAAAATTGCCATTACTTGATTTTATTCATTTTTCCAAAAACTCAATTATTACACTTTAAAACAAGAATATTTTTGTACATATATCTATTATATGTATATATTTAACATAGCAAATGCAAGGTATTTTCCTATGGCAGCATCGTCATGAGCGCGGATGCAATCATAGCAACAGCATTGTTACCCGCGGCTGTCGAGTTTTGGGCCATTACCAAGGATGCCGCGTGGCTGCAAGCACAATAGACTACAAGCTCAGGCACACTGTATCACTGTGTTACTGTGTCAAGGCACTTCTTAAACACATGTGTACATGCTTACGTTACACTATTTAGTAACGCGACCGATTTTAGACAGTTATGTAGATCAAGTTATACAAAATGTACCTAGTTTTTAATTAGTTTTAATTTTGTCATAAATCTCTACCTACATAAAATTAAGTTCTATTTTCTACATGTTACAGGTAAACTCGAAAACTACTGAACCGATTTTAATGCGGTTTTCATCAATAGTTAAATAATTTTTCAGTGAGTATTAATATTTTATAAAAAAATCTATATCAAGTCGTGTTTTGTTTCCATGATGTCACAGCATACTAATGTTATTTATATAAAAACATAGTAGCCATTAAATAAAAAATTCTATAATACGGTTTCAATATTTTATTATTAATTTAGGTCACTATGATCACGTTTCGTCATCCCCGGATAACATCGGGTCCAATGAGCTAGTAACTTATAATAGTTTTAACAAAATGTTGTCATGGATATCAAAAATAAATAAAAAATATAGTAGTTAAGATTATTACTGACAATAAATCCCTTCTTATTATTTAGGGAAAATATTAAATTATGAGTATTATTATATATATACATATTACTAAATACTCGTTTCCCACGATTATGTTTCAATAAATTTTCCTAATTACGGACCTGTCCACATCAATTATCATATAACATAAACTAATTCTATGGTATTACGCTTTCAAACAGTGAAAGTACCATCAAAATCAAATCAATAGTTTTCGCGTTAAGTCAGACAAAAATTCTAGACTATTAAAATATCATAGACTAAAAAAATTACAATGTACAGACAAAGATTATTGGGTAGCAAAATACTAGAAGTGTATCTACTAATGATATTTTAAATGTTGACAAACATGTTTAATAACTTAATTCCAATGCAATATTGATCATTAAGAATAATAATGTATACATATATAGATTATACTAATTGTAAGAAAAAAAAATTTAATAGGCTTTTTTCTATTATAAAGTTACAAACAGTAAATTTCAAATCAAATTAAATATTTTATTCATGTATCTGGTATGTAAAAATCAATGAATATTGAATCATTAGACAAGTGAGTAATTTCACTTGATTTGTAGTCCAAGGTTGTATATAACTTTTCTTCTGAAAATGGGAAAAGAATTGATTTGACACATCAAATAGATGATTGGAAATCGTGTGTCAATCAACTGATTTAATAGATTCAAATATAATTAATCTATCCAAAATACATGCATATTTAGAAAAAAAAATACACGAACTTTCATTTTCTTAACGTAGAGTGAACGAACGTTTTATAAAACATTTGAATTGTTTTTATTGATTTAATTTCAAGCGACTGTATAACAGTAAAATAGTGAACGTATTTAAAAGATGTTGATGCAGTTTAAATAATACTTAAGTATTTCAATATATTTTTCAAAAGAAATATAATAAATAAGTACTGCAACCATTTAAGCTAAAAAAAATCCGGTTATTAAAAGTAAAAGATAGCAAAAACTTCTAGTTTTATTGTAATCTCAAAATTCCAAGGAATTTATTGACTTCAAATAAACATAGTAGTTAAAATTTAAAATAGTTATTACAAAGATTTTTAAATTTTAAAGATTTTTAAATTTACGCTTAAGGACTTTCAAAATACAAAGCGACTTACTTAGTCCATAGAAAATAGTCAAAATATCCAAAAAGTATAAGATATACATATTATATAACAAAAATCAGTATAATTTAATATGTAGGTACCTACGTATATATTCGCCAAATTTCATTTTGACACGGGTGTCATGTCAATTTTTATTTTTTGAAATACGCGGTATTATTGTACTCAACATGCGGCATATACGTACATATGACATACATACATACATACACTACAGTCCAGAAGTATTTAGGCACCAATTATTTTAAAGAAAATATACTGAGATACATCTTCAATTGTTTTGCGATTGATCGATTACGAATGCCTAATTATCAGAGAAAGTTTTTCTTTAATTTCCACATATTTGTTAAATAAACTTAAAAAAATGTAACTGATGTTAAAATTTGTAAAAATAAATAATAACCCCCCCTTCTCTCCACAAATTAGAAATTTTGTACAATGGTACGTCTGGTTCGTGCAAATAAAATCAACTTTTTGATTGGGGTATGCCACTTTTTGTGGTCATATATAAGGTAAATCGAAAGATTTGATTTTCAGATAGGGAGCCACTTTAAAATTCGTGTAGAACACTGTTATATTGGCTATTAAAGATGGCCGCCACCGGTGTTTTAAAATTGGCTGTATCTCATCTCCTAATCATTCGATTTCAATTTTATTTTATTTATTTTAAAGTTCTTATTGAGAAGATTATTTTTTGTCATTATTCATTTTTCTCTAAATCTTAAGGGTTCCCCACAATTTCTCGAAATCTGAAAATTTCACTTTTCTTACGAACTTAATTGATATATAACATTGTGCCCAATATCTTTTTTTTTACTTCATATAAAAATATATATTCCATTGATGACAAGATAATACTGTTTTAATTAACAACTTCTTTGGAAATAGCGTGTTAAACTACGAAAAATAGACAGAGGAGGCAGTGCTCCCATTTCCTCCTCCCCTCCCTCCTGCTGACGCCCATGGTCTAAGTACACATATCTATGAAAAAGGTAATGAAATTTTCATATAGTGGTGCCTAAATATTTATAGACAGTAGTGTACAAGTATCGGTAAAAATAATGTTAGTAGATACGACCTCGTTACAGCGAGCCTGGCCCGATACACTACCGGTTTCCGAGTGTCTAACATCGCGTGTGCAATGCTTACATAACTACACACGATCAGTTTTGCAACAGTACCGAGTAACCACTGTGTACAAAATACCAATGTAACTGATATCCTTAGCTATTGTAAGTGTAAGGAAGAAAACTTGTCAAAATTAACAAACTCGATAATAGTGATGTTAAGGAGAAATGGGAGCACTATAAAAATATTTCCAAATGCATGAAAATTGGTGAGAATGTTCTCATTAGCATTCTAATGCAATAAACAAAATGTTAAATTGATTTACCGAGCCGTTTAGGAAATATATTGATTTCAATTTAACATGTGTTCTTATGGAAAACTGAACATTTTTTAGGTAAAACACATTAGTCACGTTCACGACTCACCAAAAATAGTGAACAACGAGCTTTGATTGGTTGATTCGTGGAATTTCTGATGAAATGTACCAGAAATTTAAAGAATGTCATTTTTTAAGCGTGTAAGGAAGTGAGAAAGAAGTAACTAGAAAGAGATAGAAACTAGTGACCAGGCTAACCAAAGAACTTTTATGTTCACTTCTTGGTTACTTCTGTCTCACTTCCTTACACGCTTAAAAAATGACATTCTTTAATTTTCTGGTACAATCCACCAGAAATTACATAAATCAACCAATCAAAGTTCGTTGTTCACTGTTTTTGGTCAGTCGTGAACTTGACCAATGTTTCTATTCGACAGTTAGTCAATTTTAATTGACATTTTCGGTGATTTTTTTAACATTTTTTAGGGGGAGAGAGGGCGGAAAAATAAATCTCGCCCAGGGCGCCAGATTTGCTAAGGCCGGCACTGAGTATAAAGTACCTTCTAAAAGAATATTCTCTTATTTACATTGATAATAAAAATATATTATTTCTATTTAAATGCTCTTCAGTGATTAATAACTCGTCAAGAATGCGGTCAATTCGTTTACTTTAGTTTGACAAAACGAAAACAATATAATGTTTTGTACTGAAGGTCGATTCATAAATTAGAAAGAGCGTAACTCCGGTTTTGCAGTGTTGACCTTTACTTGATATTGAGGTATTATTATCTGCATTGCTTCTAGATATCACTGCACGCGTATGTGTCGCTTTGACCTATGCAAATGTACGGGAAACCGTCTGCAAGCAGGAACGGCTTCGTGTACCTATAGGTATAGGTAACAGGAACTAAACATAAATAAATAAAACTTTTAGAAAATAATAAAACAGACTTAAAATAAATTGAAAAGTACATAAAAATTTAGTCTAACAGTTTTTGAAGACGGTTTTCTTTTGTTTCTTTCTTATTGATTTGTTATCGACTGTTAAATTTTAATTTTAATATACTTTTTCGTGTTTCTAGTATTTTTTTAAGTCGTTTTATATTTTTCTTAAAAAAAATTTAATTTTCTTTTTGAGAGGAGTATCTTCAAAGTTCATGGTTAGATTTTTATAAAATTTATATGGGAGCACCTTGAGAATATACTCATTATAATATATATTATTATAATATATAAATATTATATGAAAAATATATATTATTGAATTGAAAACCTCCTTCTTTTAAAAATTGATACATTGATAAACCTATTTATTTTTTTTGAAAAGTATTACAATAAGCCAGTACTGAAACTAGGACTTAATATGAGACAAGACTTCATTTTAAAAATGTAACAATCAAAAATTAATTCGCGACTTTTACATTATAATAATAATACATTTAAGTAAATTATTTTTTTATTTTTTACAAAAAAGTATAATTTAAGAAAAATCCTAAATACGATCCTGAATATTGTTTATATTATCCCTACATATCCCTAGTTGTACCGTGCCATGGAATTTAAATATTTATATATGACTAAATGATAGTTTACTTTTTAACTTTGATGTTTTATCCATAAATTACCTAATAACCCTTTAACAAAATCAATTGCTATAACCGTGTAAATTTTCATATTTATTATAGCTATACACCATAAGTATCAGGACCTATAGTATGTAATGACATGAATGTAAAACCCGTTTTTTATTGCAGATTGAAATAATCGTTATTTATTTTGGCATTTAATATCTTTATTTTATTAAGAATATTTTATTAAAGGCTGTGAGAAAACTATATTTTATAAAATACATGTCGGAAATATAAATAATAAAAACAATAACATTAAAAATGATTCATTGTACCCTTGTTTTAATGAAGTATTACAAAAATAACAATAAAAATAAAAAATTTGTATTTGGCACAATTAAAAGAATACCTTATTTTTCAATATTTATCTCAAAATGACCTTTAAAACGAATCTTATAAATCGAAAAATTACAATAAATAGATTTCATCAAATGAATAAATAATAATTGCATATTTATTTTATTTCAACAATATATCATAAATTTAGTCTTCAGTTTCAACACCGATATTTAATTAATGATATTTCAACATTACAAGTTATTGTTATAACTTCATCTATACTTACTTTTATAGGCTAATATGTTTGCAATATGAATTAACTTTTTTTATTGGCAAATATAATTAAGGTCAATGGATTTTATTCTAAAAATAATAAATAGGATCTTAATAGACAATTCATTTTTTTAATAGGCATGATGCCTAATTTTTAAAAACTATTTTATGATGACCTTACGTGTCTCCCATTTCCAAAAAAAACGCTTATTTCTGCAGAAAATAAAGGTTTAATCAAAAAAATTGACCCTTTTAAAACTAATTTTGAATTTGACGCGAAAACGCTCGCGCATTTTTGACGTCACGCCTATGTAAACACTCCTTGTCAACTATAAAAATCCTTGTTCCATCGCTAATGTTTCTCGGTTTTACTTTTGGTAATACAAAACTGAGCAAATTGATCATTAAAACCACAAAATAATGAATAAACAGTGCAGATATTAATGAAACAAAAATGACGTTTACATAGCCGTGATGTCATCCACTCTGACTGGTGTTTTATCAAACATGGCGGATTGCTGTATTTTGCGTTTTTATTTTAACAAAAATCATATTAATCTCGCTTTTAATATAAAAATAAATACATTTTTTAGAATCTTTTTAACTTATTTCATTATTTAAAATCATAATTTCAGTGATACTTTGTTACTGGCATCATGCCTTTTGTTCAATATTTAAAAATTTTATTTTACAATTCATAATATTGAATTTAAATACCTAAACCTTATCATCACCAAGAATTTTATCTAAAATGAAATATTACTTTTTTTTTAATAAATTTCGGCAACGAATATTTAAGTTTGTTAAATGTACAACATCACATTATAATGTGTATTTTTTTCTGTAATATTTTTTAATTACTAACGTACCAGCCTGTACATAGTTTATGGTCCGAAATGACTTTACCACTCGAGTTAAGTTTTGCATATTTTATAACAATGTGTTCAACTTGGTATGTAACAAGTGAAGCAGAATTTTTTAAGTAATGATGCAATCCACTTCAAAACTTTTAAAAAACTTTAAATGGACCACAATGCAGAAATTTCTTCTACATTCTTTCAATGTTTTGTGTATCTCAATTATTTATTCAGATAACGTAAAGTACTGTTTTTTAAGATATTTATTACATTCTTTCCTATTTATAATTACATTATTATACACGGAGAGAAAAATCTTAGAAAAATTACTGTGCTCTGCACTATAAACGATGTGCGAAAGTCGAATATGGTCAATTTTATACGGTAAAATAAGAAAAATTAAAATTCATAATATAAAAAGTAAAGGACACAATAGTATTTTTTAAAATACAGGCCAGCGAAATTTATAAAACAGCACAGTAAAAAGTTCCTATCTCGACAAATTTGTATTTTTTAATTGTTTTTCTTAAAAAAAATGCTATTTAAGTTGATATAAATTATTAGGCGGTCTGATAAATTTTACAATACTGACTTATAAAATTCAATGATATTTCAAAGATATCTGGCAAAAGCAGAAAGAAAGAAAAAGACAGAAGATACCAATTATGTTGAAAACACAAAAACTAAAAATGTGATATCTCATTAACTGTTTATCGTGGAGATGTATGTATGGTTTTATTTTGTTTGTAAAACGATTCTCTAAAAATCATACGCATCATGTCTAGATCTCAGATTTATGGTTTTCGATATATCTTAATAGAAAGTTAGGATATAAAGCAAATTTTACTATCAGCATAAACAAGGTAGTAAGGTTCGAGTACAGTCGGCTATTTTCGATCTTCCGACGGCCTATAAGCTGACAGTTACATACATATTTAGAATGTATATTTGTTTTAAAAGTACATATTGTAATTGTGTAGTGTTTTCTATTTTAAAGATATTTTTCTATGTTATCGTGATTTTAAAGTATTATATTTTAATTTATATTCAAAATTGTTTTTAGTGTGAATAATATTTAAAGCGGGACGTGTAGCATATTTAGATTTAAAATGGCTATGATTGTTTTTATTTTATTAAAATTATTGTTTTGTGCGAATTTTAAATGAAAGTGGGTGATAAATGTTTTACAATAATGTTTTGTTCGGTTTTAATGTGTTATTTTTAGAAGTTTTATTTGTAAAATAAGTTTTGACAGATATAGGTTAGTTTAGATTTTAGATATTGAAAATACGTTATTTTATATTTAATTTGTTCTGTGAATCGGTCTCTTTGCACATGTATTGGTTGTCATATCTTTATGTAAATTGTTCTACAACTATATTTGTAAACTATTATTAGTTGTAAAATTCAAAACAATGTATATTATATAAATAAATCGATAACTTTCTTAAAATAAAATTGCTTTTTATTGTTTTTACCTTTCTGTTTGAAAAAAAAAATAATAAGCTATAGAAATTTTACTGAATCGGTAAGGCCGGTAAGGCAGTTTTCTGATACAGCGTTCCAAATATTACCATGCTAGCACCGTAATTTCTACCGTGATAAAAAAGCAATTTATATAATGTAAGCACTGATAATTTTTATATGGACGTATAAATATTTTTTACTTGTATCGTCGATTGCGCACGCATTATAAGAGAGCACAGTAATTTTTCTAAGATTTTCTGTATAAAAATTATCATGACTTTTCTCTCTGTGTAGTTACAATTAAAGCTGCATGTTGAGACGAAACATTTATCTGTCTTGAAACGAGATCGAAACTAAGCCAAGATTGGCTTTAAATAAGACGAGACGATTTTTTCATAAAATAAATGGGAAAAAAAATTCACACTAGAATTTATGAGACGATACCCAAATACGAAACGAGACTGTCAGTGGTAAAATTTGAGACAGACAATACTTAATTTTTATATTGTGACTTGCCTAACTTTCCTCTTATCTTGTGTTGTATATATGTATATTAGGGTGTTTTTTTCAGTCCCATTTGGTTTTGGATTAATTAATTGTCCCAAAATGTCAGACTCGTAGATCAAACTTGTGGACGGCGCAAACCGAGTCTTTTTCCTTTTTGATTAACATGGGAAAAATTACTTTTTTACTTACGTGAACTTTTCTCACAGAATTAAGTGCTCAATTCATAAATCTAGTAATTTTTAAGATATGTTTATTTAAAAATTATTATAAAAATTGGATTTTACTTTTTATGATAATGCTTAAACGAACATATTTTTTAAAATACTGGATCTATGAATTGAGTACTTCGGATCTTTTTTTGTAAGAAATTTAATTCTCTATGATATAATGCTGTAAGAAATTAAAATAAATACATTTTTCAATGAGATATTCAAGCATAAGTAAAAAAGTAATTTTTCCCATGTTAATCAAATGGGAAAAAAACTCGGTTTGATCTACGAGTCTGAAATTTTGGAACAATTAACTTTTAATCCAAAGCTAAAACATAGGTCAATGAGACCGAAAAAAATTAAAAAACACCCTAATTATATAACACCTACTATTTTTTTCTTTCTTTATTAAGATTAATTATATATTTTACTACCAATGACCTATATAATCGAAATATGATACAGATTCACAAAATAAAACTGAACAAATTTAATAATGTTAACATTAACTCCAACGCATCTATAAGTTAAAAATGGTGCTGATAACGTTAATAATTTTATTTCATGATTTATAAATAATCCACGTATTTTATTAAATATACATATATCTTATACATATATTAAAATACAATCTAACATCGACTCATATTACTTACTATGTATATCAAACTGGAATTGATTTACATGTAAAGTTACGGTTAAAAGTAAATATGGCATATTATTGTTATTATACTGTTTTGTCAATTGATAAAGTAAACAACTCGTTTATTTGCTGATACTGCAAATTACAAATATTCCATACAAAATGACCGTGTGTACAGGACCGTAGCAGGTAACGCTTAAACTCAATTTTTTATTATGTTAATGTACAAAAAATTCAATTTAAATGAAAGATATACATTTTTTTGTTTTATTTTTTTATGTTATCTGGATTTATCTTCTACTCTACCTAATTGTTTGCTCACATTTTATACCAGTAGTCTTCAAACTCAATAAACGCGGTTTAACTATTTTTTATTTGAAATTTAAATTATTATAATACTTTTGAATTTTTTTTTTTTTAAATTAAAGTATCTAAATACAAATTATTCTTTAAAACTTTAGATTTCAAATAAAAAATTTCCCACACGACTTACCGAAAAAATCGCGATATATATATAACAGTTTGGGATCCACTTATTTAGAAGAAGGCAGGTTAGTACTTAGAACCTTTCAAAAATAGTAAATTTTATTATTCAACACCAAACTTTTTTTATGACAAATGTCTTTAAAACTCAAACGTTCTAAATTCATTTTATGGACTATACTCTCGCGATCGACAATTTAGCTACCGCTGTTTGTAATTTTTCTTTTTTTCTGCTCAGGATATTGGCTATGTGTAAGTGGAAGAATTTAGGGGGAGAGGGGGGTAAATTACAAATTACAAAAGTTGAAATTGATTCGTTTAATTGTTACCTTCAAAAATTCAATAAAATCTAATTAAACTGGAAAATCTGCAAGTTCACATTTAACAAAAATCAGTGTTAGTTTCAGTAGGGGGGGGGGGGGGGGGAGATCTACTGATTGGTCAAATAACTATTGAGACTACCTGGTCTTTATATATCTTGGGACTAACTAATCTTAAGCAGGATGTTTAGCACCCTAATGATGCAATTCAAAGTGAATGTGACCTCATAAACAAAATTATCAGTAGATACGACTCTGTATGCCCGTACTACCTATTTTTATAAACTTTGTTTGTTTGAAATATTATATCAAAAATAGTAAAATAGTTATCGCATAAATTATAGCTTATCTATAGATAATGTCTGTTTCGTTCAATGCATATTACAAACGTTTTGTATTTTGCTTCCTGATTTTTTAAAGTAATACCTACAATGTTTGCTTACAGCATGAATGTTTTATTTTATATGATTGTTATTTCGTAAAATACATTATTTGTTTAATGAAACAGCGTTTTAATTGATTTTAAATATTTTATTTATTTGATTAATTGATTTTTATTATTATTTTGTTTCGAATATGATTTTTAATTTTTAATACATGTACTGTATAATAAAGTATAATAATTATGAATCAATTTTTCAATGAAATTACGCATTTTTAGGGTCCTTTAAGTAAGTAAGAATAAAAATACAAAGTGTACATAAATTTTGAGGACCGAAGCGTAAAAATTTAAATATGAGGCAATATATTTTATATATATATTTAAATAAGCCACTATTGGCAAATAATTTTTTACAGAAATATCAGGCTATAGACTTTAGTATTTGATATTAATTTCAACTTGATACTTCTAGTCCTTCCTAAGTAAAAGGGTCTTGATGGATATTTTTGTTTTTTTTTGAGGTACGGAAAGAATGATACAACAAACAACACCGTTTAGAAAGCACTGTTTTAAACAAATATGTAAATTATTTTTACTCTTGTGAATTCCACTCTTTCCTGTATCGCCTGTGAAACAAACGAAGATCTCATGACTGCAAATAGAGAACAATGTATAATTGTAAATATTTCAGTCAATGTGCAATTCCATGCAATTTCTCTACACAAGGCTGCATCGTTGGTCTAGGCGAGCGCGGACCCACCGGAATGGTGGGGCAGGCATTGACCGACATTCCAAAGCAATGCCGATCGCAATTATTATATTCTACCTCAACCGACTACCGCTTTACGTTATTGATACGTTCTAAAGATTATATCGTATCACAAATATCATCACGTGAATTCCATAGAATACAAAGATGCAGATTACGGGGGAGGGGGGGGGGGACAATGGCCTCCTGGGTATGACCCCCCCCCCCCTATGAAACTAAACAAAACATACACTCGTCAACAAAATTAAAGGAATTTTGGTTAATTTTTGTACTTAAAAAATTACAAATCGAAAAATTTCAAAAAATATCCAACTTTGGAAGCATGCGCCTAATGTAAAAATAATTGTAGCTAAATTGGAAACATGCCATTTGAAAGCTTAGACAATCAGCGTTAAAATCATTTTTAATTTTTTTTTGTACGATCTTTATTTATCTAGTTACTGAAGGTTTCAGCTAAAATCGTCGTTTTCACTCCATGAGATTATAATAAAAATACATTTTTTGAAAAAATATTAAATTACTTATAGAGATTTCAAGCTTTAATTTTATTTTTGAAAAATTTCAATGTGATCTTTATTATTAAAATTACAGCTATTTGAATATTACACAAATTTTTCCATCCTAGTTATGAAAATCTCGCTCCCCAGGTAAAATTAAAAATCGACGCCTATGATAGAATGTATTGATTTTGATAATTATTCTTCAGGATAACCATATATATTTGGAAATTTCTCCAATATCTAAAATATAGTTTTCATTAACTTCCTAGTCTCAGATAGCAAGCAGTCTATTTTTTTAATTTGTTTGTTACAATTTGCAATCAGTGAAAGTATAAATTAATCTCACGGCAAGATGGTGACCTAATTTTTATTTATCCAGTTATTTTATTACTTCTACATATATCCATTCGAACGGAGGTGGAGATATGAGCCTATATCAGTTAATAATGATCTCTATTTTCGAAAAAATTTATATCGATTATAAAAGTTTCTTAATCTAAAAAAAAAATACCAGCTTGTCCAGTCGGTCTGTATAGACGCTGTAACTCAAAAATGACAAAACGTTGAAAATAATCTTACAACCAGAAACGAAGTTTTAATTATTGAATTATTTTTGGAAAGGGGTGAACTAGAAGAAAAGTTGAAGAGAATATTATTATCTATAATTTATGTCCCGTTGATTTGTTCTATATTTTATCAGTTTGGTAGATATATATTTTTTATAAAATTATAAACACGTACACTGTTTACTCTCAGAATGTCGTATAAGAAAGCCCTAAGCATTAAATATTAGTATATCTAAGCATATAAGCACTATGTTTAGGGTGACCAGATTTTAGTTTTTGTAAACTCTGAAATGTAAATAAAGACCCCTTTTATTTTATCAAACCAGACCTAACCATCCGACCAAGTTTCAACAATATCGGTTCAGTGGTTCATGAGTTATGCGTGTGACAAGGATTCAGGGGACAAACGGACACACACACGGACAGACAAACAGACACAGAACGAAAAGTGTTTGTCTTGACGTGAAACGGAAAGATCAATTTAAAATTAAAAAAAAAATTTTGTCTCAATCTGAAACGATCACAAAGCTTCTCGTATCTTCGATATTGCGAGGAAGCACTGAGTGTCGACTGTATAATTTGGAGCTACCTTTCACGAGAAATCTCTCGATTTAGATACATTTTGAGAAATGATATCGTGTGTTTTTTTTAGTGATATTTATGAAAGTATAGCATTCAATGAACTTGGTAATGAATGTATTGGAGTGATTAGAAATGAATGCTGGTTAAATATAGTCGACGTTCTACAGATAGTTAATAGTCTGATTGTGAGTACCAGTTTGTTCACTTTCATGTATATAATATCATAACTATATTAATTTTTAATTTTATGTTTGAAACTTTAAACAATATGTAGATACGTATTATTTATTACAACATTTATAATTATTACTATATTGTCATTATACAATAACTAGAATTTTTATCAACGTTCATAATGATATATTATAAATAGAGTAACAAATTTCATTATTTCGTACAATGTAAACGAATATAATTACGTAATCTGATATGTGTATACATATTAGAATTGTTTTCTACATTCATTAATTCTTATTACAATTTGGTTAATGTTTCTGTACAGTCCAGGAAAATTTGCGAAAAAATATACTGCATGGATGGATATAATTCATAACTGGGTTTTAATGATGTCATCTCATAAACTTATAATAAAATATATCTGCCATGGGAACCACGGGACTTTCTTATACGAAAATTCAATTTTTCTAAAATTTTCAAATTGTTTAATTTTGTATTATTAGTACTTTATTTACACCAATTTATTACATTTTCAAAGAAAATTGCAGTTGATAATTTTTCTCAGATTCAACATTATTTTCCTTGAGCTAAGTGCGAATTTTCATTTTTGGGTCTTCGCCCATGTTTTGTTTTTAATTAAGGGGACACCTAAAAAAAGCCTGCTTGTAACTTGGTCAAAAATGATCTAAAAAATGAAAAGATGCTGAAGAACGAATTAATATAAAAAAAGTTTACAAATAAGTTCATTTTTGACCAAACCAGCTGTAACGATGGGCCCAAAGCTTGGCCCAATATTGGGTTGCCAGTGTTGCTTTTTCGATATTGGTCCAAGTCTAGCCAACCTTCAGATACCAAGTTTCATTCACATATTCTTTACCCAAGATTGGGCCAGCTTTGGTACAACAAGCCTTGGCCGAATCTTGAAGGAAGTTATCATTTGTATCTTATCCCAGTGTTGGCTAACAATGGCAAGCCTAGGCCAATCGTTGCCCCTTTGTAATTTCTTATAGGGGAAGTTACAAGCATTTGAAAAAAATGCTTTTTTTTAGAAGTCTCCTTAATTAGTGTGTAGACAGTAAAAATATACAAAATGTGTCAACAGTGCGTATTTTTTCGATAAGTATCTCCTGTCTTTTAAGGGATAGAATATGTATTAATATATATTCTAGAATATATACAATACATATGTATGCATGTATACAAAACTAGAAATACCAGTATTTACTAATGATTGAGACTGAAAGCAAGACAAATAGCCTTCTGTAGTTACAGATTTCGAATAATATATAATGACGTATTATATGTAAATTATCGATCCTGTTTTTTAATAACTGTCTCACTTTGTGCAAGTAAAAATAAACAACGAGATATAAAATACAGTTAGATCGCAAATGTAATGCACGTATATCAGTATTAAAGTGATATTTCGAAATGCAATAAATAAAATTATTATGTAATTATTAATGGCATATATAGTAAAAAATAATAATACCTGACTAAGGTCAGTTATAATACAATAGAAGAAAAATGACAGAAGTAAAAAATTACTTTTCTATTAGATTCGTATATATGAATATTTAAGTCCATACAAAGTTACTTTTGTGGTAAACGAACTTTGAAAGTTTGTATATACAGTAAATATTTATAGACAAACGGACTTAATATAAACAATTATTGGTGATATGAAACCCAATCTTCTGTTACCATTTGAATAGTGAAAATCATCAAGTTTTTATTAAACATTAATTTTCTCTGCTTACTTCAATATTTAAAAAAAATGGACTTATAACAGACAATGTGACGATATCCTTAAAATTATTATTTTCTTTATACTCAATTCGAATTCATATGGATGACACCAGTAATCACGTGCTTGAGGCTACATATACCTATAACATACATACATCGATATCCATATTTTAATGTCATGTTAAATTCACCAAATTAATTTCATTTTCGAACAATTAAATATATACCTACTCATAAACTAGAACTTAATACATGCTGATTATTATTATTATTTTCCTACATTTTTGAAATATTTAGTTTTTCAACAATTTGAATCAAAATCTCTGACCATTTAAAAGAGGAGTTTTACAAGTTTCGAATAACTGTCACAAAAAAAAACATATAGTTTAAAAAAAAAACGACTATATTTGTGTACTTTAGCAATTAAATTGATTTAATAAAGAGATACTTGTTTTCTTAGTAACAGGAGTTCATAAGAATTACAAAAAAGTATACCTTGCTCTTAAAGCAGCCAAGTCCTTAGTTACTTAGGTATGTATAGAAACTATACTTTATATGTATGTAAGTATATAGAGATATCAATTGTTATTTGTAAAAAATTTGCGGAGTTCCAAGGTTACTATTGTTATTTGGACTAAATATTTCACCAAATCTGCGAAACATCTTCAAAAGAAAACCTTTTGAATACGAGCCAAGGTAAGAGCTTCTGTACAAACATTCAACCAATCATCGATGAGAATCGAAAGTGAACGATGCAAGTCAACGACGACGTTCTTAAACACTAAATATTCGAGGGCTGATCAAAAATATACATTATTTCTCATAAATAAATTTTGTAAATAATTAATAAAAACAAATTTATATTATTGCAATTACATCGATACTAAAGGTACATCTATAAAAAAAAAAAACAGGAGTTTTGTGTAATTAGTATGGACGCAACATTAAATGTTTTAATCGGTTTGAAATTAAACGAATAATTTTGAAGCATTTGATTAATTTTTATATAATATTTTAAGAAATGATTTTTGTATAGAATTATTATTTTTTAAATGTTTATGTTATGAAATAGTGCAGCAATAATAATAATAGAAATATTATCTTGCTTGGTAAAAATAGTACCCCACATCGGTTTAGTTTAAGGTTAAAATATACTAATTGAATTTTAATTTCATCATATTAACAACGCATGCACATTATTGAAGCATTTACTATCAAAAATTAGTAACTTTACATTTAAATTAATTTAAATTAATGACGAAATCAAAATCTATACGTGTACATTACTGTACATTTGTACATCTATATACATATTATACAACTTTCGTTAGTCTCCGATTAGTTAGTCTCCATTTTTTCAATTCCAAAACAGTAAAATATTAATAAAAATATTTACAGTTTGTTTATTTAGATAATACACATTATTTCAGTTCATATGAATAATTACGACAACCTGACCCTCACTTTCGTTATAAACCCGCACTGATCGGCCCAGTAGCAACTTCCTTATTCCGTGTTATATGATACATGATTGATATATGTAGGTATATACAATAGCTGGCATATTGTAAACTGGCTAAATATGAAAATAAAGGTCAATGTATATATTTGTTAATTAATTAATAATATATCTGAGTTTTAAATGATTATTAAATTATAAAATTTGTGATTAAGTACTCCATTACATGGTGTAGGTGTATATTTTGACAAATATCATGATCTTCCTTCAGAATTCACTGTATTAGAGATTAAATCATATATTTGATTTAAAGTATACCTCTTTTGTAGTTAGTGTACCTACCGATACTGTTTTGTATACTACCAACATATTAGTTAGGCTTTAGAATTTATACCGAGAGAAAAAATACGTATTTTGTTTTTCTAGTTTTTTTCTTCGTCAAATTAATAATAAATATGTAACAAGTACAGTAGGTATAAATAAATTAACCTTTATAAATATTTAACCAACCCTCGCGCATAGATGAGTTTATGAAACGTTGCTAAACCGGTGCAAACTTTCACTGAGCAAGAGAGAGATGGATGTACGGAATTCCTAATCTCTGTCACACTCGTTGTCTAAACTCCCAACACCAAATATCAAAGGGCGTAGATAACGTTATTTTTTCAGCACGAAATCTAACTACGTCAGTTGAAAATGAAAACACGTAGTTGTGGTGATTAAACAGGTGAAATCACAATTGCGCTATCAACCCAAACGCAGAAAAATAGTGAAAATGCAACTACAGCATAAAAAATATAATTGGTTAGAGTTACTTAATACAAATACTTTTGCATTTTGTGTCAATCGTTTATATAGAAAATAATAATAAAAAATGTATATCCTTACATATTATAAAACGCAACATCTCTCTGTCTGTCTGTCTGTTCGATAGCGCGCTTATTACACGAGAACCAATTATCCGATTTATGTGTTTTTTTTAGTTCATAGATTATATTTTGTTACGTTAGGTAACATAACAACTAAGCAGTGACGATAATAGTAAATCAAGTCGGAAAAAAGTTTGCTGCAAGCTCGCTCTTTTGCAATACGCTGCTTAAGCCGTTAAATATTGAACAAAATACTGTATTAAAGAATTGAGTAGAATAAAAAGATCTATATTTTTCAAAATTCCTAAACAATAATTCCGTAGTCCATGCGAGCGAAGCTGCGAGCACAACTTGTAAAATATAAGCTAGAAGCCTCTGACAAACAGACAGAGTGTGGAGTCCATAAGTATTCATTTTTTTCCGATTTATATTCAAACCTTTTAAAATTACTAGCATAAATTTCCTGTGTTCGCAGAAACCGTTTATTAAAACTAAATCGTTTAATTTTAATATCATATATATCATTTATAATTTTGCGAAAAAATGTTGACTCCTCCCCGGATATCCGTTTTAGAAAAGTAAGTTAAGATGACAAGGATAATATTTAGAAGACAATAATTACGAAATTGCAATACAATGTCTGCATCCAAGTATGTATGTGTATTACATAACATTTAAGGAAAATCGAATATTTTGTAAATTCGTTTCGTATGATTTCATTTCATCATCAATATGGCTTTCACTTTTTCAAAAAAAATCTAAATATACTTAAGCACTCCATAAACTATAATAGCAGATAATATTGATCGCATTTTTATACCGAAGAAATATTTAATATGCATTCTCAAATCATTACTGTACAAATATAATTTTATTAATCTCGAAAGTGTTTCAGAAACAGTGGCGTAGATAGGGGGGGGGGGGGATCAAGGGGATCAATCCCCCCTCCCATAAATCTACGAAAATTATAAGTTGATCAAAAGAATTTATAATACTACACGAATTTTGTTGCCAGATTTCTAAAATGCTCGGGCCGAGGGGGGGAGGGTAATTTTTAGGTTGCAGAATTTTTTTTATTTTATTTATTTTTTAACATACAAAAAAATTCATCTACTAGTTATATACGAAGCGTCCATGGAAGCAGGGGAAGCAGTGCTTCCCTTACTTTATGGGTAAATTAATACAAATCTGTGTTTTCAGTTAATAAATAATTTAAAAATATTATTAGAATATTCATCTTCATGCGCAACTCAAACATTTCATTCAAAAATAGCATTTAATATTAATTTACACGCTCAGTTATAAAACTATAATACCTCTACGTCTTATTTTCTTGTATTTTAGTCGAATTTTTAATTTCATTAAAAGTATGTTTATTGTATAGAAAATGACGTGAAAAGTTGAATGCTTCAAACCGCAGATCTGTATCTCAAATCGTTCTCGCGATATAGCCTCTCAAAGTTTCAGTTTTTTTTTAATTTTGAAGAAAAATGGCTCTAACTTTTGAACGCGTAGTCGAAATTGATTTTAGTTGACGGATTTGGAATCAGCATGTCAAAATCTATATAATGACATGTATAATACCTTCAAACTCGAGAAAAAAAATTTCGCGAAAAATCGAAAAAATTCAAAGGGGTATACCTTAAAAAAATGTCGATTTTTGGCCAAAATTTTTTTGTCGGATTTTAAAGTATTATACATGTCATTATATAGATTTTGACACGCTGATTTCAAATCCGTCAACTAAAATCAATTCCGACCACACGTTCAAAAGTTATGGCCTTTTTTCTCCAAAAATTTGAAAAAACTAAAACTTTGAGAGGCTATATCTCGAGAACGGTTTGAGATACAGACCTGCGGTTTGAAACAAACAACTTTTCACGTCATTTTCTATACAATAAACATACTTTTAACGAAATAAAAAATTCGAAATTTTTTAGTGAAATTTCCTGCAGTGAACTTCAAATCGTCATACAAATATCGACTGAAATACAAGAAAATAAGACGTAGAATCATTTAGTCACTATATAAATATTTATATAAGAATTTAAAAAAGTAAAAGCTTGAATTTAAGGTGTTTCATAACTAGTTTTTTTTGTTAATAGGAGGGGGAGGATTGACAAAATATGCTTCCCTTATTAAAAATTTCACGCCTCGCCACTGTTCTATATAAATGTATTAAATAGAACGAAATCTATTAAAGTTTATAAATATTAGTTATAATATATGTGATAATTTACAGCAAATAATATATTTCTAATTATCATTACTAACTTGACATAAAAACGAAATTAAAAATGGTTATTTGTTGGTAAAGATTCAGGACAGAACAAGGAGGTATATTTACAAATTATATATTACTATTATGAATTTTTTTCTTTGCATATGTAGATACTATATAACCAAAAACTCAAAGACATTTTTTTAACTCAGAGACATTTTTTTAAACTCTTCTAGTATGAACAAAATCAACTTTTAGAAGAGCTCTGCAATGTGTGACGAAACGTTGGTCGATAACACGACTAAACCGACGTGACTTACAGCCAGAAGCCAGAAACCAAGATGCATATTTTATATCTTCTAAAATGTTTCGATTACCTTGAATTAAAAAATTACAAATATATTATAAAAAACTGTTTCAAAACATGAAATGAAGTAAATAGTACAATTGGTGTTTTGAGATAAATTAATTTATAAATATTGAGTTAACACGTTTAACATTTAATGAATACTTTCTGACAGTATGTGAACGTATATGTACATGTGTTGTATTATGTAGTAGACTTAATCAATATAGGTAAAATTGCTGAGAATTTGCATGTAGAAAATTAGTTAATCGTGCTAAATTACTACAAATTAATCGCAATACTAATTAAATGTCGATTCGTTAACGACAGAATCGTTTACACTTTCTATTTTCTTAATACAAATGAAGACAAGCAAATGACAACAAATACAAGAATCTCAGTTTTTTTTAAATGAATGGTTAATATAATAAACTATCTACAATCTACATGTATCAGCTATACAGAGTTACCCGACAAAAGTGCTCATGGTAAATGCCCCCATGACAAATGCCCCCCCCCCCCCCTCAAAAATCGGTAGATTCTATAAAATTTTCAAATATCAGGTGTTTTCTTGAGTTATTTGAAGAAAAAATAGATTACCATCTCACTTCCCCACATGATTTTGATAATTTTTATATGGGACCATCTGTATTAGCCAAACCCAACCAACAAACCGTGAGTTATGTGAGTGACAGACAGATACACACCGAACAAAAAATAAACAGAAAAATCAAGTGAAAATTTTGAAATCGAAGAATTTTTTTTTCTGATTTCAGAAATTATCACATAATTTCCCCTATTCTTTGGATATAGCAAGGAAGCAAAATACATTTGATATTTTCCAATATATAAATAAAATAATAAACCGGCCTTAGATACAAAAATTAATTATAAAGTTTGTTTAATTCTTTAAACAGATGTCCTTGTGTTCGATTCCCTCTGACTAAAACACGACTAGTAACTTAACAACAATTCATACAAAAAATAAAACGAAAGAAAAACTGAAAAAGTAACCTTTACAGCCCGAAGCATGCAAAAAAACACAAAGTTTCACATTGAATTATGAATATTTAATTATGGGCGATAATCCTACACATTTACTATTGGTTGCAAATAGTTTTAGTTGTTACAGTAGATAAGATAAGTAGAGAAATCGTTATGGTAAATGTTTTATTTTATGGACCACTGCTTCATAATTCTATTTTAAATTGATTTGTATATAATACCTTTCTAACAGAGAATTAACATCTAATAAAAATATTTATAAATAAATATTCGTAGAACGTACCCTAAATATATTTGTAATTTCTTAACTAATATAATTATTTTTGTTTAAAATAATAGATTAGAAAAAATATATAATTAAGTAAGATACTGGCACCAGTCTTGGATATGACCCCAGTAATAGTGAATATTTAATTAAATGTACTGAATTAGAAATATGTGTTGATATTTGATTACTACCTTTTCTGAATATTAATCTATATACATTTAACGGTCTTACAGCGTTTTGTGTCGTAGTACTTATCATTTTGTAATCATTAACAAGTGACCATCACTGCGTGCTCATTACTGGTTTTACTTTATCCATTGCTGGAGAAAAAACATAAACACAATAAAAGGCTATAATTTAAAAAATAAACTATATTTGGTGACTTTAGTAATTCAATTGATTAAATAAAGAGTTACTTGTTTTATTAGTAACATGAGTTCATGAGAATTGCAAAAAACAAGCCCATTAATAAAAAAAACACTAAAACTTGCTCTTATAGCGGCCATAACTAGTGCCACTACCTTAAAGTCTTATAAAATGATCTATGAAGATCATTTTTTAATTTGTTTGAGTTAAAAGTAGATATTTTACCTATCTATCTTTATTTCTACATAAATATCTATAAAAATGATTTTTTTTTAGTTATAAAACAATCATAGTTCGATCAGACATTACATATCTAATTAATCTTAAATATAACTAATGTAAATATATTTAGTACTTATTATGTTCGTATATACTTTATGCTTTTTTTTTTGGTCTAGTACTATTTATTTACTATTTATCGGCTATTGTATTATTCACCTTACATTTTTATTAATTAATTTATACCTAATTGGAAGTTTTAATCTAAAAATAACAAAAATAATCTTTAGTTATTTAAGTGCTATTTTTTTAAATTTATATTTATGATGACATAAAAAAAAGTTTAATAATTACAATCTACCTATTAATATTTATAAATGTTAAGTTTAAAAGTCTTATCATACCCTGCATGTGTTCTATGTTACAATTATGCAAAAACTTATTTACAATTACCATTTTATTTTTACAATAAATTATTTTTTCAATACCAGGCACGGGCGTCCACTGGGATGGGGCATTTACCCCTACCAATGACCTAACTTAATGTAATGTAAACTAACACTATATACTGTAATGTGTTATTTTCAAAGTTTTTTTGACAAGGTTGCACCTCCTCCTTCCCCCGAATGTAATATTTAATTTTAAAAGTAAAAATATATCTTGCCACTGTATAATGTGGAGAATTTGAAATCTTTTATTTGTGAAGAGTAAAAAAAACATATATTAATATGGTTAGACAATGTAGAGCTCTACAATTTAGTTTCGTATAGGTACTATAAAATAAAATAAAAGTTGTTACTAATATAATTGGAATTTTAAGTTTTAATAGACTTCTACCGATTTAGTTTTTAAAACTGCGTTAAAACAAATGGTAAATTAATGATATCTGAACAAAACATCATGGTATGATCTAAGACTATCGATATAAATAACAAAAATTTATTATAAATTCATTGGAACTTCAGGAACAATTTGAGACCAATTACTAGTCATTTGAATGATTTTAACAAAAGTTATTAATTTTTAAAGTATTTTCCCCGAAAAGAAGCATTTTCACGTTTTTTAAACCCTCTAGAAAGAGTACTTTTTGGTCAAATTCAGTATATGTGGTCCCAATCGATTCGTTTGTGTCTCTAACAAATATCAACCATAAAAACACCCCATCATCGATTTAGATTATGAGATAAATTGAAAAAAAAAGGTTGGAAACGGGGTTTTCACCCTTCAACCCCATTTTTAAGGATGTTGCACTACTTTTCTCCAGTCCGGGTTATTTTTTTCGGATTCTACGCCCCAAAATTTATAATAATCAACCATAAAATTGCTTGCCCCTAAAAGTTCGTGTCAAAATACTTCCTTTACTGGACTATAGATACAATATGCTTGGACAAAATAATGTGGGACATAGTAAAATGATCAATTAAATGCTATGTACATATGTGTGGTCTACCTTGCGTAGAAAAAGCTTAGATTGACAAAATAGTTTATGTATATATTCCACGTTGTGTTCGGTTTTTTAAATATTTCACATTAACCGTCCTTGACATGGCATTATTAAAATCTAGATTAAAACACTTTAGAATAGTTTATCTAAAATTAAAAAAAGGTTTAAACAATTAAAAATATAATACACAAATTATATTACTCATTAAAAAAAATCATTTTTTAAAAAATCTTGAAAGTAGTTATGTAGACTTTAATTACGGTACATAAGGAAATCATATTATTTCATATGCAAGCAATTATTAATAATTGATAGATATTAATTATGTATTTCATCCACATGTTTGACCAATAAATTCGAAAAGAATGTCTTCCAAATAACTAAACAAATTTCAGAAAACGCATGCTTAAGATTGCGAATGAAATTAATATACAGTTGTATAAAAACATCCACTATATTATACAGGGTGAGTAAAAAATATGGTATAGTGCTTATATTTTCTAATTAATTTAAAAAAATGTTTTAGTCAAAAGTTTTTATAAAGAAATTCCATAATTTTTACTCACCTTGTGTTTGAATTTGGTCAGACACAATTAATAGTAAATTTCGATCAAGATTCAAATTTGCATGTATCTGAAATTACATTGATTTCCCTATATACATTATTAATTTTTATCGACACAAATTTAAAATGACGCTTTGAAAATTTATGTTCGGTATTATAAAGGAGCTTGCAAAATTTGCAAGCTTGCAAACACTTTCAAACGAGGTATCAAACTAATATGACAGTTCTCTTTGAGTTTTTAACAGATAGTTTCATACGCAGTAAGTTGATTTTTTATACCGTTTTTGCTCAATATTAGTATATACACTTTAGTAAATATACTTTACATACCTTTGTTTTTACTTTCTATGCATGAAACTATCTGTCAAAAACTCCAATAGAACTGTCATATAAGTTTGATACCCCATTTGAAAGTGCTTGCAAACTTTCAAATTTGCGAGTTTCTTTATAATACCGGACATAGTTATGTAATTCTATTTTTGTGAAATTGTTTTTATTTATTTAATTTAAAAGAAATACTCAGCAACTGTCAATATTTATTTACTTTTTAACAACAAAATGCACAAAACAACACAACACAAAGTAATTCTACTAAGAATAAAAACATAACTAACATAACTATTTAATTTATTATACTTTAAAGTTTTTATTACAGCCATTCTTTGAAAAAAAAACATGAATTCCAAATATTCATATCAGCAAGAATATATATTATGTGTTTCATTTTAATTTTAAATTATACATTTTACAATTATTTTATAAGTAATTTTTTTAAACGTAAAATTAAACTTTTATAAAATTAAACGTGACAATGAAAGTTCACATTTTGAAGTTATACGAAATTTTATTAATGCAGGGAAAATTTTAACACCATTAAGTTGATAATACAGATTTATGTTATGATAGTCGGTAAAATAGGTTTTTAGTTTTGCATTTCAACGCTAGATGTCATTACGCCAAAGAAGTATAACTTCTAACGCGCGTACATAAGTACACATACCCACTTTTTTTTAATTCACTTACTATTTATATGTATAAATGAAAAAAAAGAACATAATCGTAATATAAATAAAAAATAAATATTTGCTTTCAGTTTTTATTGCAAAGAAATTTCTCTAACTTTTAGACTAGATAACATATAAAATACATTTTTGGAATTTTAATAAATAAAATTTGTTTCAAAAATGCAATTTAGAAGAAAACTTTTAAATTATATAATCTTTTTTTTAATCCTTATATTTTTAAGACATAAATAAATACCTGTTATTATTAGAATAAGGACAAGCTATAATAAAATTATTCTTCCTCTAAATGAGTACACACGTTTTGTTTTATCTAGGTGTTAAATCTATAAGTAATCATGTTTTGATAACAATAAACTGCATTTCAAGGTTCCAATAATACAACACAAAATAAACAATTAAAAAAATGCATTAAAGAATGTGTCACCATTTTAATATTAATTGAATTTTCGATAGAAATGATTAAAAATTAAATTAATTTTTCTCGTTAAAAACCTAACACAGGTTGAAAAATTTGTAGATGCAGGTTTGATATTAATGTAGATACCTACTAATTTAAAAATACATAGTTGTATGATGTAAAAAATTAATTATATACAGGTGTTCAAAAAGTAAGGAAAACTTTTTAGATACATATACAGTGTATTCCAAGTTGATTAGACATAGGAAATTTAACATGGGGGCAATTAGAAGTGTTGTAGTAACCTTTGGTCAAATTTAACGATGTGTGATTGGTGCATTTTGAAATGCCGCCTTAAAAACTAACTGATAAATTTTAAATTAATCAACAGTATTTTGTTTTCTACTTTAATAAACAATAAAATACATTAATGAAATTAAAGTAAGCATCCTAGATACAATTATAATAATATTTTTGGCAGATTTAAATTTGAAAACAAAATACTAATTACTATTTTATTAAATTTTGTGGCGGCATTTCAAAATGCACCAATCACACATCGTTAAATTTGACCAAATGCTACTACAATACTTCTAATTGCCCCCATGTTAAATTTCCTATGTCTTAATCAACTTGGAATACACTGTATATACGTTACTCAGTTTAGAAGGGACAATATCAATTTATTTGTGATATTTTGGTGTTTTTTTTTAATTATAAATTTATTGCTGTAAGTACTGAGTTTTTAACATTCTGCGAGAGGCAAGAAGTAGCTGTGACGGAAGATGAAACCATGATTCTGTACCATGATCCTCTATCGGAAAGCTGTTTAAAGGAGTGAGGTTATTGAACGACAATGCGTCAGTAAATACTGCAGTTACTGTGAAGGCCATTATTCAGCAATGTGGATTTCAGGAATTAAATCATCCACTTTATAGTCTTGATCTAGCCCCTAGGAACTATTTTTAAGCGACTTCAATTCAATCAATATATACATATTTCAGTATTTTTAGAATTTTTTTGTAATCGGTTTTATATTTTTCTTAAAAAGTTTTTTATTAATTTAAAACACAAGGACAGAGTCGGTTTAAAGATATAAAAGATGCAATTGTATACTATAATATAAGTACGTATAATGTCCGATATTATAAACGAGCTAGCAATATTTGCTAGCTTGCAAGCACTTCCAAATGAGACTTCAAACGTATCTGACAGTTCTCTTTAAGTTTCATGAAATGTTTGACAATTTTCGCGCACGCGTGGTATGTAAACACCAACGGTATTAAAACAGTGGTGATATTATGAAAATTATTTGGTACGGTCAAAGTCTCCAACTGTGTTACAATTAGTTGAAATATCACTGCTCTAAATTCCATAGCTAATCCATAGATACTAGTACAGAATTAATACCCCATTTCAGAGTGCTTGCAAGCTAGCAAATTTTGCGAGCTCCTTTATAATACCGGGCATAAGAGTTACTGACAATGAATGCACGTGTTTTTTATCCCTATTGTGTAAATAACTACTATTTTTAATTTTTTAAATCAGTAACGGTTAAAAAACAATTATAATAAAAATGTTTTTCTACAAAATTTGGAATGAAATAATTTTTACAAAAAAGTTTCTAGCTTATACAGTTTATGAGATATTTTTCTATGTCCTATGGAACTAAAAATTATGTACATACATATAACGCATGTTCGGTAGATAATATAAACAATATATATAAATATACATACGAAAAAATTTTAAAAATTACCTTGTTAATATAGTGGAAGTACCCTTAAGTAATGGATTCCTTGCATGGTATCCACCAATCATTTTGAATAAAGGGGTAACTAATAAGTCATCCGGGTTGTGCCCCCACCCTAACTGCCCACAAATATGCCACTCCACTAACAATGGCCATAACAGATCACTTCACAAATATTTCCAACAATTTTCATAGATACAAAATAAAAACAATATGTTTTCACTCCCGCACTCACAAAATTTAGTTTGAAAAGTTCTAGAAAACATACAAACACATTTGCATAGATAATATTAATCGCAATATAAACTACTGTTTATAATTTATATAAATAGAATGCAATTTAAGTAAATTTATGTATAAAAATTAAAATAAATATATTGTTAAATATATATGATATTTATGGAAATAAACTATATCAAAATTTAATAGCACAGAAACATCGAATTACTTGTATTTATGTATTATTATTATTTCCACTTTTTAACCTTTTTAATCACAATATTTACACCTTAAAATCTTAATATTCATTAGGTCAGCAGGAACACCAACATAAAAATACTTTTGTAAAAATATTTATCACACGTAAAATAAAATTCGATAATATATTAGTTTATTAAAGGTATTTTAATCACAATAACTAAATATTATTGAAATAACATAACTGTCACTGTCACTAAATTAAACCACTTGAATTCAGACAGTTTCACTTTTAAACAACACTGAAAACTTTTAAATATTCAACAATTACAATCGATCACATCACTAAACAATTAAAATATTATTTTACCGTTATATTTCCTTCAAATAGAACATAAATATTTGTGTCTAATTAAATGGTTGAAAAACCATTGCTATCACTATATTCTCGGCTGCTTTGCCTTTCACAAATACACAACAATATGCACCTAGGCCGTTTCAATCGCGCACTGGTACCAACTTGATATAAACAAAAAGACAACTCCGTTTTGCGTAACTGCCATAGTGAAAGTAAATGCACACGATCATTTCTTGTGTTATTTTTACGTCGATTACACGCATTTATTCTAAATAATAATAGCTCTAAAACTGCTATTAACATCAGATAATTGAATTTACACTTCTGGGTTTTATTTTTTTAAATATTTAATGACGCGCTTGTGTTGGATTCATTCATTTTGCACTTATTTTCAATTTTATGTATATCAATTCATTACAAGGTCATTCCAGTAGAATACCATGGCATGTATTGAAATGTTATGTAATATTTGAAGAACATACAAGTATACAATACATAACTGTAACTAATATATTAATTCATATATTGTACATATATTTTTGATTAAAAAATTATGTACCTAATACCTAGTACTTACTTACAATTAGGTGGAGTTATTATATTCTAGATATGAAAAGTTTACTCCATCCATCTGCTTCGAATTTTTTAAAATAATTTTTATTTTATTTTTATGAACTAAAAAGAAGAAATATATATAAATACAGTAGAGCTTCCAATAATTAATAAATAACATAGCAACATACACACATTATTTTTTTACTACACAAATTTCCAAATAAAAATACTGCAATTGAACGCGAATTGAAATCTCTATACGCATTCTCTACGTTTGACAGAAACCCAAAACTATTTATTTTTTCCGCTTGGTAGCGCTAGGAGTTTTGCTATGTTGTTGAACGATGCGAGGGGAAATAAACAAACAGCAAGAGGTGTATGTTAACTTTATTTTACCTGCCATAAAGGCAACATACAGACATGATTTTTTTGTGCACATGATATAAGTTTCATTCACCTCCTTTTATAATTAATACTAAAAATTATCAATTAATATATAGATTATAAAAGTGAACTTCCGGTGGAATACTCTATTAATAAAAATAAAAATACATTCTTACATATAATGTTAAAAAAATATATGTTTATAAAAAAACGAATACGAAGTCGCTATTGTTAAAAATATATAAACACAAACAAAAAATGTATTACTTAGTTGCAACCAGCATCGATATCTCCATGCATCTTAATCCGGCACTCTCAAACTGATTCTTCCTATCCCTGGGGCTTCAGTACTGTAGATGCATATTGATATTTCCTGTTTCTTTGGTATTAGAAAAATATGAAAGTGAAAACTGCAATCAAGATCTTTCATTATGTGCAATTATTGAATCCAAAAAAAGTGGTGTAGATGCATGAAAAAATAAGCTAGTAAAATTATATATGCAGTTAATTTTATGATATCCGTTATATATTTTTTTGTTAATTAGAAAATCAAATATAGTGAGAGATATACATGTATACATATTATTATTCATATTTTAAACTAGCGCATTGGACCCGGTGCTACCCGGGTTAATATCCACAAAATCATAGTGATCTAAAATATTCAACATGCCCACCCAACATGCTCACAACACACGGTTCAGTATACTTAAACCTAAACTTATCCATTAGTGAAAAGCGGAATAAAATCCGTTCGGTAGTTACTGAGAAAATTGTGTAAAATTATATTTTTAAACTCCCAAGAAACACCAGGTCTCGTCTTAGAATTTGTATGAAAATCAAAAAGTTAAAATAAATACGTTAACAAAAATCATAATCAATTTCGATATTTCACCTTTCATGGAATTGAAATGTTTCTTTATATTTAAATTTTCAATCAATTTTTGTAACTGATATTACAAAAAAGAATGCCAAAAATTCTTTCAAAATCCACTGCATCCCGATTATTTTTAAAAATGGAATTAACGAGTTTTTGAACTCACTCCTTTGCATTTTTAAATATTCTTATGATAGATTACATAAAAAAAAGAAAAAAAAACGCCATTAGTTAATCGTCCGTTTTTTATAAAAAAGTAATTTCTTGACTCCAACGTACAGCCCAAACTACTAGATCTAGAAACATGAAATTAAGTATTAATTAAGATGGGATTTTCCGAAATACAACCTCTAAAGGAGGGGGGGGGGGTCTTTTTTATTTATTTTAATACGTTTATCTACATAACTGCTTATATTATAAGGGTGAATTTTACGCAAAATACTTTTCTACGAAAAAAAATCTGTTTTTCAATAGTTTAAAGTTCAAAAAATGTTCCAGACTACAGTGCAAAAGGCAGTGGCGCGTTATGATAGTTAAAGAGAGAAAAAAGCCAACGAAAAAAAAAACTGCCACCATAATGCCTGAAAACCATTCTTCTATTACTCTTCAAGCAATTTTCCTCTGTATAATTGGCTGAAAAGCAAAAAAAAGGTCTTTAGAGGTTCTTTCGTTAGCTCGAGGGGCCCCAGACAAATACCTTTTTGCCAATAGAATAACACACCACTGGCAAATGATATTAAATTTTATAAACTATATAAATTATCACAAAAAACAAATACAATAAAACTGCAGGTAGGTAGCAAGTTATATTATGCATTATAATAACCGCATGTATCCTCTGAAGTTAGTATACGAAAACATCAAAATAAAATATAAAATCGAAATCTTAATAACATTAACAAATCTTTAATTGATTACATTTCTGTGGTCTCATAACCAATTCAAAAACAAAATTTCGAAACACTCCTACTAATTTGCCTTTCTTCTGACATTTTTACTATGGTGTACCATCTATCAAGGGTGGAGGAGGGGGATACAGAAAGGTGTGAGTTAAAAGTAGTTCGCACGCGTTGACTTTCGCATTGTGAAACGACCTTTACAATTGATGACATTCGGTCATTAATTCCGAATGAGTATTTCTGAACACTCAAACATCAATCTCTGTGTTTGACATTATATCTCACTATTACCAAACTAATAGCACTTAATTTACTTGCACCATAATAAATATGTGTAGTACGTATCTAATATTTTATAGTTGGAAACTATTAAGTAGAATTCAACTTTATTTTTCTTGTTTTACTTACATGATTCGGGATCGCCCTATGGCCCCCATATTTATTCAACCAGGTATATTTTCGGTCTTTCAATAAAGGCCTTAATGTTCCACCCAATCTGCAGGGTCGATTTGTAGGGATGTAGAGTGGGGGTAAATCGGGTACTGTTATAGTAAATAGTGTTTTTTATGTATGTATAATCGCCCCAACTTGCCTATACACGATCCAATCTGCAGGGACCCTGCAGATTGGATGTAAAATTTGGCCTCCAAACTAGAGCCCTATCCCTCCTCATGTGGGAGCCATGGATAGGTCACAGGGGGTTGCAGTAATTGCAAACAATGTACTCAAACTCTGGTTGTATCCAGAAAAAGGATAAAACATTTACAATATTTTTTAATGTAAAAAACGAGAATTTATTTTATCTGCACATAGCATTATTGGATTGGTAACGTATTTTGTATCAAGTCATTTAATTATTTTTTATTATCTACTCTCATAATTTTGAATTTGCCACCTTAATGTATTTGCGATCTACATACATTTTTTTTTAAATTCGTTACCATGTTATAGATAAGATCGATAACTTTTAAATCTACATAGTTGCAATGATTTTTTGAAATTATATTTCAGATTACAGAAGAAAGCTTCATTTTTCATATCTTCAACAACATATTTTAATTTTATTATATATATATTTATATCTGTATAATAAAGTATAAGAAAATCATGTGGTGGTCACAGATAATAATGTATCCTAACTTTTCAATTTCACTGAAAGTTTTCACTTCCCTGTGAAAACATTCAAATTTTTGAAAAGTTTTGTTCATACGTTGGTTTGGTTGGTACCACTTAATACATATTAGCTAATGTCATACCAATCTAATATATAACAATCATAACAATACACAAATTTGAAAAAGTAACAATGTGTATATTTTTAAATTAGTTTGGAAATGATTGATTATTTTAGTTATCGAGAATCAGTAGTGTAACCAAAGGGGGGGAACGGGGGTAGTTTGAGATACTCATAATAAGAGTTTTGACAGACCGAATTGATTTCTGATTGATTATATTAACCAAGTTTCACTCATAGCTGTATTTTCTGATTTTATCAATCAATATCATTAAATATACTTCATATTATTACATTATGCCCTCCAGTTATTTTTGTGAAAATTGAAAAGCAATTTTAAAATTTTGAAAGTTAGGTTAAGTCATTCATTTGCACGATTTGCACCTTATTGTTAGACCAGGAAAGATATAGAACTCATACCACACTACCTAGTGTTGTTAACATAGACATAGAGTATAGAACATGGACAGCGTCGTGTCAAAAGAAAGAGATAAAAATAGAAAATGTTAAAAAAATAAAATATAAACAATGAAACTTATTTAAGTTTATTGATATTTCTGATCTTACAGTAAAAATTAAACAATTTGATACAGTAAAATATAGAATTAAAAAATAAAAATAAAAAAAATCTAACACATTTATTTAAAATGTTCTGTATTAAAACTGATTGAAGATAACATTACTTCTATAATTACATCACTTTACAAAATCATTATATTATAAATGTATGTATATTCATTAAAAAAGACAACATAGAACATGATAAAAATAATCATTTTAATTTTTCTGTATTCATGTAATCACTTATATTTCTAAATTTATCAAAAAAAACTTATATTAATTAAATACTTTTTTTTTACAAAAGTATATCTTTGAAATCATAGTAATAAAAAAATTAAATTATGTCATTTTCAATGAAAAAACACAATCATTATTAAATATGTATTATTTTCTTTAAAATTTACTCATATTGGATTTAGGAATAATCAATAACAAAATACACAGTGTTGAAAAGCCGTTGCGTCAACTTTGATAATTTAAACCATGTGCATTTTGGACAGCGTTTTTAAGGCTCCACCCCCACTTCTGAATAATATTTCTCAGGAAGAAACAAGGTCCGCTATATGTTAGAAAAGGAAAAAAAGTGTAGTATAAAATCAAGATAACTTTGACATAAAATAAAATAAAATTTGTCAACGTTGAAATTTTATTTTCTGTTGCGCATTCGCAACTCGTGTATCCCTGATGACAGCTACATATTATTTAATGTTTTGATTTGATAACGTGTACTTTTATCTATACGTTTATAATCAAGAAATAGTTTTTATTATTCCTTGAAATTAAAATAACAATATATTCAGTGCATACGATTTTTAAATACCGCGCCAACTGTGTATACTATGCAGTGTTATCATTTTTTATCAAAAAATAAGTTTTTATTTAGTTTTTCTTAGTTTTATTCAGAATTTCATTCGTTTCATGATTTTCCTTTGCATAAAATTATTTACTTTTTCGTTGAAAATCTGCTTAAAATATTATAACCCCTATACTCGCAATGTTAAATATTTGATTTTGACGATATCTTTGCTCAAAGATGGTGAATCATTTTAAGATTTTCAATGGAGCTTCTTTTTAGTTTTTTTAGGAAATTTGAGCTTACTCTTGAATCTCTTAATTTTTCTGAAGATAGTGTTGAAAAGTTGTTGCGTCAACTTTGATAATAAACCATGTGAATAAATGAGGCTAGCGTTTAAGACAGTGTTTTTAAGGCTCCATTATATAATTTAAAACTTCATTGAAAACCATGACATCGGGGAATAATGGCAATTGAAAATTCTGCAATGTGATTGTGTTGGTTCTACAGATTATTCAAGTTATAATTAATTTATATACATAGTTTTTTTTGTGATTAAAAAATAATACATATCCAATATAAGAATGTACAATCAAGTACAAATCATTAAATATTATTTCTGAAATTATAACCGTACATTATACAGAAAAAACTCCGATCTTTCCATTGAATTTATATAATTAAATGGTTACAAAACAAAATGTTAAAACAATTTTATTGTATAAAAAAAAAAATTTATATCTACGAGGTACCGCACTACGATTGATTAAATATAAATATAAACCAATTTAAATAACAGTATTTACAATGTTATTAATAAAGATAAGTTTTAAATCAACATGCACATTTCAAATCATATATTCGTTCATTCTAATGTTTATATTGATATTTAAACAATACGTTCAATGAAAAGAGACGAAGGCAATTGAAATTAAGTCATGTTATATTAAAAATCTAGAATATTGCTGCCTGTTATTTACTCAAGAAAACTTGAAATCTCTACAAAGTATTTTAATAACTGTTCAGAACAATGAGAATTTTTTTTAATATACAATTCCATTTGATTGCATTATAACATCTTCATTTTTACTGCCAATAAACACCAATTGTTCTGGACAGTTGTAGAGAATCTTGATATTTAATTAATAGAAATTAATAGGCACATTTTTATTAAAATAAATCAGTCATTTTTTATAAAATATACACATCAAATTCTAGAACGACAGACGTTTTATAATAACAAACCAATAGTCCAGCCCCTAGATCTAAATAAATAATTAACTTATTGTTATTATTATTTCAAGCTGAAGGCATTGAGAAAACAACAAATAGGTACAAATTTTCATGTTTTTTTTAACCTAAAATCATCGAAAAATTCCATTTTTCTGTATTTTGACTAGTCACTTTTTATTAATGCATAGGTCTTCATTTATACTAGACTATAATTATAACAAACAAAATGAGTTCAAATTGAGCCCCAACACAAATAGCATAAGCATTATACAGGTTGCAATTTCGACAGATTAAAACAAAAATGATTGACAATTTCTTCTAAAAAAATTAGCATGGTGAATTCTTTTTTAATTTTATTGAGAATTTAAAAGTAACCTTAAATTATTTTGTTGGATTTCGTGATATGTTCAGAAATAGAACGCAAAACATGATAAATCATACCTATTGGTCGTTTTCACTTGGAATCCAAGATCACAAAATAGAATGCTTCAAGTTCAAGCTGGAATCAGCCCATTTTGACATGGTGTAAATTAACACATTTTTGAATCAATTAAATGGATCTGGGGACTAGCCTACATTTACTGGTCTCGATTAGTACGTCTCTGGAACTTCGTTCTTACAAGATTTGATTGTAACTCAATAAGAAGTAATTTACTGAACCAAATTGAATCAAAAAGCTATTGACTAGAAACCGTCAAGTCTATATTACATACACCATTATTAAATATCAAGAATTCATTAGAGATATCAAATTTTCCAGCAGCGCTGCATACCAGATTTTCACTATAACGCCCACCATTCACTATTGCGATTTAGAACTTTCACACTAACAGTGCATTAAAAGCGCGCCCTTACGTACACGGCGGCAACGTCACGGTCTCCGTAGCCAAGCCTGCGCGTGTGTTTGTACACTTCGTTTGCAGCCGCTGTAATGGGCAACATCTGTTCCACCGTGTCGCCCATGTTCAGTACTAATCGCAAGTCTTTTTGCATATGTTCAACGGACATGTGTGTCGGGTATTCATTGTCTATGATGAACTTGCACTTGTTGAGTATCTCCGGACACGCCAGGTTGCTAATGCCCAGTATTTCACTCACGTCATGTAGGTGTAAGCCCACACGGTCGGCTAGTGCCATTCCTTCCGCCAGACCGGCGATAACGATGCCAGTCATTAGTTTCAAGACCAGGTTAAGTTTGGTAGCATTACCAGTTGTTCCTACAAACAAAATTTCTAATTAGATTTAAATTCTGTAGTAAATCTTAAATGAGTTGGTCTTATAATGATAATTCTTATGGTAATACATGGAATTCCTTTAAATCATTAGTAAAACGACATATCCAGGGCAGAATGCATTACATATTGAACTATACATGTACTAACAATTCAGAAATTTGAATGCGTATTTTTGAAGACATTGCTCCATGTCGAACGATATGGAAGATCTTATTAAATTTTGTAAGGTTTGGGTAACCCCTGTGTAGAGTCCTAGGATTACTATAATAAGGAATTTAAAAAAAACCTATAAACATGTATTCTTTTGTTGAAATTAATTTTATACTTGAAAAATAAATTTTCCTACATGTGAATTCTTTTTTCATTTGTATGAAATCAGTTTTCTTCAATGTGAAATTACATTTAATTGAATATTAATATAATTATTGTTTGTTTTAATGTATATGTAATAATAGACTTCTCCCACAGTTTTTATATATTTCATTAAGTTAAATAAACAAATAAATACATACCAAACTCCTCAGTACATATAAAAGTATTAAATGTTAAGTTAGACCTCTAATAAATAAATCTGTGCTTACCTAGATAAACTGAATAAGATCCTATTGCTCTAAAACACGTTTCGCAATCATCGAAAAGAGATTTATCTCCCGCAGTCAAAATTGTTAAAGTTCCTTCTTCAGCTTGTGGTTTGCTACCTTGTATTTGGGCTTCGAGGTACCTTCCACCGCTACGGATAATTGCTTCAGATACATCCATACTTGTTTCGCTATCGATACCAGACATCTCCACGTACGCCTTTTTATCAAGCATTTTAGTTGATAAAATACCACAGTTTCCAAATATTAACTGAAATAAAATATTTTGTTTAGTTTATTTAAGAGCATTAAATTTATTTTAATTTAACCAATCATTTGAGTAACTATAAAGGAACTGCTAATTTAATTTACAAAATTACTTTTTATTTTACCAACTTGACATAATATGATGATAATAAAAAATAAAAAATCTTACTTCTCTAACAGCGTTTGGATCAGAAACACAACAAATAATAACGTCTGCTTCAGTTGCTACATCTGTCGGTGTTTGTAATTCTTTAACACCAATTTTTTGTAAATTTTCAATCTGCAACAAACAAATAAAAAAAATATGAAAAATAAATCAGTAATCAATACAAATCAAATAAATAAAAACTTCATAAAATTTTAAATCATCAACAGAATTCGAATTCGCATCGTGCCGCCACCTATGAACAAAACTTGAAAACTTTCTACAATGGTACATTAGTTCATCAATGGCCAATAGGTGGCAGCACAACAGAATTCATTCGAAGTAATCCAACCGGCATCGTTGCCACGAAATCCATATTGGAATTTACGGCCATTATCACTTTACAACTTTGCACACATTCTATGTGATTTTACTGATAGAACACAATCGTGTATTTTATTTAAACAATAAATTAGATTAGAAGACAGAATGAATTGTACCTACACAATATAACAAAATAAAAATAAATAAATAAAATAACATGTTTTTCATTTAACCTTGTACGTCATTCATACATTTTGATATCGCTTAATTTGATATAATTAACATTATTTACTTTTTAAATTAAATGTTATTGTAATAAAAGCAGTTACGAATGTGTATTAGAAAGAATGTGTTTATTTCAGATGGCCCAAACAGAGAATCAATATTGCACATACTTAAAAAAAAGAGTTCAGTATTGTCAATATTTATTTATCACATTGAACATGTTAAGAGTTTTATTATTTCATAGGTCATGCCTGTTCACACTTTATTCTGTGGTTCACACTATTTCTGATAATACATATTATTATTATTAACAACCATAATTTTATGTAACGAGGAAAAATAAATTAATTTACAATGAAAGCTGAATTTTTTCACGAACATGACATTTATTATACATAATATTATGACTTTAATACAAAATAAATATAATGTCGTATCAAAATAAAGTCTTATTACATTTTCTATTAAATATTGAAACGAAAAGTTAAAAATAAACCTTATAACATATCTACAATAAAAATATGCACAGTGTACAAAATTCATGTGTGTTCTCATTTCAACAAAATTATAGATGCATTAAGTTTTAAAACTTGCTATTTATAATTTCTTTATATCATTTAAATGCTTCAAAATATTTACTATTTTCTCAACTACATTTGATTTTAAGAAACAAAATACATATACCTTAAACTTAAAATTATTTTAATTACGTTTGAAAATAACCATCCAAAAATAAACAATATGTATACATTTATAAGGTATTGGCACCAGTTATGGCCGCTATAAGAGCAAGGTTTACTGTTTTTGTGATTGATAGGAGGCTTCTTTTTTGTAATTATCATGAACTCATGTTACTAATAAAACAAGTAACTCTTTATTTAATCAATTTAATTACCAAAGTCCGCTAATATAGTTTGTTTTTTAAATTATAGCCTTTTATTTTGTTTATGATTTTTCTCCAGTAATGGATAAAGAAAACCCAGTAATGAGCACGCAGTGATGGACACTTGCTAATGATTATAAAATGATAAGTACTATGACACAAAAGATATAAAAGAATCGTCAAATTTGAAACAATGTAAAGCAATTTAATTTGTTTAAATGTCCACCATTTTGACACCTATTGGCCGATTGTCATCAAATCACGCTGTAAGACAGTTAAATGTATCAAATATCAACAAATATTTCTAATTCAGTACATTTCAATAAAAAAATTTCATTACTGGGGTTATATCCAAGACTGGTGCTAGTACCTTATTTCAATAGTGATAAATACTAAAATATTGAATTTTAATCGCATTATTTTAAAAACTAAATACAAAATACGCCTAAGAGTATTCAAAATTAGTCGTATCACATAAAAAGTGTTGATAAGGAAAAATCTTTCTCGTAAACGTTAAAAAATATTACGAAAAGTTCATTACATGAGATAAATATAACATTTGTTTATATTTGTATAAGTGATTCTAAATACGTACACCTATTAAATATTTGGATACAGATGTAACATACGTAAGTATGATATGTTTTTTTTTAGTTTGTAGCATTTTCACATGTTACATTATTTTGTGTTTCAGTCAGAAAGAACGCAATCGAGTCATAAAATGTTTACTTAATTAATGGAAGTTGTTGATTAAAAAAATATAAATACCTATTATGTTTTGATATTTTATTTACATTTTGAGGCTTATTCAATTATTGCAAAATGAATATGCTTATTTTTGATGATTCAACAAGGAAAAACTAATTGATACAAAAAATATCAAAGAAAAATGAAAATATTTTTTAAATTCAGACGGTTAAAGCCTTGGCACTTTACACAAACGGTCTCCGTCACCGTTTCGAACTTGCAAATTTATTACATGCTAGCTGCGTCAAAACGCAGCGCCATTTCGACGCAGCTAACATGCCACTTGTATTGAATCATATATAATAGAGTAAAAGTGCCAAGGCTTTAATATTGCGTAATACTAATTTAAAACAATTTTGATTTATTCAATCAAAAAAATGTCAAACGGTTTTAGTTATTTTCTAAATAAACTTGTATTATTATTATTATTGTTCTGTTGACAACAATAATTTCAATATAATATTATATATTGTTCATTATACCTACACAGTCATTATTGAAAGATAAGATTACTTTTATTGTACCTATGTATTTATAATGTTTTTAATTCTTTGTCTAAGTTTTTTTTTATAATGTAATAACCGATTACAAGATTAAAATCTATTTGATTCGAGACAACAAAACAATTGTTCTCTATTTATTTGCTTATGAATACATTTTTGAACTTAAATACACGTAACTTCCTGTAAGTCTAATAAAAAACTTTATGTACTATGGGCTTCAGAAGTCGTCTGCCACCCTAAAGGTCAGAATCGCTTACAACAGATTCCAAAAATATTAAGACAAACATCATCGGTTATCTTTTTCTAGGGCGGAGCTTATATAGTTACATTATTTTAAATAAAAACACAAATATATAGACGTCCATTTCATTAATTCATTTTTAAATACCAAAATTCGGAATATCAAATATTTATTGCTACAATTTTTTTATACAATTTTCAATACATTACATAATAATTTAATCGGACAAATATATATGAGTACTATAAACGAAGAGTACATCTGTCTTTGTTTAATACACGGAGAAATGATTTAAATATTATAATAATCAAATGGGAAGAGCCTACTAAGTTTGTGATAAGCGAATTTCAATGAAAACTGAACGACCACTTCTGCATTTCACTGTATTAGCTCTGAGATCTGTTTTCCATATTACCCCAAAAATAACAATTAATGTAATGTTGTTTATATTCAATTTCTTAGCAGAAAGTGAACTTATATCATTTTTTTGTATCATGATCAGGATGTCCACTATTTTTTGAAAATAAAATTCCCTGACTACTGATTCAAAATTCCCTGACCACTAGAGGCTCGGGGGTAAGAAGTGATCGAGAGGCTCCCAGAATGTGCAAAAAATTTGAAGACTTTTTTTTTGTTCGTCAACTGAAATGTATACACTTTTTTTCATAGACTTCCCTAATATAATAAATTCCTTGACTTTCCAAAAAAAAAATTAATAAATTCCCTGACTTTCCCTGACCACTTTAGGCTTCCCCGACTTTCCAGAAAGTGTTGTGTCGACCAGGACAATTTATTTAATAAAAAAATCAATCAAGAATAGCTGCCAAGCTTAACGGTACGTTTACCTCATATCATACAAATACGAAAATCTCCACCTTCGTCTGTATAATTATAATTATATTCGACAAGTCGGGCGGGATGGAGATAAAGTCACGTCGCATTTGCGAAACAGCTGACTCGGGCAAGGTCACTGGAGAGGGCACGGTGTAAAGACGCCAGGATCAAGTGAGCGCAACAAACACCATTAACTTGACCCCACCGCTAATGAATTATTGAGTTGTCTCTTTCAAGCGGCCATCCCCAAAATCATCAATAATTTAAATTTTAACAGTTTTGTGTCAAGTCTTATGTCCGGTATTATAAAGGAGCTAACAGATTTGTAATGCCGTGTTTAGACCAAAGAAAACAAAACAGCAACACGGTGTTTGAAAACACATCGTATTTAAAAATGCATAGGGTTTATTGCACTTTTGTCAAAAAGACACGATGTTGCTGTTTTGTTTTTTCGGTCTGAACACGGCATAAGGTTAGTAAATGAACAGGTTGTCTTATAACTTTTTGACCAATCAGCGGCAGCGCGGGAATACGTCACTCTGAGGAACTTTTCAAACGTTGTTTTCAAATTATTTCGAATTTTTGGATATTTGTTATTAAAAAAAAGTAAATATTATTGTTTATTACAGAAGCACAAATTATTACATATAATATTTTTTCATAAAAATTTTAAAATGAAAGCAATGCTTAAAGAAAATACATTTGTTGGTTACACAACACTTCATTTAAGTCCAGGTGTGACAAGGATTCAGGTACTAAACATACCGACAGACAGACACACACAAATGATCGCATCGATTCCTCGTATCCTTTGAATATGCGGCGAGGAAGTAAATTTCATTGGGCCCATTAGATTATGTTTAAATTATTTATGAAATATACGACGCAATTGGAACATTTTTGTAGATTATATTTCAATCGATGATAGTCCGTATAAATTATTAATCATTAAATTGCCATTGCAATTTACTATAATCTTAATATAAACATACATCATACTACATACACGAAAAGAACTTGAATTTACGCCAGCTCGTGAAATAAAATAAATATACATATTTGTAACTTGCATGTAATCTATGCATGATAATAGAATCATTTTCTACAAATAATACCTTAATCTAAAAAGTTGCAACATAATATTAATATAGGCACATGACAATGAGTGTTCAAGATTATGCATTTATTAGAGAAAAATACACCTACTCAAATTACTAAAAAAGTAGGTTACCTTATCACACTTTTAACCGGCAATTTGACATCCCATAATTCTAATAATACGCCGAGATTCGTCTAAAGGGAAGAGGTCAAACCCACGGAGAAGTTAAAGCGCGTTTCACAGTTCATACGGCAAAGAGAACGCTACGACTATATTTTACAGGCGATCAATTCTTAATGGCCGTACCCTTTCAGAACAATATCGACTGCCCCCGTTTTCCGATTAGTTAAATGGAGTCGGGTTTTCTTTATATAGATATTTTTCTATATATAAAATACAAAAAACAACGTAATTACTTCTAATAACTAATCAACTATTAATTATTTTGCTTCTTCGTGCACTGGTAGAAACGTAAATCTTTGTTTTATATATAACGAAAACAATATTGAGGTTAGGTCATTTGAAATGTGAAAACACTGCAATTGTCGGTGCAGAAAATCGAAACACAAAATAATAAACATGACAATAGGTATATAGGTATTGTAAATATAGAATATACTCACTAATTTTAGGGAAAAAGAAACTGTCACTGTGGCAAAGCTGAGACAATTTAAATTGACACTTCGAAATACATGTGAGCGCCGAGTAACTAACCGACCGTCCAGTTATCGGGTGAGGAACATATTTTATTACCGGTAAATACAAACACGTTGAATATAGCGGTCAAAGACCGAGAAATATTCTCAAAAGTAAAAAAAAGAAATTTTTTTCAGGTGGTCTTAAACTTTTGCAGGGTAGTGTATGTACAAATGTTCTTAAAAACGAATACAATGCGAACAAAACCGAAAGTGGACCGCTATAGTCCTATATATTGGTCTTGTTATTCCCGATTCTTTATCATATCCCTTCATATTTTTATGACTTTTTACCGTTTCGTTGTTTACTTTTATCCAAAATAGCATCATTTTTTATTTTATTTATGTAAAATAGGGTAGTAAATTTATTTTTGTCACAGTTACCCTTATTTAAATCATTTTTCGTACGATAGGAAATATTAATATTTGAAATATCTTATTTCTCATGGATCTTGACTTCTGGGTGTAAGCCGCGTCGATTTGGTCGTGTTAAGATCACCGCGGAAGCCTCAAGATTTGTTTCTTATTTCTCATGCAATATAAATAAAGCGACACCTAATAGGTATTTTTTTGAAACTCCTGGGAAGCACGTGCAAGTTAATTAGCCTTGAGTGTAATCAATACGTCAACTGACTGAAATGACAAGTTCATCATCTCTATGAATATAAATCGCCAGTATTATAACAATACCAGCTAACTGCATTTTTTTTTAACAGGAGAGCAAAATTACTGAATCAGTAAATATGTTGCATGGTATACCATAGACAAAATAATGTTAGCCAACAACTAGAGGCTCTGGAGCCCCGGGGCTGCAAGTGATCGAGGGGCTCTCCCTCTGCACTATATGCAAAATTTATTAATTGAAGATCCTTTTTTTTTCGATGCTACCTCAATCCACAATTTTAAGCTTGTTACCTATTTTTTGTTGCCTCAATCATGCCGACCCCAATTTTTACGCTACTGTGTGTGGGGGGGAGGGGGGGGGTTATGCCCCGGTAATAGTTACGGCCCTGCCTGTCTCTCACAATATGTGCGCAGTATTAAATTTTGGATATTATCACGAATTTTCTGTATTGTTTTTATAACAAAAACAGTAAAAAAGAAATACATGCGAAATCAATAAATCATGTTTAATATCATTATAATCTGACATTTTTTGGTTAAAACGAAAAGTTATACAAACATTAAATAGCTTAAAAAATGCGTGTATCACGACATTTAAAATGACAATCGATCCGTTAAAATTATATAAATACAAAAATAAAATATAGGATTACATTAAACAGATTTAATCGTATTTTCAAATAATTTTTCATTGAAAAAGTGATATTTTTCACTAAAACTGGCCTCAACTCTAGTTATGTTTCTTATTGATTTTGTATTAAGTACTTTATTATCCGATAAAAGCCATGTGTTGTTATTGTAATGTATATAGATAAAAGCAAAATTAAGTCAATGTATAATTATATCTGGTATAATCTTTCAAAATTATTTCTTCTTCTTATTTTCTATATTTTATTAGTATACAAGTTCTAACAATAAAATGACTTCCATGTTTCGTAAAAAAGTTTTTTTATAATTTCAGTGAAATTTGTTAGAAAACTATTATAATATGACATTTAGCATAAAAAAAAATAATTTTTAATCGAATTTTCTCTAGATAGGTCTCTAAAAAAACACTTTTCTCCGCGTTTCAAAATTTGGCAGATATGAAGTCTATTTTGTGTGAGACTGCTTTTCTGATATCATTTTTTTAGATAAATTACATTTAAAAATCAAGTTATATATATATATTTAAGTTATCCCATATGATTTAAACAAAATTCGAAATCACATGTTTCAGTTGGATAAAATATATTAGGTATACAAATAATTTGCAGCAATTAAAACACGTTTAAAAACTCATGAAACTAATAACGTTAACAGATTTTGTTTGTTGCACTACTAGCATTTGATTTTTAAAGTAATATTATTATGAATTAATATCCACAGAAAGCAACACGAATTATAAAATGAGGTGTACACAAATGTGTACGGCGGGTGTTAATGGGTTAATACATAATTAATGCGCTTTTACTTTTACATTATTAAGAAGACTGTACCGAAATAATTGGGTTTAAAGAAGTAATTAAATAATTTACTCTAACATAACTATGTGCATTTTTTTGTATACATTATGTTTAAATGAATCGTTAAAACTTTTGTACAAAAAAAAAAAAACTATACAAGGATAGTCAACTATTTTTATAATACTTTATACTTATCCAGTTTGTCTAATATATAATAAACAAATAATAAAATACTGACTAAGGTTATCGGATAAATACACTTTGCACGAAAACAAATTAAATTCATTTATCACAATCTAGTAATGTCACCGCCCATGATAAATTACAAAAACGACATTTAGTTGACGCCGTAATAAACTACAAATTCATTATTACTATTGTTGATATTATTGTTTATAACGTCATTTAACTTATTTAGTGTGACGTATTGTTACTTTTGTTGTTGAAAGTCAGTAACAATAATTTAATTGTTGCTGTGGAATGTCTACCATTTTATCAACTTTCTTAATTAAGAACTATACCATCACAGTAAAATAATAATACAGTTTTTGTATGTAATCAAAAAAAGTATAAACTAAATAATCAGAAATCAATAAATTCTAGACGAATTTATTTCAATTCTAATCTTCGACGTTAAAAATAATGTGATTATCCTACTTCTTACTAATTAAGAATATAAGGTAACTTTTTACACACAAAATTAATTATCCGACAAAAGTTTTTATGAGAATCTTCGGTCATAACATGATAACTGACAATTTGGTCATTTTCTAATACACTATTTTATATAAACCGACCTTCATCGGAGGCGGCAAAACAGGGTGGAAAAGAAGAAGTGTCATTTTTATACGTTCTGTGATTCTGACAGCTTTTTATGATTTTGCAATGTCGAATTTGTACTTTTTTGATTGTTATGAGTTGTTAAAATATCTAAAAATACGAAAATAAGAATAAATAAAGGAATTTTTTGTAATTGATATTCTATTATACATTTCTAACATTTGAATATGTCTTCGTGGTGACGTCAATTCCCGCGTGAACGCTGATGAGACTACCTTATCTTTATATATCTTGGGTTTTCGCCGGGGGCGCAGTGACTTCTGGGTAATCTAATAATATCTGAATTAAAATAGGTACACTTCAAACTTTAAAATCTCTCTTCTGTTTTTTTGTTTGTTACTGCTGCATTGTCATACAAATTGTTATTCTTGTTTTCAATTCGCACTCATTTGTTAAGGTCAAGGTATACTAATGATGCTGGGCTAGCTCTGTAGCTACACACACCACACAGATGCGCCTGTTTTAAGGTCAATGGTTCGTTGTTTACGCAATTCACGTACTCACACTAGATCGTTAATTAATTAAAACAGCGGTAACCAATATACCGGCAAAATCATCAAAGAGAAATGATACATGATTAATCAATACTAATATGTGTAATAATGTGTATAATCCGTCAGCTTTGGCTGTAAGTACAATAATGACAACATTTATATGTTACGGATAATAGACGAAATGCGGTAATATGCATTCTAGCCGCAAATATACAAAATAACCAAGGCAACCGGATAATGTGGCATGAACAAATATTTTAAGAACTATCCGCATATAATATGTGTATTGTATATGTACAAATCCGCTCTAATAATATACAAGTTAACTGTCCTTGTTTAGGTTGGTTAGTTTCTGTTAGGTTAGCGAAATCTAATGTCCGGTATCATTAAGAAGCTAGCAAGCACTTTCAAATGAGGTATTAAACTTATATGACAGTTCTCTTTGACTTTTTAACAGATATTTGATACGCAGTAAGTAGGTTTTTACCGTTTTTACTCAAGCTTACAATTAGTAAATACATTTTAGTAAATTTCTTACATACTTCCTATGCATGAAATTATCTGTCAAAAACTCGAAGAAAATTGTCATATAAGTTTGATACCCCACTTGAGAATGCTTGCTAGTTAGTAAATTTTGCTAGCTCTTTAATGATACCAGACATAATATAAGCCGGCTTTTTTGCAAATTATCCTATTCGGGCGTATTAGTATCGATAGTAAAAGTAATAATAATAATAATAATAAATTATCTATAAAATTAAACATTTCGTTTAAATCCCTGTAAGTATGCTTACAAAAGATAGATTTACAAAATTTCTATAGTTGCAAATTCCACTTGCACTTTGCTGAAATTATTAACGGTTCAATGTATATTCAAAAGAGAAAACGATAATCTATAGAATTATAATAATGATTTGACTGCTATATTTTATATTTCATAACGTTAGATATATTGAATTTCCATTTCTGCTGTATCAACATTAAAAAAAGGTTTTAGAACGTAACAAAAAAAGGTAATATAATGTTATCGTAAATAAAAAAATAATAAAAAAACATATAACGATGAACTAATTCTAATTATTATTGGACATAACACTTAAATGTTTACAATTTTTTAAAATCTATTAACTTTTCAAATTACTATCCAAAGGAAAAAAATCGGGGTGGTTTAAACATTTTTTTGTAGTTATATGTAATTTTATTTTTTTATGCATCACATTTGTTCAGTTAAATAATGTACATTGACAAATTTGGGGGGGGGGAGTTAACTCCTAACCCTCCTCCTCTTGGGTGCGCCACTGTACAGATAAGTTTTGACCTAGTAATTAATATCATTCTATATTGAGTAGGTCGTTGCATGTAAAACTAATTTCAAATTCAAATTTATTATAAAATGTGAACAGCGTGTAATTTATACCATCGTATTTAGATCATAATTATAATTTATCATACACAAACATGAATTGCCATCTTGACATGTTTATTTTACAATAATTGAAACTTGAACTAAATATGCTCATAAACTATACAAAACATGATGTTTCTATTTAATTAAGGATTGTTAATTTCTCAAATCTATTATCTAATGTATAGATGGAAAACATATTGCGACGAATGAGAAGTAAACTTCGCTATACAATGCAAAAATTGAGAAACTAAATTGCTCAGTAGATTATTTAAATAAAAAATAATTATATTCAGAAACTACTTCAAACCTATTGTCATAAGTAGAGATTGGAAAAATAGTTGTTACTAGTTGAATTTTTTTAGGAAAATGGTTGGTAAATAGTTTTTTTTACGATTTAATAATAATTAGTGCAAACGAAGCAGTAAAAAGTGTCGCAAATAGTTTTAAAATAGTTGGAAAGGTAGTTGCAAATAGTTGATTTCAAATTGTCGTATTCAATCAAACCAGTTTTCTGAAAACGGTGGAGATATGTAATAAAAATTACAAAAAATCCATTTTTACGCAATAGTTGAAAAACTATTTTTCCTATCTCTAGACTCATAAGTTATTCTTGAATAATATTTGTGCTTCGTGGCCTTCCGGTTCACTTTTTCTATAACCTAATAGTATTTTTGTAACTCCCCGTGAATCGAAGGGTCTCATAAGTGTCACCTGCCCTGATTACCACAGGGCACATTCCCTTCCTATATGTCATCCACGTTAGAAGTTTGTGTTCGTCAGGTTATAACTGGCTGCATCTAATTATAGTAAAGCCAAAAAAGATAAAAAAAAAGTATTTTTGTCATAACCATCTTTGAAAAATATCGTTTTTATTTTTAAATTATTTTGTAAAGAAAATTAAAAGTAATTAAATTATCTGTTAAAATATTGTAATATTGACATTCCTATTTAAAAACATATGTTGGTATCATAATTCGGAAACTAAAAGTTTTTTTGAAAAAAACTTTGATTCATTTAAGCTAATCTCTATCTCTTATAGTTCCTGAGATCCCCATACTGCGCCCCAGTAAATACAAATCAAGTATGTCTATTACTCATAATAAAAACATCAATTTTATATACTTTTTATTTCATTGGCATCTGTACAATTTATATTATAATAGTGTGACGTGATGACGTTGTTGCATTTTTCGAGTAGTTAAGAATGTTTTCTAAACCACTTTCTTTAAATCTCACATCCTACGACTTGTTTGCCAAAAGTTTTGAAGGTTATATTCGTATAAATTAATTTAATGTGACAATTACTTTAAAAGGAATAACTAATGAAAACTTTACTTGATATATATTACAATTTAGATGTTTTGCTAACTAGGTGATATATATTTATTTTCTTTATATTAAGAGTTTTCTATATAATTATTAATTGTTCAATAAAATTAAATTTCAACAGTATATAGTTTTCATGTTATTTAACAAAAACGAAAAAATCTAAAACTTTGAGGGTAGTTTTTTATTTTTCCCTTTTCAGAGTATACTCTTTCAAATAAATAAAGTTTCACCGAATACTTAACAGAATTTCGAATTGTAACAACATCAAAAATATATACAGCAAAATTGAAAAATCAGATTTAAAAAAATGAAAATTATATGGGCGCTAAATCGTGAGTATACTCTTTCAAACAATCAAAAATCGTTCAAATCGGACCATGTCTGTCGGAGTTATTCCCGAACGTACATAAAAAATATAAACAGACGAATTGAGAACATTCCTCCTTTTTTGAAGTCGGTTAAAAATGGAACAAATCAATACGTTTTTATGATAAACATATGATTCATAAATACAATTATATACACGATCACAATACAGGAAAAGCAGATTTTACTACTCGGCGTAATATTACAGATAAGGGATAAACAGCAAAAACGGATAGAAATAAATGGCTGCAACCCCACCCGTTACACATCAGGAGTGATACAGATAGGTAGATACAAACACAATGCGATAGAAAGGGACAACGCACATATTGTTTGTAAGTCAGAAAAGGACGACGTTATTACCGATTTATTCCCGCCGGAATGGGTGGATAACATTTCGCATGTAGAGAACCTTCTCGAATGTCAGGGGCAAATGCAGAATGCTGAAAACTGAAACGAGATAGAATCATCGCATGTTGCATTCTGTACTCACTAATTATTATATTTTTAAGATGTTTTATTTTATTAATATTCGAATAAAACGAAGTAAAAACCAATGTTCAGGAAATTTGGAGTTAAATTCTAATTTTGTTTGAGAACAAACTTAACTTAAATGAAGTTACTTAACCCTTTGGACGCGAAAGTCGACTAAAGTCGATTATATTTTGCTTCCTCGCAATATCGATGATACGAGAATCTTTGTGAGTGTTTTAGATTAAGACAAAAAAAATGTTCTCCGATTTCAAAATTTTAAATTTATCTTTCCGTTTCACGTCAAGACAAACACTTTACGTTCCGTGTCTGTCTGTCTGTCTGTCCGTCCGTCCGTCCCCTGAATCCTTGTCACACGCATAACTCATGAACCACTGAACCGATATTATTGAAACTTGGTCTGATTGCATTTTAATAATTTTAATTGTTTGTTTACATAATTTTTACATTATATTTAAAAATTTCAAATGGCTGTTTGAAACTTCAGGATTCAAATTTTATCCGATAGGTGGCAGAGTGGTCACTGACCATAGCGAACAATATAATTTTTTCAATTATTATAAAATTGTTAATTGAAAGGCAAACTACGTATTGTTGACAAAAACGTGATGTATGTAATTATTGAACAATTGTTTGTTTTGAATATTTATGCTTCGGTCAGCCGAATACCGGATCTGTCGATTACATCGGCTGACAGCGTCGCAATTTTAGCCAAACCAGTGATGACGCAGTTTATTGAAAAATGCATCTATGTATAATTTTTAGCAAGCATAAAAAATATAATTAAAATTGAACATAATGTAATAATATGAATATATTTAATTATATTGAAGACGAAAGGTTCGGAAATAACGACTAATCGGAGATACCGAAATTACCCTATTTGCATAATGAATTAGTTTTTGTAATTCGATCAATAAACACAATACACGATAATAAACATATGGACATTAGGGTGTGCCAAAAAAATCAACTAATTATACGAAAGTTTTTTTGCAATAAGCTCAACTTCAACCTTGAATAACTTTCGGAGGATTGAATTTTTCAAAAAATGATAAGAGACCTTTTTTATTCAGCGTTCAATTTCCTGTAAGAATATTGATTGTTCGTTCGATGGAGTTCGTTCAATCGAGAGAAATAAAAATCCAAACTTTCTAGAAATTTTTTTCCGTGTTAATTAAATGAAAAATCGAAAAATTCAGTTCGCGACCTCTAAATATTGATATTAAGGGCTCAAATTTTGACTGAATTTTTATTTTGATATCTTCTAACGAAATTTCAAGAACTTTTTGAAAAAAAAATTAGTTGATTTTTTTGGCACACCCTAATGGACATATATATACTATCATAAAATAATCCAACTTCTATAGATAATACATAATATGAATAAATGAATATGTATATTAATTCTCTATGCATTAATCGTATACCTACATTACAAACAAATTGTAATTTATATCAGTCATTGAATCTACCAACGTCCAAGTAAATAAAACATAAATAAACCTGGCATCTGCTCATGAATATCTTCCAATCTAAAGCAAATCCAATAAACTGCAACAAATTGCGGTGTAAGACCGCACAAACCGAACAACTACGTACTTTAAATTAAATTACCGAACCCTATACTTCACTCACCCGTATATTTTCCGATCGATCCACCAGGTTCCAAATATATATGTCGCTAATAGATTTAATTATTATTTTCTATTTCAGTAGCAATTTCATCGTGACCTTCCACGTTATCAGAAAATACAAACGGCGCGACAACGAAGATATAGTCAATTATTTAAGTATATAATTAACCGACTGCAAAAAAATAGGAGATTCTCAATTCGACAGTATATTTCTTTATGTATATTCGGGCATAACTCCGACAAATATGCACCGATTTTGACGATTTTTGTTTTGTTTGAAAGAGTATTCTTCAGAATCTGACCATGGGCTTTACGCCATTAAAAAGGGAAAAATAAAAAAACTGTCTTCAAAAAAGAGCCTAAAAACACTGGAAAGTATATATCAATTTAACAGTTTTTGAAGTCGGTGCCAAGCCAATAAAAAAACTTTTTAATAAAGAAAAAAAACCGACTTCAAAAAACTGTTATTTTTAATTATTAGGCATATACTTTTTGGGTGTTTTAAATATATTTTTTAAGTTTTATTGCAAATCAATTCCAATTTCGATCGACATTTGATTTATTTTAATAACAAATTTGTTTTTCGACATTAAATATTACATAATTCATGACATATAGATTCGATTAATGAAACCCTTAAATGCCGTTGATGACTCTGTAACAGTTTTCAGGGATCATTGTATAATTTAATTATACTAAAACCTTTCTTCAAAGCGATGAATTAATGTTTTTTTCCGTGTTATATATTCTTGTTAGATCAATGTTAATTATTTCATAATAAATTTTAATTATGTTTTATCGTTTTTCCTATCTATCATTCCTATTTCATATAAATATACAGTATAAGTTCCATACTGTAAGCCAGTTTCGGTACAGTTACAGTACTTTCCATACTGTAAAAATCCCACTCCTCGAAAAGTCCTTCTCGCGTGTCTACATACAACTTATAATAAAATTGCAAACATCTTATAACTGGTCGAAAAATTAGACATAGAGCATGGACCGCTTATTATGTATTAACATAATGGTGTAACATTCTTTCAAAACAGTGAGAGATATGCGGTGGCGTTTGAATATATCTATCTCTTTTTCTAAAAAGAACCTTGTTTAAAAAAGGACAAGTACATCCCAAACCATTTTCTATCTCTTTCTTTTGACACGGTTCTGTTTTCGAGTCAGATACGCAGTCCATGTTCTATATCTATGGGAGTAGGTGGTAAACAAGTTCACAGTATGGACCAGAGAAGATTTACAGTATGGACATTTACTGTAGTATTAAATAATTTTCAAACTAAACGATAAATATCTTGATTTTTTATTTAAAAAATATTAACGTTTCTAAATGTTACCTTCGATAATTCTTGTTTGAAATACATTCAAACTAATAATATAATACATGTAGTAGTAAGAAAGTTGAAGGTAAACTATATAGGTATACTTATTTATTTTATAAAACAATATCAAAAACAATTGTTAATGACATACCGCAATGCGGACGAATTTTGATTAAGAACATCTTCGTATTTTTTGCGCATACTAAGGCATGTAACACAAACGAAACTAACTAATGTAGAGACATTTCTGTGGTTTGTGGAGCTTCGACCAAACATGGTCAGTAACTTTTTTTACATACTTTTTACTGATGCTAAATAATGTGTTCTTATAAAATTCTCATGTTGGTATTTAAGTTCTTTAAAGCTTTTTTAGTTACATACGTAAAAATAGTACATAAAACACTTCATAATAAGAACACAGAGAAATGTTAAGCTATAATTTAATATTAATATGTAAGGTATTGGCACCAGTCTTGAATATGGCCCCAGTAATGGCAATTTGTTAATTAAATGTACTGAATAAAAAATATTTGTTGATATTTGATTACTACCATTTCTGAATATTAATATATATACATTTAACTGTCTTACAGCGTAATTTGATGACAAACGGCCAATACGTGTCAAAATGGTGGATATTTATACTAGTTATTAGTATAATTTATTACTACCTTACATTATTTCAATTTGACTTTTCTTTCTTTTATATATTTTGTGTTGTAGTACTTACAGTGCTCATTACTGGTTTTACTTTATCCATTACTGAAGAAAAAACATAAACAAAATAAAAGACTATAATTTAAAAAACTAACTTTATTTGTGGACTTTGGTAATTAAATTGATTAAATAAAAAGTTACTTGTTTTATTAGTTCAAGAGAGTTACAAAAAATATCCGTCAATCACAAAAACAGTAAACCTTGCTCTTATAGCGACCATAACTGGTGCCAGTATCTTATACTAATTTTATAAATGCGGAAGTAACTACCTGTATGTATGTCTCTTTGTCACCTTTTCACGGCTAAACCGCTTGCATTGCATTTATAGATAAAAAAATACAAATTCCACTTGGACGAAGTAGCGGGTATCAGTTATAATAAATAAAATATTATTTAAACGTTCTTAGGTTCCTTATTTTATATTCACATAGTGTTACTATAAATTTGCATAATTTTGACATTTTACTATCAAATGAAAATGCTTGAAATACAATAATTTAAATATAAAAGGATTGTCGGGATAGTCAAATAAAATATTAAAATACGGGACAGTAGTCATAATTATAGAGAGATTGTCTGACAACAGAGAATCGAAAATTGTTATTTTTAAATGTATTAATAATTTGTATCTTCTATATAAGCACGAAAACAACAAGCTGATACCTAGAACCCAAGAACCATTCTAATAAAATATCGATCGCAGATATAGACAACGTCGTCATTCATCAAATCAATTCGTACAATTCAGTCGTACAGTGTACATGTCCGTAATTCACAACAGCTGGGCTGCGGCAAGTGCTTTATCGATCGCTCAAGCAGACGCCTTCCCCCGCCGCGCCACTGTGACGCCGGCGTCCACGGGTCCGACCTACCAGCGAGGCGAGTACGACAATACACAAATCTGACAAACTGATATATCTATAGGTATATTATATCAACAGCTCTTTACAAGTATATGCTTTGTTGAAGATGTACCTTTGAAGATATGCTGGTTAATAAGATACACAATTAATTTGTGTGTTTTTTTTTTGCCACTTTTCTTTTCACAATGTCTCATTAATTTTTCAAGGATTTTAACCTATTATTTTTTATTTTAGTTTGAATAGTTAAGAAACAAAAATAAGTACTCAAGTTTAAATTTAAATGTTACTAGTTAGCCCTTAATAACCTGGGGATTATTTAACAATAAGATGAAAACGTGATCTCGATCTCTTACATAAATTACGATAACATCGATCTTTTTATAAATTTATTACCATACTTCTGAATCTTCGTGAGTGGCTTCTTTTTGACGAGTCTAATAACTTTTTTATTTGCGATAATTCTTAAAAATGGGGCATAATATGGTGAGAAATTCGGAAAAAAAATTGTCGGACAAAAATAGTTGGGTATCACATAGTCTGCCACCTCCAACATGTCAAAATAACGAGGTTATTATAGTTTATTAACAGCTATACCTGAAACTTGTAGGATTATTAATTATTTTTACAATCCGCCGGAAAATTCCGAGGCTGCATGTTCGAAAATACCTCATTTTTAAGAATTTTCGCAAATAAAAAAGTTGTTAGACTCGTCCAAAAAGAAGCCACTCACGATATTTCAGAAGTATGGTAGTAAATTTACAAAAGGGTTGAGGTATCAGTGAAAAATATCCAAATTTATTCGCTGATAATATAAATTAATAATTTACCCTAAATATTTTTTAACCATTTAAAAATAATAAATAATACGAAAAACATAAATTTTATTATATATATTTTAAAAACGTTTTTATCATTTACAAAAGCTATCGTCTATTCTCTCTATATAGTATATACATCAAAGATACGGAACATTTTAAATCCCGGCAGAGAAAATAACGTATGTATATGGCAATTTATTTTTAACTTCACAAATTTATTACATAAATAAATAATGTATCTTCTTTGATATTATATTACAAAATATAGACATAACCTTTTATTTACATTAAACGTTGTTAAAAAACCTTTTTACGAAATGGCGTTTAAAGAAAATATATATAATTTAATGTGACTTATTACCTTCAGCTAATGGAAGTTTTATATTTACATTTGAGTTTTATTTTTTGGTGAAATATACCTTTTAACTAAATCGATATACATATATCTACTATTTCCCTGTCAAAATATATTTACTTCTATAGGGGAACTGCGGTAAATTCCGTACAGCGGGTAACAGACAGCTGACCCGATAGGAATAGTTCCTTTTTTCACTACGATCAAAAAAAAAAAGTGATGGCGACGATATTGTCTTTCATGCAGAAGGAAAAATAGGCATTAAAATAGCATAAACAAGCTTTGTTTAATTTGCGGCGAATTTTGGAAAAATCGCTGTATAATGTTTGGGCTAATGATAAGTATGTTTGTGAATTTTACCTTGTAAAATAGTTTAAAATATTTGATTCATACTATACGAAATCACCCGAAATCCTCAAGATTCCGTATTTTTGTACTTTAATGTCCGGTATTATAAAGGAGCTAGCAAGCACTTTCAAATGGGGTATTAATTCTGTGATAGTATCTATGGATTAGCTATGAAATTTAGAGCAGTGATTCTTCAACGTATTATAACACAGTTGGCGACTCTGACTGTACAAAATAATTTTCATAATATCGCCACTGTTTTAATACCGTTGGTGTTTACATACCACGCGTGCGCGAAACTTGTCAAACATTTCATGAAATAAAGGAGAACTGTCAGATAGGTTAAAAACCTCATTTGAAAGTGCTTGCTAGCTAGCAAATTTTGCTAGCTCCTTTATAATACCTGACAAAAAACGTTAATAAAACGTAATAAAGTAAAATAGTAGTTATTTGATTCGTTTAAGTGTACGCCGCTCCCCTATAACAAATTAAAGGGGTATAATAATTTGTATGCATAATCGATTTAATAAGAGTTTACCTTCAAGCTGTAATATTAATTAATAACTCTAACAAACAATGTAGGTAAACTTTTGATACTAAAAATATAAAAATTGTATAAACATAAATAATTGAATTGAAATTTAAAAACTTTATGAAGTTATAAATCTGTCAGAAAAATCTCCATTTCATCAGACAGTGACTTCATAAAATGAATTTTTTGTAGACATCAAAAAAATATGTTACATGTATATCTTTTTATAGAAAACCCCAACAAATATGAATGTAAATTTTACCCCAAACCGTATTTCATCATAGAAGTAATTTACATATATTTATAGAACTGAAACTGAAAGTAAGTTTTGTTTATTTTTAATTTCAGAATATAAGGTCGATGCTATTTAACATAAGACTCTTCAGTACAATAACAACCAAAAAGCAATAGCTGCCAAATATCCTTTGCAAAAAATTCAGACTAGTAACGCGCAAAGTGATGAGGGAAGGGGGGAATTTATAATTAGCAATAAAAAATATTGACACGTTCTCAATAACATAGGTTACCTCAAATTACATTGTATAACACTGGGTGGTGAAATAGTCACGTAGGGTTAAAAATAAATTATATTTTATGTTTTAACTTTTTTCAAAGTAAAATTTAATTAATGAAGACAGAGCCGGTTCTAGGGGGATGTGTGCAAAAATAAATTCGGGGACGAGAAATATAAACAGACAGACACGCACCAGTCTTGTATATGACCCAGTAATCGTTTTTTTTTTAATTAAATGTACTGAATTAGAAATTGTGTTGATATTTGATTACTACCATTTCTGAATATTTATCTATATACATTTAACTGTCGTACAACGTGATTTGAGGACAATCAGTCAATAGGTGTTAAAATGGTGGCCATTTAAAATAATTATTAGTATAATTTATTTATTAATTATTATATTATCATAGAAACTGCTTTACATTGTTTCAAATTTGATGATTCTTTCTTTTATATCTTTTGTGTCGTAGTACTTATCATTTTGTAATCATTAGCAAGTGTCCATCACTGCGTGCTCATTACTGATTTTACTTTATCCATTACTGGAGAAAAAACATATGATAATTAAATTGATTAAATAAAGAGTTACTTATTTTATTAGTAACATGAGTTCATGAAAATTACAAAAAAGAAGCCTGTCAATCACAAAAACAGTAAACTTTGCTCTTATAGCGGCTATAACTGGTGCCAGTACCTTATTAGCATATAGCAAAATAGTTACGAAGAGGCTATTTACTAGTACAGCGGTTCTTAAAGTAGGGTTCGCAAAACTTTTGTGGGGGTCCGTGAAACATATTTGGCATAAATTAAAGTACTTTTACATTTCTATTTACCAGTGATTAATTAGTACCTAACGACCTTCTTTGTTTTTCTATCAAGGAGGCAAGGGTTATTTTAGTGAGTAGCTTGTTTCTACAGTTGTAAAAATGAAAAGTGCAGTTGTAAAAGCAAATTTGTGTAGTGCAAGAAAATTGAAACAATGTTTAATAAATAAATAAAATAATAAAATGTGTTGAAAAAAGGTCATTGCAGTTGAAAAGCAAAAATTGTAAGTATGGAGTAAAAAATAAAGTCTTGCAGTTTAAAAATTTTCTTAAAATAACTCCTGAGAAATAATGGTTCAAAATGGGGCCCCTAGACTACATAAGTTTAAGAACCGCTGTACTAGTCGATTCCCTCAAACTATTTGCTGACATCCGAGTTGGCACGAGGAATCAACGCAATACATTAACTATTTAGAAAGATACAGCAAAAAATGTTTTGTGTGTTGGTCGAAACTACTCGAAACGACCAACAGTAGTAGCCGTCTAGGATTAAATAAAACCAAGTTCATACCGAGTCAAAAGTTTCTTTTATAAAGTGTAGAAGTAAAATGAATAATATTAATTAAAACATTTACCTTACAGCGACATTCAGGTTAGCTGCTGAAACAATTCAGCGGGGAGAAGAATGTGACAGGCAACGTATTCACCAAAGAAAACTTCAAATAAACCTTGTAACAAAGGGCTCAGCATTTAAATATCTTTAGAAACCGCAACGATAAAACCACCTACAGTGGATACATTTCAAATCTGAATATTTATGATTATACCGCTTTGAAATTCCGAAAACATGCTTCACATAGCAACCAAAATGTTAACAAAAGTCCTTTGTTCAATAACACCCATATAGGTACAGATATAATGATTTTGTAAATATCTGAATACGAAAATAATTTATGTCGAAATGTAATATTTATATTGTATCACAAAACCAAATATTCACTCTGCGCCGTTAAAATAAATATTTAAACAACGATTTATTAAGGAGAATGCCAATGTAACAGAAAAAATCGATTTTTTATGCATTTTTTTAAGTATACATATCGAAAATATGTATATAAAAAAAGTTAAAATTCCGAAAATTGACCGAGTTACAGTCAATTTAGTGAGAGCAGTTAACGTAGCCGGTTATAACTGTCAGAAAACTTTAAACGAGTTTTTCTCGAAATGATTTTTTTCGATCAGGTCCCGGTGGCTAAGTCTATGCGTAGCCGATTTTTGAAATTTTTATATTTACTATTTTTTAAGACCGCTTGAATTAAAAAAGGTGTTAAAAATGACAAAAAAATTCAAATCGCCGCTATTTTCGGAAAAAATTAAATAAAAAACATTCATCTAGACATTGAAAAAAAAATTTTTTTTTTTTTTCGATAACCCATCTCGAAAATTATTTTTTTTGTCGTCACATCGAGGCTCATAATTTTGCTAATTTTTAATATTTTTTAATAAAAATTGGTATTGAATAAGTTGAATATATATTCTTAATAAAATGTCCTTTACTTGATCCTAAAATAATTAGTTATATCTGTTAAAAAATTACCAAACACTGACATTTTTTTGACCCGTCACAGTGGCTTTCCCCCTGAATACAGGCAAATGTAATTCAGTAATTTAATGCACACAATATCAATGAACAGCAATTATACAAATTTTATTTATTTACCTTGTGATGTTATGAGTCATTTTATGAATAGATAAACATTTAATGTACGAAATTTTCAAAAATCGTTTAAAATTTAAATTTTCACTAAAGTTTATTTTTACACAGAAAAGAGATGATACGCAGTTTGGCCAAACTGCGTATACACATACCTATACATATATATCTTGAACAATTCTATGTAATTTAAATAATTTACGGTATCTACTTTTAATATTTTAACAAAAAAATTAAATTACCTTGAATTTATTTTATTTTACTGACTTGAAAATTGTACATATTGCTGTATATATTACAGTATAACCTCGACTTATATAATCGAGTTTGTATATGCAATTAGGTACTTCCCCGTTTTAAGCCGTGGTCATTTTAACCCGTTAACGCCCAGTGTCCTATAAACAGGACAGTTTTTTATGCTTGCCTTTGTTTTTGGGAACATGAACAAAAACGATCATAAAAATTGCTGCCCTATACAAAGGACGCTGGGCGTTCACGGGTTAAACGTATATTGTTGGTTATTATAACAATAGTCAGTTAAAAGCAGGGCTTCGAACCGGTACTGACCGAAAACTTCCCACTTCATTTGTTCATGGATATCATACAAGTACTATAAAATGTTCTAAATTATGGTAGAAAATAAAATTTTAATACAAATAAAAAAAAATTTAATTTAATCACTCGGAGCTGAACCGAAAACCGAAAAAAACCGTTATTATTTTCAAAACAAAAACCGGGACCAAACCGATATACATTTTTTTACTCGAACCGGAACGAAAATCGAAACGAAGTTGTATTATGCTATCTTTAAAAAAGCCCTGAATATGTCCACTTCAATCTGTGACGAAACGTTGGCCGATAACACGACCGAATCGACGCGGCTTACACCCAGAAGTCAAGATCCATACTTAAATGAATTAATTTAAATTCCATTATATAATTATTATGATATAATAAATTGATATTCAGCATATTTAACAACATACTGTCAAGTTTGCGAAATATCAAATAAAAAGAAACCTTTCTAACTTCCCCAAATTTAATTATATCCACCCACATTGACTCAGACGTGATGAAGTTCACTAAAGTATACGTATTGATATAACGGCAATCACCGCCCGCCCACACACTGCACCAAAACGTCCATAGTTCGCTTCGGCCCACGAGTCGATAGGTGTATTGCGTGGTATTATAAATTGTGAAAGTATCATAAAAAAGTATAACAACTATATTAATAATATCAGGGCTTCGAATCGGAACTGAACCGAAAACCGGAAAAACTGTTATTTTTGCCGGAACGAAAAGCGTTCGGACTACCATAAATTGTTCTAAATTATGGTAGAAAAAAAAATTTTAATACAAATAAATGTTTTTTATAATTACTCGCAGCTGAACCGAAAATCGAAAAAAGCGTTATTTTTTTCGGAACGAAAACCGGAACCGAACTGAAATATATTTTTTTACTCGAACCGAGACGAAAACCGAAACGAAACAAATAAGTCCTGGATAATATTATAGATGAGATGTTTTTTTTGATATTCATGAATCCCCGACCAAAAAAAGGGATTATGTGTTTCAGACGTACATTTGTTTGTATGTACGTATGCATGAAGCTATCTAGTTAATATCAAACGATTTGGTATCACTTTTTGTGAAAGGTAAACGGATTACCGAAAAAAATGTATTCCTTCCCGGCGAAAAATTCGAAGAATTTAAACATGTAAACATGTAATAATGTTCATATCTCCGAATATATTAGTGAGAAAAATTGAATGTTTCAGTTTTTTCAAAATTTTGAAGAAAAATAGCCCTAACTTTTGAACGGGTGGTCGGAATTGATTTTAGTTGACGGATTTGGAATCAACGTGTCAAAATCTATATAATGACATGTACAATACCTTAAAACTAGAAAAAAAAAATTTCGTGAAAAATCGAAAATATTCAAAGGGGTATACCTTAAAAAAATGTCGATTTTTGACCAAAATTTTTTTGTCGGATTTTAAAGTATTATACATATCATTATATAGATTTTGACACGCTGATTTCAAATCCGTCAACTAAAATCAATTGCGACCATACGTTCAAAAGTTATGGCCTTTTTTCTCCAAAAATTTGAAAAAACTAAAACTTTGAGAGGCTATATCTCGAGAACGGTTGGAGATACAGACCTGCGGTTTGAACAGTTCAACTTTTCACGTCATTTTCTATACAATAAACATACTTTTAACAAAATCAAAAATTCAAAAAATTTTAGTGAAATTTCCTGCAGTGAACTTCAACTCGCCATACAAATATCGACTAAAATACAATAAAATAAGACGTAGAATCATTTAGTTACTACATAAATATATAAGAATTTATTTAAAAAAGTAAAAGCTTGAACTTAAGGTGTTTCATAACTAGTTTTTTTGTTAATAGGAAGGGGAGAATAGACAAAATATGCTTGCCTTATTAAAAATTTCACGCCTCACCACTGGTATTTTACCATAATCTTTCATAATCCCAAATTTATAGTATGTACTAAAAAATACATTACAATGGTGACTAATATAACGTCACAATATCATTTGTTTTAAGTTTATTGTGACGTCACACATTATCTGACTATTTCCCTTATCAAACTAACAGTTTACAAAAAGTAGTTAAATAAAAATATCAAATAAATTAGATCAATTATACATATTGTAAGGTAGAATTTTAGATACCAGATGTAGAGAATTTAACTTTATTTCACCGTAGGGAAGTTCCCTCAGTACCTCCTGGATCAAACACTGACGCCTACAGCCTATGTACAGTACATGTTACATAAGTAATGATAAAGTTAGTCAATGCATGACTTCAAACACGTTTTAAAGGTTGTCTGGAATGATCCGCTCTTTCACCTTTCGATTGAGTGCGTCAAGCATGATACCTAAACTACTTGAATTTAATCGATAGTGCAGTCGTGCAAACAGCAACTAAAGACACTGTTTATATTTAGACTAATGTATGAAATTTTCAAATACATACCAAAGTGACAAATCACACAAAATCAAATATAAAATATATAATTTTATTAATATTGGCAAAATAAAGATAATTAATAATGTTGTTTTCTAAAAATTTATTTAGTAATAAATTGCCAAGATATCAAGTTAACTTTTGGCTCATATTATATTGTGTCTTATTAAAAATATTCGTAAGCCGAAATAAGATAACGCAGTATTAAAATTAATAAAACACGATTTTTTTTATAAACGCCTACACTCTACCCAATTATTACACCTCCGCGTACAAACACTCGAAGTTATTTACTTCCACTCGCTTCACAAACTTAGTTATTAAATATGAGATAATACATAAATTCTAAGATTTAAAATTTAAATACGTCTACAGAGGATTAGATAGATTTTACATAAACCTATAATTCGTTTTTTGTATATATTATGTATAACTTCTCATTTAACAAATTCATGATGCCACTCACCAACGAAATGTACCTTTTACTACGAGTAATATGTAATAGAAACGTCATCAACGCGGGTAAGCAGTAAAGAAAAATGTTACGCAAGTCGGAGATTTTTTTTCAGATCACATATTATTATGTATGATTGTCAGATTAGATTAGGTGACATTCCGACATATATCTGGGCAATCCAGATTTTGACAAATGGTAGAAATTAATATTCTACAACGATAAAAATAACTGGCATTGATCAACAATTTCAAGGTTATAATACCTAAATACTATTTTTCATAAGAAACATATAAATAATAAAAAATAAATAATAAATCACTGTCTAGTTTTTAAGCAATAAGAATAAAAAATGTATAGGGGCTTGAGCAAAATAAATATCTTATGCTAGATTGCACGAAGGCTGATTAAGATATTCCATTAAATGTCTGCCTTTTTTTGCATAAGACATTTTTTCTATAAAACTCGTCATTAATGGTCAATTTAGATCTTAAAATTTCGTTAAATATGGCGGGTATTGAATACGTATTTTGGAACACATCAGACGACATTGTCTACTACATACTTGTCTCGATCTAATTGTTTCTCAAAAAGAAACGGACGTACCAATTCTGTCTACGAGACAAATAGCGGACAAAATCCTATAAAAAATATGTAATTGTGTAGATTGCGTACTCTCTCCACCAATACATCTGAATACTTACAATGTTGTCAAGTTTAACTTCAGTCTAGCTAAAGGTTCTGTCAAACAGGAAGTGGCCTGTCCGCAGTCCGCCGCGGACTAGGGTGGTCAAGACAATTAACTAAACCCTTTTTCTTCTATCATATTTATGCAATTCTGTATAATAATATGTATTCACTCGATTTTCTCATAAAAAATACATCAGTTCTAAATAGACACCGAAAGACTATTCTTTTCATATCATACAAACACGAGATTTCACGAAGAAGGATTACGAAACTCCGGCAGCAGAAAATTGAAAATTCTTACAATGTTTGGAAAGTAATTTACATCCCTTGACGTCAGAAGCATGTTACTACAGATACCCGTTTATCTCTGTGTTACACATTTTGTGTACACCTAATATATTGTACTTTGTTCTACACCATCAAACTGTCTGGTTTTTAACATTCGTATAAATTAAAATAGATGGTTGAAAGTTTTATCTTTTTGCAATTTTAACGCGTAATATGAATTGTTTTTTTTTTTAATTTGTCATTTTTACATTGTTTTCATGAATTACATTATTACAAATTTACATTTTAGGTCATTCCAGTACACTGATTTTCACGTAGAACTACGTCTTTCCCGGCAGTATTGGAGGAAACTTCTTTTACGTCATACTTGAAATTATATCTCCGGCAGCTTAAAGCAATAAATAAACGCCAATATATGTCTAATGGAGACCATCTAAATATTTTATCCGTTAACCCTTAATCGATTTAATTAATCGTTATTACATAATATTTTTTATAACAAAAAAATGACATACACGTAGTTATACGTTATTAGTTGCTACTGTGGACCTTTGCTTTTTAAATATACAACGTTTGAGCTATTTATCCTAGTCTTTAGAAATATTTTCTTTAAAAATTGTATTTAAAAAAAATAAAATAAAATAAATCGGTAGACATACACGGGTGTATGTCATGGTGACTTAGGTATTTGTCTTTGGTAGTCCCACCAAAGTTTAGTTATCAAAATACAGTTAGTAGAGCCCATTGTAGGCGCCATTTTTGTGTTAGAAAAAAATAGTGTCAAATTCTACTGATTGAGATCTACATTTTGACACCCCACACGCCTTGGTATATAAAAAAATATATATTTTTTTGGTTTAGCTTTAGTTCCTTAGCCCCCTCCCCCCACACTGAAAAATTATTTTTCCAAAAATATTTTACATCAAGATTCTAGAGGATATCATTTTACAAGTTCAGAAAAAAATTCAAGTTTTTAAATTATGTATATAGTTTAAGAGATATTTTGCTTTAATTGAAAAGGACAGACGGACGGAGGACAAAGAAACCCTAAAAAATAAATATTAAACTTTTTGCTCTGTTTTCTACAAATACATGTTAGTTGTACTTTCAGACAAATCTGTTATATTTACAAAACAAAGAACTCGTTATAAAACAAAGATACCTTTATATTGTATCCAAGTTTCCATTATACCAAATTTTAATTAAATCTTACTCAAATATTTTCATGGATGTAATTTTCACTGAATATCACAAATTGTTAACTATAGAAAACTTATTTTGTATAATTAGAGCTGAAATAATTTTGAAAGTTGTACCTGTTAATTAATTATTTTAATATTATAATATGGATATAATTTTTTGGAATGAACTTCGCCACCATTTTTATCAAAAAAATATAGTAGAAATCTCTGCGGAAACTTTAAATATTGAATGATCCACATATAAAATACATTTGAAGAATAAAACCCCGAATTATGGGAATACGTAATATGGAAAAGAAAGTTTTTTTTCTGATATCGAAAATTCATTTTGGTTTATAGCCAGTCGTCTTATTCAAATGTGTAAAAAAATCGAATAAATAAAACATAAAACTTTTTTATCATTGGATTTAAAGTTATTTTACTTTTCTTTCACAAAGTGGGAAATCAATGGCGCCTACAAAAATAAACGAAGGACCAAATAAAAAAAATTAAAAAATATTACGTAATCTTTTAAAACCTGGTTGATCTCAAAAGTTAAAAAAAATAGGGTGTCTTGATAACAGGATACAATACGGGGACCTCGGGAATTATATAAGAGATACGAAATCAGGTTCAATGTGACAAAAGTTATCTTTAAGGGGAGATAAATAAATAAGTTATTAATTTTTTTTGGAATTGAAAAATTTCATATTACTTCTATTTAAGGGTTATATGGACGGACAATCAGATAAAAAAGTAGCTAAATTTTGAAATATACAAATATCTGCATTATAAATATCGTAATAGATGTTATAAATAATACAAATTATAACTAGAGTCGTTAACTTCCATATATGAAGCTAATTTTTCCTCTCCAATGACTATTTTGTTAAATTTGTACAAATTCTAATAAAGATAGTTTATTATTTTGACACTGACTATACGGCAAATTGAACCTAACAAAAATATATTTTAAATATAATTTACGTTATTTATAGCTGCAAATTAATAAATATAGTTTATATAATTATTAAAAATACGCAATCCTGTGTTATAAATATAACAATTATTGATATTTATCATTATTAACATAAATATTTCACATTCTAATTATCAGTTTTCACAAAGCTATTGTCATTTTCAGGTTGGTAAATATTGCTGTCAAACACTAATAGAATATCTTGATATTTTATTATTTATGCACTTTTAATTGCACTATGTACTAAATTTTTCTTTAATTTAAAGATCTGTTTTTTCAAAAAAATACTTTGTTTACATTGTTATCAAATTTACATGCATAACAGTCGTAGAGCGGGAAATTTAAAATTTTGTTGTATTATAATTTATTTCTCGGAAACGGTTTAGTGAAAACATATGATATTTTGCATAATTGTTCAACTAATCAAATACTACACTCCCTCCAAAAATTAGAAAATCGGTAGCATTTTATCAATGTGTTTTATCTAAAAAATGCCGAAAATTATCAGTTTCCCATAAGAACACATGTTAAATTTAAATCAATATATTTCCTAAACGGCTAAGTGAATCAATTTAATATTTTGTCTATTGCATAAGAATGCTAATGGGAACATTCCAACCAATTTTCATGTATTTGGTAGCATTTTGAAATACATCTCATACATCCTTAAGAAAATATGTTTGTCTCATTTCTCAAAACAAACAGTTTTCTGAAAATTGAAAATGATGTTTTTAAATAGACAATACTAACACCAAAAACTTTTATTTAAAACATGTTTTTAATTATTGAATCGTTTAAGAATTATTTGCAATGTAAAATGTGGAACTAAAACAGTTTTTGGTGTAATATTTAGTAGGCTATGAAATTTTTTTAAAGAGAACTTTTATCTCATTTAACCTAATCTCTATCTCTTACAGTTTCCAAAAACCCCATACTGTACCATTATTTAGACAGCCTGTATACACAATACCTAACAACCCCTCATATTCCAGGTAGACATAACAAGCCCATGACCTCACAGAGCGATGCTATACAATGTCACAGGGTGTATTAATCATTTGTGCGAACACAGGGGTTGAAGGTGGGTAGTAGCAAATAGCACGCAATACCCTCTATACACAACGGCATGCAGCAGGAATGCAGACATATTGGAAAGTGTCCAGTGCGGGGTTGTCATCACGTGAGAAACTCTTGGACAGCGGGGCCCAGTACCGTGACATCTCCGCTAGACGCAAGTCCGAGACCGACCGGCTGACGCCATTAACCCATGACCAGACGCGTCAGAACTCTCGCACACCCCTATGTACAGTCGCATGCAGAACTCGTCTGGCACCCTAAAGGCTAGAATCGCTTACAACAGATTCCAAATTTAAAGACAAACATCATCGGTTATCTTTTTCTATCAAGTTTAATATATTTAAATACTAAAATTCGGAATATCAAATATTTACTGCCACAAAATTTACGTATACAATTTTCAATAGATTACATAATAATTTAATTGCACAAATATATAGGAGTACTATATACGAAGAGTAGTTCTTTATCTAGCAAATGAATTTCAAAATATTTGTCTTTGTTTGATATATGGAGAAATGATTTAAATATTATAATAATCAAATGGGAGGAGCCTACTAAGTTTGTGATAAACGAAAATGAATACAAACTGCAAGACCATTAATGCAGGTGACCGTACGTTAAGGGAATTATATTGCCGTTTTTTTTTTAAAGAAACTTGAATTTTTTATGTGATCGTTTATTAATCTTCCAAGACTAAGGTAGTGGCACCAGTCTTGGCAAGGACTACAGTAATGGCAAATTTTGTAATCATTAACAAGTGTCCATCACTGCGTGTTCATTACTGGTTTTACTTTATCCATTACTGGAGAAAAAACATGAACAAAATAAAAGGCTATAATTTAAAAAACAAACGATATTTGCGGACTTTGGTAATTAAATTGATTAAATAAAGAGTTAGTTGTTTTATTAGTAACATGAGTTCATGAGAATTACAAAAAACAAACATAAACCAAAAATATCCGAAACCTTGCTCTTATAGCGACCATAACTGGTGCCTTTACCTTATATAGGTAAAATTAAATCAAATATTAAGTGCTTCGATGTTTAACCAAGTAAATCAAGATACAAAATACACAATTTTTAGAGATAAAAGAGGATTGTTCAGAAGCTAAAAAAAACACCGAACGTTACTGTTTTTATAAAACCGGTCCTTTTAGAAGAGCCCTGAAGATGTTCACTGAAATTTGTGATGAAACGTTGACCGATAACACGACCAAATCGAAACGGCTTACATCTAGAAGCCAAGATCCATCGAACAACGTTGCCAAACATATATTCGATTTTAGTAATAAGCATAATAATTAAAAATTAATTATTACAAAAAAAAAAACGATGCGGTAAAAGTGTTTATAATTTTGTTGATATGACGGCAAATGTTTTCCGAGCCATTTAAATTATTTTTTGAAAATTAAACTTGATTATATATTGAAGTATATTTTTTTCTATATAAAGCATCAACCGCTTCCTTTCCCTATACTGGCCATACTAAAATGACAATTTTCAAAATTTTATATTTTCATAACGTGGTAAAAATAAACAATTACTTATTACAATTTAATTTTGGATTTGGTTCATAAAACAACCTCCTTAATATATCAGGCACATTTATTAAAAAAATAAATTAATATTTTCTTATAACAACAAAAATGAATCGTTTCAAAATAAACGCGTCTACTGCTGGGTTAATACGTGTTACATTTATCTCTCACAGAGCCTACTTACGTACGTACGTCTTGATACTTATTTTTAAAAGTAAAGGACACAGACCGAGCAGCTGCCATGAATAATATTTATAAATGATAAACAGGGAAAGAGATTTTAATCGTTACCTACATCTATTTTAGAAATCAAAACAAATATTTTAAAGGTGATTGAAAAATTAGAGCATATAGAGTATTTTAAGCTTGACTAATTTACCTTTTTGTAGATAAGAAAAATAATTTTAGAATTTTTAATTTACTTATGTAGAATATACAAATATACCTCCAAAGATTTTCAAGTTAATAATATTGATAAAATAATAATAACGCCTTCTATGAATAATAATAATTTAAATATTTAATCTGTCAAATTATAAAATTTAATATAAATCAAAACTATTTGATATTTTATTTACACTTTAAGAAAAAAACGAACAGGTGAGTCTTTTTATAATCAAAACAATGATTCATACCTACTTAAATTTAGTTTTGTTGATTTTAATACACGCTATTTTAGTTTACACTTTCCTATACATATCTAATTTAGTTTGGTTATGGTATATTAACACGAATTGCATTATCTGTAAACAAAATCAATATATTATTTTAAAATACTATCATTAAAGTATTACGTAAACACATTTTCGTCGATTTTGGACCCCCTTCCCCTACATACGCCAAAATAAGAGCACCATCTACATTCTACCCCATAAACATAGAGAATGGACTGCGTATCTGACTCGAAAACAGAACCGTGTCAAAAGAAAGAGATAGAAAATGGTTTGGGATATACTTGTCCTTTTCCAAACAGGAGTGTATTTCATTCTAAATTCTTATTAAAAAAAGAGATAGATATATCCCAAACGCCACCGCATCTACAAAAAAGGGGAAGTTGTTAATTCAATCATTTTTTTTTAAAGGTGGTCCCATATAAATTTTATCAGAACTTTCTCAAAATAGAAAAATAAAAAACCTTTTATAAAAATAATATCATTTCATTTAATAGTGAATTTTTAAGATAAAAATGTTTTATTTTTAATCCTCCGTCAATATTTTTAATCAACATTTGTCTGATACAGTACAACTCTCCAAATGCAAATATCATGCGCTTGATACTGCTATAAACTAAAAATAGGTCAAAAACAAACAAAATGAGATATCATCAAGTAAATACTTGTAAATGAAATATACATTTCAAGAGGTTGTCAGAATCCGAATGTACACGTTTAGGAAGGTTGTACTGTAATTAAAAAAAAAAAACCAACAGCACAATTAAAATTAAATTTCTATGTTAAATTACAAAACCAAAGGCCATATATAGTATGCAAAATAAAAGAACCACTTAATTTACCCCTAGAGGAAACCATAAATTCAATTTTAACAAGACGTAGGTACTCTTGAATTTTTATTAAAAATCAAACACGCGATTTATAATTATAAACCATCTTAAAGGTAGTATTTTTAGAACAAGAGCTCTCATGAATGCGGAAAAAACTTGACGGTGTTTCAAAAAAAAAAAAAAAAAAGATAAAAATGTCAACAGCACAAATTTACATTTATCCCCCCAAAATAATCTGCTTGGGCAATTACGAACGGCATTAATATGCATATTTTTTAAAATAATGAAAGATTTATTTTTATAACAAGCAAACCAAAACAGTACAAATTGAAAATATGTCAAAAAATTATATTACATATAGGAAATTAAATGTTGACATAATGCATAGTTTATTTTTAGCTATATATAACATGTTCACATTTTAACATGCATATTCAATTCTATTTGAAAATTAAATGTTTATATTTGTATTCGATATCCAAATATCACAAGGTTAAATAATTAAAATTCGCCGAAGCGAGATTGGCTTAAAAATATACAAATTATTACGTTATATTATTACTCTATAAACAAAGTTACAATTACTTCTTTACTACCATTTAAAACTGTTATTATTTTCACACAATTAACACGCAAGAAATGCAACATTTAACAACAACAAAAAATATACCCTTCAAGAAAAAATAGGCCAAAGTTCAAAACCCGACACCTTTAATACGAAGCATCGAAAATAAAAAAGTAATCATAAAAAAAACGTGAGGACGTCACGCGAATTAGTACCTACTACACACGACACACACCCGCCGTCCATACTCACCCACACACGACGTTAATGTTTGTTACGTCATAACAGTTTGCACGCGATATTATAATCAAACGCGATGGTCCATTGTACACACAACGAAATTAATCAAAGTAATTAATTCGTGAGCATAAACGCAATAATATCAAACAAATGACGAACGTGAGATTTCTATTGAGTTTCCGTATTAACGGTTTTTAATATTTTCTCACATTTAAAATAACGATTAAAAGACAAGTATTAAAAAAACATCTGCCGAGTAAATGCACAGTGTTTCCTTGTGCTAAATTCACCAAAGGTAGTTAATTATTTAACAATTTAAATAAAAACCGATAGTGTTTAGATAAATTGCCTGTAATTGGTTAACCATTTAAATTTTATACATTTTTACTAAAAAATATTAGTTCGAAATTTTTCTTAAAACGCACCTGATTATTTTTCGCATATTTTTAATTTTTTGACAGTTTAAATCTTTGTAAGGGAATATTTTACCAGACAGATATTATAGAATATTGAATGCTCTACAAAAAATATTCCATAAAATGTTCACGTAACATGTGTCGTTCTTGAGTTATCTTGAAAAAATAAATATTTTGTAACCCCTCCCCCTTACACACGATGTTGAAATGGGACCGTCCTCAATAGGGTGTTCCAAAAAAAGTCGATAATTTTTTTTTTCGATTGCATGTGAAATTCTTGTTATATATGCTATAAAAAAAATTATGTAAAAATTTGAGCCCTTAATATCAACTTGAAGAACTCCATCACCGAATTTGAAGATTTACCATTGATTTAACATGGAAAATTGATTTTTTACGTTCATTTCTCCTGCAAACTATGTAGAACATTATTTTTCGGAAAAACCATGACTGATCCTTCTTCAGTATTAAATTCTGTAAAAAAAAGCTCTTAGGGTCCAGTCTCTAACGTCAACAAATTCAAAAAATCTGTATTTTTTAACGCAAATAAAAACGAGAGGGTTGACGTTAGAGACTGGACCATAAGAGCTTTTTTTTACAGAATTTAATACTGAAGAAGGATCAGTCATGGTTTTTCCGAAAAATAATGTTCTACATAGTTTGCAGGAGAAATGAACGTTAAAAAATCATTTTTCCATGTTAAATCAATGGTAAATCTTCAAATTCGGTGATGGAGTTCTTCAAGTTGATATTAAGGGCTCAAATTTTTACAGAATTTTTTTTATAGCATATATAACAAGAATTTCACATGCAATCGAAAAAAAAAAATTATCGACTTTTTTTGGAACACACTAGTCCTCAAGCCAGACCCAACCATCCGACCAAGTTTCCACAATATCGGTTGAATGGTTCATGAGTTACTCGTGTGACAAGGATTCAGGGGACAGACGGACGGACAGACAGACAGACACGGCGTGAAACGAAAAGATAAATTTAAAATTTTTTAATCGGAGAACATTTTTTTTGTCTCAATCTGAAAGATCACAATATATTGCGAGGAAGCAAAACACAGTGGAAACTTGAAATATTGTCGAGATATTTATCCAATATTCGAAAATAGAAGGTGCAATAACCTGCGGATTTTACTGAATAATAGGAAATGCCAAATAAAATTCCGTTGGACCATATTTTTCGTTGGCATCGAAGGTATTTTCGACTATTATTATTCGACGGATGTTCCTCTTATTCGTATTCTATAACGCAAAATGATTTTCCGAGAATTTCTATATATTCGAGACATAAAATTGTTTTATCATAAATAAAAAAATAAAGACGACCTTAAACTTCTATATGTTAATATTTTTTATAATTATAATGTAGTCACATAATAAAAATTAGACAACACATGTCAACATTTTTTGCTTAGGTTCACGAGAATACCTAACTTAAAAATGACAATTTTGGACTTATTTAGGAATATATTACCAATCAGCCAATTTTTTTCTAAAGTTATTTTCATTCATGGTAATAAATAATACTATCTTTCAATTTACTTTTCACTATATGATTTTTTTTCGCCGAGATATACTAGGAAGAAAATAATGTGACATTTGTTATATTTGAGTATTTTGTGTCTATTTTGTACTTTTATTTGTAATAATATCATATTTTCAAACTAAAAAAAATCACGAGAATCTGAGTTAATTGAGCAATTTGTAAAACAGATTCGGTTTCACTACGCTAAAAACCTTCAGGATCGTCTATTCATTTTTTTTTTGTTACCCAGTGTAATTTATTAGAAGTAAGTAAATCTATATTTTCATTTTGAAAAGAAAAACGTATTTAAAACAGTTTATAGGGATGATGTGATTAAAAGTCATTATATTATAAAGTGGATTATATAAGCTATCTATTGGATTTTTTATATTGCTCTATGATTATTAGTTCCGGAGATATAAGCTTTCAAACAGGGCCGTAACTACCACCGGGGCAACCGAGGGTAGGGGGCCCCCGCAGCGTAAAAATTGGAGGAAGTAAGTAAATAGGAAAAATTGGGTAAATTACTAACTACAGTTTATTAACTATATGATAAAAAATAATAAAAATCATTCAATTCAAAATTATAATTTTTTTTTTTTTTTGCATATTTTGGGGGCCCCTCAGTCACCTCTTGCCCCAGGACCCCCGAGCTTCTAGTTACGGCCCTGTTTTCAAAATGTTACATATTTTCGTTACAATCGTGTAAAAAAAGATAATCGATTAGAAAAAAAAAAAAAACTCAAAATCCAATTTTTTAGGTCATCAATGCGGCCTGTGTTGCAGTTTAGGTTGGTCAGGCCTGTTATAATAGAACGAACACCCGAAATATTTAAAGGATATGATACATCCTTGATCCAAGCTGTTATTATTTAAAACAAACTTTTCCACTGATATTTCTGTTACCAGGTCAACAAGTTCGTCCTCGATGAAACTCTGCAATGTGGTGGAGAATGAAAATAAGTATCGATTGGAAGAAGGGTGGAGACAACGTCAAGACGTTTATATACGCCAAGTAGGTGTATACTTGGATACTTCTTGACAATTTCTTCCATGAATGAAAATGACAGTATAAAACGTATAGACAGTAATACTATTTTAAGCCAGTGCTATTAAACTTTCACCCTTTTAATAAATTACCGTTGAATTGTTTTTCATTATTGATTCGCGCACTGTTAAGATCAAATATTAATTACATATATGTTTATTAAATACATATGTTTATCTGTCATTTTTCTTATTATAGAGCAAAAGGTGTAACGAACAAATTTCTTCTAAAATTTTCGTTCGCAGTTTTCAAAAATTTTCGCTATACGATTTTTTATATAACTACTAAAATATAGCATTCAATTTTTTTTCTTATTTACAAAAATTATACTTTTTCAATTACAGCAGGTAAGTCCAATAGTCCAGCAATTTGCAACTCAGCTCTCCTCGATAATCCGGGAGGTTATACATTAAACTGCCGGATTACAGATAGGGTGACAGATTTTAGTTTTTGCAAACCCTGACATATAAATGAAGACCCCTTTTTTTAATTTTATTCTTTTTTTCATAAAATGTATTACCTTAATATGCACTTTTGCGCCCCCTGCTCTATTTTTGACGACCTTTTTTTTAGTCATCATTTTTTGCAAAACCCGGAGAAATTGCACCGAAATCCTGAGCCCGGAGATTCAGTATGTAAACACTGAGACTCCGGGTCAAAACCTGAGACCTGGTCACCCTAATTACAGAGCGGAGAGCGTATACGCAGATTGTTTGTTGCAATTTCGCTCTCGCTCTGCAGTCCGGCCCCCGTCCTTCCTATAGAAATCCAATAATCCGGCATTTAGGGAAAAATATGGGTATAAATTATAAATGTTAATGTCAAAGGCAAATAGATAACAAAAAATGCTAAAATTATGTATAATCGCACATTACATGATTCAAATCAATCTTTTAACCTCTATTACAGTATTTCTTGTTTGCATTCCAATTATAATGGATAAATAAATACAACATTTAAATAAATATTGATATTTATAAACGCTATACATTCAACTGATAAAAACATTATGTTCTATACTCTTACATTTACATTTGATATATTATGCATATTTATATTATGTAATAAGTACATATATTATACATGTATTTTGTCACATTATACAACGCGTAACAGGGATTTTGGAGCAGAGTTAGAGTATGGAACAGTGAAGTAATGGGGTAATGTATAAATTAATGTATAAACTTTCAAGAAACATTCACTTTTTGCCTTCAATTAGCATCGAACTTTAATTTAAAGAGTCAATTATTTTTTATAGAATAAATAATGACTTTTAAGTATTTCAAATAGAAAATTATAGAAATAACCAGATTTTCTTAACTGAATTTTTTATACTTTTAGATTAGTTTTTCTTAAAAAATAGAACAAAATTCGTTAAATATTGTATATCAATACGCCTGATCACTTTAGTTAGATATATATATCAGTACAGTATCGTGATTTCAAATAAAATGTAACAAAAAACTATCCTGGAAACGGGCGGCAGTCAGGTTCCAGACAGGCTTAAAGTTATATCGCTCGACTCTACACGAGAAAATTACACTTGCATGTCTGTGAAAACAGAGAAGTGGAGGCGGGCACGTGCAACGAAAATCGATTGTTTCACAGCATTCATTGTAACCGTTGAAAACAACAACAATCCCCGGGCAAACAATACAGCATGGCACACGGTTAACCCACTAAAATAACCCGAGGTCACAGTGACCCCACGCTGTTTTCGAATTCGATTTCTTATTTTTTTACAATTTTTTTAACAAATTTGAATAATAAACCATTTCATAAAATATCTTGTACTTTATTTTCCCCTAAAATGCACCCTTCATTTCAATCATGTAAAAACCAATATACCCACCAGAAAGATACATCTTTAAGGATTCAAACGCTGTTTGAATTTTTGAAAAGTCTCTAAAAACAAAGAAAATACAGCAATTTTTGTAAAAAAATGTCATTTTTCCAAATTTTGTTTCGCGGATTTTTTTAACATATTCAAAATAAAAATTTCACACATTTAAAAAGAAAGGTTTGAAATGCACTCACAATTTTTCTTGAGCCATTTGGAGGATTCTAGAAATTTCTGCCGCTCTTCAAAGTGGCTTATTTATTTTGATTTTTTTTATCTAATCAAATTTTTCGGGATACAAAGTAGCCTATATCCTCCTTTAAGATGCAAGCTATCTCCCTGCCAAATTTCATCAAGATCGGTTCAGCAGTTTAGCCGTGAAAATGTAACAAACAAACAACCAGATATAGTCATTTTCGCATTTATAATATTAGTATGGATTGCCAGACATTTTTAACAAAATAAAGCTTGATTTTGAGGGTGAACGTATAAATAATAATACAAATATATATATGCTTCAAACGGATGTTGCGTCTGCGTAAATAAAATAGCAATATATGAATGGTCATGAACAATGTGCGACGTAATTTAGCGGTTTCCAAATATTGATATCTGAGTGGTTTTAGGTTAGTTTGTTCAGTTTCATTTATTTACAAATAATTTCTATTTTCTCGATTTTTTATTATTTGTAAAGCTAATTATCTTTTTTTATTGTTCACATTTCACCTTTATAATGTTCTGTACAATGCTTGACTTCGTACAAAACGAAACTAGGTTTAGGTAAGTAAGTCTTGCCTTGTAAAAATTTAATTTAATTAAAAAATAATCTTTTAATTTAAACAAATAATATTGTTGAATAGTATCTTACAATACAGCAGTAGCGTACCGAGGGGGGGTAGGGGCATTTGCCCCGGGCGGCAGTTTGTTAAGGGTGGCAACAAAAAAAAAATCATCAAAATTACTAGAAAGCGCAAAATTGTGGTTTGCCAGCGGCAAATTTAAAAAAAAAGAAATAAGTTTTCAATTTCTTTCATATTTAGCATACAGTGCAATGGACTGGGCCGGCAAATTTGTCATCTGCCTCGGGCGACAGAAAACTACAGTACACCACTGCAATACAGTCATCAGCAAACCTAGAATCATATGGAAATACTTATTTAATTAATGACATTCTCTTAAAATCTAAGAATCTCGGTGAAACTCTCGACAAGAAATGTATGTATACTGTTCAAATCTGAAAACCGATTTTATGTACTTTTTGTCTGTTATTGGGATAATACAGGTTGAAAATAAACTATGTGTGGCATTACTGACTGAATTCTACAATTTATGTAGATGCATTTCTTATAGTTTATAGCTTATTTATTCACTGCTCAGCTTTATTGAATTATAGCGTGATTGTATATATAGGGTATATGTAGGTATAGCACTTCTTAAATTTCAAGGAACACGTTGATGTAGTTCCATCAAAATCAGTTAAGGTGCAGTGGGGTAAGTGCAGACCGGTTTTTGCATAGTTGGACTTTGAACCCATATATTTTCAATCTGATATATAAATACTTAATATTTTCAGTATCAAATGATTGTGCAGTTATTACTGACTAGTTTAAATTGAATAAGATGCCAATTTTCTTTGTATATTTGCATTATGATAGTAAATTGTAAAAAATGTCAACTACAGTGCACTTGCCCGATTTTCGGGGCAAGTACATTACCGGTAGTTAAAAACGCTTTGAAGCATTATTTCATATGCTATGGGGCAAGAGCAGAATTGTGAATACGCCTAGTATAAAATGCTTTTTACCGCATCAAGATACGTTGTTTAGTTTTGGAGTAGTGAACTTTTTAAACAAGTTGATATTAACTTTTAGTAGTTCACTACATATTAGCTATTACAATTTCACTCGTATTATAATAAAAAGTAAAAAGAACCCGTTAATACACTTGCCCCGTTTCTGCACTTACCCCACTGCACCTTAAATAGTTTTTAAGTTAATAATAATAATGAGATAACGTATCGCGTCTCGGTTGACAAATTTCACTCTCGCCCATTAAAACACATCAGAAAGTTGATAACGTATCAGTCATTGTCTTAACAAAATTCATGACGAAATCGATAAAAATATCGTCTCGACATGAAGCCCTTATTACGTTACATTACTCGAGTCGTAGTGATATAGTAAACAACGAGGTTAAGGACATACAACTACTGACTAATACAATATTGACTCGTAAAGTGAAAAACAATGCATACGCAGGGAAATTCGTATATCGAGAAATACCTGCTGTAGGTAATATTATTTGTTTATTATTTCCTGGTTCGCCTGGAACACGAAGTCACAATTGCACCGACAATGGATAAAGTTTCTGTCTAGATATAAACAAAGCAATCTTTTTACGAGAGTTTTTTATTTAATTAAAATATCTGCCATGGGAGCCACGGGACTTTCTTGTACGTAATACTGACAGTGAACAGTGTACTTGATTTTTATTTTACCTACAATTTTTAACTTAACCATTTTACTCTAATTCGCACTGTTTCAAAGTAATTTTAAAAATTCAAAAATCGACCTCAGTAAACATTCGTATCCGGTGTAAAGATCGTTTTCAAAAATAGGAAGTTTTCTTCCCAGACAAAAATTAATCTTAAATATAAAATTTCACCCTTCTACGATTTGTCGTATTTGAGTTACAACGCATAAAGACCGACAGACAGACACACAGACATCATGACGAAAATAGTCAGAATGGATTCAGGGAAGATCAAAATGGATAATTCCATCAAAATCCAGATTTCGAAAAAAATCGGCTTAAGGGTTACTTCAAAATATGTTTGCTAAGAACGGTAGAAAATTAATGCTGAAATTCAACAAATACAGCAGGTACAAAATGTGCTTTAAAAACAGGGTTTTATTTTACTTATCTTATTATTATGTGTATGCTGCGGTCAGAAAAAATACTATTCGTCAGGCAATTTTTTGATAACGATGAACGATAATAATTTTATGTAGGTGACTGTCAATAAAAGCTTACTTATATCATAAAATAAACACATATAAATGACAATATATATAAAAAACATATTTCCTAAAAACAGTATAATCGTTTAACATCAAAAATGTTTATATTCAGTAGTTATAAGAAGGATGTGACAAACAAATGGACGGACACAGTGTTGATTCTAAAGTGTTCCAGTTTTTCGATTTCGCTACGGAACACTAAAAAAAGAAAATAACATTCTTTATTATAAATAGAAAAAGTTATAAATGCACATACTTATACACCTTTCATACTTCTTTTATCATACAACTACCTACTTCCGGTGAAGTTGAGCAAATAATGAAAACAAACAAAAATTCAACGCTACTTAAAAATAAAATTCAAATGCCTGAACAATTGACAGAGTAATATCAATTACGATCGAATATCAATACGATAAATTAATTTATTTAAATTTGATCCTCGGAGTGAGAGTGGATTATATACTTATGATTTAGAAACAAAAACGCGTTTATCTACTGAAATTTAAATTACATCATTAGCATTTAATTCCATTAAAATATCAGAACACGTAATCTCCGTAAATCCAATGTATATAAATATTAGCATAGAAACTTTATATCAAGAGTAAAGTGTAAGCTTCATGAGAGCACCGTCTTTATGCATTAATAATAGACAAACAAAATCTAAAAATAAATTTGTTACATAACTATATCGGGCAAATAAACCTCCTACAGAGTCGGCCTAGAGATAATAATTAAATAATCAATGTGCATATTATATAAAATGTAACAATCTTCATTTCCTACAATCGATAAAAAATACTTATCTATTCATACAATAAATAAATACACGGTTTTCAGTTCAAGCTTGCAGTCAGTTAACCATGTACGCATTATTACAAAACATGCTTTTTCTTGGACGCTGTACACTCCGAATGCAATAGGCAACAGACCACCCCTCGTAAACCAAAATCGACTAGTCCAGAGTAGGTTCAAATCCGACATGCTGTCAATACACCGCGATAAACAGAGATAACGGTATCGGCGCACACGATAAACCTCTATCTCTGTCTTTCTTTTAAATCCGCATTTTACCATGTCTGTTCGTACCGTACAACCAATACCTTCATCTCTTTTTATTTCGTCTAGTACCAGCCAGTGCACTTCTTTTAGTGAAATACAGTGCACACCTTAGCACAGATAAACGTTTCGTCTTTGTCGTTCACATTAGTGTGCTGATGTTTGACGAGAGGTCTGGTAGAAAGAAAAAACAAAACTACATGAAATCATTGAACAGTGTATGTTTGTCGCATGCGCACTCATAGCGTAATGAAAACTCTGTGCCAGCTGCTGAATGTTTAACACGTATTTGAATTATAAACGACTAGAAAGTTCGGTAAACATATGATTCAAAACACGTACGTCACGTGAGGATGGGGGCTAATAAAATCGATATAAATATTTTGGGAAAACAAATCTCAGTGAAGTCTAAATTAAAATACAAATAACTATTTCATAGCTTAATATAAAATATCTTTTGCAACAGAATACTGTAAATATTCGATAAAATGTTGTGTATTCTTATGAAATATTAGTGAAATACACAAATCACAGGGGGCTTCAAAATCATTTTGCGCCTAGGACCCCAAATTTAGTTAAACCGCCACTGTGTAAAATTAATTGTTGTACACAGTATTATTTAAAACGTTGACTCATTCTAGTTTTCAGTTGTTTAAGCGATGAAGAATATTCCAATTATTATTTTTTATGTACGTAATTTATAACTACCGTTATAATTTTTTATCAGGCATTTTTTTTTTACAAAATTATCAATTTCTACGTTTTTGCTTAAAGCAAACTAAATCTAAATATCACAATAAAAAAAATCACAACTTGATCAAAATAAATATTTTTTACAAATATGCAAATACCAATTTAATACGCACTTAAAGATACTGTATGATTTCAAGGTCGCATGCGTATCATTCTACAACGTTTACGATTCTCTGTACAAGTTGTTCGGGTTGAACAGTACGCGGGAAGGGCGTCCGGGGCTGAAGGGGGAGCTGCCACAAAGCAGAGTCGAACAACTGGGCGCTCTGTTCATTGCTGTGGCGAATTCGCTCGGAGCGGTAGGATAACTGTGTGGAATTTATTTATGTTTGGCCTGTGCAAATCTTGCACCAAATAAGGAAAAATATTATTTAAACATGTAACTTAAAATCAATTTTAATGACTAGTGTTAAATAAATAAGTATGATAGTCGAAAAGTTGCCATTTATACATGTCTCAAAAAACTAATAAAAGTAATTAATATATTAAAATCAATTTGATGTAAAAGGGAAAACGGTTATTACATACACGGTACGTATTTGTAGACATGTTTATTATTTGTGAAAAAATGAGTGATGAGTTTCTGTAAATAAGTATTTAATAAATGTATGAATTTTAATTACGAGAATGTAACTTTTTCATTTTTTCGCAAAAAATGAAACTTTTAAATATAATTTTAATATAAAAAACTTTAAATTTTATTCTCGACGATCGCTAATTACACAATTAAAATAATTTTATTTAATTCGTTTTACCATATGGTGTTTCTCATGCTTACTTAGCGTTTTTCTCATATCTAATATAAACAAAGAAATAAATATAATAAAAAGCAATATATATTCTTAAGCAACCTATTTTTAAAATTTCAATTGTATCTTTTCTTAATCTTAATTTTTTTAATCTATGCACAATTTTCATTAAAAAAAAACTTGAAAAAAATTAATGATATTTAAATGGTAAATTATTAAAACTTAGCATTTATGACACAGATCCCATGAAACGATGACAGAAAAATGAAAATTAAAGGACATATCAACAATGTCCTGTTCATCTGTCTGCCAATGTTGTGGGCCTGGTTACTATTGGCTTTCGCTAGCGCCGAGTTTTCAACCACCGTAACTTCAAAACATCACGGAAGACATGCTGTGTATGTACCGTGCCCAGATCTCTGCGACTGCTCAGCCAGATACCATTTACTGTGCAACGACCTACGTTCATCGATACCAGAAATATCCCAGCACGTCATTACTATCGAGTTCCGCAATGTGTCTATGGCCAGGATAACAGAAAACAACTTCCTCAGAGCGACAAACCTATCAAGTTTAACATGGACCGCAAGTGGAATCAAAGCTGTTCTAGAGAACGCTTTCATTCATATAAAGGCATTGACAAAACTCAATTTGGCTGAAAATAATATAACCAGACTGAATGTTTTTCGAAATTTACAAGGCTTGAGAATACTTAATATAAGCCACAACCAAATACATGATCTTCCGAAATTGTTCGTCACTGAACTGTACAATTTAGAAGAACTATATCTTAGCCACAATAATTTAAGTGTAATTCCTTATCAGATTTTCGCTTCTATGAAAAATTTAAGGACGTTAGATGTATCTCATAACTATCTGATCACATTCCTTGATCATTTCTTTAAACCAAACAAATATATTGAAACTTTACTTTTAAACAATAATAGAATTGAAAAATTTACTTCAAATGCCTTATCTGATATAAAAGAAATCACTATACTGGATATTTCTAATAATTTACTGACTGGAATTTCTAAAGGAATGTTTGATGCCCTCATCAATTTAAAGTATTTAAATTTATCAAATAATCCTCTTGAAGTTCTAAACAAAGATGTTTTCAATGGATTGATCAACATAGAAGTATTAGATATCTCTACTAATAACATAACATCCATACCGTATGGGCTGTTTCATACAAACTCAAAAATGTATGAACTGTCTATAGAAAATACATTAATTGAAAGACTGCACAACACAGAACTTAAAGGGATGCCAAAATTAGAAACTTTGAACATACGTAATAACCGACATCTACGAGAAATAGAAACATATGTTTTTGCTGACGTAATGAATCTTGAAAATTTGAACGTACAGCATAACAAGCTGACCTTCCTTCCAACATCACTGGGCAAGTTGAAGAATTTGAAAGAATTGCGGATCTCAAATAATCCTTGGGCTTGTGATTGTCGGATGTATTGGTTTGGAAAGTGGGCAGAAAACAGAACAAATATACTTAAAGATGATTTGACTTGCTTTAAAGCTTATCCAAATGATATGTTACAAACATTGCATCATTTAACATGTACAAGTCCTCAGTTCGTGTATAAATCTCCAACAACAAAGTATGTAGTGAACACAAAAGCAACACTTGATTGTAAATTCTTTTCAAATCCACGGCCATCTATAACATGGATCACTCCAGATAATTTAGTGTTTCATGTGAATCCTGATCCAAGCATTCCTGACATCTTTCAAAAGCACCCTTCAGCTCATGACAAATATATGAACCCATATAAGTCGAGCAGGATCCAAGTTCACGAGAACGGATCTTTGATAATACATAACGTAACCAGAGGAGACTGTGGCTCATACAGATGTTTCGCTACAAATGCAATTGGTAATAACAGCGTAGAGGTCGTATTGAACATAAATCCTATAGAAATGTTCTACGTTCAAATAAACAGTATACTGTTTGGAGGTTTTTGTGCTGTATGTTTTCTTTCTGGAACATTAATCGTACAGTTCCTGAGATATTTACTGAGAAAGTATGTAAAATCTAATATCAATATAAAATTAACATAGATTTTAAAAAAATACTAATTTTTATAGTTAGTAAAAAAAAACTAATGAACAATTTACGAATATAACTAAATATAAGTGTTAATAATATACATGAACATTAAATTTATAGGACTGGTGTACTAAACAATTGCTGCAGTTTTTGCAAGAAAAGGAAAGTATCTCCTCGAGCAAAACAAATATATGCTATGCTGGACAACATAGAACAATATAAATCACAACAATTAGAACGCTTAAAAGATAACTACACACAACAGGTAGGTCATAACATTGAAAGTTATTGATTATAAAAATATCTAACTTGTATTTCTGTTATTTAGGTTCACAGAATAAGAGAAAATTGTGCCCAACAAGTGGAATGGATTCAGAATAGCTATCAGAGTCAAGCAAAGCACTTGAAAGACTTCAGGGATATTGGGACTCAACACCTGACAACTCTCAAAGATCAATATCATGATCAGGTAAGAGACTTGTTTTACTTCTACTGGTTGTTTCAATTTTTGATTATTAATTTTTAATTTTAAAGATTACTTAAAAACATTATTTTAAGAGTATCATGAATTTATTATTTAATCTATACTTGCACATAATCTGTTCCCTTGCAAGCAATTATATTATAAATAATAAGCTTCTGTGCTATATTTTGTATTTTTGAAAATGAAAAAAAATAACAATATATTTATCATAAAATAACATTTTATGATAAAAATAGTGTATATTAAACACAATTATTTGAATATGATTTTTATAGGTAAAAAAAGTCCGTGATTATTCTACAAGTCAGTTAAACTGGGTACGAGAAAATTATGTATTCCAACGCAACAAAATACGAAAATTCAGTGCACACCAATGTCTACGTATTCAAAAATCTTACAAGTATCAACAGCAGACACTCAATAAAGTACTTGAAAATTTACCAAGTCTCTATTTTGAAAATTGTCGTGGTGGGCAGTGTGGCCGTACTAATTCTGTAGTATTTGATCCAGATGAAATAGACGAATACATCAAAACCAAATTAGAAGACTTGAGTAAACTCGAAGACCCAACTACATCTGAAGCACAAAGCCGCATGTCGTTGTACTACACCCCTACAGATCGTTCTGTTATTGGCTCACCTCGAGACGGTATACTCGAAGGTGTTCACATAAACATGATAGAACGTAGATTCGACAAAGCTGATTACTTTGGAAAAGAGCCACAGTCCCCTTCGTGTCGGTCGCTACTATTACCAAAGAATGGAGAACTACCTATGCCGCCCTTGGATATGAGCATGTGTAACGGCATAGTTAAGAATTCAGTTAGTGTCGATTGTCTGTCCAAACATGACGATTCAATATATGTAAATAATACAGGCAGTATGCCCAATTTCAATGATTCCATCAAACTGTTATTGGTTAATGAAAAGTGTCGTGAAGTAGTAACCGTCGAAAACGGAATAATTAAAAATAGTTCCAGTGAGACTCGTTTGTGATTACTCTAAAATGTAAAAGTGTGGTGATTTATTCGTATGGTGTAAATGATCATAATTACAGCTGTGATAGTGTAAGCTAATGACTGTTAAGTTACGATACTCTTTTAGAAAATGTTATTTGGTTAGTGCCAATACGAAATGGATTAAAAATAAAATAAATAAATAAACGATACGTGTCAAGAAAATTATTTTTCGCTCAATATAAGCACTGGATTTATATTTTTCAACAAGTTTGTAAGTAATAACAATTATAATATATTTCAAAGGATATTAATAATTTATAATCTCACATCTGATAGATCTGTCATTAACATCTTTTATACTTATAGTATTTATTTACTCGCATATTATTTTCCAAAAATATAAATCCAGACATAAATACTAAATGTCACCTTCAGCCTTATAAAAAGCAAATTATTGAAATCCATCGAATGAATATATAAAATAATTGTATAAATATACCGGTCCTACGATCTATAGTAATTAAAGTAAAGGGATCAATATCAAATAATATGAAGAGTTTTAAAAACAATGTATTGATTGAATGAGAAAAAAAGAACATTTGAAACCATATACAATCACATACAAATATAAAAAAAATAACTGAGACTTTCAAGAAAAACAAGGAAGGAACTGAAATAAGAAAATACATGTATAATCTTATTTCTATAAAATTATTGTCAGCACAAAACTAATCCAGTCACATTGTGTTAGAAGTCCTATAAATGTGACAATATCCGTTGCAAAATTAAAATAATATTTTTCTAATGTTTATTTTATGCTACTAATGAATCATATCAAATAGTAATCATATAAATTATACCATATGCCTTTATGCATTTTTAAGTAATCATATGTTTGCAAATAATTTATTATTATTTATTGATACGATTTATAGTTTTATTTTACTATATTTCAAAATAATTTCATATTTTTATAGTATAATAAAAGTAAATATTTATAATTGAAATAAGTAAAAAAATATAAATTTAGTCATTTCTTTTTCTTTAAACATAAAATTGTAATTAATACTGTTGATCCAATATTGCTTATTGAATTTGTTGAATAATTTCCTAAAAACGCTTATTTTCATATTTTGAAAAATATTTGCACGTTCTTTTAGATCAATTCAAAGAAAATCTGTCAACAAAACCTAGTTAATTTTAGATGTTTGTTTTGTTAAAATAATTATTTGCTATTAGCTACTAAAGCAAATGTTATTGTATCATTATTTATACAAATGCTATTATTACTGAAACTAGTTTTAATATAATAAGAATGTTCATTTTTGTAGATTCGTTATTAGTTGAAAGTTTATGTTTGAATTATCCTAAAACGTAGAAAAATAGAAAATTGTCATGTGGGATAAAAATTAAATTTAATGTTTGATTATTGTTTAAACATAAAATATGATATAAACCCTATATTGAATGTCCTTCATACCTCAAAAATATATTAATAAAATAGTTGCAATATATGTATTTAATATACAAAAAAAATATCTATGTTTATGAAAATGTATTTAACCTTTTACTGTCGATAAATACATCAAAATGCATGTTATTATTATATAGCGCATTGTCTTAACGTATGTACAGTAATGAAACCTCTCTTAAAGTATACTCCCTAAATGTATAAACCTGTATTCTCATCCACTGGACGCTACACTAAAGTTTCATATAAGTTTAAATCTTTTTATATGAAAATAATACACTCATGCTATTATTATACAAACCAAAAATTGTTAAACATTAAACAACTTTATAGTTTAATGTGGCATGGAATGAATTTTAGATGGGGAAATATACTTTTTGAGAGGTTGTCAGGTCCAGAGTGCATAATTTTAGGAAGGTTTTAGTGTATATAAAAAAATATTTTTTAAATGGTAGATATACTTTTTGAGAGGTTTTACTGTATATATATTTAATTGACTCATTAAATTACAAATGAATTAAAAAAATGAGTTAATTAATAAATAAGTTTCAAAAATAGTCCAGTAAAAAGGTTTATAGAAAGGGTATTTGATGAAAAAAATTATCTCAAGTCTAGAAATAAAGATATTTCCATGTATATCAACTATTTATATTTTCAATATTCCAATGTAAGCAAATATTTAGAAATTACTATGTATTATTAAAGGGATGTCTAAATTATTAAATAATATTTACTGTTTAAATAATTATTGATTATTTAAAAATGTAAGCTACTAATAAATTTAATGTTATCATTATTAATAATGACTGAATTAATATGAACTTTTTTTATTTACTAAAAAAAATCAATCGTTATGATAAAAAATTTAAAAATACAAAGAAAAAATATGAGGTTTCTTTACAATTAATGTTCCTAATAATAATAAAAATACAAAAACCTCAGTATTTCGAATTACATATTTTTTCTTTGAAATTAAAAATATTTTTAATTTACTTAGTAGACATTCCCTCTCTATTTATATAATATGTATAACAGATATCGATATGAGGTACAAATGAAGAACACTTTCAAATTATTATATGTATATACAGCTGGTAAACTTTGCTGTCTCTATTCATCAGACATTGTGGTTATGTAAAATGGATGTCAATTGTTTGATCTAAATAAAGACTATTTATTTATTAATAAAACAGACTTTTTGATTATTAACCCAATATTCATGCAAAGGGAATTAACAATCGAGTTTTATTCATGATAATCCACTTCTAAATAAAACTAACAGCTTTTTAACTTTAAATTAAAAATAAAAGAAACATTGTCTTCATAAAAAAAATGTAGAATAGAGCTGTCGAATTAGCAATTTTTCACCGATCAAACGCAAGAAAAAACGCACTAAATAAAATAAAAATCTTACGGCCGTTTTTGAGAACATTCGATTAGTTTACCGGATAGATCGACAGACATACAGACAGACTAATATAAAATTTAGTATGTTCATATCGGGACATCTCAATAAAATTTTATATCCGGTAAAACCGGAAGTAATTATGATATAGCAATTTTTCATCAGCCAACGGTTTCCAAGTTTTTTCGGCTAGTTTGCTGGACAGACAGACACACAGCCCGACATAAATTGAGTACGTACGTAATCGGTTTTTAGTTAAATATAAAAAAAACTATCTATTTCCGGTAAAACCGGAATGATATAGCAATTTTCCATTGGACCAGAAAAAAAAACACGAAAATTTATTAATTAATTAAACCGACCGATAGATAAAAAAAAATTTAAAACGTGTTTTTCGGATTAAAATTTAAGTTAGAAAACTGTTCATGGATAAAACCAAAATTTAGGTACTCAATACAATCCATATTAACACTTTAAATACGTAATTTTGAATTTTAATTAAATAGTTGTCATCTTAAATTTTGAGATAAGCATGAAACCTTATATGTAGAGATGCAGACACATGAAATTTTAGAAGAAAAAACAGCGTTTAGAACCCCACACGTAGACCCCATGCAGCTATCATATAAAGTAAAACTTCCACAAACCGATGTGCTGCGAAATACGCGACAGACAATATAGTTCAGGGATGAAGAACAATACACATTCTTTTTATGCATTAATGTGTAAGACAGTTTGATATTACGAAATTCGTATATTATTGAAATATGAAAATAATCATAAAACAAAATTAATATTTTTTTTAGTTTTAAGTAACATAGCGAAACCCAATTCGCTTGCATTTTTATAAGTTAAAACCCCATTAAATATGAAAAAGCTAATGAATTGAAGTTACCAATTTTTTCTTCAATAAAAAAAATATTTTTAAACGGTGTCAAAATTTAAATGTGCAAACAATAAGTAAAGCACAATTCATCCGTCATATTTAGTCAAACGGCCAGTGACGTCACAAACCTGTCTCTATATTTTCCTCATATTCGATGTGTTTGTACACTATTACAAAACATCGATTATAATTTCTCATTTTATCTATTTTATTTTCACAAATGAAGTAACGATATCAAATAAAAAACATATTATTAGCTGTTGTGTGATTTAATTAATGTAGTCATATGATGAGCTGCCCTGGATTTATCAACCCGGCTGTATTTTAGATCTAATGTTTATCGATCTCCTAGTTTGTCCTATATAACTTTTGTCGCAATTTAAGCAGTTTATTTTATAAATACACGATTTATAAAATTACCCGATTACCCTTATTATTATTACAGGCATTTATTTCTATAATAACTATCGATAATATCAAAAAAGTTCAATTAAGAAATATCTCTATTTTTTAATGTATAGAGGAAGGTGGCATCAATACAAATTCCTTCGCTCGCTTCGCACGCTCAGTGTACATTTTTTTTTATTAAATGGAATGGTATAATTTTTATTCATAGAACAATAAACCACGCGATAACTTTTGTATAAAATATTTTTTCTTAGAACAAGACTTTAAGCGAATAGGGAAGATAACTTTTAGACCCACTGCGCGGCGCACGAACATCTTTTAATTGGTCGAAAAACTAGAAGTAGGTGGTAAACAATTTTATTACAGTATGGAACGGAACGAGTTAAAAGTATAGATCGGTCAACAGTATGGGCATTTACATTAAGGAACGTCTGTGGTACTTAAAAACACGTAAATAACATTCTCTCGCACCATTTAATGCACGCCCCGCGTGTACCCACTTTAAATATAAACGGATAAACTAACTTATTTGTTAATTTTAACATACGCGTTTGACTATAATATAACAGTGGACTTTCGGCTTTATCGGATACGTATCACCCGAATTAATTCGTTATTTCAAGTTCTACTGTACTATAATTATTTCAACCTAATCTAAGGTGTCATTTAATATCAATTATGCTCGGTAATATACAGAATTTGCTTTGCTGCAAATGCAAATTAGCTCCCAGCTAACGCTATCTATTAGGTATTAAATATAAATGACAACCACTCACAGATGTAGCCAATGAAATCGTACATATGACTGACGCATGCGTATTAAGTAGAAATCAGCGACTTAAAATAAGTAGCGTTAGCTGGGAGCTAATTTGTATTTGCAGTCTGTTGTCTGTTATAAACGATAATATAAGATTGTCAAATTAATTACAATTAAAAACACAAGATTACGTTTGCAGAATTATAATATTAAATAAATTTTGAAATAAGTACTTTAATAATTATAATATTGATTAAATAAAATTTTGATTTTCAGATATTACATATAATAAATATTCCCAATACATTACCCCAAAAATATCATTTAAAAATATATATTCATATTTTAACGTTAATGGGTTAATGCAGTGATCTGCAGAGGCGGCTTTAGTAATATTGGAGCCTCGGTCGATTGCCCGGTTCGCCCACCACAAAGACGCCACTGGTGATGTATAACTCAGAGCCAAAAAACAAAGACCCATCATATTAAATGAAATTTAAATTTAAAACTTCAAATAATAGATATATTTTAACACCATATTTTATTATAATAATGATAACGTTTTAAATTTATTTTTGTACGATATCAATTATTGATTATAATAGAGTCAATAAATAAAGTAAGTATAAATAAAAGAATATCACCAACAACAATTTTGTATTACAAACATTATGTTATCTCAAAAATAAAATATACGTATAAAGACGAACCGTGTTTTTTATTTATTTTAGAAACACTTTTTTCCTATATAAAGCTTTGGCACTTTACAGAAACGGTCTCCGTGACCGCTTCGACTTTGCAAATTTATTATATGTGATTCAATACAAGTGGCATGTTAGCTGCGTCGAAACGGCGCTGCGTTCTATAAAGTGCCAATATATATTTGAGAAAAAAATATTTACATAATAATTGTAAGATGCACCTCATTTTTAGTGAAGAGAAAGCGCGACAATAAAATATCGAGTAAATTCAAATCTAATACCAACCGCGAAAACCTAATTTCATAATAATAAATAAAAAATGTATTAATAAATGATTTTATAGCGCAAACTACGGACACGTAAAACGATTAATTTTCTTATGTCCGGTATTAAAATTTGCTAGCTAGCAATTACTTTCAAATGGGGTATTAATTCTGTACTAGTATCTATAGAATTTAGAGCAGTGACACTTCAACTAATTGTAACACAGTTGGCATCTTTCACCGTACAAAATAATTTTCATAACATCACAACTGTTTTAATACCGTTGGTATTTACCTACAACGCGTGCGCGAAACTTGTCAAAGTCATCAATAAACTCCAAAAGAACTGTCATATAAGTTTGATATCTCATTTGAAAGTGCTTGCTAGCTAGTAAATTTGCTAACTCCTTTATAATACCGGCCATTAGTCTACCAAAACAAAAAAAAAACTTACAGAATATATTTTCACAGATGATAAAATATTATTTATTTAATTAAAGCCTTGGCAAATAACAACGTTAAACGTAGCTGTGTCGACCTTAAGAATTCAAATCGTTTTGATGCTTACTAAAGTGCCAGCCTCATTCATTGACTTTGAATTCTCGATGTCGATGCGGCGGCATTACAGCGCTGTCTTATTTGTCATGGGTTAAGAAATGTTTAATAAAAATTATATAATAGTAAATTATTTCATTAATAAAATTAACAATTTCTTCATATTTGTACGATATAAATCAGGGGTGGGCAACCTTTTGTATAACACGGGCCAGAATAAGATTTATATTTTGTCCGCGGACCGATGTAATAATGAACACTAGGATGATTTTTATATTTATTTTTGTTTTGTCGGTCCCATTGGCCTATATTTTAGCTTTGGATCAAAAGTTAATTGCCCCAAAATTTCAGACTCATGGACGGAAACCGAGTCTTTTTCCCATTTGATTAACATGGAGAAAATTACTTTTTTACTTATACGTGAATATCTCGTTGAAAAATGTATTTATTTTAATTTCTTCTTATAGCAGCACATCATAGAGAATTAAATTTCTTACAAAAAAGATCCCAAGCGCTCAATTCATAGTATTTTTAAAGATATGTTCGTTTAAACATTATCATAAAAAGTAAAATCCAATTTTTATGATAATTTTTAAACAAACATTTCTTAAAATTTATTGGATTTATGAATTAGGCACTTAATTATCTACAAAATATTGCTCTGAGAAATTAAAAAAAAAAAAAAAAATTTCAACGAGATATTCACGCGTAAGTAAAAAAGTAATTTTTTCCATGTTAATCAAATGGAAAAGACTCGGTTTGCGCCGTTCACAGATTTGATCTATGAGTCTGAAATTTTGGGACAATTAATTTTTGATCCAAAGCTAAAACATAGGCCAATGGGACCGAAAAAATATAACTAAAAAAAATTTTTAAAAACATCCTAACAAAGATGTTTCTAGAAGTGTTTAATTTAAATAAGACGAATTATATCGAAAATTAAACTGTACATATTTCCTTTTTCCTTTTAGGTACTAACCTAATCCTATTCTGTCGAATTTTTGTTTTTGAAAATATTTATTTATTATTTCTTCTAAAGATCTCGCGGGCTGGAGGTTGCCCACCGTTGGTTTAAATACATAATAATATATTTAAACATCTCACATTTTTATTTGCATAGGTCGTGTTTTAATGTTCCAGTCATTGATCAAGAAGTTATATAATCAAAATCATATTATTGCTGATCAAGATTAAATTATTTCTAAATAATATTTATGTAGATAATCTAGCCATTAAAATAACTGATAAGTTTTTGGATAGTTGAAAAACATTTGGATGACAGTCACTGGTGAAAAAACTGTGTCATTCGCATATATTAATGACATAGATGGTAGTGCCTTCACCTTTAAGGGTACGTATGTATGTGTATGATACTTATTTAAAAAACAAACTATTATAAGCAATTTGGATTAAAAATTAACTTATATACAGAGTATCCCTTTCTGAAATATACAACCAAATATCGATTATTGAAAAAAATGTTTCAAATGAAAGTTGTAGGATTTTAAAATGGAAATTCAAAACTGCAAAAACATTTTTAATTTTTGAGAAATCATTTTTAATAGGAATTTATATTGACCATTAATTGTAAAATACTTTAAAAAGTACTTTTAAAAAATAGTAAAAAGTACTTAATACTTCAAGTAAATACTTAAAGTAGTCAAGTATTTAGTTAAAGTATATTAGTAGATAGTAATAGTACTATATACTTTCAGAGTATTTGGTACTTGTACTTTAAGTATTTACTTAAAGTACATTAGTAAATGGTAATAATACTAGATACTTTCACCAAGTACTTAGTACTTGTACTTTAAATATTTACTTAAAGTACATTAGTAAATAGTAATAGTACTAGATACTTTCACCGAGTATTTGGTACTTGTACTTTAAGTATTTACTTAAAGTACATTTGTAAATAGTAATAGTACTAGATACTTTCACCGAGTACTTGGTACTTGTACTTTCATTGAATACGTGTAATTATCTCAATTTCTTGTAAATCATTTTTTTCAATAACCAATAATTCCAAATATATTTGCCCGTACATTTTCAAACAAGACACCCTTGTATACATGAACATTTTTTCCAAAATTTATTGCGCAACAAATAAAAAAAATTAATGTAACTGACCTTATCTTTAGATCTGTTCCAAACAACAACTTTATGCCCAGAGTTAGCCAGGTTACGCACGACATTGGATCCAATGATGCCGAGACCCAAGACACCGAATGTTAAAGCTGATGGAACGATGTTCCTGTTCTGGACTGTAGTAGACAAATCCTGAATGTTGATGGTGCTCTCCTTCTGTAACAAGAAAAAACAATTATTAATTTATATGTTCATTTAGATTGAGGATATTCCGAGATGTTTTATATATGATTGGCATATTATTATTTTACAATGAAAAGGTGTCATAATTGAATTGCAGTGGAATTTAAAATATAATAACTTGTATGTAGTACAAACATAATGTAGATACAAATCAAAAAATAAAATAAAGAAACTTATTAACACGTTGACTGCCACTATATAATTGGATGAACTAATTTATAATGCAATTATTTTCACATCACACCCACCACAAAAGCTGTGCGATTTATCTGATACTTATTCACACACCCACTATCGATCATTAACAAATTGCACGTGTAGTAATATAGTATAACTGAAGTAAATATGTACACCTTAAACACAATAAAACAATGTCACTCAACACGTGTTTTATTGTGGTTAAGATATACTTATTTAGGTTTTAATTTAAGTAATCATAACTCAATATTTAAGTATTTTATTAGGTATTTACTAGGCATATAACTCGTATCTAATACTAAAACACAAATCGTTAATAAATGAGTTAATTTGAAATTAACAATTAATTTTGAAAATCTAGCCCAACAAAGTTTAAAATGTATTTCGAACATCATATTCTTATCTTATTATTGACACTGTTTTTAGTTTACAACTAATGCCTAGTGAGAAATTGTATATCATGTTTCGTAAAAAGATATTAAGGCTGGCATTTAAACTGCAGGAACCGCAAACACTTTTATTTTCATTGTGTCTCGAAAGATATAAATTTTAGATATTTGTACTCTCATGTACTTTACAACCATGTGTGTTTATTTGACGTGTAGCTACGAAATTTTTAACAAAGAGCTTGCTCATAGTTAAATTTTTTTAAATTAATGTTAATTATATATAATTATATCATGGTTTATTTATAAAAATAATACATGTATGTATTAACAATGGGCTTGTGCGAGCCCCCTTAAAGCTCACCACTGCGTGGTTGTGTGAGGATTTGCTGGTGGCAAGTCAAAATAGCATGTGCGCAGTCACCATAGGCTATGGTAGGCGGTTATGCTACTGTATATTTGTTTACAATTAAAAAAATTTTTTTATTATTTTGCCAAATGCGTATCTTCTTATTGATTAGTTTCTAAATTGTGCACTTTTTTGATAGTTGATTTTATTTTAATGGTAATATAAGACAACTTATAAAATAATTTTTTAAACTTTACAGAACCTCAAATATAATATGGACTATCTCATTTTTAACATAATATTCTATCATATTCAATTTAACTATATCGCATTTGGTTTAATACATTATAAAATATAACTTACCATAATATAATCTATTAACACTTTGCAGTATGTACTTTGCACCACCTTTGCACGCGAAAATTTATAATGTAATTATTGAAAAAAAACAACATAATCTAAACAATCAGATTTAAAATTTTCATTGTTCAAAAAGGGATCATATAATCAAATGGATTTTTGTAACATTTATTACTAAAACTGGTAACTAAAAAAAATAATAGTAACTTAATTACCATTTTTTTAAATAATAAATAAAAGTGTCCAATGGTGCTAATAGAAAGCATACCACATGCTGTACCATTTGAAATAAAAATGTCAGTTAGTGATTTCGACCTTGTCAATTACAATCTCTGAATTAAAGCGAGCCCCTATTAGAGCATTGTCTACTATACAACAAATGCAAAAACACCGAGAATAGGTCAAAACCAATAAAAAATTAGTCTCAGTTCTCAGTGAGACATTTACCAAAAATGTCCTGGCAATGGGAAGAAGTACATAAAAGTAACTCTGAGTTACAAATTATTTTAACAGAATTGCAACTTCCAGAGTTGGCAGATTTTTCAAAAATACTCTGGCAAGAAATTGTCCATGGGTGTGCAATCAAAAATTGATTGTTTTTAGTGTTGAATTCAGAACTTACTCTGGATAGAGGGGGAAGGAAGATTTTAGATACTTAAAAAAAGTACTTCAAGTATATTTAAAAATAGCAAAAAGTACTTGATACTTCAAGTACTTTCTGAATGTAATACTTAAATTTAACAAGTAAAGTAAGTACTACTTGAAGTACTCAAGTACATTTGAAAATAGCAAAATTTACTTGATAATTCAAGTACTTTCACTTAGTAATTGGTACTTGAACTGCAAGAACTTTCACTTAAAAGTTGGTACTTGTACTTATATTTCAAGTACTTTCACATAGTACTACAATTTCAAGAACTTTCACTTAGCACTTGGTACTTATATTTCAAGAACTTTCACTTAGCACTTCACTGAGAACTTGTGACAGCTCTGAGGGGAGGAAATAATAAGATGTGAAAATATAATCGGTTCTTTAGTAGGATAAAAAATGTAATACAGATAGTCTTGACTTGGTTCAAACTTACCACCAAATTTATTTTCTCCAATTTATTCCTCATTATTTTTATTGTACAAAATAATCCTCAAACACAAAGCACAAAATAAATCAAATTCAACAACTGAATTAAATAATAACAACAATCAACAATGATTTGTCAACAATAGAACTTTTTGAAAAAAAATCACGCATTTTTTATTTGTATTTATTTGCAGGACATTTGTTTGCAGATACTCAAAAATACATCATTTATATAAGTGTGTATAGGAAATGGGATTCATTTCAGTATTGTATTTACCGCATTTGTATACGGTTTATATTTCTGATTGTACTTGAGTTGAAATTTCACAGCAAACTTGATAAAATGATAATAAACAAAAATACTTATAATCAGATCCGTAGTAACCTTTTTTGGTGTTTGAGGCAAGCCAAACATTTGGTGGTAGTTACCAAAAAAAAATTAAGCATTGAGAAAATAAAATACAATCTGTAATATATGAAAATACACCCACCAAAATAATTTAAATCAAAATATTTTTAGAAAAAAATTGGCAGTATTCAAAACTGTGATTATAGTAATAATGTACATAAATAAATACAAAATAGAGTTGCAACGAATAGTATAAAAATACTAAATATTTAATACAAAACCATTTTAAAGATTGAAATCTATACTTTTTAATGATTTTTGTCAATTGTTTTTTATTAGGTAATTTTCCGCAAAATTGTTGTAAAATAAGATTAAAATTATAAAATCGGAGACCATTGCTTTCAGAAATGAACACATAGCTTCCTCCTATCCTTTGGATGTGACGAGGAAGCAAAATTCATAATCGTATAAGAAGTTTCTTCTTTTATTTTACTCACATAAAAAAGTTTGAGAACCACTAATGAAACTTAATTGTGCACTAATTTTAAATATAATTTTATAAATACTTACTACAGGGGCTTTCAAGTTGTCTGGTCGTTCTAAAATGCTGTTTAGGTCAATTCCCCGGGATTTCCTCGGTGGACTGGTTGAACCAGATGTTGACGGTGACTCCAACACTTGAATCTTTCTAGGTGGTTTAAGCAGATTACTATCAGATGCACGTTTCAATGGCTTGGTTATCTCCTATAAAATAAAGAAAATATCATAATAATAACTGATATTTGCATAATATATAAATCTGTAGGCATTTTGTACAATGAAAATATTTTGGATTTAAATCTATATATCATTTTACAAGCAATAGGTCGGTCTGTTTGTTAGTTTTATTCAGACTAGACAAGAAAATTACTAAACTGATTTTGATGGAACTTTCACTGTTAGAAAACTTAAGAAACTAGAATTACTTTAGATCAGGGGTTGGCAACCCTTTTGTCTATACAAGCACAATACAACATTTGAAAATTACCCAGAGGGCATATTTTACAGATAGTCGATAGGTATAAATAGACAATGAAAAAAAAAACCAAATGTAAAATGTAAAGAAAATGGCTGTAGGTACTTTATAATCTCTCAACCTTGAGTTTAGTGAGGGCACATTCAAAATTCACTAGGGGTACCGGCCCCAGCTTTAGATTAATAACAATTTATTTATGGCAGGCCCGTATTTAAGAAAATTTACAATTGATATTTTCAACATCTTTTCTCTTTTACAAAATAGAGACAAGAATTAAATTTTAAATAATGATTTTTGAATCATTCCATTTTTTTTAAATATCATTTACTATACACTTTTTTCTGGACCAAACTGTATATTTTATATCTTTTAGAGCAGCCACTCATGGACCACAAACAAAATGTTTTATACAAAAACGTTTTAAAAATAAGATATTTTTAATGTTTCTGTGTTTTTAGAGGGTTAAAAAAAGCCAAAATAATAAATTGCAGAAGCAAAGAAGTACATATTATTTATGAATTAAAGTTAGTTGTCCAGAGCCCCTGAAATTTAAATCCGGTCCTGGTATTTAAGATTTGTAACCAGTTTTAATAAATGCAAGAAAATTTACAAATATTTATATTATATTTACTGAATTATTAAATAAGAAATATTAATTTGAAAAGCTCTTCAGAAAAACCAATTTAAATAAATTATTCATTATTTATTATTATTATTAATCCTTAATGCATTTACTTCCAACTGACACATTTCTTCTTTCCTCTTGCTAAAGACCATTGACTAAAAGAAGATTTTGATCTGTTTTTATTTTCTTTTTCAATACCAATAATTAATGAATCAAATATCCCAAATTATGTAAAATGATTTATTACTAGCTGGTAGTGTTCCATGGGATATTTACTGCTCAGCTGTTTTGAGCGATAGCGTGATGATTATATACCCTACATCACTTTTTAGAAATCAAAACACGTTGGCGCAGGTTTCATAAAAATCGGTTCAGTAGTTATCGAGATTATTACTGTCAAACACAAAAAATAAAATCAGGGACAAATCAAAAAAATTGGTCAAAGGGCTGGCTTTTTAATAAAAAAAATACTAAATAGTGTATTTAATAAAATTTTGTGTGCATAAATTTTTTACCCACGGTGGTGGTCAAGTGGCCATGGGTACCCCCTTGGATCCACTCCTTTGTAAAATGTTGTAAAATTAATTCTCTTTACTTTTTATTCACTCTGTATATAAAATAAAATACAACCTCCCTACATCAAATATAACTATACAATTGTTTGGAGTTTAACTATTTTTGGTTTATATTAATAGAACGAGTGTGATTTTTTCTTTTAAAGATTTAAATATGTGACAGTTACAAACAAAGACACAAACAATACAAAAGAAAGACCAAAGAAAAATGTACGTTTAGGGAGAATTATATACCTTAAAAAAGATGTATATGTTAAGGGGGTATACTTTAAGAGAGGTTCTACAGTGCATTAAAATAATAATAAAATAGGACACTGTGACAGTATAAAATTTTTTGTTAAATATATTTCTGGTTTCGCTTTGTTTGGATCGTTCATTAGTAGATAGAAAAACACTGTAAATTTTAAGCAAAACTGGATATGTAAGCCAAATAATTTTATATGATTGTTCTAACTTGTTCTAATGACTCAATTATTGTTTCAATTATAAAATTACATTTACACAATAAGTATTTAATTTTTCTTAGTGATATTTTTGTGGAAAAATTATATTAAATTAAAAAAAAACATGAATGGTTCAAATACCGGTGGTCTAAGGCAGTGGTCTCCAAAAGTACTCCTCAGAGGGTATAAAAAGTGATACTTGGGAGTATGCCAAATTTCACTTCAAAATAATGTATGTGTGTTATATTATATTAAATTATAGGGGGTACAACTTATAATTATTTTTGTCTTAGGGGTACACGATGAAAACTGTTTGGAGATCACTGGTCTAAGGAAGAAGTCTTGCAGGAGACAGTCAGTTCAATAAGTTCATTGCATATAATTTATTTTTAAAAATTATAAATACCATAAACTTGGGTTACTTTCACAAGTGTTTTAATTTCCCCTATTCCATTTAGTTCGCATGCTAATGAAGTGTTGTGTGATGTAGATCATACATGGCACTACGCTCTTTGATTGTGATCGCAAATTAAATAGAAGAGCGAGCATTAAAACAGTTTGAATTAAGCGAAGTAACCAATGTGGGCTAAAGTTTACGGTATAACAAAATACAAGATTATTTTTCTCAAAGTATTTTATTCCAGGCTAAATATTCAGCAATAAGAAAGTACTATTACTGTAAAAATACACAAAAAGATAATAAACAATCTGTTTCTTATACTTTTTGAAAAAAAAAAAAATCTTTTTGGATTTGGAATGGCTCATTAATGTTGAGGCTTTCAGATAAATAATCTCCTATACAGAAATATATATATATGTACAAAACAAATATAAATACCTTTTTTGGTTTCTTCTTCTCTTCTTTTTTTTCAACGGGTGTCTTAGGCGACGGTTGACGTAATCGATTGAACTCAGCATCAGGATCATCTGCTATTTCGACATCTCCGAACTTCTACATAATGCATAGATTAAAATCATTACTTGAATATTAAATAAACAAATATTTTCTTTATATTTGACAATATAAAAAAATAAACTGATATTAACTAACTTATTAAATGTTTTATCATTAAACACAATAAAATAAAACATTATTATTTAAAAGTTGTGGTCCTTAATACATTTTTAATGTAAAACCCTAAAAATAAATGGAATATTTCCAGCACGTAATATATTGTACTAATTTTAAAAAAATGTTTTAATACACATACCAAGACTTTCTCTATTTCTTCAAGAGCTTTTTTAAATGACGCTGTTTTACATGCCTGTTCAAATTTTTGTTTATCCTTCAGATAAGGTCTGATGTTGAATACTTCAACATATGCACTAAAAACAATTTTATTATTTAATAAAATGCAAGTATATAAAGAACATCAAAATTTTTTTACTTACTAGTTTTGAGTACCGTAAAAGTATATGCATTCAGATCCTTTCTTTCGTTTGGTCATATTTGTTGGTGGAGCAACAACCTAAAAAAGTCATTTTATTAAAACAATAGCAACTATTAAAAAAATAAATCAGATAATTAAATTTGTTAGTAATGTTATGATCTATCCTGTGATGATGCATTTACGATTTAATATACTTTAATTCAATTTAGCCGGTTCTTTTCAAAGTCAAACTTAACTAAAACATAACCAATAAATGGTGAAATAAACAGTGATAATGTAGTGTGAAAATAGCAAAAAAAACACAATTCGAAATTATACTAATAACTGAAACATTGTTTTTGAGCACATATCATAATATTTATCTGGAAATAAATATATATAATTTTGGCGCTCAAAAGTAAATGTATGTGCATCAACAAGGCAAGCAACGGTTAATATGAATGTACTGGCGGTGTTACATACCTTGCCGGGCCAGGGAGAAAACCCTTTTAATTTGGCCCTGAAAAATAGTTTTAAAAATTCGTTAGTATATTTTTATCACATAATTAATTTAATTTTAAATATATAAACTTTATATTTTCTGATATATACCATACTAAATCGCCGATTTTATAGGCAACTGATTCAGCTCCTGACGTATCACTCATCTTTACTCAACTGAAGAAGTATTTGTTGAAGTGAGCAAAATAAACCGCGTCCTCTCCCACGGACATGCGCATAAAGCATTTCATAAATATACATCATGTGCTGAGAAAATTATTTTATTTTTTATTTATGTCGAACTTATGAAAAAAATTAACATTTTTATAAATTAAAAATCAGTTTATATTTATAAAAAATATAATTATAATATTTCAACAAAAACTTTAGAATTTATTATTATTTATAATTTAGGTGCTACGAATAACATCAAACGTATGTCGATGCTAGTGTATGTTTTTGTCACTTCAATAAAATCCGCGAAATTTTAAAATGTTGTCAAAACAGATGTCAAAGTTTACAGCGTTTACACTTTTCAATAAGATTGAAAGTAGGAATATTATTATTCACTGTACATATTTGTATATTATTTATGTACTTAATTATAATACGTTCTTGATTTTAAATTAATTATGAGATATTATACTAGCTTACCTGCTATTACTGAAATAAACAAGAAATACAAAAATACAATGATAAATTGAAACATATGTTTATTATTTTTCAATATTACATGAATCAAGTAGATTTTAATGAGGCACATAGCTTCAGTCGAATTAGTAACATAAACGTTTTATAGTGATAGATGTTCACCTGCCTAAAACACTGATGCCTTCCGTACATACTATAATTTCCAATTCTACACAAAATTCAAATACTTGATAATTTAATCAAAATATTACAAATAATTATTTCATATTTATTAGAATAACTGATTATTTCACCTAAATATATTTGATTATTATTAGAATGTTACTATATACGTTTTGAGATATTTCCAATAGAATACAATTTTTAAATTAAAAAATTCTTGAGCCATCAACAATGATTCTATTGTTAAATTATCCTTCATAACATAAAACTCTTCTGAGTAAGAATGCTATTTTTTATAAAACTGTACATAATACATTTTAAACATTTTTGACTAGAAATAAATAACCAATTTATAATATACTGGAACACGAAAGATTAAAAAAAAGAAGATAGAATAAAAAGAGACTTTTACACATATGATAAAATTAGGTTTTGATTTATTTCTACATTTAACAAAGTACTTCCAACACAATATTAATTTTCAGGTAGTCGCAGAATAAATAAAATATCAGTTTCATTCATTATTTGTAAAATTTATTAATACATTTAAATAACAGCACATGCAGTTTCTTGCTATCAAACAAATTTAGATGAAAAATTTGGATTATGTATTTTTAAATTTTTAACTAAGTTTTCTAAAATAAGTTTTTTTTCTAGATTCTACTTATTTGATTGCTACAAAAAGTTACAGTGCATCATATTTTAAATATATTAATATAAAAAAACAAATATATAAAAGAGCAATTAACATTACTATCTTCAAAGATTTTTACATTTGTTATAATTTTAAATGTGATGTAATTTTTTTTGTATATATAAAAAGTATTAAGTTCTAGACAGATGTTGCAACTTGAAAACCGTTGGAAACTGATCAGGAGGTAGTATCAAAGCGAGTATCACAAATTTACGTAAATTCAAAGCGCCTAAAGTTGAAGAAACCAGAGATATACCACAAGTACTCAGTGAAAGTACTTTAAGTATACTATTATTACTATGTATTTGAAGTATATGACTGTAATAAAATAATGAATAAAACTGACAATACAATAACAGTAAATGAATAATGAATGATAATACATTTTGTTTGTAAATATCAAAGCAACAATAAAAATTTTTAACATTCCAATTGAACAGAAAACATTAAATAATATACCACACCTTCGGTTAAAATAAATTAATTAAAATTAGTAATACTTTACAGTCTCAATGCGTTTTTTAATGACAATGGTAAAAACATTTGGTGAAAGAAAAACAAAAAAAGTATATAAATTGCACTAATAAAAGTGAGTAAATACAATATTAAATATTTCTAATTTACAAATACATAAAAAAGCTATATGGATAAAAACATATAAAAGTACAAAATAAGTAATAAATTGCACTAAATTTCTACAAATAATTACCTAATTATGGCATTAATTTTTGTTACAAAAAAAATGTTATTTACAATTTATATATATTACAATTAATTGAACATTAAGTTTTATGTGGCAACTGTTAAATATACATATATGGCTGAGTATTAATTTGTTTCAGAACAAATGTTTTGTTATTTACTTAAAAAGTCCTGCTTTTTATTATATTAAAATAATAACGCTTCAACACAAATAAAAATATGAAAACAAAAATGTTATTCCTTTTTTTTAATACGAAAACTAAAACAGATTTCTGTATTAAATATTATGATCTTACGCCAATAATGAAAAGGGAATTAGACATATAATAAGTAACTGATGTATGACAATCAACAATAGAGCATTTAGTTACCTAATATAATTAAAATGATAATTTGATATGTAATACATTGACCAGAAATACAGGAACAAAAATGTATCATATAAAAATATAAACACTAACAACAACAGTCCTCATTTCCACACAAACAGCATTTTTCTAACTCAAACCGGATATGTAATTGTCAAAATTTCAACACTTACAAAGAATATTCTTCCTAATTTGATCCTTAGACTTATGTAGAAACAGGAATTTGCACGTATTTATTTTTTAGTATTAGATATACAGTATCTCATACAGTGAGACCAAGAAAACTTATATTATATGTAGTTTTGATCTGAGACCCAATTTCACGACGACATATCTCCAGTTCTATTAGTGGCAGAGAGTTCAATTTGGGCTCATTTTGTTCGTAATGTAGTCTAGTATAAATTAAGTTCTATGAATTTTTTTCATCAGAATCGTTTAAAAAAATGTGCAAGATGATATACAAAAAAAATGACATTTTCAATGATTTTTTTGGGGTGGAGGAGGAAACAGAGAAATAAATCTCACCCAAGATACCAGACTTGCTAAGGCCAGCTCTGTTAGACAGACTGTATATCCAGTAAATCGGATTCACAAACATGTAACTAAATTTTTCAGAAGTAAATGTACAATTTTTTTTAATAAATATGTAGAAGATTACCCTGATTTCTCTATTTGAACAAAAAGTATATATTATTATGTCTAATCCCCTTACTTTATACATAATTATACAAATTTATTTTCCTACACACATAATACTAGACACTGAATATTTTTCATTTAATTATTACTGTTGGTGTTTACCCCACATTATATTATCTAATTGAGTATATTATATAAACTATTTACTTGTACTCAGATCCAAATTAAGTTATTACAACCATTTACATAAGGACAGAATTGCTTTACGATATATGAAATGATATCTAATATATTCGAATAATTACGTGATAAAAATGAATTATTTATAGTTGTTACTTTTTAAAAAACAGTTTCCAGTGAATATATAATAATTTTGCAACTACTATTGCTATTTGTTCATTTAATTATTAAAATTATTAATACACCTAAACAAACATTAATTCAGAGAGATATTTGCACGAATAAATTATATAATAGGAGTAAAAAAAATCAATAATAAATATAGATGTGTTTATATATAAAATACGTAATAAAAGCGTAAATATGTTATAATTAGAGAGAAAATGTCACGAATAATATGTGATGTTTGTTAACTCTTAATAAAAATGTACTAATGAATATAATTGTAATGAATCTTTTTGAATAATTAATTCATTTAAAAAATGTATTTTCAACTATCTATCCTCATTATATTAATTTATATTGGTAGGAGGATTATTGCAAAACATTTTTTTTTAATTTTGTAAGTTGACGTATTCAATATAAAAAAGCCTAATAAATATCTAATTTCAAATGCATGTTTCAAACATGCATTTTTGTCCGTCTCAGAAACTTTCAACAAAACTAGCTGGGAATAATCCAGTGCGGCCAGTTCTTTGCTGAGTTCCTTTATACCAACCGTCATCTCTTTTCTTATGTACATAAATAATATCATTTAGTTTCAGTTCGAGTTCGTATTCACTGTTAGGAGGGTAAGGAACAATACATCGGAAACGCTCACGGCCAGGTGTGACAGGGACAGAGGATCCTGTGGTGGTTGCAGGTTTGGTTTTAGTTGTGGCATCCAGAGAGTTTGTTTTACGGTGGTGGTTCAAACGAGGGCTTGATGTTGTCGCTACGCTACTCGCTTCTCCATGTCTGTAAGTCAAATATCAAATGTTAAAAAAGTTATCACAAATAATTGAATAAATTATTATTGAAATTTAAATAAATAGTTTCTTTGTTAATAATTTCAAACATCGAAATTTTACCTCATTTTGTACATAAAAATTATTAAAAATAGTAATTGTCAATTAAAACATGTATAAAAATTAAGTAAATAATACTTGATAACATCATTTTGCGAGTTTCAAAATATTTTTTGAAAGGTATTTAGTTAGCACTGAAATCAATGCAACAGTGCAAACGGCTTTGTTAGTAGTATATTGGCATACTGCATACACATTACACACATACATCTTATGCAACGTTGCCACACTTCTAAAACTACTGATTTTCTAGTTTTTAGTTAATATTTTTGAAACGGGATACATTTAATTTTGTGCATGATAATTCATTAAGGTTCATAGTAAAAAATTTCTACAGAATTTATTAGAAATGAGAGTGTCATGTATAAATCTGAGATGGATTTCATTATTTTTGTTTCAGTAGCTAACATCCTTAAATTGAAGATAAACTTGTACACCATTTGATTTCTACAAAATAATCTATTCTATTTGTATACAGAAATATCAAAAATCTATGCTAATTGTTACTTAAGCTACAATTCAAAATACATAGTAATTACAAATTACATTAAGAGAACATCCATAAACCATGTAACTCATTTACAACATGGGTTGTAAATGGGGGGAGGGGGTTCCAAAAATTCTAGAAAAAAGCATTACATAGTTTATAGATATTTCTTAAAAGTTCCAGAAACAATGTGCATGTAAGAAATTTAACTGTAGTGAATTCTAGTTTTTATTGTGAGATACGGTTAGAGTGAAAAATTATAATCTGCACTTATTACTTATTTCTCCCATTTACAAAATTTCTTCTCATGCAGATTATAATAAACTTGATTATTGTATTTTGTTTTTGACTCACATAAACATGGGTAGATAATTTCCATCTAATTGCAAGAATCACACAAAATCTTAATATCTGCAAATATTTAAAACTGTCATATAAACAAAGAATTTACTGCCTATCAATTTTTGTCAGGATTGATAACTTTTAAAGGTATTTTCATAAGAAATTGTTAGAATTACAAAAACATGACCAATTCAGTTAGTAAAAACATAAAAAAAAGCATGTGATCAATGCAAACAGACCTTGTGTGTGCAGGTACAGAAGTTACTTGCATGATGTGCAGACGTTCCTTGAGACGTTGGCTTGATGTACCTGACAGTTTAGACTCGACGTTTACAGGTAACGTTTGTAGGAGTTGGCTTGGACAAGAGCCAGACCTGCAGCGCAAGCGGTTAGCACAAACATTTATAGACACGTTCAAAGTTAATTTAATTTACATAATGCATTTATGAAATGATAGGTTATGTTTGACAATATTTGAAATTTGATTGTTGATTTAATTGAAAGTTGAAATTTGATTGTTGATTTAATTGAAAATTGAAATTTGATTGTTGATTTAATTGAAAATTTATATGAAACAAACAATGATACCTATTTGATCAACAATGCTAACAAGGCATAATCTAAATTACTAATACACAGTCAGTTTGGTCTTTTTTATGGATTTTTCTGTGTAGCAAACAAATATATTGATAAACATTTGTTAGACTGTGACATATGCTGCACTCATTCCATACATATTTAAATTATGGAATTCTACAACGCAACCTGTCCTTATACAATTTTTTTTTAAATTAAATTTTCTGTGGAATGTATGTATCGCATAAAAAAAGACTACTGTTTATTTTGTGTACAATTTAAAAATACAGAAAAGGATAATTTGAAACATTTTCACTACTTATACAAAACTATTAATTAATAAAAAGGATAAAACTTATAAATTGTATTTTTAACTAATATAATAATTAAAATAAAATTTACAATAACACAGATGATTTTGAACAAAGTTAAAAAAAACAAACAAAAAAGCATGCAATGCTGTATTAAAGCAAAAGCAAATCATTTAAAATATAAATAAACTCAATTTTTACCTGACATGTACAGGATGTGACGGACTATGTGTGTGAGTACTAACAGTTTTATCTTCAAACACTGGATTATCCATACTGTATCCAACCGCAGGTGGAGATTTAGAACGTTTCATACTTGTTAATCTTCTCATCAAACTAACTGTACCTTTTTCTTTACGTTCTTTGTTCTGTTAACAGTAAATATACAAATTAATAATTTATTATACATATATACGGTATTTTGATTAACTATAAATTGAATTAGTAATAAGATCACTAACGTACCTTTTCAGCTGGCTTCATCTGTCCTTGAACACCACCAACATTAGTAGACTGGATAGTGGCAGGCGAGGACGTTGCCATCACCGCACTCTGACTCCGTCCCAGCGGAACTGTTGCAGTATTGTCCGGTTGCCCGTGCCACGAACAAGACACTGTAGATGTGGTCGCTGAGCTTGGACTCGTAGACCTTGGAGGTAGTTCAGGTGGCTGTCTTGCTGAAGTCATAGAAGAATTGGTCACTGATGTGCGATTCTGAAACATTCCAGACGAGTTCCTTGGTTCGAGTGCAGGACCGTTTCTAGGTGAAGCCGTTTGTTGGGGTATTCCGGAACTTGTTATTCTTGTTACATTCCTGGCTAGGGCGACGTAGTTTCCAGGGAATACCCCACATTTTTGAGTTCTGTTTGAGGTGCCCTTAAACCAACCATCTTGACAGCGTTCTGTTACCATATAAATTCCACCTGCAAAAGAAAATTTAATAAACAATTGTCAATAATATAATAGTAATAGTCTCACCTTTTCTTAATTCCAGTTCATCAGGTTTTTGAGGTTTATACGGATACAAAGCAACGTATGCAGCCGGAGCATGACTAACAGTGGCACTGGTCCCGTGATTGTTTTGGGCAGGCACAGGTGGTGCATGTGTCGAGTTATCTCCAGACCGCCTTGACCTATCCTGTTCTGCAACGTCCGTGCTCAGTATCTCAGCTGAATGACGGTGAGACGTATGGTGATGATGGCCTACGTTCAACGAACTAAAACTATGCCGTTTTTCTTTTTGTTCTGCATTTTGCGAAGAGGATACACGTAACATTAACGGAGCAGGTGGAGTCGGTCTGTGTGGAGGTGACGACACATTGTTTGGACCGTTTCTCGGTGGTGGAGAACTAGGTGAAGATGGGGCAGTGCTAGAACTGGACGAAGTGTTACTTGAGCTTGTGTTTGGAGTTGTCGAAGGACTACTTGAAGACGTAGTAGTTGATGTTGATTCTGAACCAACTTGAAGCGAAGATGTAACAATCTGTGGAGTTGTAGTTGGATGTACTACACTTGCTGTTGTAGTGACTGAGTTACTGTGGTCAGTTAAAATAACAGGAGGACTTTCTTCTGTCGGTGTAGGAGGTGCCACTCGTGATGGTCCAGGTTGACAACTAGAAAATATAATAAATAGTCCATATTTAATAACTAACTAATGATAATAACTCAGATATTATTACTTTGTCGATAATTTCATCAATGATCTCGCCAATCCATTTAATTCCACAAAAGCCAACGGAAATATGCCGACTCTCTCATTTAGACGCCCTTCAGCCCAGTTCTCGTCAACTCTCCTGATTACGTTTATAACAGCACCTTTATTAAATGCCAGACAACCTTCTTCGTCTTCTCCTGTCATACGAAAATCATAAAGGGCTTTACACTGAGGAATATGTGGAGGTAGTGGGATTAATATCTAAAAATAATTGTTAAATTAAATATTATTTATAAAAATTACAAAATACAGATAGGTACTCCTTAATTTAATATTATTTATTAATGTATCTAATACTTACATCGACATATATTGAAGGAAAAACTCCTTGTTTTCCATTACTTTCTCCGAAATACCAGTGAGTATCAATTTTTTTACGTAGAAGAATTAAATCACCTTTTTTGAAACTCAAGTCACTGTAAATAAAAAGACAGATTGGTAATATTTTTTTAAATGAGATTTAAATGTATTTAGAATTTATCTGAATAGAATTTTTTATGTTAGTATATCTGTTTTGATTTGTTATTTTACTGTGTGCTGCATATTCTAAACCTTTATAACTTCATCAAATTTATGAATTTCCCTATAATATTTTATAGACTAATTTTAGAGGTCTTTTATTTTAAGAAAATTAACTAGAAGTTTGATATTTTAATTCAGAAAAAAACATGATTTATTGCTTCAATGTCCAAATTATTTAATGGTGAATTTGCCCTATTGTTACAGTCTATACTACAGTACTTAAAATAAACTATAATTTATAATATATATTTTCTGAAATATCAAAAAATATAGATTCACAAAATAATTTAACAATAAATAACCAAAAGTATTATAGTAGTAGTACTGTTTTAGATATAAATAAGATAGCCCAAATAAAAACCAGCAAGATTAGGTACTTATCTTGGTCATTGTATGAATCACTATGTGATAAACAATTTTTTTTTAAAATACATTCAATTATTTTAATTCATAGTTTTTCGTTAATAAATTATAATTTTATTCTACCACAGAAAATAATTTTTTTTCATAGTAATATGTAAATACTATATATTGGGTATAATTATATAGTCTTATTTAAAATAAATAACAAAATTCATCTCTACAGATCACTCAAAACATAATGTATTATGTTAATAAAAAACAAAGTAATGATAAACATACTCTGGTTCTTTTGACTGATAGTCATACAGCGCTTTGGCATGAGGTTGATGTAATGAAACAATCTGTTGCGTTGGTCCCTTATTAGATACTTGTATTCTATCTGTTGTGATTTGTGACACCTGATTGACATATTGGTGCTGATGAACAGGTGCAGTTTGATTTGTATGCTGACCTCGAACAAGTACTCGCTGATGCTGTTTCTTTGGGGCATTTCTCATGCCTTCAAGAATCCGCATCAGTAATACATTTGGTGGAAGATCATCTATTTTGATATCTATAAGTACTCGACATTCTGGACACCTCAATTCTTTGTGTGTGGTAAGTATATCTTCTAAACATTTCTTGCAAAACGTATGTTGACATGGGAGAACTTTACTTGATGTATCCAATCTTTCTAAGCATACAGAACACTCTAACAAATCGTTTAACATACACTCATCCATAGTAATTCACGTACACCTGATTGGTGCGGTAATTGATTACGCAAGGTGAACAAAGCACTAATTCAACTATATAATAAAAATTCACTAGTTAAAAACTATTTCACTTATGTTGTTTGTACTTTTAAACATACAGGTGTATATCGAAATTCATTATACTACTTAAAATTAATATAAAAATATTACACTATTAAACAAACGTCCTTGTACTGAAAGTGCAATCACTTGCATACAAGAACAAGAATCAATCACCCTTTTACCATTTCCGGTTACAAATTAACTTTTTAATTATTCGATGATTGGTAGTGGCGAAAGGGTGCGGCTGACGTCGTAGTCGATTGAATACTAATGTGTGAATTTTTATTTGTATATCAATTTCTTTTTTGTAATACTTGATCAATTGAAATTGTTATCATCAAAAGATAAACCACATTAAATAAAAATTATTTTTAAGTATATGATTTTAAGTCTTAGACCAGTGCTACGAACGCTACGCTTTATAAAAAGAGATGCACTGTGTATATTCCATCCTCTTTTTGGTTGAGACGTACGTGTTTTATATATACGTTTCTAACCTAAAATTTAATGGCTGTCAGATAGTGAACAAAAACATTGTATTGTAATTGATGATTTAAGTTAATAAATAATAATATTTTATTTTTCGGTTTACCATAATGGTTAAAATTGCATTACAAATAAGAATTACGTTAGAAAATCTTGAAAAAGTATATACAAATCATCCTCATTATAGTTTTCATGTGAAAATAAAATGTTTAAATTGCGGCGAAGAGTCAGATAAATGGCATGATATAACAGAATCAGAAACATTTCCATCTCGTATAGGAAAATCTGAAGTACACTATATGGCAAAGTGTAAACTTTGCACAAGAGAAAATAGCTTAGATATAGTCGAAGGCAGTAATGGTAAAAAATTTTATTAAAAAAAATCTAGTTATATAAGATACTTTTTAACTAAGTTATTGTTACTACTAGAAAATTAAGAAACTGTGGTTTCTTAATCACTTAAACTAAATACTTATATACACCTTAACCACAAGAAAACAATGTCACTTGACACATGTTTCGACTTCACAAGAAATCCTTATTAGGAGCTAAACTGATACAGTTTTAGTCAAAACCTGTATTTATACTAAAAGGGCTTAACAGTAGCATACTCTAGTTTGAACCTTTAGCCCCTAAGTATAATTTGACTAATCTAATTTTTGTGCTAAACATATGATTATGCTCAAGGATCTCATTCCAACAAAAAAAGCTATTTTGGAAAAAAACAATGTAGTTTTTACAATATACAACACTTGCACTTATAAATAGTGATTGTTAACCATATTATATTATGATTGTTAACTGACAATAATTTAACAATTACATTTTAATGTTGCTAATTCATTGTAGATTGTTTGTAAATGTAAATAATTTCTCTTTTGGTAGGCCTTCAGTTTATTAGTAATTAATAAATGAAATTTATTTAATGGTCTTTTTAAAATCGTATAACAATAACATCAACTGCGCAGTATATTTAAAAATTTTTTTTTTTTAATTATAACGAATTTCACGACCCTACTAACATTTTTAAAAAGTACTACATACGCCTACAGATGACTTGCAATCAATTAGCATTATCAAATATTAATTTCAAAAAAATTGTCGGCTAACAATAACTTAGTCACTTTTTAGGTGAATATTTAAATGATGACCAAGGTAATTTCAAAACATTAGTGGTATTTGACTGTCGAGGCATTGAGCCTATTAACTTTGAACCACGTCAAGGATGGATTGGTATTGCTGAAAGCGGTAAAACTTTTAATGATATTGATTTGACAGAAAAAGAGTGGGCTGATTATGATGATAAAAGTAATCAATCTGTAGGAATATATGAATTTGAATCAAAGTTTATCAAAACAAAATAATAATTGTGAAATAAAATAAAAGTATGTATCTAATAAAGTACTCTATTTTTACATTAATAAATTTTTTGTTGTAAATTGCAATACTTTTTTTTTGTATAATGTGAGTAGCTTATATACTTTTTAATAAACTAACATATGGAATACACTTACATGTATTATTTTTCTCCAAATATGAGAATAGTTGATCTAAATATTTTTTTTACTAATCAAAATTTTTGGAACATTACCTTTAGTAACATATTTTAGAGCCTCTAAAAAATTTTTTGTAGAATTTGTTTCGATCGGTTTGTTTCCCTCCTGCTATGGACTTATGCCACTGAACATTACAAGTGAAAGTAGTAAAGGTAAAGAAAGTTAATAAATGAAAATTCTTACATTTAGCAATATTTTTAGCCCTTAAAATGAGGTTGATCCCCCCTTAATATATATTTATACCTGACTTTTACCAGATCACATAGAAGTTGTAAACCAGTATTAAAAAACATATGATATAGTGGAGTCATATAACCGAATTTTTTTGTTGAATAAAACAATCTCTCCCTACAGCGATTTTATGATTTTAAAATGTTCTAGGGATCAAGAGAAGTTCATAACTGAGTTTGTGGATTAATCCGTTTTCCGCGCGGTACTTTTTTCACGACTTTTCCGAAAAATCATCGATTTTTCCTGTTTGCGGTTCGATTTTTCGCGAATATCTCGGCTTCTACTTGATTAGTATCGACCAAAAAAAAATAGGGACACTCGTAACGAACCCCTCTATCGATCTGTGGGAGGCGGAATCCTATAACTTAATTTATAACTTCAAAAAAAATTACAAACTGCGCATATAACAGATTTTTTATTTTTTCTCAATTACTTTGCAACAACTATGAATATTTTGATGAAAATAAGGAAAAATGTACCTCTTATGATCCTTAATAAACCTACCAAGTTTAATTTCAAAATATTCAAAATTGCCGCCAAAATTTATATTTTCAAAAAAAAATTGATTGACGCGCCATCTTTGGGCAAACCATCGTAGAGCAATTTTGTTTACCTAAAAAATTGTAGGGTATTTTATGCCCTTTTAAATGATGTATATATACTTACCCATACATTCTGAAACACAAAAGTTATTAAGATTTTTCTGAACTGATTTTTGCTTTTTCGGATTGTTGGCGTAAATACATTTTTCCCGCTTAACATTCATTATTGTTCAAAACAAATTACAAAATTTAAAATATAGTTAAAAGTTAAGTGTTTGAAACAAATTTAACATATTTCTTCTATATTAATTAGTAGGTCGCCCCAAAAATTCTGTAATTTTAATTTTTAATTTTTTTACCTGCACAAATTAATCAGTTTCTGATTCAGAAATAATTGTTACGCTAATGAGGCTTGGTTAAAATATATATTTTGAGTATTAGTGTGTAATTTTATGTTGTTCTCATAAATAACTTTGAATTTAATTAACTTTTTTTTCGTTACTAAAAATAAAATTTCAAATAAAATATATTTTGAACAATAAAAACTGATTATTTTGTGCAGGTGAAATTTTAAAATTACAAAATTTTTGGGGCGACCCACTAATTAATATAGTAAAAATATGTTAAATTTGTTTCAAACACTTACCTTTTAACTATATTTTAAATTTTGTAATTTGTTTTGAACAATAATGAAAGTTAAGCGGGAAAAATGTATTTACGGCAACAATCCGAAAAAGCAAAAATCAGTTCAGAAAAATCTTAATAACTTTTTTGTTTCAGAATGTATGGGTAAGTATATATACATCATTTAAAAGGGCATAAAATACCCTACAATTTGAGATATACAAAATTGCTCTACGATGGTTTGCCCAAAGATGGCGCGTCAATCAATTTTTTTTTTTAAATATAAATTTTGACGGCAATTTTGAATATTTTGAAATCAAACTTGGTAGGTTTATTAAGGATCATAAGAAGTACATTTTTCCTTATTTTCATCAAAATATTCATACTTGTTGCAAAGTAATTGAGAAAAATGAAAAATCTGTTATATGCGCAGTTTGTAATTTTTTTTGAAGTTATAAATTAAGTTATAGGATTCCGCCTCCCACAGATCGATAGAGGGGTTCGTTACGAGTGTCCCTATTTTTTTTTTGGTCGATACTAATCAAGTAGAAGCCGAGATATTCGCGAAAAATCGAACCGCAAACAGGAAAAATCGATGATTTTTCGGAAAAGTCGTGAAAAAAGTACCGCGCGGAAAACGGATTAATCCACAAACTCAGTTATGAACTTCTCTTGATCCCTAGAACATTTTAAAATCATAAAATCGCTGTAGGGAGAGATTGTTTTATTCAACAAAAAAATTCGGTTATATGACTCCACTAATAGGTAGGTACTTATGGAATTTATCAAATTTAAGTCATATAAGTGAAAAGATTTTAAGTTAAAATTATGTTTTTTTTTTTTTTTTTTAATTTATTGATAGATAATTATTATTAAAAAATAAAAAATATATTTTGATAAAACAAACATGATACATGTATTCAAATTTTATAATAAAAGATTTTCAGAATTAGTGTGTAACACTTTAAAAAAGAACCTGAAATAAGAAATTGCGAAACAAAAATAAAAAAGAACAGCTGTTTAAATATATTTAAATTTATTAGTTATTAATATCAGAAATTATAAAACATTTCAATTGTTTTAAATATATAATCTGTTTAATATACTATGTTATTGTTCAACAATTTAATATACACATAAATATACAGATATAGCAAGTTTTGTGTTTGTTCTATATACAAAATGAATCCTACAATAGCCGTGAATACATTCTTATTTTGATCACATTTTTACCCTTAGACTGTATTTACAATTAGACTAAACATATGAAATACACAATTAATACTTTAATTAATTTAAAATTACTATCCGATTATAAAAAAAAAATGTATAAAAAATTACATTTTCTTTTTTTTACATTTTCACCTTGATTAATAATTAATCACAGTGTATCCATCATTTTTAAAGTGATCATGTATTTCTATGTTTATTTTAACTGTTAATCAGGCTTTTATACAGCGATATTTTAATTTTAAATAAAATATATATATATGTTATAACTTTCTCTTATACATAACAGGCTTCCTTGGATTCATAAGAATTTATATAATCATCAAGCTCAGGAAAGTTAGCATTCCAAATATTCAACATCGAAAATATGGTTACTTTAATTAAAATTAGTAATTAATGAAAACTTTTTAGATATACTATAAAAAAGTTGGAGATATTTTACTGAACAAAATATTCTTATAAAGATCTAGTATATTTCATTTCAAAATTACTAAATGTAATAATTTTGATGTTATCTATTTAGAAGTACAGATATTTTTGAACTTATCCTCTACGCTTTGTGACATTTAATTATAAATAAAATACATTTGGTCCAAGCTCTAAAAGGATAAATATTATTTTTATAACACTATATGAAGTTGACCTGTCTATTAATATCTATTATCTCTTACATGGATAGTTTAAGGATATGTGCTATTTTAGACCATTTATTTCTATAAATTACAATATCTTTTTCATAAAAATTAGTTATATAAACAAATAATTATTTTAAGCATTTAAAAAATAAGCTTAAAGCATTTTTTTATCAAAACTTAAATTTTAAAGCAGTCTATATTGAATTGATTATAATAATGTAAGTATTAATAAATATAACATATAAATTCAGCTGAATATATTTACAAAACATAAATGATGAACCTATAGGTATAATTAAATATTTATAATTTATTAAAAAATGAACAAAACAAACTATCGCTGTAGAAATCAATGGTCTGAATATTGTTTTGCTAAAACGTGTCATTTTATATAAAACCGTTGGATTTACCATCTCCAACATTTCAAAAGTTTGTTGTTTTTATTGTGTTTCCTTATTTGCAAGTCTGAAACATCAACAGTAAACATTGTACATATTTATTAAATTTAAACAAAATGTTACACGCAAAACCGATTCAATATTGCATTCGTATTTAACATTTTACACAATGACCGTGCAACGTTGCAACATCTCTCCGTACTTACATTAACAGACATCACGTAGATGATTTCTTCATAGCTTGTTGTGCTCTCTGTTCCCATTCCTGTTTGCGCTGTTGTATTCTCTTAAACGGTGCCATCAGGTCTTCATTCTTTGTATCTTTGTTTTCATTTTTGTTGTTCTCTTCATCAACAATTTCAATGTTCTTTTCTTTTTTAATATTTGTTCTTATATTATTCACAGGTTTTTCGGGTTTTGGTTCGATGATTTTCGGTTTTGGTCGCTCACTTTCTTGATTTTGAAAAGAATTTGGTTTTTGAGTTTTTGATGCACCAAAACCTAATCTGACGTTATTGATAGTAGATGTTTTTAACAATGTTTCAGTAGCTTCTGTTTTAGATTCTACTAAAATCTCTTTAGGTTTTATAACATCTTTGGTATTTCTTCTTTCTTCATGAGGAGATTCAACTTCATTTTCTTTATCGCTGTCTCTAGATTTGACAACATTTGTATTTTTCTCTTCATCATCTAACATTATTAAGACTTGTTGACTCAATAATTCACTTTCTCCGTTCAACTTTAACGATCTCCTAGCAAACACTTTCATTAGTTCTGGTTCTTCGTCTCTCTTTATAGCAGGTACTGATTTCTTTCGCATTATAACTGGCTCTGGTGAAGACTCAGAACTTTTATGTTCTGATTTTTTATCGGCGTCATCATCTATTTTATCTACATTACTTCCATCACTTAGTTGTTTTCTAATAATGTCACGTTTAGGTTCAATTAGTTCTAAACTGTTTGATTTTTTCTTCAAGAATGGTTTCTCTATTAGAAATGATTGTGTTGTAGCTGTAGCGCTAGTTGACATTACATTTTTATTGTTGCTTGTATTATTTAGTGACCTCCATGGAGGTGATATCTGAATTCTTATCGGTGATGTACTTTTCAATGGTTGATTTGCTAATGCTGTGTCGATAAACATTTTTTTAGCATTTTCAACAGAAACTGAGTCTTCAATTATATTTTCATTAATTATTTCTTTCGCTACATCTGTTTTGTTCCCATTATTGTTATCACAGCCATTTTTTATTTCAATACTTTCAGAACTTACTTTTTCTATTATTTCTTTTTCAATAATTTCAACATCATCTTTACTAAATTTTCTTTTTGTCATTATTTCATCCATGTTCTTTTTCTGTATTTCTGTATCTTTGTTTTCATTTACAGAATTTACATTCAATGTTGTGAGTACTATGTTTGTAGTAGGTTTTACATCGACTTTATTTAATTGTATTTTCAAAAATTCTGGGACATGATCAGACACTTTGTCATTTGGTAAAGATGATTTTTTCTGTGGTGATTTGGACAACGCAGTTTCAGTGATTGCTGTTTCTAATAAATTCGATTCATTTGCGTTTTCAAATTTAGTTTTTTGAATTAATAACGTAGGACTTGTGTTTTTGGATACTTTTTTCTCTGGCGATTGTATGTTTTCCAAAGGTCCCGATAATGTAACTGGCCGAGGACTAACACTTTCAGTAGATGCGGATTTTGCATTTTCATTTGATGATGTCTTTGCAATAATGCTCTTTACACTTTCTAAAGATGCTGATTTTTTAATATTTAATTGTTTCGTCGAGTCTTCTGTAATTGTTACAGAAAATGATTTTGATATATTTTCAGAAGTCAGTTTCATTTCATTGACAGAATTATTCTCAGACTGTAACAAAACTCTAGATTTGTTTGAATTATCTGATTTAATAGTATGCTTTGTAATTTTTTCTGTGACGTGTGCTGCACTGCTAATAATTTCAACATTATTTTCAGATGTCAGTATTATTTTTGATTTATTTGAATTATCTGTTTTTACTTTAGTTTTTTCATCGATATTCTTTTGCTTGTTTGTAACAGGTTTAATAATCTCACTGTCATCCCAACCACAGTTTATATGATAAGGTAAACTAGGCATATCATTGAAATGATCCGAGTTAAGAGTAGTGTGCTTAAAACTGTGTGACTTAGATACAGGGCGAGATCCATGACTTGACAGTTCATTATCATAATTATGACTTAACGATGTAAAACGTATGTCTTCATCATTTGACAAACGTTTTTGTCGGTACGCAGATATTCCACCTATAGGTATACGTGAGGAAGGTGATTGCTGCATTTTGACAAAATTTTCAAAAGCTTTTTTCTGAGTTACTTTTGAAATATCATTTTTAACTGTTGGTGTATTATACGATATCTGCATACGGCTGATTTGTCTGGTTGAAACTGATTCTTGAACATCTTTTTCATTAACATCCGCAGGAGGCAGTGTTGGTGGAGAGATTGAACTTACATCAATCTTGCGTTGTCTTGGATGAGATATTTCAGTGACGACAGAATTTGTATCTTCATATTTTGGTAGAAATATTTGTGTGCTATAAGCTTCCATTCTTGAAATGCACGGTTTCTCTGATTCAGCAGGTGGGCTCTGAGGTACTGATTTTTCTGGAGAATTTTTAATTGGAATATATGGTTCATTGTTAGTTATCGACGTACTAAAAAATTTAGAGCTATCAACTTTAGAATTTGGTGGAGTTTTTGGTGATATATGTTCACGCATTTCATTCATAAAAATCGGTTGAGATTTAGAAATAATTGCTCGATCCAAAGATTCACTTTTATATTGAATGTGAGTACCTTCATTTCTCACAGTCGATGAAGTAATCTTAAGAGATAGATTTTCATGCATTCCTGGTATAGGTATTGGTTGTGATTTCAGTAAAGCCCGATCTAACGAGTCACCTTTTTGAACTGAACGAGAAGAAACTTTTGATTCCGTTTTTACACCATCCACTTCTGTTTTAATTTTTGGAAGATTTGGGGGTAATTTAGTTCTGGGTGATATTTGTGGCCCAGCTGATGATTTTGCTGTGTTTTTCTCATTTTGATAATCATCCTGGTTCTGTTGATATCTGGATTTTGTAAGTCCGGTTGGAGGAAGTTTTGTCAAAGGAAGTTGTTGTAATTTATCTGTCTTTACTACTTCCTTCTTTCTGATGAGTTCTGGACTTACTGGAATTTCTATCGGCTCCACTCGTTGTCTAGATGCTGGACCTTGTCTGTATTTATATGAAGATGTATGCTTACTACTGCTTTCAACAATCTTTGTTTCTTCAACATACTGTCCTTTATCATCAAATCTTTTCTTGATATTCATAGCATTGAATATTGATTCTTTTTGTTTTGCTGAAGTTACTACAACTTCATCTGATTTTTCTTTCTTCTTTTTACCGCTACGTCTCGAGAGCAATCGTCCAAAGAACGATTCTTCTTTTTTCTTTTCGACAGTTATTTCCTCTTCTTCATCTACACTGATAAATCCATCTCCAAGCTCGTTTGCATGTGACGATGAACGGATAAGCGAAGAGTTGGCAGCGGCATTTGATCGGCTGCGTGATAGATGAGCCGTGGTACTCCCGATTGTTTCTGACAGAGCTAGGCCGGGAGGAAGAGATGCAGACTTTAATCGGGTCTCTGAGGATACAACTGACTTCATGCCAACAGCTAGAAGCTCTGCAAAAGCAACACAAAAGCCATGCGATTAACGTAAATTAGCATATCAGTTCTGCACATGCAAAAAATATATTAATGTTGAAAAAAAAAACATATTAAGTGTCAATATGAAATTTCAAAAGTGCATATTTTCAATCATTTTGTTAACAGATATTACATTAGTTTAAATGTAAAATTAAGATTTCTTTTAGTATGTACAGGATGTAATTTCTGCTAGAACAGTTAATTGCAAATGAAATATAAAAAAGTAAAAAATAAACATATATAAAGCACTTTGTTATTTTATAAATGCAATTCACAATAAAAAATTTAGGGGAAAGAAAAAATCATTTTATTTCAATACATTTATTACTAAATAAATCACATTATTGATTAAATATAAACATAAATTCTGAATTGCATTAAACTTTCTTGAAACTTAGAACACACTTCAACTTAAAAATCGCAGACAAAAAGGAATTTAATTTACCTTGTTTTATTTCTGGAGTAACACTTCTCGCAGAAGAATCTTCATTTACTTCTGGAGTTGTCGGTAAAGATGTACCCGTTGTTAACTAAACACAAAATTATTAATTAACATCATTAAATTATTAATATATCTAAAAAAAATATCTGTTTTAAAGAATTCGTGTTTTTATTAAAATTAAATAATTTATACCTGCGGTACACGTTTCCTCCTAGGTGCTCCATGAGTTCGCTTAGGGCGCACAGCCATTTTGTGTCGTGCTGCGCTGTGGCTCAAAGGTATAGACGCTGGGCCACTCTCTCCGAGATCCAGCTCAGATTCAGTATCTAGAGTGTCTGCAACTGTTGCCCTTTTATCATACAGGGATACCTTTGAAGAATGAGCTGAATGGACTCCGAATGAATCCTGAAATTATAGTAGAAAATATGGCTTAGAATATTTTATTTAAAAAAAAAAAAAATTATTTATTTTTTTCAAGACAAAACTTTTTATTTTTTATTTTATAGTTACCAGTTTTTTAATATTTTTTTTATATTAGTATATAAAATCAAAAGGGGTTTAAATATACATAATAGTTACCTCATCCATTTCTGAACTTCCCATGCTAAGTAACGAATTGTCACTGCAGGTGCTATGGGATTTCCCAGGATGTTCCTATAACAAAGAAAAAAAATTATTATAATTAAGAATTATTTGTAAAAAGAGATTTTATAATAGTTAGCTGATAAATATAAAAACACTTTAATCTTTATAATTCGCTACAACATTGCCGTTTTACGATTTTCCTTATCTAACTACAATAAAAAATTTCAAAACAATAAAAATTATAATAATAGTGAAAGTCAGCAAAGCCCGAAAAAAATTGAGAAAGCAAAAGCGAAAAAAGGCCATTTAAAAATAATCGGCAAGTTTTTTTTAAAATTATTCCTCTCCCTGCTCAAAAAAAATCTGGCTACGCCACTGCACGAATCAAACTATTTTTCCAGAAATGGTATTTTTTCTATGCTTCCAATTATTTTTTTAGTTCGAAGGTACAAGTATGGAAATCATTTCTTAAAAATTGTCTACCACGTTTTGCGGGAAAATAATAAATAAAGTATATGTATGTATGCATTTCAAAATAGTTCATAACAAGAATCGTATATTGATACCCCTCCTATTAACAAAACAAACTAGTTATGAAATACCTTAAGTTCAAGCTTTTACTTTTTAAAATAAATTCTTATATATTTATATAGTAACTAAATGATTCTACGTCTTATTTTCTTGTATTTTAGTCAATATTTGTATGATGAGTTGTAAGGAAATTTCACTAAAAAATTTCGAATTTTTGATTTCGTTAAAAGTACGTTTATTGTATAGAAAATGACGTGAAAAGTTAAAATTTTCAAACCGCAGGTCTGTATCTCAAACCGTTCTCGAGATATAGCCTCTCAAAGTTTCAGTTTTTTCAAAATTTTGAAGAAAAATGGCCCTAACTTTTGAACGCGTGGTCGGAATTGATTTTAGTTGACGGATTTGAAATCAGCGTGTCAAAATCAATATAATGACATGTATAATACTTTAAAATCCGACAAAAAATTTTTGGCCAAAAATCGACATTTTCTTAAGGTATACCCCTTTGAATTTTTTCAATTTTTCGCGAAAATTTTTTTTTCGAGTTTTAAGATATTATACATGTCATTATATAGATTTTGACGCGCTGATTCCAAATCCATCAACTAAAATCAATTCCGACCACGCGTTCAAAAGTTATGGCCATTTTTCTTCAAAATTTTGAAAAAACTGAAACTTTGAGAGGCTATATCTCGAGAACGGTTTGAGATACAGACCTGCGGTTTGAAACAAACAACATTTCACGTCATTTTCTATACAATAAACATACTTTTAACTTCAATTCGTCATACAAATATCGACTAAAATACAAGAAAATAAGACGTAGAGGTATTATTTTTTTATAATTGAGAGTGTAAATCAATATTAAATGCTATTTTTGATTTTTGGTTAAATGTTTAAGTTGCGCATAAAGATGAATATTCTAATAATATTTTTAAATTATTTTTTAACTGAAAATACAGATTTGTATTAATTTACCCATAAAGTAAGGGAAACACTGCTTCCCCTGCTTCCATGGACGCTTCGCCACTCATTTTGCATATAGAGAATTATTGTTTTGTAACTTTTTTTTAATTTCGGCAAATTTTTCGAGATTATTCATATTTTCCCCGGAATGGTCAGGCAAATGACAAACATTAGATTCAACAAAAAAATAAAATAAAAAACTTCGAGAACTACTACTTACACCAACCTTCAGCCTAACCAATTTAGTTTTATATTGTAGTGTGATAGCAAAAAAAAATTATTTGATAAATAATACGTAATAAATAAATGAATAATAAAATAATACAATACTACCCAATAAAATCGTTATGTGCATAAGTGCATTACGTATCTAAAAAATAATTATACATTTTGTACATATTTGATTTATAAACTAATCAATTGTTTATTTAATTATATTATACAACAATCAATTATAGTTAACAAACTATAAACTAGTTCAATATACATAGGTAATAGGTACACTACATATTCTGATATAATAATTGTACATAATATATATTATAATATATTGTATATATGTATATGTATCGTTGATAATATGATGTAATTGAAATGAAATAAAGATGTATTATACTTTCACTGCTGTTTTTTCAGTTTTAATAATTATATATCAACAACCATATATATACACAAAAACATAATATCGCAATATAGGATATTACTCCATATTGCGAACCCTACATTTTTCATTTGGCTACACAGTTTCATTATTGCAAATGGTTACAATAATTAAACTTGTGTCAATTCATTGTTGAATTAATGCTTTTGAATTTTTCAAACATGTTTTTAATTTCCTGTAGTAAATAAAATGTGTTTATACATACATAGATAGTATGTATTTAAATTATTTACATAATTACTTACATAAAAAAATTAATTATTAAGTAGGTACCGAGTACCTATTTATTAGGCACATATTAAACATGTTAATATAAGTTAATTTTTCGTTGTATTTTGTAACTGAAAATAATCTTTGGTATGGAATATGGTAATGCCCTAATATTTGATTTCATATTATCATATAGCATAAAGGGGGGGCTCTACTCCTCTACTGACCTTCCTTTTGTAAAGTTGTTGTACAACGAACAATGTCCTTTTTAGGTTTAGGGACTGAAAAGTTGGCAACCCTAATTGTAAGCATAGACTAATTATAGCGTTCTAACAGCGAAAGTCAGATCAAAATTGATTCAGTAGTTTTCGTATCATGTCGAAATAAATACATAAACAGACAAAATTTTTAAAAACTATCAAAATGGACTCAATTCATTACGTTGCCTGTAAAACAAATAATAAATAAAAAGATAAATATTTATATTATATCTATAAAGAGTCACATCCTATCACGAGCCCCCTAAAAAAAATTTCCTTCTTTCAATAAGAAAAAAAATCTCATAGGTAAGTTTGAATTACCTCTTTTTTCGGTCATTTAATTAAACATTTTAATTCGTACTTACAACTAGTGTAAAAAAATTAACAGTAGATTGAGGATGTAATTTTAAGCAAAAAACTTTATATGAACATGTGTCCGGAAATTCTTCGTGAGGGAGCTACAGCCTTCCAAATATTTTACCCAAAATTAATGTGGTACAGTTATTAAATTTTATTATTAATAAGTATTATCGATTTCCATTAGCAAACAATAATAATTTAGACCAGGGATTTATGGGGCCAGTGGGCCCACCGATTTTTATCAAATATTTTTTTGTTCTTTAATTTTTTCCCGAGTTGGGTACTTGTAAAAGATTATATGACACAAAATAAACAAAAACAAATTAAAATGTATGTAGATACATTTTAAAGAAAAATGTCTAGGTTAATAATCTACAGTGATGTCATAAACTCATAATATAAAAGTATAAAGTAATAGTTTTACATATTTACTTACTAATTTGTCAACTTTATCTTTGTAGGCACATTAAAATATAATTTTTTAAACACTAAAGATTTTTAAAAATTACTAACACGAGAACATATTTTTTAAAACTGATCTAATATGAACATTTTAAGTTGGAAAAAAGATTAATAATTATTTATGAGAACAAAATAGAATAAAAATCAAAAGATTACCGAGATAACGTACCATATCATTTTTTTAACATAAGTAATTATAGTTAAATCTATTAATCAATATACTGTCATACCCAGTACGTTTGACGTACCTATAGAAGAACTTGATTTGTTATCACTTATCAAATTATGAGGTGTATATAGGTATATATTTTTACATTTCAAGTACCTAACGCATACTATTATTATTATAAACAATATTTTTAAATACATATACACTTTATTTATTATAAATTATAAACAATAATGAAAGGTACTTGTCCATGGGCGCCGGCAGAATTTCTTTTAGGGGGGTGCATTAAGATATATTCAGTTTTCATATATATAAAATTCGAAACTGACACAACTAAAAAAAAAAAAAGGTCCTCAGTTTTATTATTTTCACTTATGAATTTTTTTCCATTTTGCCAGGGGGGTGCAAGTGCACCTCCTTGCACCCCCCCTCCCGGCGCCCATGTACTTGTCTATTATGCCGGCACCAGTACGAATGCATACGAATATATATGAAATACGTATTTATGGGCCCTCCTTTTATGCAACGAAAAATAATCAAAAAAAGGTGTATCCTCACTTCGGCCTTTTCTCACAGTTTCAATTTTTTTTAATTTACGGGTTCTGTTCTAATTTTGAAATTAACATTCTAAGCTCTACAAGTTTAAAATTCTAATAATTTGACTACTTTTTTAAACCAAAGATGAAATATATTTCATACAAAAATTGTTTATTCTAAAAATACAAATAAAACTTTAAAATCTTTAAATACACAATATATTTTCATGACACGTGCGCTTACTTATTTTTAAAACCGACTATACTTTTTATTTTCGTAATTAATTTATGTCATATATTTAACTATTTTGGATTTTTTTAAAATTCAATTTGGATATACAACAACTTCAAGAGGAAGAGGGAGTGTACTAATGTGTCGAACATAGTAGGCCATAGTAGACTCTTACCCAGGGCTGTACTATAACCAGTTTTAATTTATGATTATTATTTTTGTGTTTGGGGGAGGGGGGAGGTTCAATTTTTATACGTATTATACAGAAAATAAAACAAAATGAAGATAATTAAGAAAAAAATTATCATATTTAATTGTTTTATTGGCAAAATACAAAATATTAATTATTTGTTTTCGGTTAATTTTATAATCAGCCGAAATCCCACCGCACAAACATACAGACATTTGGATTTTATGACTTGTTTTCTTCTTCTTCTTCTATAATCGGATTACACAGCGTGCACGCACAGGATGGCGTACACAGAAATGGGAACAACCGAGACAATAAAATAATACATTTTACACGCAAACTCACTAATTCTAAATTGAATTTATATATAATACATATAATATGTAGGATACCCTCATTATATAGAAGTATATCATCGACTAAGGCTTTCAAAATCTATTAGCGGAATCATTTTCCAGTCGAAATGAAGTCAATTGAGAAAATCTAATAGATTCTATATTGTGCATGCGAATTCAGTCTACGGGTTTTAAGTCGACTCTTAAAGAAATACTATATGAGTACGTTTACACAGTGCTTTTATTCCGGTTTAACTATAACCGATGTAATAAAACCAGGTGTAAAAGTCCGTGTAAACGGCACTTTACACTCGACATAACTAATCGGGTTTAGTTATGCTATTCCTCTTGGTCTACGGGAATAGCATAAGTAAACCGGAATAGAGCATCTGATTTTTAAGGAAATATTGTGAATTAATATCCATAGAAAGCAACACGAATTTAAATTTAATATTATTTCCTATGGCTTTCAATATTTTAATAATGAACAAGTAAATTTTTTTTTAAATATCAAACATAAGAAAAGTCTCGTAAAAAATATATACTTACGAAGCTTAAAATTAAACACCAATTTCAAAATAATAATGCCCAGTTTCACAAACGACAGATATCTGATATATTTATCTCAATCCTAAATACATCAACCGATATCTGTCTCTTTTACATTGCCAACTAAGGACTTTCTGATCAAACCCAAAGAAACCGAACAGTATAAGGTGAACTATAGATACCCATCGTTAGTGAAACCGGGCATAACGATAGTATTAAACTCGTGGTTTTCTGGGGAGTTTAAAGAAAATCTGAATATAAAAATAGAGGATTCTCAAAATAGTGGGAAATTTTCTATTTGGCGTTTACATAATAATTTCGTCGATTTTCTCTGTTCTATAGTATAAACATCGCAGTCTCCCAAATTTATATACCAACAATACGATTTTTATTAATATCAAGTCACTTAAGATTGGAAATCCATATTTTATATTATGTATCTTGGTCAAAATATTATATTCACGTCAATTGTTGGTACAGCAAAGTTTCACATATATAAAAATAAATGAGCATCACATTCTTAAAGATCAGGTCACAAGTACCTATTAAATGCATAATTAAACTTTACAAACAATGGACAGTAACTCACAAGGTAGAGACTTTTTATCGAATTAAAATTAAAATTGTTTTGTATAATATGTCTTCTAATGATTATAGCACACCTAATAATCTAATATTATAAATTTAATAGGTCAGTAATTGTGGTAGGTAATGAGACAGGATACATTTTATGTTATTTGTATCATTATTAGTTATTTACGTGTATGTTGTTTTATTTTTAATTAAAAAATACAATGAGATCGAAATAATTTTCTTTTATCTCAAATATATTTTCTTTTTTTAGTTTATCTTAATTATTTTTTATTTTTCAATAACGACCTACATTTAACTATTTATTGCAGTTTATAAAAGTATATATTAAAACATTTTGTATGTAATTAATTCCATGCTGATATTATTTTTAAATTGTTTCGTGTTTTCAGGATCATAAATTACACACGCAGTTGAAATAAAGATAATTTGTTTAAATCAACTGATCTAGAACAACAATAATAATAGATATTTAAGTTACACACACGTAAAGGGATTAAAGTAAAATAAATGGACCAATAAGAAAACAAAAGGTGACTCTACCTTTTTTAGATTTTCTAATTTCGATACAAAAATAATTGAATCATGAAGTATCAGAAAACACAACAAATTCTGTTAATTTATTGAGTCGATAAGAAATTCTGCAAATTGAGTAAGAAGAAAAACAATTCTTTTACGTTAGAAATTATACTTTTTTGGCATAGTGACATCTAGTGTGCAAATGCAAAACTAAACCTGTTTTACCGACTATCATAACAAAAATCAGTAATATCTACACGACTGAATATATGTATAAGATATGTGCATACCACTTGGTTAAATTGGGAACTCAACTGACAGTTTGGGACGTTGGGGAGACGGGTAAGACGCAAGGAAAAGGGTAGTATACCAATTTTTATGAATTTTTTTGTATTAATTTGGCAACAGTGTAATAATATTTATGTACAAGCATGGATTTCGAATACATTCCATACGTGACATTATACAAAATCGTAAATATCTCGGTTCCTATGCGAGATAGGGGGTTGTTTTCCCACCTAAAACCCCCTCCCCCGTAATATTTTTTTCCGCCGGATCGAATAAAACTAATTACAAACCACCATACATGACAGAGGATGAAATATAAAATTATTCTCTTTTTTGCTTTTTATTTATTATACAAAATCGTAAATGTCTCGGCTCCTATGATATTGATATAAAAATATTATTTTCTATTAGATTGTCTACAATTCGTGACTCAGAAGTCCCTTATCGCGTTTTTCTTCTTAAAATGAAGATTTTATTCACCTCAACCATATGTTTTGAACACAATTTGACTATTACGAATCTACAGACACATATTTTTGGAATTTTTAGTTTGTTTTGTATTTATTTTTTTAATTCACGAAACTGCGCAACATCATGCGCTAATTCACATAAAACAATCGAATCAAAAATCGTTTGAAAAAACCATAAAAATATTTTTCGCTGATAATAATTAAAAACATTGCGAGTCGAACACAAAACCTATTATTAATGATAAATATGTGAGATTAATATTAATATTGCGTGCTTCAGCTTAAATATAACATTTGAACGTACTGCTTTTTAAATTCTGTTTGAATAAAATCTAACATTAATGTGCTCTATCCATTAACAAAAATTAAGCTATTATATAAAATATCACTGAAGAAAAGTGACTAGACATACATATATATTATTACATTATTTATCATTTCTTACTTTCTTATAAATACAAGGAAGTATTTAATATAAATTTTGTAAAATGTCGAAAATAATTCAATTAGAATATGTTTTTTACCTCCAAGTTTTTTGTTGTTTTTAATATTACATTACAGTTTTTGGGAATAGGTTTGTAATTCTGGTATCTTTAAGTAAATATTGCACCCCTTTTAAAATAGATTAGAAATAATACCTATAGGTACCTGTGTATTTAATTCCTGTAAAAAGTGAGAAAATTCAAAGGTAATTTTACACAAAGGCATTTAAATGTTTGAAATTTGTGTCTTACAATTTTTTTGTAAATTAAAATTTAATTGTTCCTTCTTTTCTAAAACAGTTTTGAGTCTTGTGTATATAAAAAGTTTTGTATTTGTGCATGTACTTTAAAACATGCATGCAATTCGACCAATATTTTACCTGCCTTAACGGCAACATACACCTTGATTTTTTTGTGCACATCCATGGCACAATACTTAACCTAACTTGCTTTTACAACAAAAATGTCCAAATAAATCTATATGAATTCTCTACGTTTAACAGAAACCCAAAACTATTTATTTTTGCCGTTTGGTTGCGCTAGGAGTATTGCTATGCTGTTGAACGATGCGAGGGGAAATAAACAAACAGCGAGAGGGGAAATCATGTGTGTTTGTTAACTTTATTTTACCTGCCTTAACGGCAACATAAACACATTTTTTTATGCATATTTATGGCACAGTACCTTTCGAATGATATATACATATTACATATGTTTCATTCACCTCCTTTTATAATAAATACTAAAAAATTAAAAAATAAATAAATAACATTAAAAAATCTACCTCCAGTAACATCATTCCAATAAAAATCCAAGAAAACAAATTCCATACAGTCACAATCGAACAAGAAAAACACATCCACAAAAAACAAATTCGCAAACGTCACATTACTTATTATTACTTAATAACTGCAGTCATAGAAACTATAACAACACTAGAATCCATCGAAGACCAATGTTCTTCATAAACTAAAAAAAAATCACTTGTTTGAAAGCACTCTCTAACGTTTTCCGTGATACAGCCTTCAGCAGGTAAAAGTGAAACGACATTATTGGTCCCATGTAAACAATTGGTATATCTGTCTTTGTTACACAAACGTTAATGTATGCAAAAAATATGAAACATAAGAAAGTACCTGTTTATCTTTGCATAATCTGACATTACAATAGCGGGAGGGAATATGGAATTGTCATTGGTTCAAAGTTTGGAACTGTACCGATTCTAGTAACGAAGGTTGTATTACTTGTATTTATTGAAAGCATTCCAATGGTTTTACAACTGCAAAAGTACCTTTAATAAACATAGAGGTATACAGATTAGAGATTTTCGACTTTTGGTAAAAGGTAAACTTATGTATTTTAAATTTAAATCAATAGAGTAAGGTGCTATATACTCGGAAAAAGCATAGGGGCCTAAAGTCGGATATTCGAAAAAAAACCTCTTTTAATATTCTTAATACATAAAAATGCTAGAAAAAAATTATTTGTATAGTTCAAGACCTCAACTACAAAATGGAACTGAAGTTTTTATAATACAAAAATCTATTTAATTATAAATATATGAAAAGATGTATGAATAATATAACGTTAGTGTGCTTCAAACTAACTTTTTTGATCTGTGTATTATTCCTCCTAGACACGTGTATCAAGGGTGCCAAGGGTCGGGGTGGTTTAATACAGTTTTCAATTATTTTTTTTCAAAACATGAAATTAATACTTAAATATGACAATTTATCTCAAATAATGTTGTTATATTATGTACAAAGGACCAAACTTCTAGAAAAAACAACTTTAATTTTGGTTTTTTAATGTTTTTATACAGAAAATTTATATTTTATTAAAAATGTATAAACCCTACGTATTATAAATGATAGAAAATAAGTCAAATAAATAAAACTGAAACACTGCAATTTATGTGTTATAAAGTTAATACAAAATTTTACATCACCAGAACACGGTATGGGTGTTCAAGAAAAGAGGTATAATCAGGGCAGGAAACATTCACGAAATTAATGTCATTCGCAGTTCATTAATTTTTATTACTATCATTATTTTCTATGTTAGATAAATTATAACATTTATCACATCTTATTAATATAACACTGTCCAAATAATCCCCACTTCTGAATTTATGTTCCAACAAACAAACAAATATCATTCGAAATTATGATAAATTATAAATACAAAACAACAAATTATAAAAATACAACGATGACTAAATTCGCGGTCTAAAATTAACCTGTCCACATATTTGTTGTAATATATTTATATTTACGTCCATCTGTTACTATTAAAAGAAAATAACATAACGAACGATTCCCACACGAGTTTCTGGCTCACCGTTCCAATGAAATGCATTTATTGTAAATTGTAACAACTCTTTTATGTAATAGTTATGTAATACGTTACTGTTGTCTTGTTTCCGCACTTATTATTCATTTATATTTATTTAATTAATCAATGCAGATTGAAATCATGGATCAATCCATACTAATATTATAAATTCGAAAGTAACTATATTTGTCTGTCTGTTTGTTACCTTTTCACGGCTAAACTGCTTAATCGATCTTGATCAAATTTGGCAGGGAGATAGCTTGCATCCTGAGGAAGGACTTAGGCTACTTTATATAAAAATAAATAAAATGGTCAAGTGCGTGTTGGGCACGCACATGATAGTTTAGAAATTAGAGGATTTAAATGCAAATATAGCGTGACTGAAAGGTTGAAATCAAAAGGTCATTGAACATTTTTTGTTGCATTTAAAGAGACCTATCTAATGACATCCCGCTCAATGGGGTAAGTGAAAAAAAATGTGAGGTCACTATGGGAAGGGGGTCCAAAATAATTTTGACAGTGTTCGTTATAATTTTCAGTGAAACTACTAATTAAAAGCTACATTCTCGAATTTTTTGGATTTTTTATATTGATAGTTTAGAAAATAGAGGGAGGGGGAACCTCTGATAACGACTTTGAACGCAAATATATCTTATCATTTCTGTTTTTGAGTTATCAGTCTTCGTCCGTATACCAAATTTCATTTTAATCTGCTTAAAATTTTGAAGACAGACGGACATGGCGAAACTATTCCTAGTTTTCTACGGAACCCTAAAAAGAGATTTTCTGAAATCGAATGAGGGCGCAATAGTAAGTTTTAAGGGCAGAAAAATCGTAATGACAATGAAAAAATAACAGGGGGTGCAAAAGTGGGGATAAGGGGGCGGTAAATTTGAGCTGACAACGAAAAAAAGGTCTTCAATTACAACAGGAGAGCGCTAGTTTCAGTGGTCACGTTCACGATTGACCAAAAACAGTGAACAACGAGCTTTGATTGGTTGATTCATGGAATTTCTGGTGGAATGTACCAGAAATTTAAAGAATGTCATTTTTTAAGCGTGTATATAAGGAAGTGAGAAAGAAGTAACCAGAAAGAGATAGAAACTAGTGTTCTGGCAGAAATGCTCAACATGAAGTGAACATAAAAATTCTTTGGTTAGCCAATTTGAAATTGATTAGTCTCAAATTGAAATTGATTATTCCTAATTTGGAATTGTTTAGTCTCAATTTGAAATTGATTATTCCTAATTTGGAATTGTTTAGTCTCAATTTGAAATTGATTAGTCTCAATTTGAAGTTGAAAAGGTATAGTTACTTCTTTCTCACTTCCTTACACGCTTAAAAAATGACATTTTTTAAATTTCTGGTACATTCCACCAGAAATTCCATGAATCAACCAATCAAAGCTCGTTGTTCCGTTTTTTGGTCAGACGTGAACGCTCCCAATGTTTTTACAGGGGGCGCGGCGATCCCTCGCTACGACACTGGATACGTACGTAATGTTGTTATATTATTCTATTTGCGAATGCAGAAACGAGTCAGTTGCATCAGTCGCGGATTGAATGCGGATCACGTTCTGATCCGCGTATGTAAATCACTCTGCAGAGCTCAGTAATGAAGAGAAATACAACACCGTTCTTTGTTCGGAACAAGAACATAAACATTAATGATACAATAGATTTAATATTGTTGCTGAGTTTATGCGCGTCATCACTTTTACTATTTTCTTGTAATATTGGCATTACTGTATGATTATTTTCTTATTACATCGTGTATTATTAGCTTATTTTATAAGAATGCTATAATATAGAATCAGCTGGGATTGAATTTAATAAATGTTAGCAAAAGCAGTATTTTACTAGTTTTTTAAACTGATGATCATATTCCATTACAAGTCTTGAGGCTTCCGCGGTGATCTTGATATGGATCTTGGCTTCTGGGTGTAAACCGCGTAGATTTGTTCGTGTTATCGGCCAACGTTTCGTCACACATTGCAGTTGACATCTTCAGGGCTCTTCTAAGATGTCAACTGCAATATGTGACGGAACGTAGGCCGATAACACGACCAAATCGACGCGGCTTATAATAACTAAATTTTGATATCAATATATTATTTGTGAAATTATAAATTAATTAAATTCTTAAGATGGTAGGCGCAGCGGTACATATTAATTTAGATGTGCGAAGAATAAAAATAAATTATTAAGAACTTTTAAGATGTCCATTGCCAATTGCAGTGTCTTACAAAACATGGTTCCAATAATTTCTAAGAAAGTGAAGTGTGCATTTTTTATTTTAAATTTATCTAATTCATAGCTGCTGTGTTTGTTTTGTCACACGATCGGTTCAGTATATATCTAGCCTAAATTAATTATAGGGTTTTAGGTTTGCTTATATACCTATAGTGAATGTTTCATCAAAATCGGTTTAGCAGACACAGATGAAAATTCTTAAAATTATCAAAATTAATTCTTTTGTATGTAAAACGATGTAGGTATAAACAAAAAAAATCCAAAATATTTATACTGTACACTGTACAGAGTCTAAAGAGAGATATATATGTGTATCTACATTGTTGAAAAATTCATAGAATATTAAATTTAAAATTAATGTATATAAAAATAATAATAACGACAAAAATATCATTTGAGAATATGAATAAAAAGATTTCTAAAGTTATTATAATACAGTATAATGACGTCATACTGCGTCGGAAGTAATATCAGTCATTTATGCAGTATCAAAGAGTTGTCATATTTACGGAAAATCCTTCTCAACATCATTGTGAAAAACTGTGACGTCATCTGAGTTTTCCAGAGATGATGAAGAAAGTAAAGATCGGCTGTAGAGAGACGTATCATAGGGGAAATTTTATTATTATGTTACGACTTTTGGGTTTCCGTAGCGACAGTAAAGGTTCTCGATGTCAGAGCCGTTCAAAATTCCTTAATAAATTTTTATTTTATGTTGTAAAATACATGAGTAACTTCTGCAATATTTGTATGAATATTCAAATAACTCACCCCTATTAGAAAATATTACAATATATGTGTTTTTAAAAAGCTCTGAATATGTTGACAAAAATATCCTATTATACATATAAAGCGACAAATTAATTTTTTATTTCTTTATTTTTTCAAAAATAGTTTATTTTTAAATTTCGATTTTGCTTCCTCACAATATCAAAGATACAAGAAGCTTTGTGATCGTTTTAGATTAAGACAAAAAAAATGTTCTTCGATTTCAAAATTTTAAATTGATCTTTCCGTTTCTCGTCAAGACAAACATTTTTCGTTCCGTGTCTGTCTGTCCGCTCGTCTGTGTGTCTGTCCCCTGAATCCTTGTCACACGCATAACTCATGAACCACTGAACCGATAACAATGAAACTTGGTTGGATGGTTGGGTCATAATCGTGTGTAAGGGGGAGGGGTGACATTCCATAATATTAATTGGCCTGGTCCCCCCCCCTAAAACCGGCGCTGTATATATAATATATAGTGAATAGATTTAAAAAACTTGCATCACTAATAATATATTAAAATAGAACAAACAGGTTGAACTTTGAACTTAATAACATTACCAATCAACATGTAACAAACTTTATACGTGTATTTAGTTCATCTAAACAGAGCTGTGTTTATATTAAAACAGTTTACTGCACAAGGAAAAACCAACCAACAAGGGTAAACGTCACATGTTTATACAAACATTGATCAACCTGTTGGTGTATCAAATTAGACACAATTCTGTTGATGCATCATTAATTTATTATTAACTTACCGCTCCTAGGAAAATAAAAGGAAGGAAGGTTGTAGGCATTTCCAGTTTTTACATTTTACTATTTTTAGAATGATGATTGTATGTTAATATTATCGTTTTTAAAGTATCAAACAATTTGTTAATTTATTGCATGATGTCAGAGCCGCAGTAAGTTTTTTTAACGCCCTTCCTCCGTTCCTCCTTCCGTCATTAAAAATAGTATTAAATATTCACACAAAAAATCTGTAAGTTATACGCGAAACTCTATTCTGTACAAACAAATGTAGCAATAAATACATAATAATGTAAAGCTACTTTGCATTTTATGACATATACCACTGCTTTTAAATCGCTCATATAATAATAATAATATAATAATTATCTTTAAATTTTTTGTCGATCAGTTAAACCCGATTAAGCAAAAAATATAACTAAATATAAACAATGTTAATTTGTAAAAAAAAATCGATTATTTGATAGATGCTAACTAACAAATACTTATTCAGCAACCCAGAAAACCTTTAATAAGGTATTAGCTGAGATACTAACTAAGCAACTTATTTGTTGATTTATCAATTTTAATTTGTTCATAATAGGGGATGGAAGTATCGACGGTCTTAGGGCATTTGATAGTCTTAAAGTTAATGATGTAAGCTATATTTAAAAAAAGTTTAAGTTTGTAGGATCGCGCCAAGCTGAGATATGAATTATTTAGCTTATTTGTTGATTTATCAATTTTAATTTGTTCATAATAGGGGAAGGAGGTCTCGACGGTCTTAGGGCATTTGATAGTCTTAAAGTTAATGATGTAAGCTATATTTAAAAAAAGTTTAAGTTTGTAGGATCGCGCCAAGCTGAGATATGAATTATTTAGCTTATTTGTTGATTTATCAATTTTAATTTGTTCATAATAGGGGAAGGAGGTCTCGACGGTCTTAGGGCATTTGATGGTCTTAAAGTTAATGATGTAAGCTATATTTAAAAAAAAGTTTGAGTCTGTAGGATCGCACCAAGTTGAGATATGAATTATTCAACTTATTTGTTAATTTATCAATTTTAATTGACATTTTCGGTGATTTTTTAGGGGGAGAGAGGGCGAAAAAATAAATCTCGCCCAGGGCGCCAGATTTGCTAAGGCCGGCACGGTATACGGGACTTTGCATATTTTTTTCCGTGGAAAATACAATATCATAATAATTTTTTTTCCACTCTATAAAAAATTACGAATTGCCATAACTGTTGACATTTGAAGCAATACATGCGACTGTGTAGAATTGCATTGCAGTAAAACGTGCCGGTGTGAGGTCGCGTGCATCGTGCGCGGGGGTGGAAGGGGCGAGACGTGAAGGGGACGCGCTGATCTAAAAGGTGAACTGCAATAGGTCGCGAACGGATGTAGAGCACAAATCAATTACCTGTCTGATGACATTACGTGCATGGTGTTATAAACTAGGACTATTGTTGCTTACTGGGTTTCAAAGTGAATTGTTGGGAGTATGAGGAGTGAATTCCTGAGAATTTATGTGTTTTGAAAATTTAAAACGGCCAAGTGCGTGTTGGAAACGCACATGATAGGGTTCCGTAGTCATTACAATTTATAAAAAGAGTTATTTCAAACATTTTCATAAACTATTCTTGCTACAGTTTTCGATATAATTTTCATTGAAAGTACTAAGTAAAATCTATATTCTTGAATTTATCAGATTTTTTGAATTGATAGTTCAGAAATTAAAGGGGGGGGGGGCGCTCTGATAACGACATTTAAAAGCAAATATATTGTGACTGATGAGTTAAAAAAAAGGTCATATAACATTTTTTGTTGCATTTTAGGAGATTTTTTTTTTTAAATATAAATATAAGGGGGGGGGGGGTCCCTTCCTTCTTCCCGCTACTACGCCATTGTCACTAAACAACTAATTTTCACATAGAAAAAATGTATATTTAAAGTATTTTTAACCGACTTCAAAAAAGTAGTAAATTCTCAATTCGGTTGTGGTTATTTTTTATCTATGTTCGGGCATAACTCCGACAAATATGCATCGATTTGAATGATTTTTGTCTGCTTGAAAGAGTAAACTCCCAAGGTGGTCCCATATAAATTTTATTACAATATGGCCATGGATTTCGAAGATACGCTACTCAAAATGGAAAAATAAAAAACGACTTAAAAAACCCTTAAAACAATGAAAAGTATATACAACTAAACATGTTAAATTTAATTTTTATATATTTTTTTTAGGTTTTTATTTTTTCTTAAAAAGTTTTTTATTTTATATTTATAACAACAATATAACAATAGGAAATAATAAAAATCAACCTAATATACGACACCATGTTTTATATAGGTTCGAACAGCTGACAGCTCTGTTAATTTGCAAGGCACAACAGTGTCGTAATTACCATCTTATTTTTAATTTTAATTTACAGCGCCTACTAATGAAGTTTTGAACTCGAAAGAGGAAGTCGACCTGTCGTTTTTACGCATGACGTTTTACGGTCTTCGTTCTTTTTCAGCGTCCGCTTTGATATTATTATTTTTAAAACATAACACTATTAAGTAACATAATTGGGAATGTCTTGCAATCAGAACGCTAGATTTTGTTTTATTAATTAAGGTAGTTTTATTTTTATGTTCATGTTGACTGATTTTGTATTTTATTTCTATTTTTACCGTTTTATTTATTTAAATTTAGTGTCAAAATGTATAATTTATGTTAAATATATTAATAGTAATTCAATTATTTATTGGTTTAGAAAGTTTACACATAGATTGTTTTATTAGTAACATGAGTTCATGAAAATTACAAAAATATTTTGCTCTTGCGGTGGCCAAGACTGGTGGCAGTACTTTATTATTATTTATAATCAGGGATGGGAAAGTGAACTGGCATTTATTTATAAAACAAAACGTTTTATAGTATTTTCAAAAAAGTTCTATATTTTCCAGACACGAAATTCGAATAAAACTCTACATTCACATAAAATAACTAAGTTTGTAGTTTGAAATCACGAAACAAAAGAAGCGAGATTCTTTTGTTTCGTGATTTCAAACAGCTCATTAAACAGCGGTGTAAAATATAGGTGTGAAAACTAATAGAAGAGTACCCAAGAGCGTAATTCAAATGTCATCCTTTTTGTAAGAGTACAAATGCAACAAATTTCTAACAAAAATGCAGTACCTACCAGAAGAAAAAGTGTATGATAATTTTTTAGTCTTTTTAAAATACAATAAAAATAATGAAAACGAAGAAACTGTGGTTTCATAGTCACTTAAACTGCATGTATACACCTTAACCCAACGATTCTCAACCTGTGGGGCGTGATAAAACTAAATGGGGGGCGAGCATATCGAGAAAAAATATTATTAAAAAATTATTTAATTTACTGAAAAAAAAGCAATCAAATACATTGACATAAAATACACGTTTTTATCAATATTAAATTAAAAACACGATTTCAGTGAAAATTATTGTTTGAAGTGGGGGGGGGGGGGGCACGATGAGAATTGTGTCACAAATACTAAAAGGTTGAGTAACGCTGCCTTAACCACAAGTAAAATAGTGCCATTCGACACGTGTTTCTACTTTACAAGAAGTCCTCATCAGTTCCAGACTATTAGGCTCCTGATGAGGTATTATAATATATGGTTTTTTAAAACTGTCCAAAGACACTGAATTGTGTTTCTGTTCTACAGAAAAACCCACGTCAGAAGTTACTGATAATTATTAATAAAAATAATAATTTTAATAAGCAAGTAATTCCGAAGGAAATATGATACTTTTATCTGTTTGATAAGGTTAAGGAAACCTGTGACTTTTAATTAAAAATTAATTAATTGGTAATTGAATTATAAATAATTTCCGGATGAAGATAAAATTCGGTATCTAAAAATAGATTGCAAGTGTCTAAATTTAAATTAATTCAGATTAAAATTTAATAAATAAAACTCAATAATATTGCTTTTTTGGAGAAATTCTTGTTAGTTAACTTTTCTTTAATTAAAATTAAAATTATATCAACTTTTTTAAAGTTGTTTATTAAATATTTATCATTTAGATACAGAATTTTGTCTTTATTAATCGAGTATTTCCGATTGTTTACAAATACAACACAAAATAGGCTTCATATCTGCCAAATTTACTCGCTCGAATGCACACCGTTATTTTTTTTTCTAAATATAAAAAAACCAGTTTTTGTTGTAATATTTAGTTAAATATATTGTATGCGTTTCATTTTTTAAAATTTTCTGCATGTTTTAGTTTTCTTTTGGGCGTTAATGGGTTAAGATACATCCAAATAATTGCTCCCCTGTTAATATTACGAAAATTTTGTAATTATGTACATTTTTGTTTTAATTGTAGTCGATAACCCATTAATGAAAGTCTAAAAATAAATGTTTATACATATATGTACAGTCACCTGCATTAATGGTCTTTCAGTTTGTATTCATTTTCGTTTATCACAAACTTAGTAGGCTCCTCCCATTTGATTATTATAATATTTAAATCATTTCTCCATTTATCAAACAAAGAAATATATTTTGAAATTCATTTACTAGATAAAGAACTACTCTTCGTTTATAGTACTCATATATATTTGTGCATTTAATTATTATGTAATCTATTGAAAATTGTATACGTAAATTTTGTGGCAATAAATATTTGATATTCCGAATTTTAGTATTTAAATATATTAAACTTGATAGAAAAATATAACCGATGATATTTGTCTTTAAATTTGAAATCTGTTGTAAGCGATTCTAGTCTTTAGGATGCCAGACGAGTTCTGCAGGCGACTGTACATTCCTGAAAACGCCTACACGAACCATTTTATTTTAAATATAACTCCCAAACGACCTACCTTTGTAGATTTCTCCAATAACATATCTGTGGCAGTGGTTGGTGAATTACAGGGACTCCTGGGTAACCCGAGGTCTTCATCATCCTCACTTGTATCGTCCCTCCCTTGGGACCTCCGTCGTCGCCGCACAGCGTCCAACAGCTCCGCCTGAAATGAACATACACTGTAACACCTATGTTTAATTAAAAAACTTATCGAGCTAACTTTAGACCTCATTACTGCTGCAAAGTTCGCGTGCTGTTAGTTGATCAATCAACTGATATTGGTTTCACTAATTTTGTTCATCTTCTTGGTTCGCTGAGCTGATACAATCGATCAAGCTGCGTGTGCTGTTTTGTGTTTATATATTGAGAAGAGAGTAATTATTTACAACAGGGTTGTAATACGAAAATATCTGCTATGGGACTCACGAGACTTTCTTATACGTAATCCGGACGTAATCTTATTTTATTAAAACATATTTCTGATAAACTAATAAAATAAATCGGACATAAACTATAGATTTCTTCTCTGTTATGAACTATTTGAATTATAATTAATTTTTTTTTATTTAAAAAAAATGAATACAGTTTTTAACTTGACCATTATTCTCTAATTCGCACTATTTTAAAGTAATTCGAAAAATTCAAAAATCGACGTCAATAAGCATCCGTATCCGATTGAAAGATCGTTTTCAAAAATAGGAGGTTTTCTTCCCAGACAAAAATAAATCTTAAATACATATAAAATTTCACCTTTCTACGATTATTTTAGTATTTGAATTACAGCGCATACAGACAGACACACAAGCAGAATGGATTCAGGGAAGGTCAAAATGGATAATTCCATCAAAATCCGAATTTCGAAAAAATCGGCTTCACAATACTTCCTTATACTATATGTATATTTCATATACATGGGTATAAGAAAGTAAAAATGTACTTAAGTACATTAATTATTAATTAAATACACGCATTTAAATATAAGTTCAAAGTACTTATCTTAGGCTCCTGATGAGGACTTCTTGTAAAGGCGAAATACGTGTCGAGTGGTTAAGGTGTGTTTTTTAGTTTAAGTGTTTGGTTATGTACTTAAATAAAAGTAAAAATACTTAAGTACTTTTACTTATCTTTAACATAATGATCTGTATGTATATTATGAAATATGAATAAGTCACATAGAACATTGTGATCTTTTAGATAATACGTGAAAAGAACATGCATTTTCAATTCCAAGTAGCTTTAGTGCATAAAACAAGAAAAAAACTGCACGATTACAAATCAAAAATTTAAATAATGATTGTATTTATGCATTCAATGACATTAAAGACAATTTTACTTTCATTTTGTCGTCGGCTTATATTCCTTTATAACGCCTTATTATTAATATTTTTTACAATATAAATGTCAGAACAAAATCATACCTAAATATAGATAATATCGATTTATTCTTACACAACTTAACTAAAAATTGAATACAGCATTAATGTATATAACATTCTATTATAATAATAAAATTCTATGATTTCTTAAAATTTCATGTACGAGTATCATGTTAACCGCATAGATTTATAATATAATAGAGATTACAAGTTTCAAAATACTTTTTTTTACAGAGAAGTATTTTGAATTTTGCCTATTTTTTCTTGAACCCTCACTGGACACATACAAATTTTCGCTAAACGAACCTATTTTGGACGCATAAAAACTAACGTATCCCGGGAGATTAAAAAAATTCAGTGCATTTTTACTTGGACCCATAGAAAAAAAATGTATTTTATTTTACAAAAAAATATTAAACTTAAAGTCTACAGCCAGCACTAAACAAAAATATATACATACACATATATTCTCAAATACATAAAACTAAATTTTATCTATCACATAAACTTCTTAAAACACACATTTTATAAAAAAGAATCAACACATATAAGAAGGATAAAATACTTAAACTGCACTTACACTAGACTATTACAGTATTTCACCGCGGCGCGCTCTTTAATAAAATATACACCTCGCCTACTATAAAATGTTACTCAAACTGGCTTTGAATTTAAAACAGCATCTTTATAAACCTCTATACACTAAAATATAAAAACCTATTACGCCGTGCGACTTTTAGACAAACTATGAAATATCAATAACAAGTATACGCTATCAAATAACAGCGAAAAAGAAATCGCTAGTTTACTTCATAAGTGGATTAGTATGATAATGAAAATAAAAATGTATGATAATGTCATATTCAAAAACGAAAACTTAAAAAATAAAAATAAATCCTACCTAAAAACCCTAATGTTTTTAGTTAGTTTACAGTTTCTTGTACAATGAATTTTTTAAGCTATACGCCCTAAATATAATTTTTTTATAGTTTTTAAAGATAGACTTAACACGAAAACTAGTGAACCGATTTTGATGAGATTTTCATTGCTAGAAGGCCTAAAACCCTAGTTTATACTATACGATAATTGATATTGAATTCGGGCAATCATATATTGAGAAAAAATTACAATTAATATTAATATTTAATAAAAATATACATAAAAATAAAACTCCAATGAAGTCCTATACTAATTAAAATTATCAAACCAATCAATTATAATTAAATGAAATAATTAGGTCAATTAAGGAAAATGTACAAATTACAATTTCTAACAAAAATGTATAAAAATGAAATGGTAGCTATGAGATTGATGCAATTAAACCAATAATTTATGTATAGTAAAAAAATTATAATTGAGATTTTTTTAAATAAAATGTATAAATAAAATCAAAATTTAATCTTCAATTTTTTTTTCATAAGAACACTACACTCCGAACAAATACAAGAATTATTATTCAATTACAACTGTCTCTATTAACAAAAACATAAACTGCAACAGATGTGTGGCGTGAGTGAGAATGTTTATAACATATTGTTACTGCATTGGCATTTGCATGTAAAAGTTTACTTTTAACAGATAAAAATAAATCTTGTATATACACATATCTATTGGTAGTTCCACTTTCATACAGCAGGTGTCAATAAAACATTGAAATATTAATTTGTAGGCATTGGTTTTTAGGTTAACTGGTAATGTAAGTAACATGTTACTTCTTATTTGTACTTAAGTATCTACTTATCATGTATTATTTATTTGCATTTTCAGATTGTTTTTATATTTAACCCACGCTGTTTTCGAATTCGATTTCTTATTTTTGTTTACAATGTTTTGAAACAAATTTGAATAATAAACCATTTTTTTTTTCATAAAATATCTTGTACTTTATTTTTCCCCAAAATCCACATTCTTCAAAATAAATATACTTTTTGAAAATCATGTTAAAACCAATAGTCTCACTAGAAAGAGACATCTTTAAGGATTCAAACACCGTTTGAATTTTTGAAAAATCTCTAAAAACAAAAAAAATAGAACAATTTTTTGTAAAAAGACGTCATTTTTCCAATTTTTTTCGTGGATTTTTTTAACATATTCAAAATAAAAATTTCAAATTAATTCCTGCACACATTTAAAAAGAAAAGTTTGAAATGCACTCCCAAGTTTTCTTGAGCCATTTGGAGGATTCTGAAAATTTCTGCCGCCCTTCAAAATCGCTGGGGTCTAATTGACCCCTGCTATTATTTTACGTCATTCTCGGGAGGTACTATTATAGAGGGTTAATGTAGAAATATTTTTAATCTGTATCTATATTCCACGGAATTTGTTTACTTTATTATGGACAAGCTTAGAGATACTCTATAGTAAGAGTTATGATAGCGTCACCATTTTTAGCCAAACCAGCAATGAGGCGTTTTATTCGAAGAGTTGTTTTTCAAAATATATCTGATCATTAATTTTTTTTTTGTTCTGGAAAAAATACTGACACATGTTCATTTTAAATTACATAACACGTGTAGGTACTGGTGTGAAGTTATCTGTGAACACGTTGGCAGTTAATTGTTTGCATACTTTTATTTACAAACATCATTTAAAATTACACGGCAAAAATTTATTATCGTCATTATTTTAATTGTTATCGTAGAAAAAGAGAGCGCATATTATGTTATAGCTTAAAACAAGTACATTTATATCTAATTTATTAGCAAACATAAATATTGTATTTTGATTTAAAATGGTAGCAGGGGTTTTTTTTTTCAGTAAAAATAAATACGGTGTAATAAAATAAAATGAATTCGTATTTATAAGGTAGTAAATTATTTAACTACATATATATACAAATACATTGATATTTACCGAGGCATTAGTAAAATACAATACACAATCTAATCTACAAGTATATCCCAAAACTGTTTCATTTTTCGTTATCAGTACCAAAACAAAGCATAATAACATTGATAATATTGGCAATACATAATTTTGCTTTCACAATTTATCAGATTGACATAAATTACTCAAATGGTCTTCTTAACCAGTGATTTTCAACCGGCGTTACTCCAAATTTTGATTTACTTATAACTATTCAAAGGGCAAATGGAGTACTTAAATATTGAATCGATTTTTTTATACTTCAGTAATTAGTTAATTATTAAGTTTATTTAAGATATTTAAAACTAGCTATGAGATTTTTACTATCGCTTCAAATTAAAGCTAACAATAAGTTTAAATTTACGGCCAAAAAGGTCGTTTTTAGGGTTCCATAGAAAACTAGGAACCCTTATAATTTCGCTTTGTCCGACCGTCTGTCTGTCCGTCTATATAAATTGTATGCCGATTAAGATCAAATTTGATATACAATATTCAAATTAGCGAAAACTAAATAAATAAGTAAATATAAGATTCAATTTTAAACCTATTTATCTGTTGTTATAGTACATGAGTGAAAATTTTAATTAAAAAATTGTTTATGAAATATTCATACAGCAAATTTGTTTATAATTGCACAAAGAAATTAATTGTTACTTCGTTTATAATTCAATATAAACATTCCAATAAAATTATTGATTTTACTTCAGAACAAAATGGAAATATTGAGATAGGGTTGAAAAATCGTGTCCGAGATAAGGTCAGATTCTGATTGTACCTATTACCTTCAAATCGTAAAGAAAGGTAGTTTTCCGCATGGCGTATGTGTGTCTACCTGTTCGTTGAATTTTCTTTCGCTTACGATAACTTCTATAAAATTGCACCGATTTGAATTTTTATTTGAAAAAAATTCGTCTTGAGGTTATTGATTTTTTTGCCTATTGGAATAGTAATTTTGGAAATACATGCGCAATTTTACACAAAGATTTAAAAAAAATATTAAGAAACATGGAAGTAACGTATCATTTTTCCATATCAATATTTTAGATTTTCATCTAATCAATTTTCGGGATACAAAGTAGCCTATGCACTTCCTCAGGATACAAGCTATCTCCCTGCCAAATTTCATAAAAATCGGTTCAGCGGTTTAGCTACGGAAAGGTAACAAACAGACAGGGAGACAGATAGTTACTTTCGCATTTATAATGATTTTAGCTTCATAAATACTATTACTGTAAGTCAAATAAAAAACTACAAACACGTGTCACCATTCAATCAATATCAAAAAGAACATCACAAACATGGCTATCTTAAGAATTCAAGTTTTGTCTATAGTTCTATAGAATACATATTTGACCTGTACACATAAAAACCACCCACGTTGGTTTTATAAAAAGTGGAAAAAATGCACCTTGAAAATATAATAAACACCCACCCAAAGTCTGCAGCAATTAGACACTGTGACATGGCTCCACCACGGTCCGGCGTTAGGGGCCCCTCCTGGTCCATGGCGAGGCCCCTTTGCGGGCCTCAACTTCATCTACACACCCATGGATAACTGAGATGTCGAATATCCATATTGATGATTTTTATTTCACTAGCACTTTTTATTATCACTTTGTTTTTAACAAATGACGATTGAATTATTTAAAAAAAATTAAAATATTTTTATATTTTCACTTCTAATTAATATTTTTGTTAAATAAGGCACATTTCTGCAATATAGACATATGTAATTAGCGATTTTTGTCAAGAATCAAAAAAATAACATTTTTAAATTCACTTTTTATGTGCATATTAGTCATTTCGATTACACCACAATATGTCATGGTTAAATTAACCGCAATAAGAGTAAATAAGTACAATGAATATCATCTGTAATGAAACGAATTTCTATAAAAAGAATAATAATTTATATAAGACGTTTCACTTTCAATACACCGTTCAATGACGCATACTTGATATTTGCTGTAATATTGAAGTCACGTCATACGTAGACTAGATCACGTATATGGAATTCAATATAAAAGGGGTGAATTTTATTATAACACCACGTTTAAGGCTTCCTTAATGACCGATCAAATGTATGTTCTCTTTAATTTTTTACAAGTAAGGGTGAATGTTTTTGTAGCGCAAAGAAGTTTAAAAAACAAAAGAAGTTAATACAAACATTAAACTTATTGGCCTTGCATAATCCGTATTTTTTTCAATAAAAACAAAAAGATTTGATTTCGAAAAATTTAGTTTTTAATTTATATGCAGAAAACCATGTATATTAAATGGAATTTTTTATTTTGTTAATAATTAAAAGTAAAAAATTATATATAATTTGGCGATCGCATTTACTATGGCTTCGCCGATTCTAGTTGTTGTACTCGCACACGTTGATTGCCTGTAAGTCGCACTCTATTACTGTTACGGATTATTTTTTTCACGCGTCTTTATAAACATGCTGTACGTATAATTCATGAACTATCTAACCAATTTTGATTAAACTTGGATTCTTACTTGGGTCTGACTAGTAGATGGTCTCATATAAAAATTATCAAAATCGTATGTTACGTGAAAATTTTATAAAAAATGTTTTGTAGAGAATTCAATTTTCTTTTTAATACAGATTATACACCGATTAAATAAAAAAGGTAATATTCAGTACTTTATAAATCAGAGACTATAAAAATTATCAAAATCGTATGTTATGTGAAAATTTTATAAAAAATGTTTTGTAGAGAATTCAATTTTCTTTTTAATATTCGTACGTAAATAAATTCAGGGACCCTATAAATGTAAAATTCGAATTATTTATTGTATGTTTTGTTTTAAATTAAGGTCTGATTTAAATTAAAACTTATTTTTAGTATTGTTATAAACAAATGTGTAACTAAATATGTATCATACATAATCTGTAATTGGTAACATCAAATGTCTAAAACAAAAGTAAGTTTAAAGTTTAACGTATATCAAACTACTTGCTTGAAGTAAGTGTTGAACTATATAGGACAAGAACAGCTGGTGGAGTCTACAAAGACATTTAGTAATTGTCAGAAACAGGAAGCTGAAGATAACGTATATAGCTTAAAATAATCTTTGAAATTCTTAACTTTAAATGTTAGTGTTGTTTAGATAAAATATTACAGGAAATTGCAAAAAATATTATTTAAGATGAAGTAGTTTATTACACATATTTATGAATTGGTAACAGGAGATAAGAATTTGCATAATATTTGTGAAATAAATCTGTCCTTTAGCTATAAGCTGGTATGTTAAGTTTTTTTAAATTTTTTTAGATATATTATGATTTGATAAGTGAAAAGTTGTTTAAATTTTAAAAATCTGCATTCTTTTCCAATTATAATATGGGTTATTTTGAAACCAAATCGATTTAGTCTATACTTATGCTTGAGTTCAAATGCAAATTTGCTTCCAGCTAACGCTATCTGCTAGGTGTAAAATTGCTCGGTATTTTAAAGCAGTGGTAATAAATGTAAAATAATGTAAATGCTATGCATTTTTTGAGGTACACTTATTAGTAGTAAAAAATTATTAAAAATCCAGAAATGCAGTATCGTAAAAAATTATTTTTTTCTAAAATAAAATTTCGAATAAAAGTGGTTTATTTTTATTTTTTCGAAAAATTACGATTCTGCAAAAAAAAACAAAAAAAATGTTACCCCATAAATTATTAAAACCCATAGCAATAGTCAGTAAATGTTCCCCTCGAAATGCTATAACTTTGATCCAAAATATATTGACCTGGGGAAATTAAAATGAAGCACTCGGTACAATTCTTAAACGCATCAAGATTTCTATAGATATCTACACAAATGGTTTTCATCATTAAATAACGTTACTTAAAAAATGTCGATCATATTTTTGTAAAAATATTTCCATAAAAATATCTACTCGATATTGCCTCCATACGTAAGGACGACTGTATTAAATGACAAACATTTTATCTGACGCTGCTGGTAATATCAAATGGTCTCCTTTGAACACGTTCATGAAATCAATATCATCTTGACTCATACTCGTAGGTACCACAATATCCTGTGTGGATTCTCTCACAGCACGAAAATATTTTTTTATATACATCACAAAAAAACAACCACGGCTTGTATACAGACCTCTCACAACCTCCCCCCCCCCCCCCCTTCACCCCACAGCATACACTCGTTTACTTTCCCATGTAGGTGTAGATAACCACAGCAGGATTATTCAAGATCTTAAAATCAGAGACTATTTTTTATAGGGTAAGTATTGGATACATCCCCTATTTCAAATATACTGCGTATATATTATATATTTAATTATGTATAATGTAGTACATGTGTTGAGTACAATGTATGTATATGGACCATTCCAATGTTAATGTGACAGATGTTGAGTAAATTGACGTTTTTTATTACTAACAGATTTACAGATTATACACCGATTAAATAAAAAGGCAATATTCAATACTTTATAATTATCAAACAAAAAAGTGCAGGGTTTAAAGCAGACTTGCATTTTTTTAAATCATTCAATTTTTTGATTTAAATCGATATTTTTAATTTCAGTCAGTAGATTTTTTTAATTTTCAAAATACGTAAAATAGGCATAAGACTACATGAAAAATTAGTTTATATATATTTTTTTTAAATCATCGGAATTTGATCTCGTAAATTTCTGTTTATTTCTTATAATAAAATCTTCATAAAAATATGCGTAATTGAAATCAATACAACCCTGGTTTATGCAAATTAAAAAACGCAGAAAAAAATTCATATGCCCGGTATTATAAAGAATTTGCACACAAATTAGCTTCCAGCTAACACTATCTGCTAGGTATTAAATATAAATGACAACACACTGATGTAGCGAATGAAATCGTACATATCATAACCTTGATGCATGCGCGATAAATACAATCAGCTACTTAAGATAAGTGCTGCTAAGTGTACCTCATAAAATGCATAGCATTTACATTATTATACATTTATTACCACTGCCTTAAAATATCGAGCAATTTCATAACAATTTGACACCTAGCAGATAGCGTTAGCTGGAAGCAAATTTGCATTAAAGTTATTTGAAAAATATGACAAGTTTACTAATGTTGTATAGAATTAATATAATTTTTTTTCGATCTATGTAAATTTTAATCATAAGTAAAATATTTAATTAATTCAAATCGAAGAAAATTGAAATTTTGTCATGTTTCATAAAAAAAATTACATATTTTTAAAATGTTTTCATTAATTCTAAAACCTATTTTACTTTCTTCTGTTGGTAAAGTTAAAAATAAACAAACAAAAACCAAATAGGTGAAAATAAATGTTTTAAAATAGAATCAACTCCAGAAATAACACAAATATTTAATACAGTATGAAGTAAGAGGACACTTTTAGAAGCAAATTATAACCAATACGAAATACGTAGGATCAAAATGTGTCATACAAACAGTAGTGATCTTACTTGGCAACTGACGCCGTGACTCATACAAATATTTTTTAATCCAATAATGAAATCTTTATTATACTGAAATCAATCGAATATTTTTTTATTACCATTAATTATAGAAATTTAAATGGAATTTTATTTTCAAATTTAATAGCTTTTGGTTATTTAAAAATTTTAAAACAAACGAAATAATTATGTATTAAATACTGAAGCAAAAAAATTAATTTAGAAATTAAATAATAAATATGGGTGTCCCGACGTCTCAACTGTCAAAAACAGTTATTCAGAATAGAGTTGATGCTTTAATAATATACACTTTAACTGTCCTTGGTTAGGACAATATATTGGGGCAAAAGGGGGTTAATATAGTATTAGGATTCAGTCACTGTTTTTATTAAATAATTGTGAAATAAAAATCCTACATGTTACACTAGATACAGCAAATTCTACTCTATTCTAACACATTAACACGTGATTTTTGATAGTAGTGAAGTCGGGACACCCATATTCTCCGAATTAACCATTTTCTGTGTAATAATGGTAAATATTTGTACTATTTTCTTATCTCTTAAATATATCAATTAAAAATTAAACCTTAATTATCACTGTAATTAATTTTTATTCCGTAATAAATTAGTAATACATTTTTTCAACGTGACAATTCTCTTTGTCATTCTGTATATTATATAATTTAATAATTCATTATTTTAACATTACAACAAAACTGTTAAATAAAATAAAAAAAATGGTATTAAAACTCACAGCATGTTTATATCTTATACAAATTTCAATTAATCTTATTTTTTATAACAAAATATTGCTAACTTTTTTATTTATTGGTACTTGATTGTTACATGGGCGCCAATAATAAAAAAAAAACTGTATATGCACACAAAATTACTCTTGGTTAGGTCAATCTCTGCTACCCCATGGGGCAGCTAGGGGTTATTTTAAATTTAAAAAAAAAACGTGGTCTCAGTTTCCAACACACCGAACTTTTTTGTTACAACATATGCGTACACTTGATTAAAATAATAATTTTATAAACACACAATATTTATACGGAAAATATTTTGTTTTAACAAAATTTAAAAACCAAAAGCGAATATGGGGTCACAAACACACACAAAAATCACCAAGTAGTTTAATAACATCGGTGGTTGATTACTTGAGACTGCGACAAACTTGTGGATATTTTCTAGTTTACCATATGCAAAGTGTAGCACGTGTTACCAACACCATTAAATATGCACTACATGTCACTCGCACGCGTATAATGTAGACTAGCGTTGTCTTTATTTAGAGCGTTACTGCCGGCTCGGATCGACAATAAATACGAGCAAAACCTGTAGACCGGTTTTTCGTGATCGCTGCTTTTAGGGGGTGCCCAAATGATAGGATTTATTGAAAATATCATATTAAGTATTTAATAAAAAATAGTTATTATTATTATTATTATTAGTTTTATGTATGTCGTGTATAGCTCCAACAAATATGCACCGATTTAGATGATTTTTTTTGTGTGAAAGAGTATATTCCTGAGGTGATCACATATAAATATTATAAGAATCTAATCATGGACTTCAAATATACGCCACTCAAAAGGAAAAAATAAAAAACTTTAAAAAATAAAATATAACCGAATCCAAAAAACCCTAAAAACACTAAGGGAGCAAGGTATATAAAGACAAGGTAGTCTCATCAGCTCCTTGACTTCGTATTTTTTGATATTTTAACTACACATATAATCGAAGAAGCACAAATTCGACAATTTGGTCTATTCGGGAAGTGTCATTTTTACTATTCTTAAGTTAGCAATACGTTCTGTGATTCTGACAGCTTTTTATGATTTTGCAATATCGAATTTGTACTTCTTTGATTTTGTGTGTTGTTAAAATATCAAAAAATACGAAAACAAGAATAAATAAAGGAATTTTTTGTAATTGATATTCTATTATACATTTCTAACATTTGAATATGTCTTCGTGGTGACGTTAATTCCCGCGCCAACGCTGATTGGTCAAGGAGCTGATGAGACTACCTTGTCTTTATATACCTTACTTACAATTAGTGAGTCAGTTTGTCAGTAACAAAATGCGTTTTGAAAGACCGCATCTTTTTATTACATTTAGTTAAAAACTGTAGACCTTAATATTTGATATTAACTTCAACTGAAGAAAAAGGGTCTTGACCGACAGACTGACTGACAACAAAGTTAATTTCATTTTGAGCTACGGATTCCTAAAATCGACAAAAGTCACGGGTACCAAAATTTCTACAACAATTAATTTTGTATGTAAAAAGTCAAATTAAATAAATATACTTTACACCCCTAGTACGAACACGAGGTTTAATAATAAATATAATTTTATACATATAATATAATAAACAAAGAGACGCGAATTCGCGTTCCCATTTGACGGACAGAGAACCGACATAATGCCGGTTGATGCAAATCGGTTTCGGTACCTACTCGCGAACATATGTGTTTGCGCGAATCGACTGCATGCTGTATACATACGTCAGATGGCCTGCAGAAACAGTGTAATCCATTCTTTCTCTTCGTGAGTAAGGATTATGACCCCGACATATATGTGCCGGAGAGTTGTTACGAAATATTTAAAATGTAAAACATGCACCGCCACTGCCACAGGTGCCTGCTTGTATAGTGTGGTAGTTGATGATTGTTTTAAAAATTTACATACGCTCAGTGGCGTCACTAGGGTTGGTGTCACCCAGTGCGGTAACTCATGGTGTCACCCCCCCTTGAAAAAAAAAATTAGACCCCTTCTATAAAATGAAGTGTTTTCAAAAAAATTTCACCTACCCCATTGAGTGGGGTGTCGTTAGAAAGGTCTCCTAAAATTCAACAGAAGCGTGGGGAAGCGTGGGTGACTGCCAAATGTCTCGGTGAACTTGAAGAATTTTCTTTTCTCCCTTATTTTATTGTTCAATTAATTAATCGTTAACTGTACCGTATAATTAAAAACGTAAAATTGTCCTAAAATCTCCATAAGATGAGCTTTTCAGAAATGTATAATACATTATACGAGTACATATTCCTACAAAGTTTTATAGAAAATTAACTTTTAAAGTGATGAAGCGAACAGGTTTGAATTGAAAATCCACAAAAATAATGAACAGTAAGGCTTCAAAAATAGTCTTTTTACATAAAATTATGTGAAATTCCTGCATTATAGTAAAGAATAAAGATTGACCATTAAACTAATAAATAAAATTAAAATATAATGTATGTAGGGACTTTAGTAAAAAAAATTTATGATATGTTGTTGTTAATAAATTTTCCATAGTGCGCTGGGCCGGCTGAGGTGAAACAATGCATAAGAATAATTTCATGGAGTGACAGAATCGTAGATAGTGATGTTTTGCATTTGGGTGTCACCCCTTGTGATGGTGTCACCCGGTGCGGTCCGCACCCCCCGCACCCCCCTAGTGACGCCACTGCATACGCTGGACCATACTTGGACAAAGGATGATTTTGTTGAAAAAGAGAGGAAACAATATATAGGTGATGGTTTTGGGCAGGGCTTCGAACCGTTATTTTTTTCGTTTCGGTTCGAGTAAAAATATATATTTCGGTTCGGTTCCGGTTTTCGTTCCGCAAAAAATAACGGTTTTTCCGGTTTTCGGTTCAGCTCCGAGTGATTAATTAAAAAAAAATTATTTGTATTAAAAAAAAATTTCTACCATAATTTAGAATATTTTATGGTACTTGTATGATAGTTCGAACGACAATTGAAGTGGGAAATAAGATCATGTTAACGCGCGTATTTTAATATGTACTGAACCGAAAAAAACATTATTTTTATTTCGGTTCTGTTCCGGTTTTCGTTCCGGCAAAAAATAACGGTTTTTCCGGTTTTCGGTTCAGTTCCGGTTCGAAGTCCAGTTTGGGGTTCCGTTAAAACGGAAACTTCATTAGCGAAGCTCTTTTATCTGTATGTCTTTCTATATGAGTATAATTCAAAAACTACTGGACTGAGTCAACCGTTTGTATGTAAAAATACCTGCTCATTCCGGGGGAAAAATATGAATAATCTTAAAAATCATTATTAAATTTTATTTATTTAAGTAGGGTATCAAAATACAAATTCAATGCAATTAGTAATTACATTTGTTTAGTTTGATTGAGAAACGCAAATAAAAAACTGAATACTAAATATTTTTATTAAATAAAAAAATTCAACATTTTTTTCTGCATGTTGATTTCCGAGTTCAAAATTCTCTAAATATTTCGTTAATATTTTTTTACGTAATAAAACATTACTTTATTCTTGGGTTCTGAGTGTAAACCGCGTTACTAAAACAATCTAGCATACACCCAAAAAATAATAACAATCAATTAAAACTCACCACAAAACTTATAAGTTATAGAGTTTCACCTTATTAAAAAAAATACAGTAAAAAAACCGGAACAGGAAACAACCAGTGCAGTGCCGTTGTTATTGATCTTTATATTTGAATCCATCGGGAATTTCTACTGTGAGTCACATATACTTACAGATTCTGTATATTTTTCATCCGCAATATAATTTGAACTTGAAGTTTTTATAGATAACTATAGCTGTTACCCGCGACTTCGTTCGTGTGAAATTTAGATTAGGTATAGGAGCTGTCAGACATAAAACCCATTAAGAAGGTTAGGTAATACAGATTTCTGTTATGATAGTCGATAAAACAGGTCGCGCGTACAAACGTCACACACCCATTTTTAAATTTAAAATAATTGTATAATTAATAGTTTTTTTTTCGAGATACAAATTTGCCTATGTTCTTCCTCAGGATGCAAGCTATCTCCCTACCAAATTTAATCAAGATCGGTTCAGTGGTTTAAACGCATTTATAATATTAGTATGGTTGATTCTTTTATAATAACTCACTGGAAATAAATATCTACCTACACATAACAAAATGAGGTAACTTTGGACATGACCAAAACATTGCGATTTACTTTTTGTAACTGTAAACCTTACGTGACAATAAAAAACTTCACTTCCTAATCAGCACAGTTGAATGATTTTAAAAATGAACGGATTGAGAATTAAATATTAATACAAGTATTAAATAAATATGCAAATTAATAATAATTCAGAAACGCGAGATGTATGAATTTTAAATAAACTTTAACGTGGTAATTTTCTAAATATTTTTCAGTACTTGATTAATGTTTTAAGGTATTTATTGTTTCAGGGTGGATTAAGGACATCTGGTACCGAATGTCTTTTAAAAAAAAAATTAATTATGAACTGGTCATCTATGAGAAGAAAGAATAGAAGTCGACCAGCTGTTAAATGAAAAATATCAGCCCAAAACATTATGGCAGAGAAAGGGTTAAGTGAAGAAGATTGGGAAGATAGACAGGCAAACCTGTAATGGGAAAAAACAAAAGAAGAAAAAGAAGATATACAAGTACAGGCGTTTGTTTACTGTGTAAAATTGTAGTTAATTATAAAAATAAGAATAATTAAATTTTTAGTCAAGTTTAAAATAAATATTTAAATAAAAAATAAATTTGATTAAACAAAGTCATGTTCGGCCAAGTGCTTCGACGTACTAAATTCTAATAAACGAAAAAATAAAACTAACTTGATGTTAATAATGCAAAAGAATATAAACAAAAAAGAAAAGAGAAAAACAGTTTGCAGATAACAAGATCAAGTTAGTACATTTGTTTCAAGTCCGGGTACAATAAACTGTGCTATAACCATGACGTAATCTGAACATATTAGCTCTAGCGAGATTCCGACTGATCAGAAAAAAAACAATTTAAATATAATTTCAACTTTAAAAGATAATTCGGATGCTTATTACATGAATCATTTTTGAGGTAGTAAAAATATTGTTTTTGTTTTAACTTTGCATAAAAAAGATGAGAAAAACAAGTTAAATTATGTCGTTTTTGTAAATTTCAAATTATTATCATTATTCATTACATCTATGTCTCATTATTTTTTTTTTTGAAAACAGGACCGTATTACATATTTCGATGCCCGAGACTGATAAATACCCCCCCTCCAAAGAAAAAAAATAATTAAACACGTGTTAGGTCTTTTTGCTCTTCACCACCCAAAAAAAGTTAAATAACCATTTTTTCGAGTTCTGTCTTTTACCTCAGCCCTCTAAGAAGTTACCTCATGAGGCCGTCAGCTAGCGCCTCATCTGCCTATTCATATGAGTACAGTTCTGGGAAAGTTTTGAAAATTCCATTCATCACATTTTTTTTCCACCGAGACAAAAGTAAAAAAAACAGATTTTATAAATTTCAAAGTGCATTTTGAATTATCGTTTTGTGGCCATTTTTAACAAAAATGTGATGAAATAAAAAAAAATTTATAGAAAAAGAAATCTCTTAACATAAGTGTACTTATTTAATACATATAAGTACAATAAATAAGTAAAATGTACACAATATTGTACCCTACACAATGTATTTCTGACCCAGGGAGCGGGGGAGGTTTGTACCGTTACTAAGCCGTGTGGGACCCGTTCAACAGGTCTGCTGGACCCGGCAGACATAAACAAACATACACACTCGAACATCACATTCATGTGTAACCAATGACCATATATATAGGTACATACAGTTTGTGTCAGAATTCCGTAAATATGTTTTATGTTGTCTGTTATGGAATTTTAAAAACTGGATAAATTAATTGATATATTGTCAGGTTAATGCCTTCGATATCTAGTATAATATTTTGATTTATTATTTTTATTATTAGTTAAAAACACTTGACTAATATTTAGGTAGCATTTTCTTTTATAGGCTTACGTGGTCGTTTTCTATAAAAACTAACTTTTCGGGCTGTTGTCCACGTTGTCGTATTGTTTTCAACTCGCATGTCAGTCTTCTTCAGAAGTGTTTCTGAAACTCAGTTTCAGAAACACTTCGAGTCGAAATGTCAAGAAATACAGTACGACAACGTGGACAAGAGCCCAAAAAGTTAGTTCTTCTGTACGTATTAATCTAATTTTACCGAGAAATAGTTGAAATTTGGTGAAGTTATCTCTTAATATATCTAAAGTATCCACACAAAAAATTAGAACGTTTTACTAAATAGTTTAAAAAAAATATTAACATGGGCTCTTATGGTAAAATGAATTATTGACGGTTAAATTCCAATAAAACACATGATAAAATCACCGAAAAAAATCTTAAAATTTCATAACACGTCACTTATATACCTAACAAACTTCATGAGAAATTGGATCCATTTTCACAAACTCAGATGCAAGATATATATTAAATAAAAATTGTTAAATATCAATTTTTACTGAATAATAAAATTGGACTAATTAAGTGGCAATGGAGTTGTCACGTTTTGTTTTTTTAATTGTCACATAATTTTTTCATATTATTGATTTTGCTTCCTCGCTATATCAAAAATACGAGAAGCTTTGTGATTGTTTTTAAATGAGAAAAAAAATTATTCTTCGAATTCAAAATTTTCACTGGATTTTTCGGTTTCAGATCAAGATAAACACACATAAATCATCTAGGGTCTTAGGCTTTCAGTAAAAGCCTCATCAAATTCAGTTCAATAGTTTTTGTTTCAAGTCGGAACAAATAGACAGACAAAATTTTAAAAAACCATCAAAATGGATTATATTACCAATCAATGAACTTATTAATATATAGATTCCACAATTCCAAAATATTTTCAATATACAATGGATCTTGGCTTCTGGGTGTAAGCCACGTTGGTTTGGTCGTGTTATCGGCCAACGTTTCGTCACACATTGCAGTGGACATCCTCAGGGCTCATCTGCACTTTTATAAGAGACCAAACCAACGCGGCTTACACCCAGAAGTCAAGATCCATATCAAGATCACCGCGGAAGCCTCAAGACTTGTATTTCAATATACAACCTTAAAGATCTGTATTTATAGTGGTAATAGATAATAAAAAAAATACTAAATATTACTGTATTTTGCACGTCTATGATATTTACAGCGAGGTGTATGCAGATAACAGATCAAGTTAACTGCGACAGTGTTATTCCTCCACCGCTCTCTTCCTGTTACTGCACCACACACACACGCCCTCGCCTTGCGAAACAACAATGCGCCACGGCAACTAGACCTAACCTTTCTGTGTTCTACTTTGCCAACAGCAATTATTGTACTCGGAATCTATTTATTATAAAAAAGTTTTCACTTTCAAATTTGTTGTATAATATAATTATGGTTTTTGTTCTATTGATATAATGGATTATTTTTATTGAAACTTTTTTGTTTTGTTTACTATTGTTCATCTATCTATCTATATACATATAATAACATGTCCTGACTGACTGACTGACTGACTGATTCATCATCGCCCAGCCGAAACCCCTGGTCCTAGAAACGTGAAATTTTAAGGGTGTCTTCCTTTTATGACGTAACCACCCACTAAGAAAGGATTTTTTGATAATCAACCCCTAAGGGGTTAAAAGAGGGTGTAAAAGTTTGTGTGGGAAAAAATATTTTTTGGTCGGATTTACTTGAAACTTAAAATAAATACTTTTCAATACAAACAATGAAACATGTATTTCAGCATTTTCTAAATTTTTGGTAAAAATTAAAAAAAAAATTGCCCCCCCCCCCCCCCTATTGAAAAGGGTTAACATCTCTTCATTCGGAAACAGATAAAATTGTTATAAAAAATGAAAATCAAATTTATCTACATTACTTTGGCAGAGACATTCAAAGATAAAAAAATAACAATGAACCGACGTTTTAAAAAAATCGTTCTTTTTTACAAAAAATAAACGCCTCAGTAACGGAAATGGTGGTCGTAGAGTCTTCCGGCCGATAAAACACAATCAATGTGGTGAGTAATGTTTATAATGATCTGTTTTAATGTAAACTCAATAATTAAAATAATGATATTACTGTTTCTGAGAAAAATATATTATTCAAACATAAACACTGCAAACTCAATGTTTACTGTCTTATAAGGGCGTGTTTTATGTTAGAAAACAAGGTGATTTAACAGTTTAATGAACTTGTATCTTGTATGTAATGTTTATTATACACTACAATAATTGAGGTTGTATATGATTATGAAAAATTTTTTATTCTAATAAATTGTGGACGTTTAAAAGGGGCAGACCCAATTAGAATTTTGAAAAATCTATTTTTTTTGCATTTTCTCAAAGTAGAATATTTCAAAAGTATTCTCTGAAAATTTCAGACAAATGTCCTTCCATAGACGATTCAGTGTAAGTTCCAAAATAATTTTTTTATCTGCATGCAAATCGTACTCAAAACTTTAAACGCGTTTTTCTCGAAACCATGTTTTCAAAGTCGGTGATCACTGTAACTTGAGAACGGCTTTGCCGATCGGTTTCAAATTTTTCTCACTTATTCTATACATAATTGTCCTCCGGATGGACGAAGGATTTTTTTTGACGATTATTTTTTTTTTATAGACGAAAATACGAGTGAAATTTTAGTCGAATAAAGAACTTTGACTTTCAATATCCGCCATATTGTGAAAATTAAAAAAAAATTCAAATCTCTTCGTCCATCCGGAGCATTATGTCATTTTTTTCCCCTTTTTAATATTTTGCCATAAAAAAAATTATAATATTTTCTGTAAATACATATCTTTCATGTGGAAAAACATTTATTATTAATACAGATTTATTTATTAGGATTGATAACTTATTATTTCAATACTATTTTAAAATTATATCCAAAACTGAAACTCTAATCTCAAGAAAAGAGCATGTAATACAATTTACATCTTCATTTTATAAATATAGTGATTAAATTTAATAATGTTATTGTACATTATACTTAAACACTCAACTTATTAAGATCATGGTCTCACAATTTAATTATACAAAACATACACTTTTACGTTGGAGATTGTTTTTATACTTACATTTTCTAAATGTTACAATTACCCATTATTATACTGTATCACTTTAAACATAAATATGTTAATTTTATGTTGCTTCTGTCATAAAAATATGTAAATTTGGGTACAAACGATAATCCAAATCTGACATAATACTTTATATTAATTAATATTATTAAATTATTTAAGTAATGGTATCTATTATTATTATTATTCATTAATCATTGGTATTCAAAACATTTGACAATGGTTGTATGGATATTAAAAATAATCCATTTTTATGTTCAGAAAAAATATTATCTATATACATATATAGTATAATAACTTTATCGCTGAACCAAAACCCCTGGATACGTGTAATTTCAGGGATGTCTGTAAGCACTTAAGCACCCACTAAGAAAGGATTTTTTGAAATTCAACCCCTACGCAAGTAAAAAGGAGTGTAAAAGTTTGTATAGGAAAAAATATTTTATGATCGGATTTCCTTGAAACTTAAAAATAAATTCTCTACAATACAAATAATGAAACAAATATCTAAGGGGTTCGATCCGGCGGAAAAAATACTTGAAGGAAGGGGGTCATAGGGGGAAAAACAACCCCCTATCTCGCATAGGAGCCGAGATATTTACGATTTTGTATAATGAATAAAACACAAAAAAAGAATAATTCAATATTTCATCCCCTGTCACGTATGGAGCGTTGTAATTAGTTTCATTCGATCTGGCGGGAAAAATACTACAGGGGAGGGGGTTATAGGAGAAAAAATAACCCCCTATCACGCATAAGAGCCGAGATATTTACGATTTTGTATATATAATGAATAAAAACAAAAAAAATACAAATTTAATATTTCATCTCCTGATTTAAAATATTATTTGTACTGCCACTTAAAAAAATATACAACGCGGGCGAAGTCGCGGGCAGGTCCGCTAGTAAGATAATATGTATGTAGTTGTTAGCTGCTATTAATCATTCTGTTAAAATCAATATTAGAATGATTTATTACGTATGTTTATTTTTTAATTTAATTAAGGATGTTGATAATTAAAATATAAATAAATACCATCTGTCAAATAAAATTTTCATTACAAGATTTATTTGTTTAATTAAGAAAATCACAACACAATTAAATTATTAAAACCGGTTTGAAATTTAAATCGCAACTGTTTTAATTTAACTAAATAATAAAAATAAATATTATTCGCGATAGATTTTAAAAAATGTTTTCATAATTACCCACACATATTTTACTAAATCACATAACACAAATCACAACAAAAAACTATCAACATGTGACACACAACTGCTGCATAACACACAGGGAGGAAGGAATTGGAAAAAGGAAACAAAACACAATCAGCAAGAATTAGATAATTCACATCCGGTGCTGAGTATGTTTTTCACGCAGACTTGTGAGATGCAGCGCTAACGTAGTTCAGGGTCTTACCGCTAGTTGGCGGTGGTGTGTCTGCATCGCGTATGATTGGTTATTGCACCGTGCAACTTGATCTCGTAAATAAAAACACGAGCGGTGACGTCATCATTCGCATTACTTCAACTGTCCTTGCATTCTTTGGTGTTCGTTTTTCAGTTCTCACCAACCCAGATATTACTTGGTAATTTTATTTATAAGTAGGGCTGCAACGTCGAGATGAGATGATATTAATTTAATTTATATATCTCGTCGATAGTATCGACTATTTTCCATAAGTTTAGTGCGGGGTTCTTTAATTATTATATACTTTTCAGTATTTTTAGGGTTTTTTTAAAGTCGGTTTTATTTTTTTCTTATGTCCGGTATCATAAAGGACCTAGAAAATTTGATAGCTAGCAAGCACTCTCAAATGAGGTATCTAATTTATATGACAGTTCTTTTTTGACAAGTTTCGCGCACGCGTTGTAGGTAAATAACAACGGTATTAAAACAGTGGTGATGTTATGAAAATTATTTTGTACGGTGAAAGATGCCAACTGTGTTACAATTAGTTGAAGTGTTACTGCTCTAAATTTCATAGCTAATCCATAGATACTAGTACAGAATTAATACCTCATTTGAAAGTAATTGCTAGCTAGCAAATTTTGCTCGGTCCTTTATGATATAAAATTGATTAATGAAATGGGTGTACCTATATGTGTTTTCATTTAAAATGATGTATAATTATATAAGCTCCACTCTAGAAAAAGATAACTGATGATGCTTGTCTTAATATTTTCGAATCTGTTGTAAATGATTCTGACCTTTACGGTGGCAAACGACTTTTGAAGCCGATAGTACATGATGTTATTTTCCCTCAATCCGATTAATAAAAGCATCCCGTAATAAATATACAAATAATTCTTCGAATCAACATACACATATTATGTATATCATTATGAGATATTATATGAAAAATAATGAAGTCTATTTGACAGAAAAGGTATTATATTTCAATACAGAAATAATGTGTGTAAACATCAAAAATAATTCTCAGAAATGAGATTTATTTATTTTTATTTTGTTTATATTTTACATGATGAAACTTTTGTGGGAGAATGACGTGCACAATATTTATTTTTTATGATTTTTTTTTTTCAAAGAAAAAATGATTTATAAAAAAAGGTATTTTATAAAAATTCATATACGTTTTTAGAGAAAAATAATTGATGTTAAATTTGGTACGTACTAGTCAAAATACAACTTACACTTTTATAATATCTATGTAGGTACTCTAATTCTCAAAATTTTTGAATTTCAGTTTTTGATTAAATTGCTCACTCGCCATATCGAAGATACGAGAAGCTTTGTGATCGTTATAAAAGTAGAATTTTAACCAAAAATCAAAAATAGCATTTAATATTAATTTGCACGCTCAATTATTAAACTATAATACCTCTACGTCTTATTTTCTTGTATTTTAGTCGATATTTGTATGACGAATTGAAGTTCACTGAAAGAAATTTCATTAAAAAATTTCGAATTTTTGATTTCGTTAAAAGTATGTTTATTGTATAGAAAATGGCGTGAAAAGTTGTTTGTTTCAAACCGCAGGTCTGTATCTCAAACCGTTCTCGAGATATAGCCTCTCGAAGTTTCATTTTTTTCAAAATTTTGATAAAAAATGGCCCTAACTTTTGAACGCGTGGTCGGAATTGATTTTAGTTGACGGATTTGGAATCAGCGTGTCAAAATCTATATAATGGCATGTATAATACCTTAAAACTCGAAAAAAAAAAATTCGCGAAAAATCGAAAAAATTCAAAGGGGTATACCTTAAAAAAATGTCGATTTTTGACCAAAATTTTTTTGTCGGATTTTAAAGTATTATACATGTCATTATATAGATTTTGACACGCTGATTTCAAATCCGTCAACTAAAATCAATTCCGACCACGCGTTCAAAAGTTATGGCCTTTTTTTTCCAAAAATTTGAAAAAACTAAAACTTTGAGAGGCTATATCTCGAGAACGGTTTGAGATACAGACCTGCGGTTTGAAACAAACAACTTTTCACGTCATTTTCTATACAATAAACATACTTTTAACGAAATCAAAAATTCAAAAAATTTTAGTGAAATTTCCTGCAGTGAACTTCAACTCGTCACACAAATATCGACTAAAATACAAGAAAATAAGACGTAGAATCATTTAGTTACTTAAAAAAGTAAAAGCTTGAACTTAAGGTGTTTCATAACTTTTTTTTTGTTTAGAGGAGAGAGAGGATTGACAAAATATGTTTCCCTGATTAAAAATTTCACGCCTCGCCACTGAATTTAGCACAAGGAAGCAATGTGCATTTACTTGGCAGATGTTTTTTTAGCTATCGTCATAAATAAATAAAAATATTTTTTTGTCACGTTGGCGCACTGATACGACCTTTTTACAATTAACTACTAATTACACCCACAATACAAATTATTGAATCACAAAAACTGAACATCCCTGACCTAGACTTTACGACTTAAATAAAAGTAAGTATATCATTTTCGATTAGGAGGGAGTAGATTTTTCGGTACAGGTTACAGTAGCTGTGGGTATGACATGCACCTGGTGGGCTTCGGTGCCGCTATACGCTGACCGGTTTCATGAACGCACACAAACACACATGTCCGTATCATATCATCGTGACTTGGGCACATCACAGTGAATTAGAACTGTAACACTCATAGGCGGAGGAGGTTTTTTTTATGTGTTAATATATGTATGTACATACACACACGAATGCCGTTAAATATTTGTGTTCGCGGGTAACGGTTATTAATTTATTGATTCAAGCGAAAACGTGGAAGATATTATGCATTTATATGTTTTTTAAGTATGTAGGGTAAGGTTTCTCAAGTCGTACCCCGTAAGGGAAAATGGATGTAGATTGAAGAATTGATTAATATAAAAATACGTGTGTACATTATTTGTAAATTTGATTATTTAGGTATCTATTTGTTACAACAAAGAACGAATTTTTTATCGTTTTGATAATAATTTTATTAATTGTGTAAAAATACTGAAATTTTTTTTGAAATCGGTATTATTGCTTCTTCGAAGTATCGAAGATACGAGAAGCTTTGTGATCGTTTTAGAATGAGACAAAAAAATCGTTCTCCGATTTCAAAATTTTAATTTGATTTTTCCCTTTCAGGTCAAGACAAACACTCTGAATCGATATTAATGAAACTTGGTTGGATGGTTCGCTCTGGTTTGAGGACAGTCCCATTTCAAAAACGTGTGTAAGGGAGAGGGGTGACATCCTAATATATTTGTAGAGTATTCAATTTTCTATATTTCATATACAATAGGTGTATATACACACATAAAAAATATACATATATTGTCGAATTGAGATGATTTTATTAAAAATCAATGAATCTATAAAAATATTAGTATGAATTTAGAAGCACATATCCAAATTCTTTACGGAATAAAATATCGCCTTATTTTGATATTGGAGCAATCCAAAGTTTATGAGATAAGCCGGGAATATTAAGGATTCGATAAATTCAGATTTCACAAAATCCGATTATACAGGAGAACAAGGTATATGTTCTATATAAATATGCTCTTTGTGTGTATTAGATGAATAGCAGTGTTATGTCAGAAAGTATTGGAAATATCTCAATTTGAAAGGAGCTTTAAACTCAACTGTTTTGCTTATATAATAAACTGAATTTGTTATACCGAAAAAATGGTTAGAACATGTAATATTTTCTATAAATTATATTTAAGAGTAAAACAGTTTTTTATTTTTATTTACCAACTGTTTAAAAAAATATTATATCTTATTATCAGATTTTTTTTATATTCAAAACTTGACAAGTTTAAACTTCCGTTTCCGGTTTAGTAATACTTTTCTCTAGGCTGGGATTTTCTAAATGGGAAACTAAGATTACTTAAAAAATAAATAACTATATATCAAATATATATAAAATACTTAAAAAAATTATAATTCCAGTATCGGTTTAATATTCAATAACAACTCAATCGATAAAAATCAAAGCAGTAGTATAAAAAATCTCTATCAGTTTGCAATATAACATATGACAAGTACAAAGATGCCCCATTCCTCTTAAAACGGAATTTCTCAGAATGGAGTGACTCATATTCCCGGATGACTCTATCTCTCTCGCTCAAAAACACACAACGCCAGACAGAAAATATTGGTATCGGATGAATAATACCGTCTATGAAAGATAAATTTTACTGGATGAAGAAGGCTTTGGAGATATTAAAAAAATCAGACGAGTCATACAAAAGCACAAAAAGATACAATCTTTCTGTGATTAAAATAATATGAATCATCAAAGTTTTATTTCTGTGTATGTGTGTATTTTTTTCTTATTGGAAATCAACAAACTCCTGTGGCCACCTTATTACTTTACGAATACGGAAAAAAAATCACTGCTTAAAAAATAAAAAATTGATAAGACTGCCGTACTGATGTTTATCAAAAACATGAGGTGTACATCTACTGATTATAATAAGTGTAAAATTCACAGACAGATAGACATACATACGTAACCAATTAACACTTCATTTTATAATTCGTGTTGCTTTCTATGGATATTTATATATTTATATATTTAACGTCACTATTAGTATATTATTACCTATATATAACATATGTATGTATATAATTATATATTGTACATTTCCTGTTCTGATTTATGTATCGAAATACGAAATCTTCCTAGTTTGCCAATTGCTGACTAGGTACCTCGGAGCACTCACTGGATTCAATCAATTAATTTAATGAGTTATCAGACACCCAGATGATGAGATCCTGATATTGACTGTAATTAAAATGTAAACGCTTAATATTGAGTAGGGTAAATGTATCTAATGAAAGTGGAAGTGCGAGAATATTTTATAATTGAAAATACATAATTTATGTAGGTATACCATTTGTTAGTACAACAAACATTTTGTAAATTTAAACACTCGATTCGAGAACTGTAATAAACCCCCAGTTGGATAAAATATATTAGCATATCACATGCCTCTATTCATATACAAATAATTCGCACGTTTAAACACTCATGAAACTAATAACGTTAACAGATTTTGTTTGTTGCACTACTAGAATCTGATTTTTAAGGAAATATTGTTAATTAATATCCATACAAAGCAACACGAATTATAAAATGAGGTGTACACAAGTGTGTACGGCGGGCGTTAATGGGTTAATATCTGTATTTTATAGTTTATTATTTATTGATTTTTATACATTTGCTAAAAGTACTTTTACAAAAGTTAAAGTAACATGCATTGTACAGTTTATAATCTAGATCAAGCTTGTCTACATGCGGCCCTCGAGAACCCTAGGTGCGGCCCGCGAGGATAATTTAAAATAATAAATTTATATTGAAAGTAGCACGACTAAAAAAAAAAAAAAAAGGTCCTCAGTTTTATATTCTGGCCTATGGCCCTTAGTAAAGTAAATTAATTAAAATTTCTGCTATGCGGTCCAGAAAGTTCAAAAGGTTGGACACCTATGATCTAGATATCTACCTATATTTAGAGTTAAGTAGGTATTAGATATATGAGTAGGTAATACTAATGTAAGATTCTTCAAAAGTCTCAAATAACGGTATTTCACATCACACCTGTCAACAAACTACAAACAGAAAATCTATCAACACTTACCCTGACACCAGGTAACACGAGCCTCTGTCCTGACAACGAAGATGTGCTCTGAGCAGTGTCCAGGTCCTCCAGGTCGGACCCGGAGTGCGGTTCCGCCGTGAACACGCTGTCGTGCGACACGCTCAAACCACCACCGCCTGCCGAGGTCACGATTCCACACGTGCCGCTTCCTATACCGCCACCCCCACTCCTGGAAAAAAATTTGTTGTTGAAAAAAAAAATTTACTTCTAGTACACTCTTTCGCTGTTTATATTTTTTAAGTACAATAAAACTAGAGCTCTGCAAAAGTATAACAAAAATTCTTACATATTTATGCCAAAAATTGTACTTAATTACAAGAACATTGTCAAAAAATGTACTTAAGAACACATATAAATACAAAAAATTACGTAAGTACTTTAAAAAATGTAATAACGAAGATTTATAAGTACTTAAGTACAATTTTAAGTACAATTATAAGTAGTTTTTAATAACTGTATTAATTTAAAGTACTTTTTTCGAAAAAGTATTAAAGTACAAGTACAATTAAGTACTCAAAAAAGTACTTAAGTACATGCACAGCTCTGAGTAAAATTTATTTCAAAATATATAATCTACCACTTTATTAGTATGTTTTCTCTACGTTTAGATTAAAGCTGGATTTTACAAATTCTACAAATACTAAAAATGTTAAATGTGTCTACAAAACGCCAATAATAAGCTCTATCTTACACGTTCCTGGAAACAAAGCACATAATATTCAATATTTTGTTAGACAACATAAACTTTGTTGTTGTTTGAATTCTCTCACAGTTTTGTTTATTTAATAAAATAAAGAAAACGTTTGTGAAGTCAACACAATCGGAACTGTTGACATTTGTTCAAAAGAAAACTTTTTATGAGTGAAAAAATGGGAATTTTCATTTTCAATAAAAAGTCTTTAGTAAACAGTTAAAATTAGCAACTTGTACTTTGAATTTTAAATTAATATTAATGAAATAATTACACAGTATCTGTATATTCATAATAATTCATATAAACAAGCTGTCATGAGTGTCACGGGACTTTCTTATACGCTGCACTGAATGTAAAATATACGTGTTTCTAATCATATATTTTTTAAATCATTCTGGCTAAAATAAAATAAAAGATAGAAAAAAAATGTAATTATTTAATTAATTCTCTAAAATTTTTACCTAAAACATGTTTTTCTAATACCTACACATCGTTTAAATAATAATTCGAAAAATTCAAAAATTGACAAAAGTAAACATCCGTTTCCGGTTGTAAGATCGTTTTAAAAAATAAGAAATTTTCTTTTTAGACGAAAATTATCAGATTATTCAAAATAAACAAACATTATAATGATAAGAAATGAACATTAAAAATATAATCATATAAAAATTATAAGTTTCAAAATATAAATAATAATAATAATCAATACAGAAGCGTAGAAAAAAGCACGTTTTAATACGAATGAAAATTTAAATAATTAACATTTTAAAATATTCACACAAACTAAATTTTCATTAAATTCTAATTATCGTGTTATCGTACATTCACCAGAAAATTTCTGTACAGAGTTAGGGGAGGTGTTTGACCGACCTCAAAATTTAATAAGTACGTGAAAACTGTCATCTGAAATATTCCGGAAATTCCGGCAGAGCGTACCGGAGGCGTATGAACTTGTTCTGCAATCTGTCATCTGTTTAATGAATGGACGGTTTTTTATTTTCATCATGTTGCTAAAACACTGCTATCTTGTTTTTATTTACATGTCATTTTTAGTAAATAATTATTTTTATCGAAGAAATATTTTTAAATATTTTAGAAATATATAGATTTTTTATAAAGAGTGTCTTAGTTTCGACTAATCAATATTTATTTATTTATTTATAAACTTTATATACAGTGTATTCCAAGTTGATTAATAAGGCGGCTATTACACTATCAAATAAATATGTCAAACATCTTTGACAAAGATTTGATCATATTTCTTTGATAAAATACAAGATTTTGTTCTATTACACTACATAAAACATTTGATAATATTTTCTTAGTATTATCTAGAGATATTTTCTTCTTTTTTGGTGCATTTTGATAATCAATACGTGGATGTTCGTCAGTTGACGCGATCGAGGTTTGAATTTACAACTGTGTATTGCAGTTTTTATAATCAATAAGAAGATTATCATATAATACTGGATTATGTTGATATTAATATATTAACTGTAACTGTCAGTGATAACTTGGTAGTCGCCATTTTGATTTATCTGTCAAAAAACCTTTGATCAAATATAAGAGACTGTCATTAACTATGATCATAGAAATATTATTAAGGTAAATATTATAAAAGTTGACTTATTACACTGTCATATTTCTTTGATCAAAGAAATTTTATCACATTTCTTTGATAGTGTAATAGCCGCCTAAGACATAGGAAATTTAACATGGAGACAATTAGAAATGTTTTAGTAACCTTTGGTCAAATTTAACGATGTGTGATTGGTGCATTTTGAAATGCCGCCTCGAAACTAACTGATAAATTTTAAATTAATCAACAGTATTTTGTTCTCAACTTTAATTTCATTAATTTAAGCATCCTAGATAAAATTATAATAATATTTTTTGGCAGATATAAATTTGAAAACAAAATACTAATTACAATTTTACTAAATTTTGTGGCGGCATTTCAAAATACACCAATCACACATCGTTAAATTTGACAAAAGGTTACTATAACACTTCTAATTGCCCCCATGTTAAATTTCATATGTCTTAATCAACTTGGAATACACTGTATAAGTCTCCCATATACATGCAATTTTTTACATATTTCCTTAACTCGAACCCTCTTTAGCTCGGGGCCCTAGGCAGTTGCCTAAAGTACGATACCTACTGTATAACGCGCCACTGATAAAGATTTATCATTTATATACATAAATGATATCTATTAATATGTTAATATTTTAATGTATGGTATTGTAACACATACATGTTTATAGTTTTATACCATATTTTATTATAAAAATATATATTTTTTAATTCATAAATGTTTCATCATTATGTCCTTGTAAAAAATTAAAATGAAATTGCATCAATAACAAGACTATTGGTGTTATGTACATATAAAATAATATATTAAATATTAGTTGCATATTATCAAAATACTATTAAATACCCACGCATTTGCATTGACCCAAAATTAGAACGTAGATTGGTAAACTATATATCTAATTATTAAATTATTATTATTGTTTGTTTAAATCATATAAAGCAGAAACTATTTACAGGTGTTCCACGGGAAGGTGTTGAAACTAATCAACTGTCATTTTCAAATTGATGCAGTTATTGAAAAAACAAAAATTACATTGAAAAGAGGAGAGTTTGCAATTTTATTTTTAAGAAAATTTCGATAATTTTAGCACATTTTTCATCAATAAATTAGATTGATGTACAAACATTTTATTAAATTTTATTTATACCCATTAAAAATTGCAAACTTTCTTCTTTTCAACGCTATTTTTATTTTTTCAATAACAGCATCCGTTTGAAAATAACAGCTGATAATAAATACACATCAACACAAAAAATTGAAACATAAAATATTAATAGGGTTTCTTCGGAACCCTAAAAATGAAAAATAAAATAAATATATAATGCTATATCAATAATCTGCATTCCTTGCATTATCCTTACGAATAACTTTTATATTAAAAAGTATGTATCAGGAACTTCAGTTTTTTTAAAATTTTCCAATAAGGTGACTGTAATAAAAGAGCATCATATATTTTCTTTCAACCCAAAAAGCATTGACTCAATAGTAAATCCCTACAGAATGTTTCGAGGACTCTACGTTATTATGAAAATATTCTTTCAAACTTTCAAAGCTACATCCATGTAAATATAATCTGACACACTAAAAAGTTTTTTCTTTTTTGTGCTTTAGTTTTATGTAGGTATACTCTTTTTTTAATTCAGTGGTCTTAAACATACAGTACTATAAAATATATTATATAAGACTCTACGAATCTTAAAACCAATTTAAATTAAATTGGAAACCCATAAGGGTCTATATCATCATTATTAATATTGTCCTTTATTATTTATAAAATTAAGGTTTACAACAAAAAAATATCCTTAGCTATATTTTACGGAACTCCGATTGAGAAAGACTGAATTAATATGTAGATACGTAACATACTTAAATTTTGTTTTTAAATATGAAAATCATTCTGAAATATAATTCTTACAACCCTCTTATTAAAGACCACTGGTATAAACAATCGAGTTATTAATAATTAATAATTTAATTTAATTAATTAATAAGTTTTGGATCATACCCCAGTATTGTTGATATTTAATTACTGCCATAATGAATCATAATCTATAAACACTTAATTTGAAACAGCTTAATTTGATGACAATCGGCCAATGGACATTTAAATTAATTATTAGTGTAATCTATTTATTAATTATTACATTGTCATAGCATCTGCTTTTCATTGTTATGAAATTTACGATTCTTTATTTTATAACTTTTTGTGTCGTAGTACTTCTCATTTTGTAATCATTAGTAAGTGCCCATCACTGGGTGCCCATTACTGGTTTTACTTTATCTATAACTAGAGAAAAAACACAAACAAAATAAAAGTCCGCAAATATAGTATAACTATATTTGCGGACTTTGGTAATTAAATTGATTTAATAAAGAGGTAGTTGTTTTATTAGTTACATGAGTTCATGAGAATTACAAAAAAGAAGCCCATCAATCCCAAAAAACAAGATACTTTGCTCCTAAAGAGGCCAAGTAAATTATATGAATTTATAAAATAAAAAAAATTATGTGAAATTATAAAAAAAATCTTGATTTTACCGGTATTGCTAATTTTAATTGTAATTTGTGAGAACAATGCTTATTACATATTTGTCGATATTAATCTACAAAATTATTAAAATGCATAATTGAACTTTCATCTCTTATATTCATTGATCTAGTTATAATGTTTCTCAACTTTTTACTCTAGCGCAACCCTTCGAATAATATTCATGTTTAACCTAACCCCTACATTTTTTTCTCCATATCATTATTAATATCGTCCTTTATTATTCATAAACTTAAGGTTAACAACGAATAAATATTCTTAGCCATGTTAATATGTAGACATGTCACATACTTAAATTTTGATTTTAAATATGAAAATCATTCTGAAGGGTTGATCCAAACTATCGAGCCGGTCTCGGTCCAATTAAATATAAATAAACATTAAAATCATTCACACTATAGGTATCGCTCAGATCTCTGTCCAATCACGCTCCGATGCAGTATTACTATACTGAATATTTGACTGGAGCGAGACCGACTCGATAGTCTGGATCGACCCTAATTCTTACGACTCTCTTATTAAAGACCACTGGTATAAACAATCGAGTAATTCATTCATTAGAAAATTCCAAAATTACGAAATAGTAAACAAACGCTACATACAAAATCTTGCTCAAAAGAAACATGTAGCAATATTACAGTTATTGTTTTCACAATACAAATAAAAAAAACACGAATTCGTAGTAAAATAAAATAATAACCATCATAAAACTTTTATTTACGAATTATTTTATACAATGAAGAATATTTCATTTTTAAATCGATACTTTTTTATTTTTGACGTGTATTAAAAATATACAGGTTGTATGAGAATTGTCTTTATTGATGTACAAATAGATATGTCTGTCACCAGTTATGGCCGCTATAAGAGCAAGGTTTACTGTTTTTGTGATTGACAGGTTTATTTTTTGTAATTCTCATAAACTCATGTTACTAATTAATAAAACAAGTAACTCTTTATTTAAACAATTTATTTACCAAAGTCCGCAAATATAGTTTGTTTTTTAAATTATAGCCTTTTATTTTGTATTCGCTCTTCGTTGATAAATTAAAAACTGGCAAATATTATTGGATATTTTATTTATTCGACGATTAATTTTTCAATATACAATTATTTTTTTACATCTATACTATTCGTGAAGTTTTTGTTATTATTTAAAAAACACAGTTTTCATATTTTATCATTAATGATTAAATCATGAGATTTAACACATCTTGTATAATAAGTCACATGCACATCACATAATGAAAACAAAGAAGATGTAACTCATACTAAGAATCTTAACATGTTTGGAAGTCATTATGATAATAAAAATACATCAGAATAATAATAAACAAATAAATGTACCGTAATACTATTAAAAATAAGAAACATACTCTTGTATTTTATCTTTCAGCATCCTCATCAGTAAAATATCAACGTTCGTTAAAATCAAGCTGCATCGTTTTTTTTTTTTGTAGTTATTTTAATTACGACTTATACAATTCGTATTAATTATGGAAGTAGTTTTTTTTTTTTTTTTTTTGAAATAACATCGTTATTAATGAACAAGAGCAGGTGTATTCAGATTTGAACAACACTTATTCTATAACGTCACAAAACAAAGCCAGTGTTTCTGTATTTAGGTCACAGGTTGTCAATTATCTTTACTAAACAGACAAGTGCATTATTGACATGGTAATGTTAATTGTATTGTTTGTATTGCAACATTGGTAAAATTATTTGTACAGTCGCAGTGTATTGTGTATGTGTATTTTATATATATTAACTTTAACCAGGTGTACCTAAAAAATATTATAAAAGATTGTAATCTCGAAGTATTTAAATTTTATTACAATATTTTTAATGTTATTGTTGGCTGTTAAGTACATATGCATATAATTACTTAATACTTGCACTTAAATATAATACATTTACTGGAAAATAATTGTACTCCTATTTTTTTTAAATGATCTTACAGGAAAGGTGTTAAAACTAATCAATTGTCATTTTCAAACGGATGCTGGTATTGAAAAAACAATAATAGCGTTGAAAGAAGAAAATTTGCAGTTTTTAATAGGTATAAATAAAATTTAATAACATTTTTGTGCATCAATTTATTTTTTGATGAAAAATATGCTAAAATTATCAATAATTCTGTTAAAAATAACTTAAAATATTTTTTTTGCCCAAAAATAGATTGAAGTTTAAATAAATATAAATATAAAAAAAAAACAAAGAAAAAAAACAAAAAAAACACGAAAAACAAAAATTGAAAAGTCGAAAACGAAACAGTTAAAGTCAAAATGTTCTGGCTGAGGGGCTATGCCCGATGGCCAATTAAAAAAAAATCTTTTTAGTGTGGTTTCACTTTATGTTTTCCGTATTTAAGAAGCACTTTTCGAGAGTAAAAGTCAGATTATTCCTTTTGACGCGCACGTTTTTGCTTCTACCATAACCCGAATAAAATTGCAGACTCTCCTCTTTTCAACGCTTTTTTTATTTTTTCAATAACTGCATCAATTTTAAAATGACAGCTGATTGGTTTCAACATCATATACAACCGGAAACGGATGTTATTTATTATAAACATATTATACTTACTTTCTTCTGGAACTTGTATCATCCAATAACTCGCTGGTGCTCCGACTTCTGAGCGATGCCGGAGTTGTAACGGATTCCGGCGTGGCACTTTCGACTCCGGTGAGTGAATCATCCGGTCCACTACTCCCGGAATGCCGAACTTTCCGCTTGAACATTTTACGTAAACCGCGGAATGGGTGGAAACGCCGCTTTTTAGATGGTTCTATAAAAAAAAATATTATAAAATTTTTGATACTTTACATAATTTTATCATTTTTTTAAAGTTAATTTAATTAATATATATATTTATTTATCTATGGTTTGTTACAAATTAAAGTATAATCTTTTAATATCCATGAATATTTTTAACTTTTATCAAGATATTAATCTACATATGTATATTAGATTACGCTTTTTAAAGAATTTGAATATTATCAGAAAATGTATTTTAAGCACTGTACAATGTTTGTTTTGTTTATATCTGATCAGATATAACAAGTTTTGATATGTGTGATATTGTTATTAAATTTGCGACTTCTCCTTGTAACATAAGTACGAAAAGAGTCTAACTGATATTTATTTTTTGCTTTTTAGTTTGACAATTTTTTTTAAAAAAGCTTATTTTTCATTAAAAAATTTACTGCATAGATAATTATAAATAACAAACAAAAAATAACACATTTAAACTAAAAATATACTGCTCTACGGAATAAGGTAAAAAATATACATGATATGATATCTTTGATTTACTTAATCTTAACTACTGTATGCACTTAAATACAAAGATAAATAATTGGTACTTCTCTATTATCTAAATAGGTTTGAAAAATTACATTCTATTCAATTTATTTAATTATTTTGCAGAAAACTGGTACTAATACATTACTATATTAATTATATTATATAATACTCCCCCTATTAATACTAGCAAATTGATAAAAAATTGACATTTTAATAGAAATATATATAATAGAAATACCACTGTTAAAAATTTTATGATATTAACTTCACTTTGTGAAATATTGAATAACTTACAAATCGACAACTAAAACACTTGAGAAACTTCAATAATATTCGCACGTATTGAAAATCACACACACTTCTATAAAACAAATGAACTAAAACGGTCGGCTGATAACTATTTTATACATACATTTCATAAGTGTCCACCATGATTAGATTTGCATTATCTGTTATCATAAACATAATGTATAACTGTACATTTTAAAGATTATCTAGAGAGGCACTAGATGCATATTTTCATATTTTTGAATATCAAAAATTAGACAAGTGTAAAAAGATCAAAGTCAAATAAAAACGTCTATATTTGGTTGTGTAGTGGAGGCATTTACTGGAAAAATCATCAGACTGAGATTGCTGTTTTTTTATATTATTGATTTTCAACGTTCATTATTTTTTTATACATATAAAATATCTGCTATGGGAGCCACGGGACCTTCTTATACGTAATCCTGGTAGTGAACAGTATACGTGATTCTTAATTTATTAATTATTATACATAGATTTCTTCTCTGTTTTGAACCACTTGAATTATAATTAATTTTTTTTTTAAATTAAATTCTACGATTTGTCGTATTTGAGTTACAGCGCTTACAGACCGACATAAAAAACATCATGGCGAAAACAGTCAGAATGGATTCAGGAAAGATAAAAATGGATAATTCCGTCGAAATCCGGATTTCGAAAAAAATCGGCTTCACTATACTTTACTTATACTTATTACTACATATATGTATATTTCATATACAATATACATGGTATAAGAAAGTAAAACTATAATAAAATACAGGCGTGAAAACTTTTCATATTGCACCCCCCTTTTCGTTCAAAATATATACAAACTCGCGGACTCCTATTTTATTTTTGGAAGGGGTTTTATTATTTAAAACCTGTTAATTTTTGCTTGTTTAATAAATTTTTACATTTTTTTTCGAAATTATAAATACATTACTATATTTTTATATAAACATTTCAATGCACATTACAATATATCCTATAATATTGATATATATGTCCCTCAATTACTGAGGTATAGGTTTTGTAGAAAGATAAAGTTTAGAGGCTTCTGATATAACTAATAATATGTAAACGACTCAATTAACAAAAAAAATCTAACACATAAGGCATAGTTAATTTAAATATTACCAAATGGAGTTAACAAAAAACAACGAGTATAAACCAAAATAGATTTTACGTCATTTTGCCTAAAGGGATTCATAAACCACATTTGAACAATGTAATGGCCGATTATCTTAAGTTTTTATATTATTATAGTGTGGTTTTAAACGTGCAAATTCTTTAACATCCATGTATTCGTTTGTATAAAACCAGTGGCGAAACGTCCATGGAAGCAGGGGAAGCAGTGCTTCCCTTTCTTTATGGGTAAATTAATACAAATCTGTGTTTTCAGTTAATAAATAATTTAAAAATATTATTAGAATATTCGTCTCTATCAAAAATAGCATTTAATATTAAATTACACGTTCAATTATAAAAATATAATGCCTTTACGTCTTATTTTCTTGTATTTTAGTCGATATTTCTTTGACGAGTTGAAGTTCACTGCAGGAAATTTCACTAAAAAATTTCGAATTTTTGATTTAGTTAAAAGTATGTTTATTGTATAGAAAATGACGTGAAAAGTTGTTTGTTTCAAACCGCAGGTCTGTATCTCAAACCGTTCTCGAGATATAGTCTCTCAAAGTTTTAGTTTTTTCAAAATTTTGAAGAAAAATGGCCCTAACTTTTGAACGAGTTGTCGGAATTGATTTTAGTTGACGGATTTGGAATCAGCGTGTCAAAATCTATATAATGACATGTATAATACTTTAAAACTCGAAAAAAAATATTTCGCGAAAAATCGAAAAAATTCAAAGGGGTATACCTTAAAAAAATGTCGATTTTTGACCAAAATTGTTTTATCGGATTTTAAAGTATTATACATGTCATTATATAGATTTTGACGCGCTGATTTCAAATCCGTCAACAAAAATCAATTCCGACCACCCGTTCAAAAGTTATGGCCTTTTTTATCCAAAAATTTGAAAAAACTAAAACTTTGAGAGGCTATATCTGGAGAACGGTTTGAGATACAGACCTGCGGTTTGAAACAAACAACTTTTCACGTCATTTTCTATACAATAAACATACTTTTAACGAAATAAAAAAATCAAAATTTTTTAGTGAAATTTCCTGCAGTGAACTTCAACTTGTCATACAAATATCGACTAAAATACAAGAAAATAAGATGTAGAATCATTTAGTTACTATATAAATATATAAGAATTTATTTAAAAAATTAAAGGTTGAACTAAAGCTGTTTCATAACTAGTTTTTTTTTGTTAATAGGAGGGGGAGGATTGACAAAATATGCTTCCCTTTTAAAAATTTCACGTCTCGCCACTGTATAAAACGCAAAAAAGACTTTAGTTAGCAATGTTAAATAATATAACTATTGAAATTAATTTACTAATTAAATAATTAATTTTTAAACTGCAGTAATAAAAGTATACGTTGTTTATTAGCGTCAAAATAAGAGTCACTTTAAAAATAAAATAAAAGTTAAGTTCTTTTATTTACTGTTACCATCTGTAGATGAGCATAAAAAAATATATTAATTTTTTTATTAACGGATTAAAATGTTTATTTCATTTAAATGACTCGGCTGATTTTTCTTTCGTATTTTGCCATTCAATAGCTAATGATCGTAAGTACAAATAAACGAAATTAATGTATACGAAACATCTTAAAGGCGGCTTAAAGTTATGTATCCAATTTGATATAAATACAAACTTACTTTATTTTTTAGATTTCAAGCTACGACATAAAAAATTAAAAAACTATTTTATCAAAAAAATCACTTATATTTCTACACCGAAACAAAAAACGTGAAATGTATAAAAAAAATACAAAAATAACTGAAAACTTATCTTTTTCGGGTTTAGTAGATCTACAACCAGAACCTATTAATCTCATTTTGTCGTCCGTTCGTCATAGCAAAATATCTCGTAAATGGCATCAGCGAGTTTTAAATTTTAACTAAACATTTTTTTGAAAATTTACAGCTAAAAAAAGGCGGCATATCAAAATGTAAGTCCAGGTATAACTTTTCGAAAATATTATTTGTCTTGTAAAGTATTTGTGCCAAATTTCATTCGAGTGAATACAAACAAACAATTTTACTTATATAAACTTTTCCACCCCTTGCAACCCCTTCGAATTTTGGGAAATATTGAAATACGTGTTTCATTATTTGTATTGTAGAGTATTTATTTCAAGTTTCAAGCAAATCCGACAAAAAAATATTTTTCCATACACACTTTTACACCCGCTTTACCCCCTTAAGAGTTGAATTTAGAAAAATCGTGGGTGCTTACATCATAAAAGGAAGTCACCTCTGAAATGTCACGTATCTAGGTCTACAGGTTTCGGTTCGGCGATGACACCTCCCCCTTCATCATCATACAAGTTCGATGACACCATATTATTGTATTGTCATCAGAATTGCATTTTGTAAAGTTTCAAATCGATACGACAATTAGAAGTGGGTAAAAGTGAGTTGTAAGATTTGTTTACATGTTAGGAAGTTAAAAAAGTAATAGAATACACCCGTGTATGCCTTGACCTATTTAAAAAAAATCAGTATATACATAACTCTGTTGTAAAACTTGTATACTTTAAGATTTTCCCATACATTGCACCAAGTCTACAAGAACTGTGTTTTAAGTATAATTAAAACGTCCCGATAGGTAGAGATTACCCTGAACCACCTATACATTAACTCCCATTGATTGATCAAACAATGAACCTATTGGACGCATTCTAACTCCATTGTCAGCTAGCGTGACGGTCGACTTTACTTAAAATGTCAATAGTATTACGCGTACGGAAATTAAATTATATGATCGATTTTTCACAGTGTTTATTTAACAACTTATATATTCCTCATTTCACTTTCTGGTATTTGCTTTACATAATGTGGTCTATAAATTATATGGAATGGGAGTACATTTAAGTAATCATATTAGGATTCTTTTATGCTCGGTCTCACCGCTTAAACTTATTTATGCTCCTTAGCTAACAATCGTCACGTTCACGACTGACCAAAAACAGTGAACAACGAGCTTTGATTGGTTGATTCATTGAATTTCGGCGACGACACCGGCACTGGCCATGGCTCTTTTTCCACACACCGGCATTCTCAGTGCCGGTGCAGTTGAGTTCTAGCTGCGGTGATAGAAACATGTCTACAGTGTTCAATAAGCGTTACCTTCTTGGGTTATTATACCTCAGAAGGAAATATATAAATCACAAATATAAAAAAAGGCAATATTGCGTACATCCTCTATTGACTATAAGGTACTTATCCGATTGTCGAGTTCAACACCGGCAGTATTTGACGGTGCCGATGTAGTCCCCGGCAAATTAGCTGGGTCGGTCTACGTGGAAAAGCTCTGATTTGATTACTACCATTTCTTAATATTATTCTATATATGTACATTAAACTGTCTTACAGCGTGATTTGATGATAGTCGGCCAATAAATTTTGTTTTAATTCTATTTTTGGTATGGAATTTTTTGTCTAACATAAGTACATAAATTATTATTTAAATTACCATTTGTTCTTGAACAAATACCAAGAAACAGGAAATACTTAAATTTTAGGTTTAAATATTACCTACATATTATTTACTTATGTTACATAATGTCAACATACCAAAGAAGATTAAGATTAATTTGAATATTGAATTACAAAAATATGATATTTAGGAATGTAAATTGTACTGCGCACAAACTACTAGTGAAATCAAGCCAGACCCAACTATTCAACCAAGTTTCATTAATATAGATTCAGTGCTTCATGTGTTATGCCTGTGACAAGGATTTAGGGGACATACACACAGACAGACAAACGGAAGGAGAACAATTTTTTTGGCTCATTTTAAAACGATCACAAAGCTTTTCGTATCTTCGATATATATTGCAAGGAAACAAAATATTTATTACAGTAGCCATTACAATTTCTAGAACGTTGTACAATATGTTTTGACTCACTCTATATAGAAGACAATCAAACTGTCACCATATATATTTTTACTTTTATTCCACGAAGTACATACATCCATCCATCCTAGCTACCGACCACTGCCTGGGCCGACAATACACACAACTGCTACAGATAGCGTCAACACAACATGCATTCAAACACGTACGACGTTCTGTACAAATCTCACAAGCAACTCTTGTGGGGTTTCATGTCATTAGAGTTGAACACAAAACGTGGCTCTCGCAATTATTGTCTATTTATATATGTACACATATATATACATATATGTGACACGTGTGTGTGGTCTACAGGGCACGTATAACGAATGCCGACACATTATGTCGCTGTGATTTACTCGCGAGAGAATCATGGAAGTTATTGAAACCACTGCTACGTACGTCGCCGGTGTCCAATATGGACAATAATGGACATGTATTGGGCTTCAGAAGTCGTCTGTCACCGTAAAGGTCAGAATCGCTTACAACAGATTTAAAAGTATTAAAACAAACACCATCGGTTATCTTTTTCTAGGGCGTGGCTTATATAGTTACATCATTTTAAGGGGGCAGACCCAGTTGGGACTTCCAAAAAAAGCTCTTTTTAGGATTTTTTGTTTGCCCACGCATTAAAATAATTAATAACAAATGTTTTCCACATGAAAGATATGTATTTACAGAAAACATTGTAATTTTTGTATGGCAAAATATTAAAAAATAAGTGAGATACAGCAATTTTGGGAGGGGTCCAAAAAAACTGTTTTGCCGTGATCATTGCTGCTCGTCACTAGTTCATCTGAAAAAAAAAAAAAAAAAGAGATCATTAGCTAATGACATAATGCTCCGGATGAACGAAGGGATTAGAAAATTTTTGAATTTTCACAAAATGGCGGATATTGAAAGTCAAAATTCTTTATTTGACTAAAATTTCACTCGCATTTTCGGTTATAAAAAAAATAATAATCGTCAAAAAAAAAATCCTTCGTTCATCCGGAAGACAATTATGTATAGAATAAGTGAATAAAATTTCAAACCGATCGGCAAAGCCGTTCTCAAGTTACAGTGATCACCGACTTCGAAAACATGGTTTCGAGAAAAACGCGTTTAAAGTTTTGACAGTTTTTTTCGACGAGAGCGATACGAGATTGACTTAGTTTCAGAAGAGAATAGATCGAGACGAAGCTGTCAGAAATTTTTAGGAAACGAGACCAAGATGATCTTAACTTTATTGATATGTCTCGTCGAGAGTCTCGATTTTAAAAGATTATTGATAATTAGTAATAATTTACTACATATTTCATATTAATCTTTAAATGCATAATTAAAGACCGTATATGCACATTTACAAGAAATCGTGAATATTTCAAAATTACACATCCCTTTAAAAAAAAGATAGGCAGATTTTAATTTAGCAATGATTTTTATTTGACTTTTTTTGATAAAATTTTAATAAATTCAATTATGTATATAAAAAAACAATAAAACTGAATACAAGAGACAGAATTATTTGTAGACATTTATGATAACTCTAAATGTGTCATTTTTCCCAAGGAAGTTGTCAATTAAGGCGTGTTATCGAATAAATAATGCAAAGCCTATAAATAGTCTTACAAACGTTATTTTCAATGACCTATAAACGATATAAAAGAGCGATCTGTTATATTATATTTAATATATATTTATCGAGTTGTAAAGAACCATTCATCATGTTTATTTTACAGACGTGACATATCGCAAAAACCCACGCAATATTTTTTTAAACACTTCGCCATTCATGTATGATGATATAAATAATAGTATGCCATTAAAATTTTATTTTCATTTTTAACCCTGTGGAATTAACAGTTATAATAGCGATGGGATAATATACTGAGTGCCTGGATAAATAAAAATGTTTTCTGTTTGACGAATCAGATCTCCGGATCATAAATCATAATTTCGGAGGGAGACTTAAAATGTGTGTTATATTATATTGTTTAGTTTTACCTATTAAAATTATAAATCATTTTGATTGATAGTTCAGTAGTAACAACCAGGGCCGTAACTAACAGTGTCCCGGGGCCCCGATCACAAGGGCCTCCTAACAAACAAAAGTGAGGAGGTAAAGAGCTCCCCGGGGCCCCAGAGTCTCTAATTACGGCCCTAGTAACAACTATTTTATTAAAATACATTCATAAATAATGCGTATGCTGTACTGCAATAAACGTGTTGCATAAATATAGATAATGTATAGGTAGAGAGAGTAAGCTATGTACACAAAGCCTTTTACTTGTTTCTTTATTTTTTTAAGACCAAAATTACACATTTTGAAACTCGAGGCAAAAAATGAGGTTTCATTAAACAATTTTTTTCTAAAATTAAAAAATGTGTTAGGTTATGCTAAGCTTCTTTTTGCTCAGCACCCAAAAAGTTTTTAAGTTCACAAACCATCTGTTTACCCCCCCCCCCCCCCCCTATTACATAACGCACCACTGATTCTCACGATAATTATTTATTTTTATTTTAATCGAAATAAACAAATATTAAATAATAAATAAATAATTTTATTACTCCAGATGTAAAAATAAATATATTATCTAGTAATAAAAAAAAAACTGGAATTTATACATTTATAAATATATTCATAAATCGAATATCCTATTATAGTAGATGTTAAAATAGTTTCAAATAAGTGCATATATAATCACAAAAAATACCTCATCATAATTACCTTTCACATAAAAAAATCAATAAACGAATGATCTTGAAATAATGACGGACCTAATTAAATATATTTCACTTTCAAAAAACATACGCATTTGTAATTACTGTTTACATGAATGCATTTAATATTACTGAGTAAGCTAATGACTTAAGAAATCTGAAAATTGAAAGTGAACCTATATAACTGATTGGATTACACATATGTTGAAAATATAACGTTTTGTAATGTATTTAATTATATTACTGTATCCTATTAAACAAATTCGTTGATACACGAATGAAGCTTTTTTTAAATTGTATTTTTTAATTTGATACAAATTATATACGATCATTATTTTTATGTTTGTGGTTTAGGCTAATGTCTGTTCAGAAATATTTTAATAATTAGTTCAACATTTTAAGATTTCGTAACATTTACAATCATGTTTAATTATGCTAGAAAAACAAATTAAATCTACAAAATCATGTTCCTTACTCGTATATGCTCAAAATCTTCTATGGATTTGGTAGAAAGTATGTACAGTCGCCTGCAGAACTCGTCTGGCACCCTAAAGGCTAGAATCGCTTACAACGGATTCCAAATTTAAAGACAAACATCATCGGTTATCTTTTTCTACCAAGTTTAATATATTTAAATACTAAAATTCGGAATATCAAATATTTATTGCCACAAAATTTTCAATAGATAAATTAATCGCACAAATATATATGAGTACTATAGACGAAGAGTAATTCTTTATCTAGCAAATGAATTTCAAAATATATGTCTTTGTTTGATACATGGAGAAATGATTTAAATATTATAATAATCAAATGGGAGGAGCTTACTAAGTTTATGACAAGCGAAAATGAATACAAACTGTAAGACCATTAATGCAGGTGACTGTACATACATTGTTAAAATCCATAGACAACGTAATAAGGTAAATGTACATAATCCCGGCCTAGTACATAATTACATTTTATAAAAAATTAATAAATAAGATAACTTTAAAAGATTTCATAGAAGATACTTATTAATTGAATTGATTCTATGTTCGGTTATATATTAAAAAAAAAGATTAAAGTAACGGGCTCTAATATTTCTGTCGCCGGGCCTGAATACATTTTTGGTGACTATATACAAATGTGCTAGAACTGAAGCGCGACCACTTGGTAATTAGTGGTTGAATTTGTGGCATGGTTAAAATTATTTGTTCACGTTCCTGAAAATGCGAAAAAAATAAAATTGCTTATAACCGAATGTAATTGTTTATTTGAGAAAAAAAAAATATCTTAAAATTTTAGGTTCGGCCCTAAACAATTTATTAGGGCCAACTCAGATTTTATTTAAAATCGAAAAAAAAAATGCACTTGATAAATTTTTTCACTTATTTGAATAAGTAAAAAAAAAATTGTCCAAGTCAAACGTATAACGAATGCTTTTCCATTAGACATTTTTCCATGAGTGACATTCTGCCACAGCTGACCTTGCGGGCTCTTAACACAGCGTTTTCAATAAAGCACTTATCCGTATTTAGATAATATCGAAATGGTTTCAATGCCTGCTAACCCAATTTGCCAAAATCTCCGGAAGCGTTTTGTCGTCGCTCGGGGAGACAAGAGACAACACTTCCGGTATGTGTGTGTCCGGCGCCACGGCAAGCCCTTAAGGCTATAGTTGTCAATATGAAATCGTGAGAAAAGCACGCAAAAACTGTTTGCTGCGATACGATTTTTGTATTTATTTGTATGTTGATATACATATATAACACATGTCAATGTTATTATTTTTTTATTTGTATCCAGAATCATATGTTTCGTATTGTAAAAAAATATATATTTATTTTTTTGTTATATACACATTGATACATTCTGAATCCATTCTGACTATTTTTGCTATGGTGTCTATGTGTCTGTGAAACCGTAAATTATAGAATTCTGTATTTTATAGCTAGGTACTATGTTTGTATATACCTAAATGCAGTGGCGAAGCGTCCATAGAAGCAGCAGTGCTTCCTTTACTTCATGAGCAAATTAATACAAAACTGTGTTTTCAGTTAGTAAATAATTTAAACGAATACTTTTAACGAAATCAAAAATTCGAAATTTTTTAGTGAAATTTCCTGCAGTGAACTTCTAAGACGTAGAATCATTTATTTACTATATAAACAATAATAAACACTATGTAATTGTAGATAAAACCAGTGTCGAAACGTCCATCGAAGCAGGGGAAGCAGTTATTCCCTTACTTTATGGGTATACAAAACTATGTTTTTAGTTAATAAGATTTTTTAGTATTTTGATTTTAAATCTTAGATTTTCATAAAATATAAATAGCCACGATATTGCACAGAAAAATTATCTAACTATTGGTGAAAACCGCATTGAAATCGGTTTAGTAATTTCCGAGTTTATAAGCCTCATTAAAACGAAAATTAATTTTTATATATATGTGTATATAAAAATGAATTTTCATTAATAGGGATAATTTGACATACCGTTTCTGTCGGAGGGATCCATTTCAGCGCTGGAGTCCTGGAGATCGACAGCGGCGTGGTGCAGTGGTGGCGAAGCATCTCTCTGCACGCACGACATCAGACTCAACGGCGGCATGGACATTGACGGCGGACCCGCCGTCACGGCTGTCGCCATTGCGTCCTCCTCAGTATCTAACCTCAACACTCTGTAACAAATAAAAAACACGTTACAAATAAAGTACTTTGGTACCGGAACTCTGCTAAAAAATTAGCTTCTGAGGGTTGAGCGTTTGAATGTCGCAGAATATCGCCGATTAGATTGGCTTGCCCATGTTAATTGTTAAATTCAGGAAGTAGTTATATGGATATATTTTTTTAATATAATTTGCATCTCACACATTTATCGTTCAGCCAGAGCAGTAACTAGAGGCTCTGGAGCCCCAGGGCAGCAAATTATCGAGAGGCCCTTATAAAATTTTTGTTGAACAATTTTCATGTATATGACTATTTTCGAAAAAAAATAAAGTTCTACACCAGTAAATCATTTTTTTGAAAAAAAAAACAATGATGAGGCTGTTTTAATGTTTTTAAACCAATTTCATTAAAAAAATGTAAACAAAACTATTTTTGTGTTACATTTCAAATTTTTACGTCGAATAGTTTCAGAGAAATACCTGTGCCAGACTGATGGACGGACGGACGGAAACCAAAGTGAGGCTTTTTATAAAATTTTAGGAAAATGTATTCCTTATGATTATAAATATGTAAGTGTGCTAAGCTCCAATTCAAATTTTATTTTTTTATTTTTATTATTTTTCATTTAAAACGGCTAAAAAACACATTTAAAAATAAAAATTTACTCGTTGATAACTTGTGGGCAATATATGGTAGAGGGACATTTTTTTGTAGATTTTTTATGTACTTTGCGATGGCGCTAAAGATAGTTTTATAAATATTTTCAAAATCTAATTTTTTGGGGTTTTTGTTTTTGGAAAATTTTGTTGAAACAAAATGAGTTTGGGGGGCACTGCTCCAGTGGTTGTTATAGCCCTGCGTTTAGCTACTATTTCAAATACAAAAAATTCTTTTGATTTCCATAACTAACTTATTTTCGGGGTTTTTGGTTATAGGTACTAATACATAGGTAATTTGACCAAGAATGTAGATTGTAGATAGTCGGTTTGGCTTCTGAACGACTGTAGTTTGAATTTTATGACTATCGCAGTTGGGTATTAAAAATAAACAATAAATGATATTAATAAAATATTGATGTTTCTCGTAAAAAAAGTATATAAAAGTCCATGCTAGTAGAAAAAGAAATACAATCGCCTTCGTCATCGCGTCAACTAATATGTTTCTCAACAGGGGTGCCCATTACGTCTAATATGAGCTACAAGTTACCCTTGAACTATATTGGAGAAATTTCCTAATTGACAATAATTTTCTTTATTATATTTATTAAACTACATGAAAAAGTTAAGATACCTCTATAACACTTCACGAATATTTATCACGAAATCAGAAAATGACTGAAGACATTAACACAAAAAACATTTTTCATCTTCACAACTTAATTTCTTTTTTTTCTATTATGAGAAGATTTTTTAATAAAGTATTATGTTTTGTACAAATGTTATGTTGTCATGATATGTAAATAAACAAAAGCTGTATATATGTAGATGCTAGAGATTGAATGTCATAATGTCTTAATGAAAATGAGTTATTTAAACAAACTATTTCACGCCAAAAGATTAAAGGTACTTTGTTTTAACTCCGTTCACACGATACTTGGTTAATCAGATATTATTGCATTCATTTTGCACGTATTTCTTAACTAAAAATAACAAGTATTTGATCAAAATCAATGTAAAAGGTAATTATATAAAAATAAAGCTTAAATTTCTTTCAGTGTCTCTTATGAATCGACTTTAAAATAAATATGCCATGAAGATATTTTCTATTAATAAAAATTATTACTTCAAATAAAAATGATTTATTAAATTCACAAAAAATGTGTTGAAATTTGAAATGTTTCTTGATGATATCTGATAAACGTAAAATCAAGAAGCAAGAAGTTAACATGTAAAATATTATAATTTAAATATAAATTAGCACATTTTTATCATTTCTGTTAAAATATACATATATGCCCATTTTTATTAAAAAATAACTGTTACCCGCGATTCAGTTCGTGTGGAAGTTAGCTTAGATAGTAGCTGTCGGATATAAAACCCATGAAGAAGAAGAAGAAGATAATGTAATGCAGATTTCTGTAATGATAGTCGGTAAAACAGATCGCGTGTACAAATGTCACACATTTGTCACCGTTTTTTTATCTAACACATTTTTCGGGATACAAAAATGCAAGCTACCTTCCTGCCAAATTTCATAAAGATCGGTTCAGCGGTTTAGCCATGATAAGGTAACAAACAGACAGACAGACAGACAGACACACTTTTGCATTATTTATAATATAAGTATCATTATCTGGTTTTATACGTTGGATTGTCGTCATTTAAAAAACTAATAAATATTGTTTAGTTTATTTTGAGTTTAATGGCTTTTTGTTTACTATTAATATTTTTACACGCGAGGCTTCTGAGAAAACGTGAGTCCTAGTAGGCGAATGTCTAGGTTGCCTACGATTAAAACCGCTACAAACATTTTAAAAATCAATCAAATTAATAATTTAAACTTTTAAATTGGAAAAATCAGTACAATAAATAAACGTTTTACAAAATTTCCCTCAATCACACAGAGAATTGTAAATGTGACATCTAAATCTAGTATATCTATCATTTGTATTGGAAGCGATGAAGAAAAATGTCATATAGAGATTGATCGATGACATGTGAACAACCGATGTTATACAGAATTGAATATCTGTGTTTGTTTGTTTGTTTTACAATGAGGGTAGAGAGTGTTGCACTCCAGGTTATTATTTGTATGAATAATGCTCCTCAAATATGCATATATGTAATATGTAACTCTGTGTGCAAAACAATAAACAATAGACGCATATGATACTGTTGATAGGTATTGTTTGCAGTGAAATAAAACAGTTTCTATGTCTGGTATTATAAAGAACTAACTAGCTGTCATCCGCGACTTCATACGCGTAGAATTTATATTTTTTATCATATCAATTTTTCGGGATACTTCTTCAAATATCAATATCGGTCCAGTGGTTTAGCCGTGAAAAGGTAACAAATAGACAGACAGAGTTACTTTCGCATTTATAATATTAGTACAGATTTGCTTTCAATACGGGGTATTAAATATAAATGACAACCCACTGACAGTTCTAATCAATGGTATACGATTTATAGGAACGACCTTGACGCATTTACATAAATATATTTTTAATAACATATGTACAACTAACAATAAGTGGATACTCCCAAAACTTAATTGCATGCCCGGGCCCCTTTTTAGTGAAGATCGGCCCTGTGTTAACTGATTAGTTTTTATATAAATTTATTTTTAATTTCCAATGACCTTTTTACGTATAAATAATACAAATTTAATCAAATCATTTTTCCATTAATATTATATTTTTAGTAATATTAATTTTGATAAATATTTAACAAAAGCTTATATCAATTAAGTTCATATTTACATTTCCTTCTAAAAATATTGACACCCGATATAAAAATGTAGAACGCGGAAACTGGAATTAGTATGTTTACTTTTCATATCAATTAAATATTTGGATTTCATCCAAGTGTTTCGTCACAACACACTAACCTGTTGGTTTACGATATTTTGATAGTAAAATACTCCAGAAATAGTTGGAAAAGAAAGAAATATGGAACTATGTTTATTTCTACACACTAGCGCCGTTGAGAAATACGAAACAAAGGAATTCATAAATTAGGTTTAATTGTTTTTATGTTTCCAACAGTTTTAATGAAATTATAAAATGTTTAGAATATAGTTTAGTACAGCGTTATTAAAAATGTGTCTAAATGAAAAAAGTATATCGTATTTTTTTTATATACCTATAAAAAAACATCTGCTAAGTAAATGCACAGAGCTTCCTCGTGCTAAATTCACCAAAGATAATTAATTATTGAACAATTTAAATAAAAACCGATGCTCAGATGAATTGCTTAGAATTGGTTAACCATTTAATTTTTATACAATTTTACAAAAAAATATTAGTTCGTAATTTTTCTTAATTATTTTTTCGTTTATTTTTAATTTTTTGACAATTTTAATTTAAATCTAAATTTTTGGAAACGTCATAATGACAGTTAATATATCAAACTAAATGTCAAAAAAAACACGATTTTTAAAAATAAATTGAGATAAATCTTTGTAAGGGAATATTTTACAACAAACGTTGTAGACCCATATTATAGGAAATTTAAAACTCTACAAAAAATATTCTATAAAATTTTCACGTAACATGTGTCGTTTTTGAGATATCTTGAAAAAATAAAGCCAGACCCAACCATCCGACCAAGTTTCAATAATATCGGTTCAGTGGTTCAAGGACCCCATGTTAAAATATTTCGTTAGTACGTGTTTTCCTTCAGTCTCTTTAAAAACGTACTCAGCTTAATTTTTGAGGTTGGTACTGCCCCCCCCCCCAGAAAAAAATGATTCTGGCGCCACTGATAAAATATACACAAAACTAGCATGAGAGTGGTCAGTAGACTGCAAATAAGAACATCCAAGTATCTTGCACTCGAGTGCATATACCCCACGATACGGTTCTAAGCTACAATAATTACGTACGTAGATGGTATTTGAAAATAACTATAATTTACAGTTTATCGCTACGATTACAGATACTTTATATGAAGTCTAATTGCTATACTATTAACAGTACCGCATGCGTGAAGTCGCAACTCCGTTCATGTTTGAGATAACCGGAAATGCGATAAAGTAAGATAAGTTAATTATAAAATCAATAATGATTAAAATGCAATGTGCATTATTAGAAGTGTTATCATATGTTATGGGTTATTCTGGTGTTAATAAGTAATAATATACAAACTAAAGAAGTGTTATATGGAATGTTATTCAATTTAGATTCATGTATGATTATGCACAATGCACATGAATGTACTTTTTTCATTGAAGTAGTTAATTAATAGAAATTTCCTATGGCTTTGCTTGCATTGTCATTTTTATACAGCTATTACTCGAATTTATTAATAATATAATATGTACTTTTTAAATTTGAACCCAAGACCTTTAGTTTCCAAGTTACCGCAATATAAGTACAGTCAAATCTTAAAATATACATTTTATAGTTTTATTTCATATACGGATTACATAAACATTTTGAAATAAACATAAATCAGATAAAAAAACATATTTATAAATATCTATTGACTTTAATAAACTTTCAACCCACTCACAATAAATATACAAATATTTTTTATTCAACATTTAATTTTCAGTAACTAGTAACGCAATTCTCTCGTTATTATCTTCTTTAAATAGTCAAAGATAATCTTCAAAACAAAAGAAACTTTACCCATGATCCACCCACGTCAAGTAGTAGTATGTACAAATGCAAATAAATCAACAAGAATCTATTGTACCCAATCATGGTAGTTTCAAACGTTGTTTAATGCAATTAAGGATGGTAATAAAATTACTCATAATATTATATAGAGCAGCGGTTCTTTAACTAGGGTCCGCGGACCCCCGAGGGTCCGTGAAACATGTTTGGCATAAATTAAAGTACTTTTACATTTCTGGTACATTCCACCCGAAATTCCATGAGTCACTCAATTAGGTATGTTGATGAATTGTAAACTAAAATTACACTCAAATTACTTATAATGAAGTCATGTAACTTATCATTGGTCGCTAAATAAATTTTATGAGAAAATATATTATTAATTCAATTTAAAAAAAATCTAAATCTTCGAGTTCAGTTTTCTTCGTTTTTACTTTTTAAATCTTACTGCCTTTACCTAAACACGGCAGTCAGTAGCATACGATATTTCTCAAAACATAAAACGGATGTCACGATGCTGAAATTTGATAAATTGAAATTCAAATATCAAGTCTTCCATATTAATATTTCATCACGTTAAAAAGCTTGTTAAGTAAACATGCCATGTGTATTAATAACAAAAAAAGTTTATAAATGCAGATATTAAATAAGAAGATGAAATATATAATAACATATAAGAGAAAAGAATACCAATAACATGCAATTAAATTTCAAAATATTATTAAGATTATATTTTACAAATTCATTCAATAATAGAATACATAAATCAACTTTTTAAAGATATGTATATATAATATACACATTCATTCTAGATCTATGATTGCATATAATATATTAAAATCTGATAATATTTAATACAGAGACTAACTATCTATTGACCTTAATCTAAAAAAAGATGAAAAATAATAAATGAGTTCAATCATCAGTGCAGAAACAATGCGATTCGTCAAAGTTTGAACAGACTCCGTAATCCAAGTGAAATGTATAACCTTGCTGTGTAGATAACAAATATCTAGGCAACGGCTACCAAATGAACTTTACGTTAACCTCGTATTTTTCGTGGATGATAGTTGCTTATTCTGTATTGAATATTAATAGATCAGCGTCTTTATAAAATTCCATGGACTGTGTGGTACATTAATGTATCTACTCAAACAAAAAGCATTCCAACACTTGCAAAGAAAAATACATTTGTGATTTTTTTTCTTTTTTTTTTGCCTAGTTCAAACCGAATTTGAAAGATTATTTTGCAGTACTTACGTAAAAGCTATTTTCTGTAATGATGTACACTTTATTTTGAATAAAACTGCATTGATAGCTCAATTTTTTTTTGTGAGTTGACACAGTACTGTATAACACAGTCCACATATATTGAAATCGTTAAAAAAATTATAATAATTGAAACATTAATACGTAAAAGCTTTTTTCTATAATGTTGTAAACTTTATTTTATTGATAGCTCAAAAATTTTTTTTGTGGGTTGATAACAGTCTATATATATTGAAATTGTTAAAAAAATAATAATTGAAACATTAAAAAAATAATCATAATGAAAATTAAGTTTTATCGATCTCTATTTCAATCAGTACATCTGTTCATAAAGTAAGGTGTATTTAATGTAATATACACAATTTAATTAACAATAACACCTGCTAAGAAAAATATAAAAAATGAATGATTTCTTTTAACAGAAAATTTCTCGTCTCAATATATATTTTTAATAAATTTTGGTTAGGTAATATTAATGTCTTCTGAATATAATTCTTACGTTACTTCACGTTTGTCTTACCGAGATTAATTTTTAAAAATCAGTACTTATCTTTTTAGCTCACAATTTTATTTTTACATATTTTAAACAAACTATAGAAATTATTCACCCCCCCCCCCCTCCCCGGAAAACCGAAAGATATCTAAAATATTATTATTTAATATTAAGAAGAAAAAAATTCAAATATTTTATAACCATCCTATATAGAAAATTACATTGTTATATAAATATCATCCCTTGATGTACAAATGTAACACAACACAACGTGTATTAATCAAGCATTGATACTATACGATAATTATTCACCCCTCCGCAGAATATCTAAAATATTATTATTTAATTTTAAGAAGAAAAAATTTTTATAACCACCCTATATACAAACGTATACAAATTACATTGTTACATAAATATCATCCATCCCTTGATGTACAACTGTAACGCAACACCGCGTTTATTAATCGAGCATGCATGTATAGAAGTCGCGATGCAATGATAGGTATAAACTATCGGTGCACGGATGAATTGTGCAGGTAAATCAAACAAAGGTGACCTTTACCGCTGGCTCCAGTTACGTCGACGGAGTATATTTCTCTATTTAGGTCAGTGGTATTTCCAGCGGCGCGGTATAACAGTGCATTACAATCGGTGGTTGGCGATTGTTAGGTGTTAGAAGTTTTGGAAGAAATAACAAAGTTTTCTATTCCAAAAATTTATTTTACGAAACAAGTGAAAAAATAGTTTTCTAAAATAGAGGGCGTTCAAATATTACGTAAGCAGAGGAGGGGGGGGGGGGGAAGAAATAACATAGTTTTGTATTTCAAAATATAGATAAGGAATTCCAAAATTGATTTTACAAAAAGAGTAAAAAAGTAATTTTCTGTAACAGAGGGCGTTCAAATATTGGGATGATTTTTTCATACTTTTGTTGACGAAAAGAGTGGAATAGACCAAAAACTTGACTTAAAGTAAAAACTACAAAAAAAAAATATTTTTAAAATAATTCTTTAAAAAAAGTATTTACAAGGGAACCGTTTCAAGTGGCATGTATATTAGGGTGGTCCTTATATGGAGTTAGGACGAATTTTGACCGGGCCGCCCCCCAAATCAGCTCAAAATAATTCAAAAAGAATGTGGAAAAAGTTTCAGCCCTCTATCTTAAAAAATGGCAATACCAGAGGAGGGTGATTTTCCCACTTAAAATACACGTGTTTTTTCGATTTTTCAAAGACCTGCGTATTAGAGTATCTTAAACGCTTTCTAAAAATCTAGAATACTCATGAACGCATCCCTGGTACTCATATTCCATATCTTCATGGATAAAGTAAACTTCTGATTCAACGTTGACAGCTATATGGGTTATTCATTCGGTCATTTCATCAAGAAAATTTTTTTTTTTATTTTTTTTATAATTTCTGGATAATTTTGTCTATTGTATTTATATTGCTATTTTTCGTTATTTTCTAAGAATGATTCGTCAAATGGTCGGAAAACAGGCGAAATAACCCTAGAATACAATCTTAAACTATATAATTGTTTCTCTTTAAAACAATATTGTCGAACGAAAACAATAAATTCTCTGTTTTAGACAATATTTTCTCTTGCTTCAAGTAATCTTTTTATGCATGTTGAATTTACATATTTATATTATCTATATTAGATGATACATGTAAATTGTTGAGAACTTGTGATAAACGCGAATGGTTGTTTCTTTTTGTATCAGAGTGCGTGTAACACAATATGGCAATAAACTTAATTCTCTTTATACGTCCGATAATTTTATATACAACTTGTGTTGCCTAGCCCAAGCTTTGGTGATAAATTTCAATTTAATCGTATATTTGGAACCAATAAATATCAATCTGATTGGTTTTGAAAGAAACAACCTCATATAATTATTCCCGTTTCTAATTGCCAATATTTCATTTGGTTTATTTTCAACGGATACGTAACTGGCAATTAACAATAACAAAAATAGTAAATCATGTGAGAAATTATATTAATGTTGTAAACTTTCAAAAAGTTATTGTGAGAATTGAAATCGCAGGTTAAATCTAGAAGCCATGTGTATAAAATTTCAAAAAATAAAAGTTAGTATATTCCACATAAAGTGTAATGACATTTTACTTACATTGGGTTCCTAAAAAACAAGTTTTGTCACTTAAAGGTTAAAATGTGTAGCTAAAAATAGAAAGAAACGAGGTAAGAATACGATGAGTAATGGAACCAAGTTAAAAATTTATATTTTTTTAATGAAAATAAATAATAGAATTTATTAAAAATATGACATATTTTTTTTCAACAATTCTATTTGAGATTTTATTTGCCAACACAACAAATATAGGTATTGTTTGTTAACGTTAGACTATTTACTTCATCGTCAGCATTTAGCGACGAAAATAACTTCCGTAATTTCGTTGAAATACGTTGATAACAAAAAAATATGCCATGCAAGATAAGTATTAAAGATAAAATAGTATATCATGGCTGTACTTTTACCTGAGCTTCTATCTTTTTATATCCCTATGAATTGCACATAATATACGAAACTGAAAGTAGATAATAACGCCTGTAATTGACTTATTTCAATTTGCTTGTTATTTTTTTAACTTTACACTTCATTTAATTTATAAGGTAGCACAAAAATAACAATAAAACTGACTTCAAAAAACCCTTAAGTAGGTATAGATACTCTGGTATATCTAATAAACTAATAAATAATTAAATTTAACAGTTTTTTAAGTCGTTCTTTTTATTTTTCTTTTGAGTGCCGTAACTTCGAAATCCATAATCAGATTCTAATGAAATTTATATAGGACCACCTCGGAAATATACTCTTTCAAATAGACAAAAAAAAATCATCCGAATAGATGCATATCTGTCGGAGTTATGCCCGAAAGTACATAAAAAATATATAAAGCCAGATTGACAACCCTCTCTTTTTTTGAAGTCCATGGTCAGATTCTGATAAAAATATGGGACAACTTCGTGAGTGTATTCTTTCAAACAAAAAATAAAACGCCTAAATTGATCGTAGTTATGTCCGAACATACTTAAAAAATATTTTTTTTAAGTCGGTTAAAAACACAGTTCGACATCTGATAGTGATAGACGAATTTGAAAAATTTAAAAACAACGTGGAGATTTCAATTTTCTCAATAAATCGAAGAATAAATATCGAATCATAAAATAAATAAATAAAAACCAATACGGCGAGTTAAAAATTTGAAACACGATCGAACAAAAATAAATAACACAAAAACAATCGGAGAAACATCGACATGTGAACATTTCCACAGAGAAAACTGATCCATATGATGCAGAAAATACCAACAATATAAATAATAATAACTTTATGACGTCGTGATTCACGACTCCCGTTACTAGTGAGAATCAATAACGTGTGTTCCGGAGTATTTCCCGGAAACCAACGTGTCTAGCGCGACCATAAACTATTCATGCGATCGTGCGCGAGTTACGAAACGTCGGTAACAATTACCCAATTAGATAGGATTAATACACGTTTCTGATAGTTCCGATGGGAAAACTGATTGTCGGATAACATCGATGTTGTTAAATAAGAAATAATGGGTGTTCTATTTTATTTAACAATTTAACACTGATTTACGATTTTAGAAATAACAATACAAACACTAAGGAACTCGCACAAAAACAATATAAATAAGGATACAGACAAATTGAATGAAACTGAAACTCTTAACTTATTGGTCAAAAGTTCCTATGGTCACAAGGTCCGAAAATGGACAGTTTTTTAGTTATACAAGGTCAAAGATTGGGATTTCAAATCCGCAAAAAAGAGGGTAGATACAGTCTGTATTATTATAATTGGGGATGGGGGGGGGGGTAAATTTATATATATTTTTTATTTTTGAGTTTTTAGTTATACATATAAAGAAAAAAATTTAAATAGTTCATGTAAATATAGCTCCTTTTCTGTCCTGAATCTTTACCAACAAATAAACATTTTTAATTTCGTTTTTATGTCAAGTTTGTAATAATCATTACAAATATATTTTTTGTTGTAAATTATCACTAAAACACATCACGTATGTATAATTAATATTTATTCATATTAATACATTTCGTTCTATTTCTTTCGTTGTCTAAAGTATAAGAATTAAAAATATTCTTAATTGACAGTAATGACAAGTAAAGTATTTATTAAAAAAATGTAGCAATGGAAACGTAATGTTTCGGTTGTACATAACTCTCGCTGACACTGTGTTTTCAAATTGTATTGGTATAATATATAGTGAATTCGCCGCAAACATATAAATAAATAAATAAATAAATAAATAAATAAATAAATAATAAATATCGCGGTGAGTTAAACAAGGCAAATTTAATAAATAAGGCAAATTAAAAAAGGCATCAACTGATTTTTTCTTGCAGAGATGTTTTTTTTTTAATTTCAATCATGTACAAGAAGTAGAAAGTTGCATTAAAATACATTTTTGAAAAGTTTAAGTTCCGTTATCATAAAATAGCAAATGGTATTGATTTTTGTACATTTTCTCTTTCATAATATCTTCGACATGATCTTGAATTAACATTAATCCTATTACCAGTCTAACATAAATTCAATTTAACTAAATTCTGCATAAAAATATCCGAAGCTCGACAATTCCCTATTAACAGTAGATATAAATATAGAAAATAATAATTATTGACATGATGCAAAATTAAATCCAATTTAACACATTACCAATGACGTCATTCGAGCTTTGTCGTTGCCAAGGAACCAACTACACAGAGAGTACACATATTATGTTGCATTTACGTGATCAATGTAAATAACAAAACTACGTAATTTAGACGCGAGAGGGTGCTGGGCGGGGTGAGGTGCGAAAACAACAAAATAGCATGTATATGTGTAATGTTTTGTCGTTTAGATATGAAAGGTACTCAAGATATTATTATTTGTTGTGTTATTGCAAATTAGCTAATCTGGTTCGATAACAATAGCCTAAAATTAAACATAGAAAAAACTCAATTTATAAGATTTGGAGAATATAGTAATTTGCCTGAAGATAAGTTAAACTTAAAGATACAGTTAAAGGACCCCGCAGTTTTTGATAGGGAAATGGCTTTCAGTCAATCTCTTTGAAACCAACTGGAAAATATTCCCTAAATCATCCCGATTAAAAGTCTCAATGGTCGCAACCGCCTAAGTTCCCGAGGTCTCGCGCAAAGAGCTGTTTTGTACCTAATAATGCAATAAAAAAATCGATATACATAGTACAGGACATTTTGAACAAAGAAATTAATTTTTATGTATCGTTTTGTTTATTTAATTTCTAGATTTTTATGTTATTAAAATTTGCAAGTTCTAGCAAATTGTTTTATGGATTATAATAAAGTTTTTATAAAACATGTTAAGGTATGTGTAGTGCCGTCAGCGCCAGCTACTAGCGATAGTATTAAAAATATTAAATTGTAAAATAAAAACAATAGAAAATTAGTTGTCATAAAAATACAACTTTGATTTGTAACACACTTATGGGACACCTTATATAAATGTAACTTTTTAAAAAAATATGCTGCTTGCCTAGCCTGACAACTTTTGTATTTAAAGTTTTCTTCCATTTATTATAATAAATGAAATATTGAACTTGGGAAATCCTGTACTATGTATATCGATTTTTTTATTGCAGTATTAGGTACAAAACAGCTTTTTGCGTGAGACCTCGGAAACTTAGGCGGTTGCGACCATTAAGACTTTTAATCGGGATGATTGTGGGAATATTTTCCAGTTGGTTTCAAAGAGATTGACTGAAAGCCATTTCCCTATCAAAAACTGCGGGGTCCTTTCTAGAAGTTGTTTTTATCAAATTTTGTTTTGAAAGTCGAACACGTTCATATTGGTAAATTGTTAATAAACGCGGTACCCATCGCGCACAAAAAGCTTTTTCATATTTAAACATTCATGAAGGATATATGACCAACACGTTCCTTTTAGATGCCTAGCAAACCAATATTTTACGGTTGAATTAGCTGGGGCAGATATGCCGTAATATTTATCAAGCCATTCCTTTATTTGGACGGTATTTTTCCCAATCAAAAAACAATGTTTAATCAAAACACGAAATTCACTTTTTTCCATGATTAAAAAAATAACAAAAGTAGCGTCACTTCGAAGGCTGTAACTTGAACAAGAGTACATGAAATGTCATGAAATTTTGACAGTATTTTAGTCAAGGTTGGTACTCTATGGTAATCAAAAGAATTTTTTTGTTTATGTGCAAGGATAATTAAAAATGCTCTATTTTTTCTTTAAATATTTAAGTTTTCTCTGGTTTACATCGATGCAAATGCAAATAAAAAAAATTAATTGTTATTTTTTAGAATCGATTAGTAAATTAAAAAACACTAATAAAATGACCTCACTGAGAATATTGCACAAAACAAAGTAATTTGTATTTTGCACGTAACAAGTATAATGTTATATAATATACATTTTTATATTCCAATATGAAGAATACAAAACCTCAGTTAATCAAGTTAGCAATTATATATGCAAAAAATATTAGAATAGCTGACCTTTGAAGATTTTTATCTTGTTAAAAATGATTTATAATGAAATAGTAGATAAGCGCCATGACGACATTTTGAATAAGAATCAGTTAAACTTAACACCTTATAATTAAATTCAGCAAATAAATATATAACGTTAGACCCCCTCCTGCATAAAAATAAAGATACATAAGGTACTGGCACCAGTTATGGCCGCTAAAAGAGCAAGGTTTACTGTTTTTGTGATTGACTGACTTCTTTTTTGTAATTCTCATGAACTCTTGTTACTAATAAAACAAGTAACTCTTTATTTAATCAGTTTAATTACCAAAGTCTGCAAATATAGTTTGTTTTTTTAAATTATAGCCTTTTATTTTATTTATGTTTTTTCTCCAGTAATGGATAAAACATTTTTTAATATTTTGATGTTAAATATTAAGTTTTCATAAAATATTAATAAATAAGAACACCCACTGAAAAATTATAATTATCAAACTATTGGTGAAAACCGCATTAAAATCGGTTCGAAACCGCTAAATCCAGTGAATAGCATATTCACTGGATTTAGCCAGCATGGCCAATTTTAATTTTCATATGCAAACATATCAAAGCAATAACCCTGCAAAACCTGAAATATGAACTCATACGTATACAGAAGAATTATTTTTATAAATTAAGATGAAACTTCATTAAATTAATGGTTTCAACTATTATTTGTCGTTTCTAGTTTGTAATTTTTTCTATTGGTTCAAAAGTTTATAGGTTTTCAGATAGCCTGTATATCAAAAAGAAAAAAATATATATGTGGGAGGCCAATCTAATGGCATTGTACCGTTATACCTACATACACATATATGTCAAAATAGCATACTCTATAATTAAATGTCTGCTTTTTTATATAGAACGGTTTAAGTTTTATAATTAAAATGTATGACTAGACACACCTATTTGCTAAAAACAACAATTTTTAAACTATTTCAATTAACGGAATGCCTAAATGTTTTGCGTTTTTTTATTTAAACAAAAAATTTTCAAATTTTTACTTTATATAAATATGTATTTTTATTTAATAATACAAAAGACCACATTAAACTTTTTTACTTTTTTACCAAAATTACAGATCTTTGATTATTTCCCTACAGTAGAACATTATTAATGTCTGTACATTATACTCTTGATACAGAAATGACAGTTTGTAATCTGCGTAATAACTACACAATAATTAAAAAAAAAACTGCAGTCAAAGCACAAGTCTGTCATTTTTATAGGTATTCTGCGCACATATTTTCGTATGCACTCTATGCGCGTGAGGGGAAAAATACAAGGATAGAGGTATGATTGCCACTACTATATTTTCTATAAATATAATGATATCTGAATTATTTTAATGAGTGTAAATCAGTAGGATCTCATACAAAAACTAATTGTAAGTACAAATGTTTTAACAAAATGAATATCATTTAATATATTTGAACCAAGATAAAATCGAATCATTAATCAGACCATACAGCAATAAATACATATCGAACTATTACCAACGCGTATCTACAAGCAATTTGTCGGGTTTTTAAATGCGATAATTTAAAGCCGTTGCCCTATTTTCATGCTTACAAGAGCATATTACAAAAACCGTTATATTTTTATACGTGTCAGTTCTGATAGTTTACCGCTTGTACTTAATAGGAAAAACATTGTGTAGGTGTTGTCTAGTTTCAGGTGTTCAAAAAAAAACTCATTGTAATTTTAATTGCAGTCAGTGACGGCTTATGTTTTGAATATTATGCACAAAAAATCTCATCATTTTGATTAATTTGATACTTATACGAATACCATGATCGGAATGTGGCTAAAATATAATGTATTATTTTTTTTTAAATAATTCAGATGCGAATAATTACACAACGAATATTGTAAATGCGAAAGTAACTTTGTATGTATGTTTGTTATCTCTTTCACGATTAAACCGCTTAACCGATCTTGATGAAATTTGTCAGGGACATAGGCTACTTTGTATCTCTAACGCAGTCGTGGGTAACAGCTAGTCATTTATAAAATCAATTAATTTTGATGCAACGAATTAGTATTTTATCAAAATGAATCGAAACTTTCTGGACAGCCTGTACTCACTTGCTATTGTTTAAATAAATTAAGTATTGTATAACACTAATAATAATTAGTTAATAATACTCAGTCATTACCTAATTGGGTATTGTAAAAATAAACAGATCATGGCGGTCATGATTGACGTTATTTTTGATAATCGATATTTGAAATTCATTTTTAATGAATGAGTTCAATATTGCAAAATGATCATCATAGAAAACAATTCTATCAATAATTGACAAAGCGCCATTAGTGATTTTTTTCACGTGTAGTATTTGCCAGGTCCAAAACGATTTTTTTTGTTACTTTAACTAATTACTGAATAAAGCAAAAAAGAAAATATAGCAGCATTTTTTTTTTTCATTAATGTCCATTTATTTACATATATGTATGTTAATAGTTAACCCGCGACTTCTAGGAATTTGTATTTTTTAATCTAATCAATTTTTCGGGATACAAAGTAGCCTATGTTCTTCCTCAGGAAGCAAGCTATCTTCCTGCCAAATTACATCAAGATCAGTTAAGTGGTTTAGCCAACAAACATACAAGTTACTTTCGCATTTAATTTATTAATATGGATTTACTTATTTATGCAGATTAACAAAGAATACGTTTCCTAATCAAGCGGAAAATTTAATTACATAATTGTATAACCTTTATATATGAGCTACATTAATTTCATGCTTGCATAATCATCATTCTTCACCTTATTTTTCTGTAAAAACGAGTTTTCCAATCACTTCGAGTTCTTTAAATAATATTTTTTATACAGAATTTTTCAAAATCTAATGATTTTGAAAGTGTTTTCATCATATGTTTTATAACGTCCCAAGGCCCCAATAACTTTAAGACTCTTTTTACTTTAGGTATTATATATATGCCACCTATGTATAATACAAAAAATGTTCAGTTGCAATATGAAATTTAAAAATACTTTTTTTTATTTGTTTACCACAAATTCAATACAAATCGATACCGATTTTATTTAAATCAAAGACATAAAAACAATATCACCGAAAATAAAAATGCAAATACTACCTCAATGTCATCACAGGTCAAAAGGAGCTGTTTTTTCGTTACCTACAAACATTTTAGTTGGTTTCTATTTATATTTAGAACATTTCCCTCAAACATAGAATCTGCAATCAAATAATCATAAAATAATATAAAAAATGTTCCAAGCGCACAATAATTTGCTTAATAGCTTAGGCCAGATCCATTGAAAACTTCGTTTTATCACGCAACTGTTGGTATGTGAGTTTTCAGGGTTGGTATTCAACCCCTAAATAATATATATAATTTGCATAAGGTCAACCAGTGTAATAATGAAAATTATATTTATCTAAGGGTCAGCAAAGTGAACTTTATTTAGGTAAATGTGTGTTTAGTAGGACAACTTTACTATATTACATGGACATTTGTTGTTAAAAGGGTAGATAATGTTGTTTACGAGTTGCAATTTCATATTAAAATTGAAAATATTTTACAATTATATGCCTTATTTTCCATTTATTATTTTTAGTCCAGAATAATTACTGATGTTCGTAAAAAAAGCATTTTAATTTTTTTCAAACTTCTGATTATTTAATATTTAATCATTTACCGCATGAATTATGATGGGAAGAAAATAAAAAAAATATTTTTATTAGTAATAGGGTTCTTTTAATCTTAAAAATATTTTTTACGAACGATAAATGGCTTTATATTATTAGGCGATATGGGTTACCTAAATGCATGTCGCGAAAAGAATATAAATATTAATTTGTTTAGTTGTTAATATTTAATGAATTTTTATTTATAATTACATACTAAATGATACCATAAAAATAAATGGTCTAGACAGTCTAGAGGAAATTATCGTCCCTCAGATCTTTGATAACCAACTTTTATTTACTTATATTTTTCTTATCTGAAAAAATATTATTTAAGGTAACATTTCTAATGACTCATGAATATGATTTAATTGCATTTGTGGTAAAATATATCGATATGGTCGGTTTCAGAAACGATATATACATACATACTATTACATATATTATATATTACCCGCGACTTCATTCGCATGGAAGTTAGATTAAGTAGGAGCTGCCAGAAGGAGAAGAAAAAGAAGGTTAAGTAATACAGATTTCAGTTATGATAGTCGATAAAACAAATCGCGCGTACAAATGCCACACACCCATTTTTTATCTAATACATTTTTCGGGATACAAAGTAGGCTATTATTCATCAGGATGCATGTTATCTCTCTGCTAAATTTCAACAAGATCTGTTCAGCAGTTCAGTCGTGAAAAGATAACAAATAAACAGACAGACACTTTACTTACTTTCGCATTTATAATATTAGTTTGGATATTTATAACTTTAACTATAATAGTTTTATTATTAAAATACTTATAAGTAGCAATTTGGGTTTTCTAAAAATTAGTTAAGTAATAAATAATAATAATTTTTTATCGGGTCAACACATGAAACAAACGTTTTTTAGAAATCATCACAGATAGATCGACTTTATTCTAAAAACATGTTTTTCGGATAATAGGAGTCATGAAATATTAATGACTTATGTCCGGTACTATAAAGGACCTAACAAAATTTGTTAGCTAGCAATTACATTCAAATGGGGTATTAATTCTGTACTAGTATCTATGGATTAGTTATGGAATTTAGAGCAGTGACACTTCAACTAATTGTAACACGGTTGGCATCTTTGACCGTACAAAATAATTTTCATAACATCACCACTGTTTTAATACCGTTGGTATTTACCTACAACGCGTACGCGAAACTTGTCAAAGTCATCAACAAACTCCAATAGAACTGTCATATAAGTTTGATATCTCAATTGAAAGTGCTTGCTAGCTAACAAATTTGTTAGGTCCTTTATGATACCGGACATTTTTGACATTGATCAAGGTCACTTTACCACCCCTAAACCCATACATTTCTTAACACTATCGTGATGAAAAGTATAAAATCAATTTCAAACAGCCATTTTTTGCAACCCTGCACATAACAAAGCTTACAGACAGTGCGGGATTGTCGCAATGGGTATCAGTAGAGAGGGTGGTTAACAGGCATGCGCACACTTAACCGGCTGGGTGGGGCAGGTCGCGGTGTCAGGGTCAAGGTCGCTTGCAGCATCATTATCACAACACGAATCCGGTGCGCAGTACAAGGTCCCGACAAATGCAACTACTCTTGATTATTTTATATAGGGAAGGGGGGGGGGGGGGGGGAGTATGTATGTATGTATGTAGTAGCTCTTTGCTAATGCTCATTCACCCGTGCTATTGTAAATAAAAGGATTTTCTTGTTCTTTAGAGAGGTTCTGTAGAACAATGGGAAAATAGACTAAAAAGGATTCGTTGAAATGTTTCATGTTTCTATATAAATATAAAACTTTAAGTAATTGACTTGTATTTTAAGGTATTATAATATTAACACTAGATATACCAAAAAATGATGTATTATACATCTATCTCTACCAAACCGGTCACTTTGACCAGTTGGTTATTTAACTGAAAAATATTTTATTTAATCAATTAATGCAAAGGATAGGAAAAAAGAGCTCCAAGGAAACAAGAAATTATATTTTTCACTTAAATTTTTATACACGAAATGTTAAATAGTAGTAATAGCAATTTACATTTTAACTTTCCTTAGCGCAAATTTTTAATTTTGGTATATCTAGTGTTAAGGGATCATTCCACTGTAATTTTTTTTGAAAATGTTGCTTCCTCGAAATATCGAAGATACGAGAAGCTTTGTGATCGTTTTATAATGAGTAAAAAAAATTGATTTCAAAATTTTAAATTGATCTTTCCGTTTCAGGTCAAGACAAACACTTTTCGTTCCGTGTCTGTCTGTCTGTCTGTGTGTGTCTGTCCCCTGAATCCTTGTAACACGTATAATTCATGAAACACTTAACTGATATTAATGAAACTTGGTTGGATGGTTGGGTCTGGCTTGAGGACGGTCCCATTACAAAATTGTGTGTAAGAGGGAGGGGAGACATTCCAAAATATTTATATCTCATGAATGACACATGTTACGTGAAAATTTTGTAGGATCTTTTTTGTAGAGCATTCAATTTCTTATAATTGTTGTAAAATGTTCACTTACAAAGATTTATCTCAATTTGCTTTAAAAAATTTCACGAATGTGACAACCTGTTACTAGGGTGTGGAGGGTCAAAAAATCATGAAATTTGTGTTTCGTAAAGTCGGTTTTTGGGTTCGGCAGATTCAGGGAGAATACAACTTTTTTATTTAGTTTAATACGCAAAACTCTAAAAAAAAGGAATACAAAAAAATAACAAAACAATTTTTCTACATCTCGTAAAAATTTTCTCACGATTTCGATTGTCCTCATTTTTCAAATATCCAATATTCGCCTCTATCAATTGAATTACTGATTTCGAATTAGCTCACGATTTACGTTCTGAACGAGCTGATCAACTTGCTGCCATCTGTGTACCAACTCATTAACTACATCCACCCATATTTGTTTACTTCAACAATCGCATATTTGAATATGCGATTGTTGAAGAAAATAGGTTAAATTTTTCCTTGGTAAAGGGGCGGCACTTAACGTAAATCCGCCGCTGCTGCGAGGAAATATAATAATCTCGAAGCACCTATTTGAGAGCTGTCACTGACAATGAGCAACAATCGTCTTTTGTCCTATTTCATGTATAACACAATTAGTGAAAACCCTCTATAAATAATTCCGAAACCAATCTCGGTGTGCTGTGGCCCGAGAGAGTTGGCATGGAAACTAAACACACGCAGACGGAGTGACGTCATCAACACCACTCCAGCTGTGCTGGTGCACTCGTTCTAACACTTGCGCGCCGAATTCTCACATTCATTATGGTCTGTTTGTACAGGATGATTAAATATAGTTCATTAAAATTAAAAAAATATTTTTTTAGATTTATATTGTATTTTTTAACTGACTTCAAAAAAAAGAAGGTTTTCAATTCATACGATATAAATTTTTTATGTATGTTCGGGCATAACTCCGACAAATATGCACCTATTAATTTTTATTGTTTGAAAGAATATACTTCCGAGATGGATTCATATAAATTTTATCAGAATCTGGCCATGCACTTAGCGATACGCCAGCCAAAATGGAAAAAAATAAAAAACTTTTTTTTTTTATTATTCATTTTTCTTTATTTATTAATAATAGTTTTTGAAGTAGGTGCCAAGCCATAAGAAAAAAAAGAACACCGACGTTTAGTAGTGCTTCATCTAATTATACAATACATTTTTAATTTTATTACAAGAATTAAAAAATCTTCCTATAACTATTTTTTTCTTAATACATGAATGGACAAGCTATTCAATTTTTTGTTAACTTATTCAGACTATTTAAGAAATGTTACGATATTTTTTCTTTTGGCTCCAGAGCAAATATCCTTCTGCGTTTCATGACACTCTTCCCCTAGATAGATAGATAGATAGATAAAAAGGGGGGGGGGGGGGATCAAGGTTCCTGTACTTAGGTCACTAGGGCCCATTGTGTCCCCTTGAGGTTACTAAGACTTCACTCTTTGAACAGGTCCGTTGCTTCAGCGAAGGATAGAATGTCTCTCGGCTCAAGAAAAGGGGAGCCAAGATATTTTTCCTTATTTCTGCAAGTGCTGTGCAAATGCAAAGGACATGTTCTGAAGTTTCCTTCTGTGTTCGATATTTCCTACACTGTGGGTTAGGCGCTATGCCTATAGTGTGCCTCCTAACAGGTCGCGGGCGAATGAACAGCTATCTCCACTCTTCCCCTACTCTATATAATACGAAAAAGGAAAGAATACCGTTGTCTTTTTAGAAATCATTTTGTTAATCATCCTCTATATATTTTAAAAAGATATGCATGTGTGGCTGGGCATGTTGTCAAACCATGTCATCTGTTTTTTTTGCAATGACCTGGTCGTGTATGCGTCTCTATGAAAACGCTAGATCGATAGACATGTTTATAAACATTACTGAATTGTTTCATGAGTCAGTCAGTCAGGCGTATGATATTTTTATTGATTTTAATTTGTGTTGATGTTTCAGTATTTCTTACACGTGTGCGTTTTAGATTTTATTGCGTTCTAGACTTATGTCCGGTATTATAAACATGCTAGCAAGCACTTTCAAATGAGATTTCTAACCTATCTGACAGTTATTCTTTAGTTTCATAAAATGTTTGACAATTTTCGTGCACGCGTGATATGTAAACACCAACGGTATTAAAATTATGAAGATGTCGCAAACTGTGTTATAATAAGTTGAAGAATCACTGCTCTAAATTCCATAGCTAATCCATAAATACTATCACAGAATTAATACCCCATTTGAAAGTGCTTGCTAGCTAGCAAATTTGCTAGCTTCTTTATAATATCGGGCATTATTCAATTATATTTCCTGCTGGATCGTATATTTATTACGTAAATTTATAAGACTAAGTAGGTATAAAATATAACTATATATATTGACTGAAATCGGAATGATCAAAAGAACAAGAACAAATCGATATAAAAGCCTTATAAAATGGATTCTTAATAATCCGCTTGAACTAAAATACTGTTGTTATGACTTATAATCGGCTTTTCTTGGTCTTAAAATTTGTATAGAATATTCATCAACAAAGTGAGATCGCAGATTTTCAAAATACCAAAAAATTATAGAAGCTTGCGTTCTAAATGTAATAATAAATAAATCCCTGAAAATAATTAATAATTAAGTACTTTTACACCCGGTATTATCAAGTATAACGAAATGCTCCTTTAACTAACCGTCATAATATTAACAGAACCATTTATTTAAATGGATTTTTTTATTTTCTGTGTTATATTTTTACAACGCGTATTATGTACATTTTTCATTGAGAGCCTAAATATTGATTTAAATCACGTTTGTAATATACAAAATTTAGGTTAAAGGAGCATTTAGCGCTAAAGGAGCTTTAAATTAGTTGATAATACCGGGTACTAGACTAGAAAGTACCTATGATCCATACTACTATTATAAATACAAAAAAGTATCTGTCTTGTCTGTTTGTTACGTTTTCACGGCTAAACCGCTTAACCGATTTTGATGAAATTTGACAGGAAGAGAGCTTGCATCCTAAAGAAGGGCATAGGCTACTTTATATCCCGAAAAATAAAACAATGGGTGTGTGACTTTTGTACACGTGACCTGTTTTATCAACTATCATAACAGAAATATTACCAACCCTTATTTTTTTTCTTTTTCTTCATAGGTTTCATGTTAAGTGGATTTTCTTTAAATTTCACGCAAATGAAGTCGCGGGTAAAAGCTAGTTGTTGATAATATTTACTACAATTTCTTAAATAGACAGACATATTGACACAGCAACGAAATATTACTGTTACACTTATATCTAATACTAAATTCAATTTGTACCAAACTTATCCCATAAGGAAGCGAACATTATTACATTATGTTTATGTGATTATTACAGAAGCCGGGATGATAAAATATATAGGATTCCACCACCGGTATTGTGTTGGGTCTCAAGTCTCTCCGATAAGGAATTAAAAGATTTGCGTCGAATCCAACAGTAGCATCCACAAGCGGATATAGAGTTAAATATGGTCTTATTACCTTTTCGTATGTCAAAATGTTTCAAATCATTTATTTCATACAAACATTAAGACTTCGCGTAGATCCTCATATGCATCTTAGCTTCTTGGTGTAAGCCGCGTCGATCACAACTGCCTTTGATTTTGATAAGTATAATTTTATTATAAAATACCAGTTTTCCCTTAATACAGGTCTGTCTTAATTCAATTAGCATAAAACTTTAAGTCTTACGCTTTATAACATTAAAAGTTCTATCAAAATCGGTAAATAATATGTTTCATATAAGATACCTAAATAAAAAATTAATAACATGGAGTTTATCTATTTGATTACCGAATAGCCCATCTGAATGAATGAAATTGACAGGCGCCCGTGATAGTAACGGAAATGAGTAGTAACAACTGTCAATTAGGACCTTTTTCCTAACGTATTTTTAATGAAAATGTCAATCATAATTCCAGTGTGAATATATTTGGCGAATATTAATTAGAATTTGTAGTTTAAATTGCAACAAGTTTGTTAACTTTGTCATTCTTTAAATAAATCTGCTACTTCCGTAGAAACTTGTAGGTTTACTTGAGTTTCAAGATATAAATTAGATGATGTATCTAACACTAAATAAGGTACTAGCACCAATTATGGCCGCTATAAGAGCAATGCTTACTGTTTTTGAGATTGACAGGCTTATTTTTTGTAATTCTCATGAACTCATGTAACTAATAAAACAAGTAACTCTTTTTTTAATCAATTTAATTACCAATGTCCGCAAATATAGTAATAAATATAGTAATGAGCACGCAGTGAAGGATATTTGCTAACGATTACAAAATGATAAGTACTACGACACAAAAGATATAAAAGGAAGAACCGTCAAATTTGTCAATTTTTATTTGGGTTCTGTTCCAGTTTTCGTTCCGGCAAAAAATAACGGTTTTTCCGGTTTTCGGTTCAGTTCCGGTTCGAAGCCCTGATATTTACCATTAATAACTAAAGTTAAAATTCATCGCGATTGACTTATTGACCATCCCTGTTATAGAAGGTTGTAGACATATGTACAGAAATAAATAACCAAACCAAAAAACGTTTGGTTAAACCGTAACAGATTAAATACAAATTTGATTCACAAACACAATTTGTTGTCGGTTAAATTCCATGTGCGCCATCGACGGCAGCGCCACTCTGGAATTGTGGTTTAAATTGAAACCAGCGTTTATTTTTAGATATCTCTATTGGGATCATCTCACCAACGAAATGAGAAATAAAAGAACACAGCCCATTGCATTCGTCTGTCAGCGGTTAGTAAAATGTTTTCAATTACGCCGACACAGTGCGGATGTTTCCTCTAGCATTTAAGTGCTTCTGTTTTTAAGATCAATTTAATTTAATTTATGGAAATGTCGGTAAAATATGCTTCAGTTTATACTAGGAATAGTTTTAGGTTGAATACACGTTTCCATGAATTGTTTCGTTTGTTATTTTTACTTCTTGTCAGTTAATAAATTGAAGAACTAAAATGCCAGGCCGATAATAGTTGTAGCGTATTTAAAAAAATCCTCAAAAATATTTAATAACTAATTTTTGAGTTAGAAAAAAATGAAATAAAAATAGGGTCACATTCTACTGATTGAGATCTACATTTTGATACCCCACACGTCTTGGTAAACAATTTTTTTATTTCCTTGAAAGCCCCCTGCAGGCGCCATTTTTGATTTAGAAAAAAATAAAAAGGGTTAAATGCCGCTCGTTTGGTTATATATTTTAACGTTCTACATGCCTTGATATAAAAAATATATTTTTTACATAGCTTTAGCTCCTTAGCGCCCCCCACCCTCCTGAAAAAAATTGTACATATTTTACTAGAGGGGATAATTTTACATGTTCAGTAAAAATTTCAAGTTTCTAGCTAGTATAGTTTACGAGATATTTTGCTTTGATTGAAAAGGACGGACAGATGGACGACAAAGTGAGATTAATAGGGTTTCTCCGGAATCTTAAAAAAGAAAACGTTATCGTTAAAATACTTTAGTCTCATAATGGGTTGCATAAAGTAAAAATAATCACGATTAGTTAATCGTCCGTTTTCAATCCTTGTTTTAACGTTAATCCTTAATTTAACCACGGTTAGTTTACGGACGATTCATTATGATTATTTTTTACTGTAAAAGATTTAAAATAAACTTAATTAACGTTAAGAAGTCGATTATTTTTGCATTACAATAAAAATCATCTTTCGGAAACATTAATAACTTTTTATTTATCAAAAAAATCTAAAATATGTAATTTATTTAAATTCAATTTAAATGAAATACAATCAAACATTTTTACTGTTTCTTCAAATAATACTTAAATTAAGAAAAAATACATTATTTATACGAAAACCGTAAACTTGAAATTATATTCAACGTCAGTATTCTTATTTATAACGAATATTTAATCCTATTAAAATATTGCTAAAATAAATACGAAAAATATGTATCATTATTATAAATGACCTGATTTTAAATATTGGTAAAACATGATATTAATAAATACGGCGTACAGATATTCAAATATAACATTATTTTTCAGTGGCGAAGCGTCCATGGAAGCAGGGGAAGCAGTGCTTCCCTTACTTTATGGGTAAATTAATACAAATCTGTGTTTTCAGTTAATAAATAATTTAAAAATATTATTAGAATATTTGTCTTAAGTGCAACTCAAACATTTTAACCAAAAATCAAAAATAGCATTTAATATTAATTTACACGCTCAATTATAAATCTATAATACCTCTACGTCTTATTTTCTTATATTTTAGTCGATATTTGTATGACGAATTGAAGTTTACTGCAGGAAATATCACAAAAAAATTTCGAATTTTTGATTTCGTTAAAAGTATGTTAATTGTATAGAAAATGACGTGAAAAGTTGTTTGTTTTAAACCGCAGGTCTGTATCTCAAACCGTTCTCGAGATATAGCCTCTCAAAGTTTTAGTTTTTTCAAATTTTTGGAGAAAAAAGGCCATAACTTTTGAACGCGTGGTCGGAATTGATTTTAGTTGACTGATTTGGAATCAGCGTGTCAAAATCTATATAATGACATGTATAATACTTTAAAACTCGAAAAAAAATATTTCGCGAAAAATCGAAAAAATTCAAAGGGGTTACCTTAAAAAAATGTCGATTTTTGACCAAATTTTTTTTGTCGAATTTTAAAGTATTATACATGTCATTATATAGATTTTGACACGCTGATTTCAAATCCGTCAACTAAAATCAATTCCGACCACGCGTTCAAAAGTTATGGCCTTTTTTCTCCAAAAATTTAAAAAAACTAAAACTTTGAGAGGCTATATCTCGAGAACGGTTTGAGATACAGACCTGCGGTTTGAAACAAACAACTTTTCACGTCATTTTCTATATAATAAACATACTTTTAACGAAATCAAAAATTCTAATTTTTTTAGTGAAATTTCCTGCAGTGAACTTCAACTCGTCATACAAATATCGACTAAAATACAAGAAAATAAAACGTAGAATCATTTAGTTGCTATATAAATATATAAAACTTTATTTTAAAAAGTAAAAGCTAGAACTTAAGGTGTTTCATAACTAGTTTTTTTTTGTTAATAAGAGGAGCAGGATTGACAAAATATGCTTCCCTTATTAAAAATTTCACGCCTCGCCACTGTTATTATTATATACCGCAATTAGATTTGAAAGGAAAGAAATGAATAATGTAAATCAAATTAATGTCAATAAAATTTAAATAACTGCATTTAAAAGTATGTCAAAATTGTATGTGGGATTGACATGTGTCAATATTAAATGTAACAGATTTCAGGTGTAAACAAAAAATAATATGATAAATTATAAAAAGAATAAAAACGAAATGTTTTTTGTTGTTAAAAATAACAGATAAGAACTCTGTTTTTTTTAAGTTGTGACTTTATAATCACATTTAATTAATATTATTATAGGATTGTTATACAAGTCTTTAGGCTTCCGCGGTGATCTTGATATGGATCTTAGCTTCTGGGTTTAAGCCACGTAGATTTGGTCGTGTTATCGGCCAACGTTTCGGCACACATTGCAGTGGACATCTTCAGGGCTGACTGATAACACTTAAACCCAGAAGCCGAGATCCTTATTATAGGATTGTTTTCAGAACTGATCTTTTTTAGAAGTAATAACATTATATTTATTTTATTCCGCAAAAATATCAACAGTCTTAGGTCAAAGCATGATAACTGACATCTTGACCATTTTCAAATAAACATTTAAGGTACTGGCACCAGTCTTGCACGCTTTAATAGCAAGTTTTGCTATTTTTTTAGATTGATGGGTTTCTTTCTTTATTTTTTTTATTTTGTAAAACCAGTAATGGGTACCCAGTGATGGACATTTGCTAATTGTAAAATGATAAGTATTACGATACAAAAGTTATAAAAGCAGATGCTATGATAATATAGTACTTAATTAATAAATAAATTACACTAATAATTAGTTTAATGTCCACCATTTCGACATCTTTGGCCAATTGTCATCAAATTAAGCTGTTTTACAGTTTAGTGTCTATTCAGTAATGGCAGTAATCAAATAGCAAATATTTCTAATTTAGTACATTTAAATAAAAAAGTGTCTCAACACTGAGATATTGACCAAGATTGGTGCCAGAACTTTATTGTGTGTTTGCGGTATCTGTAAAAAATAATTTTAATGACAACTGCACAAAATAGGTACATTTCTAACTTTCGAATCGTTCTCCTGGGAAATTACATTTTTTGCAGTTATCATGTAATGACCTAAGAATCATCAGATAGAAAGAAATAATATTAATTTGTAAAATCCGGAACAGATTCAAATTAAGCAAAATAAAAACGAATAAACTGCAAGCAATTTAAAATAATCACAGTTCGTGCTTTTGCTGCATTTCAAGATCTTTTAACAATCTTTGACACACTGACCTTCCTCAACCTTTAATCATCGAAATATAAAATCAAGACCTAATTACCCATGTACAATTTAAGAGACAAAAATAAATACAAATAAGGAAATAAATATATTATTATTTTCAACATTCAACTGGTCAAGAAATTATTTTGCAATATTAAAACATATGTGCAGATTGCAAAAAGTCTCTAATTGTGCCACTGACCTCGCAAAATTCGGCGAATTCATTTAAAAAAATAGTAAAACTGTAAATAATGAAAGTCTGTTTTCGATTTCTGTAACTATTATAAATATTAATTGTAAGTTAAATAAATAATAAAATAAGTAAATATAAATAATAATGTTATGAATGTGTTAACATATAATTTGCATTACTGTACAAAACATTTCCTTTGATTATTTCACCATAAGATACTGGCACCAGTCTTGGATATGGTCCCAGTAATGGCAATTTGTTAATTAAATGTACTGAATTAGAAATATTTGTTGATATTTGACTACTACCATTACTGAATATTAATCTATATACATTTAACTGTCTTACAGCGTGATTTGATGACAATTGGCCAATAGGTGTCAAAATGGTGAACATTTAAATTAATTATTAGTATTATTTATTTATTTATGATAAATCTAATATCAAATACCGACTTTATTGTTCTTTTTTTAACCAAATAAGCTTTGTAAATCATACCATAAATCTTACTTTTATTTTTTTAACCATCTGAATCAAATAAAAATTGATGTTCTCATTCTAATTGTTTGAATTGCTTATTGGGACTGAAATTTCTAATCGTAAATGTCCAAATTATCGAGTCACACGTTTTTACTTTCACTTACTTAAACATAGTAATTTTTTTAAAATAGCAATTCAATTTAAAGACAATGAACAACTCTGTAATTGGATAATTGAAACATTAGAAGATTATATAGTCATTCAATCGTACATAAAAAACACGCAAAAATCAATGCTTAACAATCCTCTATCAAATACTTAGTGCTTGCACATTAAGGCTATACAAATTATATTAGTTTTTAATTTACATTTTGTGAAAGTTTTTATCAAAATAGCTGTATCGCACTCAAAATAATAAGCAAAAAATTTCAACAGTAAGAAGATATCTTATTTTTTGCTTTGGTTGTTTCAATTCTTAGGTCCGTAAAAAAATCACATTCACTTTGTATCGAATTGTGTCCATTAATATATTTATTTTACACCATTTCTAAAAATTTGTGGTTATGTTTTGCATTTGATTTTTTCTACAAGAAAAACAATTTTCTTCTGGTCTATACCAGTGATTTTTAAAAAGAGTGATGCATTTGTGACCTTAGGGTGCCATCAAAGATTTCCTCCTCAGGGTTTTACAGAAGAACACTAAAGAATGACTTCGTTAAGGAAATCATCGTTAGGGGCAGTTAGGGCATCAAACTTGATTGAAACGAAACTGGTTTAATTTTTTACAATTTTTTACAGTTTAAATAATTTATTTTTATGTGCGACTAAACTTTTTCTCGGGGGTACATTGTAGATATTTTTATTTTTTTTCGATTTAAAAGTAATATAATCTATCTTATCTTGTATATCTTATTTGTCTGTTTATTTTGATAAAACACGAAAACTGCTGAAATGATTTTGATGAGATTTTCACTACTCGAAAGAAAAGTCGAAACCTTTAAAATTATATGAGAATTGAAATAAGGATAAACCTTAAAAATATATAAAATTGTGATGTTGATGTAAGATAAAAAAATTTAAAGGGCTTTCGATAGAGACCCTGTGCTTAGAAAAATAAGTAAATTCCAGTGCAGCTGGACAGTGCTTGTCATGTTCTCAGAGTGTTGAAGTAAAATGTGCGCGAAAAATTACACCATAATTTTATGAAAGTGACATATTAAAGCCGATTACTAACGTGGCCGAGACATAAAAAGTAAGTGGCTATTTTTATGTTTTATGTGATTTCTTTTCAACATATTTGCACAGTATTTTTGTCTTGTGTTGTCTGTAGGTTTGAATTATATGTCTTATTTGTCTTTGGACTGTATTATATGACATGTTTTTTTTTGTATTTAAGGAAATCGAGGTGCATTCAAAAACACAATGAGGTCAAGAGCATATAGACCGAGCTCTGATAGCAAAAAATGGTACGTCATCGAACACCTCAAATTTAAAATGTGAAAATGGTTGGAAATCATGTAAACAACATATTAGACCCGGCAGACTATTAAAAATATGTTAATTGCTATGCTTAATGAATTTTTGAAATGAGTTAAAAAAACAATGAATATACCTTACAAAACACCTGCATGAAATTTACACAGTTTATAGTAAATAATGTGCAATTTTTGAAAAAAAAATGCTGCTTAGCAATTTTTGTTAATTACCTTGTCTGCCTTAAATTTTTATAAGTTATAATTTTCAACAAAAGTACGTCACATAACACCTTTTTTTTATTTATAAAAAAATGAAGTTTGAGATCTCCCCTATCTGTTAAAACTTTGCTGACTGGAAATTTTCGTTAATTACCTTGTCTGCCTTAATTTTGAATGTGCAGCATCCATGCATGAGATGGATGTCCGGCTCAACCGTTGGCGTGACATAACACCTTTTTTCTTTTTTTTTTTAAATAAAGTTTGAGACCTCCTCTATGCTTATAAATTTGTGTGCCATCGAAAAAATGTTTTTTACTATGTCAGTCTTAATTTTTAAGCGCCGTGCCAATGATTTTTTTTCGTTTAAATAGTTTATACGCAGGCCGTGAAAAAACACCATCTTAATTTTTTTTCTAACATTAACTTTGAGACTTCTTATTGCATTAAAATTTTGCTGCCAGCAAAAAAAACGTTTTTTACTTTGTCAGTCTTCATTTTTTAAGCGCTACGACCACATTTTTTTGTTAAAAAAAAATGTAATATAACCGTTGACAACTTTTTTTTTTTTTTTTTAATTATCAATCGAGGTTTTACATCTCTTTTATATATTAAGAGAGTTTTTTTATCGAAAAAATGTTTTTTACCAGGTCAGTCTTAAGGGGGAAAGCCACTGTGATGTGATTGTCAATGTTTGAGAATTTTATATATGTATACCATATTATTTTGCGATCAGGTAGTAGACATCTTATTAAATATATATTCAACTTATTGAATACCAATTTTTATTGAAAAATATTAAAAATTAAAAAAGTTATGGGCTTCGATGTGACGACCAAAAAAATAAATTCCTCTCCATTGTCACATCAAAATTTTGGTGAAGGGTTATCGAAATTTAGAAAAAGAATATACCTTCCCTGAATCTATTCTGATTATTTTCGCTATGATGTCTGTGTGTCTGTCTGTTTGTAAGCGCAGTAACTCAAATACGACAAATCGTCGAAGGGTGAAATTTTATATTTAAGATTAAATTTTGTCTGGGAAGAAAACCTCCTATTTTGAAAACAAATCTTCAAAAAAAAAATGACAAGAGTAAACATCCGTTTCCGGTTTAGTAATTACGTTTAAAAAATTAATTTGAGACATGCTGCAGAGAATATTATTATCTATAATTTATGTCTTTTAAATAATATTCTATTTTTTATTATTTTTTTAAATCAATAAATTATATCGAATTTATCAGATATTTGATTGAGCTTATAAAATATTTCATTGCAACGATTTAAATAAATAATTTGCTAGATTCAATCAATTATTTATTGGAACTATAGTAATTTTTTAATGTATCAGAATAGTTAAAAATAATAATAAACATTCATAATTATTTCAAATAAAATAAATAGGGTTTACCCTAGAGTCTAGACCCCAGACCAGCGATCACCAAAATAGGACCTGCGCGCCGGCCCTTCAAAGATTTACATCCGGCTCCCGATGAATATATAATATATAGAAATATTAATTTTATAAAATTTAATGATTTGATTGTTAATTCAGGACAATTATTTATTTAAAATTTAAATAAATCATTGTCGTGAATTCCAAAATCCTAATAGATGAATATCCTGCCTGGAGTACGCGTACTCTCAGGGGTACGCGAAAAAAAATTTATAATGGCGAAAAAAGATACAGTGGCACACCTCCTCCTCCCAACAAAAAACATAAGCTGTGTAAAAAGTTAATTAAGCACCGATCACTTGATAACTGATCTCCACAAATAAATAAAATGAAAGTTGGGAACCGCTGATCTATTGGGATTTGAGATAAGACTTGCAGGTAGTAGATATTTCTTTGCTCGGAAACTTGAATATTACCATTTATCGAAATTCTATGAAATAGTGCAGGCAAAATAAAAGTTTGCAGGTATTAATTAATAAAAATTGTTAGGCAGACAAGTTATAATAGATAGAGGTGATCTCAAACTTTATTTAAAAAAAAAAAAAAAAAAGGTGTTATGTGACGTACTTTTGTTAAAAATTATAGCTTATAAAAATTTAAGGCAGACAAGGTAATTAACAAAAATTTTCAGTCAGCAAAGTTTTAACAGATAGGAGAGATCTCAAACTTCATTTTTTTATAAATAAAAAAAAGGTGTTATGTGACGTACTTTTGTTGAAAATTATAACTTATAAAAATTTAAGGCAGACAAGGTAATTAACAAAAATTGCTAAGCAGCATTTTTTTTTCAAAAATTGCACATTATTTACTATAAACTGTGTAAATTTCATACAGGTGTTTTGTAAGGTATATTCATTGTTTTTTTAACTCATTTCAAAAATTCATTAAGCATAGCAATTAACATATTTTTAATAGTCTGCCGGGTCTAACATGTTGTTTATATTATTTCCAACCATTTTCACATTTTAAATTTGAGGTGTTCGATGACGTATCATTTTTTGCTATCAGAGCTCGGTCTAATAGTGAACTGAAGAATAGGAATACCTTGTTTATTACTATCCTGCTCGGCCCATTAGCAAATTCTCCCTTCCTCCTAATCATTTACACTTCGTATCACGAGGAGCTGTCGGAAGAGATCAAATATATATGGCTTCTCTCCCCATTTTACCCTAATTAAACCATCATCATTTTTTGAGAACACATACAAACAACTGTACAAAAATAAAGGTTTTACAAAAACTTTTATTGTTAATCAAAGACAAGCATGAATCCATTATTAACAATTTAATAAAACAAAAACAGTTGAAGATCTCAAGTCCTTATTTTCAGTGAATGTTCGGTACTACAAAATGTTTATTTTCCAGGGGTATCAACATAAAAAACGTTAAACTTTATTAGTTATTACAGCTTAAAAAAAGTGTGTTTTCAGCCTTTTTAATCAGCGTAGCGGATAAATAAATGATTTTTTTAATTTTTTTCAAAATGGAGGTTGTAGGGAATTTTGTAGCGAATAACTTTTATTTGAAACTTTTTTTTATATAATATTTATTTAGACCGCTATTTAGTAAAAATCAGAAAATCTTAAGAATTTTGTAATTGAAAGATGGTTAACCAAAATCGGAGCAAACTTAGGGTATTATTTTACACGTATGTTGTAAGTATTAAAACTGTACTCAAAAACAATCTGTTTTTTAGCCTCCACAGCCTGGACTACAGGGAAAATTCTAGTAAATAATAAGACAATAAAGAATTGCAAGACAATTATTGATAGACACTGATCCAATCGTTTGTTATCCCCGTAGTAAGATCGATACGTAGCAGCAGCACGGGGTAGACGTTATATTCCATTTTGTCACGTGCCACGCGCCATCACCACCCACCCACCGTTGGTAATAACAGCGCCAGTGATGAGTTATTCACCAGACACACGCAATTATAGAGCGCTGATGTAGAGGCCTTGTGAAAGATATATCTGTAGTCAATCGAATCTACGGGGTATATAAATAAGCCTGTGGTATGCAGTTGATGTTTAGATAGAGTAGGGCTCTTGTAATGCAGTTTGGTAATAATTTAACAAAGATCAAGTATGTATTTAAAGTAAATGAGAATGTCAAACTGATTGTGAAGATCTGAGAGTTTGTATATAGTTGATACAGTGGCGTAGATAGGGGGGGGGGGATGTCTACGAAAATTATAAGTTGATCAAAAGAATTTATAATAATAAACTCAAAGACATTTTTTTAAACTCTTCTATGTAGTATGAACAAAATCAACATTTTTTTAAATGCAATAGTTAGTACGAAAATAGTCTAATAGGATTTTATTTTCAGTCGGTTTTAAAAAGGCAAATTAATTTTTTTAAACGTTTTTTAAATTTTTTTTATATACATACATGAAATGTTCTGTATAATAAAGTATAGTAATCATGAAAAAAATCGAACTCGAGATTTTAACGGAATTACACGTATTGAGGGTCCCTGAACCAAAAATATGAGCTTAAATAAAATGTCATACCCCCCCCCCCCCCATCGCAAAAAGCTATCTACGCCACTGAGTTGATATCTGAACTTATCAAACAAAGAAATATGTATTTAACTACACACTCTAAATTGACTTTTATTTGTTATTTTAGTAAAAAAATTGTGCGAATATAGTCGCGCGTATTGGTGTCCCGTACTCGTACTATTAAGTTTTTCAATTTATTCAATTACTTGCATCGAAAAACACTAGCATTTGATACTATAGTCTGTTGAGGGTGATCAGATTGTAGTTTTCGTAAACCCTGACATGTAAATGAAGATCCCTCTTTTTATTTTTATAAAATTTATTAAAAATTTATTACCACAACCTGCACTTTTGCGCCCCATGCTCTATTTTTGACGACCATTTTTATTTTAGTCGTCATTATTTTTTGGAAAACCTAGAGAAATTGCACCGAAACTAACTCTGAGACTCCGGGTCAAAACCTGAGATCTGGTCATCCTAAGTCTGTTTCATTTAAGATTGCAGTAGTAGCTAACATACGAACTCTTGATTGGGCAAAACGCCAAGCAGATTCATAATAACACAATAGAGTAATCCGGTCAAAAATTAAAACCCCTAAAAACCTGTTTAATGTAATCTAAAACATTGTAGAATTTTTTTTCATACTCTAAAAGTTTATCCCGACCCCAAAAACACATCCCACAGAATGGAAATTATCAACAAGTAAAATATCTTAATTTTAATGATTTAATGCGATTTAAGATTGAAATATTTATAGCCTTTAACAAACTCGACATTCAAATGCATCTGAAGAGAAGTTTTAAAATTCTACAGTATGAAACATCGTTCATTTGTTTACACAATTAATAAATCGATAATTCAGATTCCATGTGAGAAACTCGGTCGAAGTTTTGTAAAGTAGATGTTAGTTTACCAAACATGCAGACGCTGGAAACATTAAATCATTTAATCAAACAGTTCAAGTATGAGATAATGCAGGTTAGTGCTGAAATATCGCAAAATCGAAGTAACTTGTTCTCTGAAATTTATAAAATAATATTTGTTCCATTAGCGATAGATTCATTTCAAAATTTACCTCAAATTGAATAATATTTAGCTCTTTATTCAACAAATATTTGCAGCGCTTAATTTTTCAAAATAATAGGTAAAATTTAATCGACATTTTAAAAATTATCGCATTCAAAAAGTAGATTGATGACAAAAAAGATGAGATTTTTGAAAAAATAAAAATAATTTTTTTAACTGAATAGTATGCTCAAAAATGTTTGTCTCTAACCCAATTGAGTGGGGTTATCTTTTAGGGCATGTAAAAATCCGATAAAATTTCAAAAACCGGTTTTCGGTTTTTCATAATTAAGTATAAAATATATTTTTTTTAATTATTTAAATAAAAAATAAACTAATATTAAAAAAAACGGTTTATAAACTAAATTCAATTTGATATCTATTATTATTATTATTTATATACACTCGAACATTTAATGTTTTAAATAAAATAAAAATTTTTTTTAGTGAAATGTAATATTTTAATTGTAGTAACTTAAACGTACCTAACTATAAAGTTTTGGCATAAAATACTTTATATATGCTAATTTCAACTTGTATAACCATCGCATCTACAGCAAACATAAGAACTTCTGAGATGGTAACATTGTAATCTGCATAATTAATAAAGGTTTTAGTTATTTGCTGACAGGCTTGTTTTTATTCCTTAAGTTGACACTTTACCTATTTAACCCTTTACCGTCAAACTTTATCATTATCATTAATCACGTTGTTGAAATATTATAAGTACAGAAAAAATGGAAATGAAAATTATTTTATTTTACTTACTAAAATGCATAGGCGCCAAAACTAACCTGTAACAAAAAAATATATAAATATTTTTGACAATGATAAACAAAACACAACTTGATAAAGATTTTGTAAGTCTTTTAATGTTAAATCTTAGGTTTTCATAAAATATTAATAACCACGAACATGCACAGAAAAATGATCCAACTATTAGTGAAAACCGCATTGAAATCGGTTCAGTAATTCCCGAGTCTATAAGCCCCATACAAACGAATATTCATTTTTATATAGATATAGAGATTGAAATTGCAAACTCAGGCCAATAGAAGTTCATTTATTATAATGCAAAATAGAGAACAAATTCTTAAATAAAATAATCACTTAAAGGTATTGACCGTAACAATTCAATAAATTTGCAACGTCAGAGCTTAAGTTGTTGCAAATAAATTAAATTAGTAATTTTAAATACCATATAATTTCACAAACAATCTGAGAGTACATACGAGAGAAGAGCGCTTGTAAATTATACTAATTAGTTTTATTTCCGTTGTCTTGAAGACAGGTGAACAATACAGGTTAATTAACAAATGTACAGATGTTTTACAACAATTACAAAAAATATATAGCGTGTATTTATTTTATAAACACTACAACGTACTAAAAGTTATTGCCTGTAACATGTTTATTTTTATTGTTAACAGAAACAGTTTTAAAATAAGTGCAAGAATTTAGTATCATGAGTTTTAAACAGTAGAAAAAATAATAATTTACTTATCATATTTTCAACTACAACTAGCTGTTATAATCATAAAAAAAAATCCACTTGATACAAAACTCATTTGTAACATAAAAGCAGTCACTGTGGCTTAAATATAAAAGTTAGACATATAGTGTCGCTGACTTTATTGTAGATCTTTTGATTCTACACAATTCTTTAATACATTATTTTGTTCAATATTGAACGGTTTAGGCAGCGTATTGCAAAATAGCGCGCCGACGGCAAATTTTTTTCCGACTTGATTTACTATTATCGTCCCTGCTTGGTTGGTATGTTACCTAACGTAACAAAATACAGACAGACAGAGAGACGTTCAGCTTTATATATATAGATATGGATTTTAACATATAATGTAAGAATATGCTATTTAATATTTATTTATGTATTTTGTTAATTAATCTAATATTCAAGATTAATTATCCAAATAAAACATTTAAAAACTAAATCTCGTTAAAATCAATTAACAATTGTGCTCAACTTAATTAAATTAATAAATTATGTAAAGCGAATTAACTTCGCTGTGCATATCTTTTTCAGATCGGAGATAAAATTTTCATGCGAAAATAAAAAGTAGCATAAAAAACGATAATAATATTTTATGTCTAAGTATCTTTACGGTGTAATACACCTGAACTTTGCGTATACGTATTTATGACTCTAATTGTACCTGTAAATAACACCACCACCTTTCAGGTATCATAACTGATAAAGGTGTTGTAAATAACACCCCCATGCTAAAAGCATAGTCGAATATTAGGTTCACACTGTGTAGATGAGTCCATTATAGAATGTAATATTGAATGTTAGTATATTTCAAATTTAGACCGTGCTAGTATAAATTATAATGATTGGTATTGAATTTATTTATGGTTTGGGTTTAATATACATATAAGTTATTTTGCTTCCTCGCAATATCGAAGATACGAGAAGCTATGTGATCGTTTCAGATTGAGACAAAAAAAAAGTTCTCCAATTTCAAAATTTTAAATTTATTTATCCGTTTCACGTCAAGACAAACACTTTTCGTTCCGTGTCTGTCTGTCTGTCCGTGTGTCCGTGTATCCGTGTGTCCGTCTGTCCCCTGAATCCTTGTCACACGCATAACTCATGAACCACTGAACCGATATTATTGAAACTTGGTCGGATGGTTGGGTTTGGTTTGAGGACGGTCCCATTTCAAAATCATCAAAATCGTGTGTAAGTGGGAGGGGTGACACCCCAAAATATTTCTTTTTTCAAGATATTTCAAGAACGACACATGTTACGAGAAAATTTTATAGAATATTTTTTGTAGAGAATTAAATTTCCTATAATATGGGTCTACTACGTTTGTTGTAAAATATTCCCTTACAAAGATTTATCTAAATTAATTTTTTAAATTCGTGTTTTGTTTTTCTAAATTGATATTTGATTGGATATATTAAGTGTCATTTTGACGTTTTAAATGTCACTTTGGCGTTTTAAATGTCACTTTGACGTTTTAAATGTCACTTTGGCGTTTTAAATGTCACTTTGACGTTTTAAATGTCATTTTGACATTTGCATAAATTTAGATTTAGATTGAAATTGTCAAAAAATTAAAAATATATGAAAAAATATTCAGGTGCGTTTTAGTAAAATTTGTATAAAAATTAAATGGTTAACCAATGCCAGGTAATTTATCTGAACACTATCGGTTTTAGTGAATTTAGCACGAGGAAGCACTGTGCATTTACTTGGCAGATGTTTTTTATTATTCATAAAAATTTTCCTCGTTTGTTTCAAAATTAAATTCAAAACTTGACACGTAAAATGTGTATGTATGTATGTGCATGACTACAATACTAAATATGTATAAGGTACTGGCACCAGTCTTGAATATGACCCCAGTCATGGCTATTCTTAAATCAAATGTACTGAATTAGAAATATTTGTTGATATTTGATACCTACCATTTCTGAATATTAATCTATATACATTTAACTGTTTGTGAGTGTATGTGTATGCTAAGGAGTAGAGGAATGAGAAGTTGCTGAATAGTCAATCATAGCAGGTGGATATGAACAGTGTGATAATAATAAGGTTCGATTCGGGTTCAGTTTTGCTGACTTTAAATAATATAACACTTCTGTTATAGTTTAAGTTTCGGTTTGGATTCAGATTCAGGTGCATGTTTAAAATATAAAATATAATAATCAAATTAACTGGGCTTCTGGGTTTCTCAAAATTGTGCTTAAGACTAAAGAGACTATACTTACACTCAGAAGCTCAGATATATTTTAGGTAGATTTATATTATACTAGCTGGGCCCACGCAGCTTCGCCCGCTTGGACTACGGAATTATTGTTTAGGATTTTTGAAAAATATACATAGGTGAATTAAGTACAAACACGATTAATTATTATCGTAATAATAACTTTAAATTTAAAAGTTAATAATTGAAAACAAAATAAACAACTGCCATGCCGGCCGAGCGCTGAATCGTCCCTCTCCCCGCGACACTTCATCATAGTTCGCGCGAATTGCCGCGAATAATTTGTTATTTTATGTATATTTCACGTTATTTCCTAAACCAAAAAACCAAATTGGATTCTGTAAAGGGCAAATTATATCTACATTAAGTACTTATGACGATGAAATCATTTATTTCGATAAGGATTAATGTTTTGCAGGTCATAAGTCCATGTAAACAGAACCCAAATATTTTATATTTTATTTGTAACATAAAAGCAGTCATTGTGGCTTAAATATAAAAGTTAGACATATGGTGTCGCGGACTTTATTGTAAAACTTTTGATTCTACACAATTCTTTAATACATTATTTTGTTCTATATTGAACGGTTTAGGCAACGTATTACAAAACAGCGCGCCGACGGCAAAATTTTTTCCGACTTGATTTACTATTATCGTCACTGCTTAGTTGTTATGTTACCTAACGTAACAAAATATAGCCTATAACCTGGCCAGAGAATGTACCTATGAATTAATAAAGAAACCACGTAAATCGGATAAGTGGTTCTCGAGTGATAAGGTAACTAACGGATAGACAGACAGACAGACAGAGAGACGTTGAGCTTTATATATATTAAGGATAAAGAAAACATACATTTGAATGATAAAATTTAAAAATTCATGTTTGTATCAAAAAATAGACTTTGGAAATTTTTAGTACCTACCTAGATATAAAAGTGTAAGCAATTTTATCTTTATATTGCTGCTAAAATATACAGATTTCATGCGACATAGATATGAGTTTAAATATAATATTTACAGAGGCTATGAAATATTGATTTTTCATCGAATTCGATATCTTGATCTAAACATACATTCACTGTAAAAATATAAAGGTATTTTTCATTGTTTTATAAACATAATAAAAAGTGTAATCTTTATTGTTTCGCTTGAAGGGATTTTACATTCATACGACTATTTACAGGGCCGTACTTAAAAAATTTAAGACCCGAGGCGCAAAAGTTAAAAAAAAATAGCAGATTTTATAAAATAATTCAAAATCATAATGAAGGTAAAGTTTAAAATACATTATACTTGCTGGCATCTTTTTGATAGTATTTAAACTAATTTAAATTGGTTCTTAACTTTACTTAAGGTTTGAAGCTAAAGTATACGAGCAGTGGCGTATTTACCATGGGGCCATGGGGGCCATGGCCTAGGGCGGAAGGCTGAGAGGGGCGGCAGATTCTTTAGTTTCTTTTAGTTTAATACAGAATGTTAAAAAAATAGAGACAAAAAATGAGTAGTGCGACTAAAAAAAAAAAAAAAATTAATTTACGTAATCCAAACTTTTTGTTTAATAAAATTAGGAATTTCAATTGACGTGAACAAAAAAAAAAAAGGTCCCCAGTTTTTAATATAGTAATTCTGACTTCTATCAAAAATAAATTATATTTTCCCTTGGTAGAGGGGCGACAATTTTTTTTTTTGCCCAGGGCGGCACTTAACGTAAATACGCCACTGTATACGAGACACATGACGCAATTGACAATTTTTTTATAAATATTTTTAAATCATATTATAACCTATTCTACACTAAAAATTAGGTATCTATCCAGAAAATAGAATTTCGGCTATATAAAATACATTTCAATTCTGTTCGCCCACACTTGGACACATGTGCGCACACAACGGCACTTCTTACAGACCGACGGCGTTGGGGAGGACGCAAAGGAATATCCGTTAACGGGCACGTTTGAAAATTTAACAAACGCACGTACACCGACGCTGAATAAAAAATGTAAACGCCTCTTATTTATACGACATCTATCGCAAGACTTTTATTTTCCGTGGCGTCATTTTTAAGGATTAAACATACAGTAGATGAACGCCCACAAGTGAAAATGGCGTACGTATTCCATGGAATTTTTATGGTTCCAATTTATACCAAATAGACAAAACACAAATAAGGTACTGGCACCAATCTTGGATATGACCCTAGTAATAGCTATTTTTTAATTAAATGTAGGTACTGAATTAGAAATTTTTGTTGATATTTGATTACTACCATTTTTGAATATTAATCTATGTAAATTTAACTGTCTTACAGCGTGATTTGATGACAATCGACCAATAGGTGTCAAAATGGTGGACATTTAAACTAATTATTAGTATAATTTATTTATTAATTATTATATTATCATAGCAACTGCTATGATTCTTTCTTTTATATCTTTTGTGTCGTAGTACTTTATATTTTGTAATCATTATTAGCAAGTGTCCATTACTACGTGCTCATTAGTGGTTTTACTTTATCCATTACATAAACAAAATAAAAAGCTATAATTTAAAAAAAAATTACTGTATTTGTGGATTTTGGTAATTAAATTGATTAAATCAAAAGTTACTTGCTTTATTAGTTACATGAGTTCATGAGAATTACAAAAAAGAAGCTCGTCAATCACAAAAACAGTAAATTTTGCTCTTATGACGGCCATAACTGGTGCCAGTACTTTACTCTATTTTTAAAACAAAATTTCTTCATTTTTCAATATAAATTGTTTTAAAAGTATAATATTAAATTAGTGATTTGTTAACTCCGACAAATATGCATCGATTTGGACGATTTTTGTTTGTTTGGAAGAGTATACTCCCGAGATGGCCCCATATAAATTTTATCAGATTCTGACCATGGACTTTGAAGATACGCCACTTGAAATGGAAATATAAAAAAATAAAACTAACTTAAAAAAAACCTTAAAAAACACTATAAAGTATATAATAATTAAAGTCGGTGCCAAGACATAAAAAAACTAAAAAACTATAAACAGGAAAAAATAAATCGACTTCAAAAATTGTTTTTAATTATTTTATACGTACTTTTCAATGTTGTTAGTTTTTAAATCGATTTTTTTTATACAAAGATTTTATTGTAAATAACAATTACATTTTTAATTAAAAACTGTCACTTATAGTATACTTAATTATTCTCGACGTATTGTTTACATCACAGATGGGAAACCTGCATCCTTTTTCTTTGCAAAGTTCTCTCATGTAATTCGATGTTGGTTAGGCGACATATTATTAAAACTATCACTGCTGGCAGTGCTTAATCCATAGAGTGTACTCCAAAAGATAATATGAGGTTGGGGGAAGAGAAAGTTTTGAATGAGAAAATTTATCTTTGGTTGGTGGGTAGAGAATTTTATTTTATCGTGGGGAGGAGTCCTTCCGGTATCTTCAACGACAATGATCACTATTTGCTTCAAATTAATTTAAGGGTAGACGTCACAACTATCAAATATCACCTGTTGATGTGTTAAAATAGACCTAACCTAACCTAACCTAACCTAACGAAAACTAACCAAAAAATCAACTCGAGGCAGTTAATTTTCTTAACGCTAATTTATATTAACTATTGCTAAAACACAAAACATACTGTTCAATATTGTTTACAAATACTATTATAGTATATTAAGTGTTAGAATAGTTTATTTAATGTTCTTCACTATTTCTCATTTCATTTAAAATTTATTCCCTTAATTTAATTTCAAATAATTTATTTTGCTCTGTTAAATCCGCCCCTGTGTATGGACATTGCCTATAGTTTGTTGTCGTATTTCCTTGAAATCAATTGATTACCTATTTGAAATATCCCACCGTTAAAGTCTTGCTATGCGTAAGTATAGGATAATTCATATCCACACATTTCTTGCATCAATTTCAGAGAAAATAACATTTCAATTATAGTATTTGTTCTGAGAGTATTCACCCTTACAATTATCTTATCAATTTTTAAATTATAAGATAAATACCTCGTAAAATAAATAAAGTTATTATATATATTATTATTATTAAATAAATATTAAATCGAATAGAAAAATAAACAAATTAGTATTATTTGGGACCATAAATACTTATACTATTACTAACTGCAGTCAAATATGAATTGATTAAATATATTTTCTACAGTAATCTTTAACCTATCTGTGGTAATTTGGTAATGAGTATTTATAAGTAAAATATATAAAATTATTATTATTATTAACCATTCTGAAGTACATTTTATATGCAATTTAATCATAACGAACGCCACTGCTATTGCTCCTTCTATAATAACTGTTTTTGTCATGTACATTTGGTAAAAAAATCATTCAAAAACGTTATAATACAATAATATAAGTAAAAGCGGGACGCTAGCAAAATTATCCCCCAGAAAATTTAGTGGGAGAAATAATTTTTACCGTAAACAAGTTTTAAGTGCTGGCACTTAACAGAAACGGAGACCGTCGCCGTATCGACCTTGAAAATCTGTTATATGTAATTTAATATGAGTGGCACTTTAGCTCCGTCGAAACGCCACGACGAGCGTTTAAAAAAACGCTTTAATCGATAAATAAATAAATCAATAACTTATATATATAATTAACTACATTTTACAGAAATACTATAATTGTCAAAAATCAAATAAATTTTAATTTGTGATATTTATTCCATAACAAAGTGAATGTAATGATGATTAAAATAAATTTTGTATACAATATAAATAAAACAAGTGAAACAGGAGAAACAAAACCCGGGACATTTAGTAGTGGGTACATTACCTATTATTTATATACATAATATATATTAAACATTTGTGTAGATATACTGAAATAAGAAAGGAAAGTATCGGTTGTAATTACGATTATTATCGATTATCAATTACATATCATAATTAAGAACTTATTAACTGCAATATAATCTTAATACGAAAATAACGACACACGATATTCAAACTTCCTTAATACGTACATTTTAAAGTTTCTCTTTACATATTATAAAGTTTGTATGTGTATTTACTTCGGATAAATAAAGTTGTAAAGAAAAAAAATAAACAATAATGTATGTATAAAAGTTTGTTTTGCAAGTTTGTACTTACTTTGTAATACCTGTCAAGTACAAGGAAGTATAACCATTAACTAAGTTTAAAAAAAAATCTAAACGTTAAAAATTATCCCTAGTAACTCATTATTAATCACTTTAAATAAAATTCAATTTTTCTCAGGTGTCAATTATATATTAGTAGACTAAAGAAAAGTTTACAAAAAAATACGAGTAGGTTTATAAAAAATAACGGCATGAAGAACCATACATAACGTCCATATTACATAATCTTTTTTATAAGTCTTGAGTCCTCGCTGAAACGAATATTTTGCATATTTTTGCAATATTGTAAATCAAAGAAAATTTCAAAAAAATTCTACATGCAGTATACTACTTTTCTTTATAATTTGAAGGTAGTACAATAAGAATCTGACACAATTTATCGACCCTATCACAATTACTTTCATTTCTTTCGGAATATGGAAGTATATCTATTTAGTATTTTAATATTTTTTGCATCTGACTTGACCTAAAATAGAATAGATTAAATGAGGTTTCACTAACAATTCAAAAAGTAATTAAACTTAAACTAGAATAAAAACAATTTATTAAAATTCCTGAACCAGTTTATAAGAGTACGCGCAGTATAAAAATAATTGCAAATTCTTTAAATACAATGAAACGAAAATTAATTGTTGCTTTAATTTTACTTTTATTAATTTAAATTTATTATTTCCTTTTGTTGTGTTGAAGACAATTCGCTCTTCTAACTGTACACCATTGTTCAAATTTTCACTTCAGTATTTGTTTTTCTGCACGCATGTAAAGGTTGTTTCATAGTCTATAATCAAAATAACGTATATTTAAATTAGCTAGGTAATATAGCCCATCCATAATTTTGATTATGCCCCCCTCTCCCTGAAATCATTTTCCTAAAAAAATTTACATCTATATTTAGCGAATATAACTTAAAATGTTTATTGTTAGTTAAGACTCCAAGTTTCGAGTTTTTTGCTATGACGGACGGACGACAAAGTGAGATAGTGTAGTTTTAATTGTTTATAAAAAAATATAAATAATTAGAAAGCCTTCACATTTTTATTAAAAAACTTTTTTTTTCGAAAATAATCACATATACACAAGAAAATTGTTCAAAAAAAAATTTATAAGGGGCCCCTCGATCACTTGCTGCCCCGAGACCCCAGAGCCTCTAGTTACGGTCCTGAAACTGGTATTGCATAATTTATGACGAAATATTTCATTATAATATAAGAAGGAATGCCGATAATTATGATTTATTCAATTAATAATAAATAAGTAAATGTTATCTTGAGGAAGTCCGGTCACATACACTGGAACACAATTCCGGTAATATTAGAAAACCATCACCATAAAGTACATTCTTAATACTTTCCAATACAACTTCCTCGTTATTATTATTTATTGTTAATGTAATAATATAAGAAGGTTCATAAAAATCAGGTACCCCTCAAAAAAAACTTTTTCGTTATTTCATTGAATTTATTGAATAAATAGTCTAAGAAGATTCCTATATAAATGACAGGTATGCTTGTATTTTCCCGAAAATGTTGTCAGGAACACAAAAGACGACAGTATTAAAATTATATATGCACATATTGGTGAAAACCGCATTAAAATCGGTTCACTATTTTTCGAATAAATCCATAACAAACACACAAACAGAATATATTTCGAGAAGAAGAAAAAGAAGATAAATTATAAGATCAAAACAGTTATCATTTAGTACTTTATCGATCTGTGAATTCCATTAACACCACTGCTAAACTACCTGAACACAAAACAATCAAGAAGAGTTTGAGAACAACATACTACAGTAAATAACATTTTCCTGACCTTAAATACATGGATTACATGTAAATGTTAACTGTACACAGGGCAGCCTTGTGTTACAAAGAGACACATTGTAGAGGACACTGCGGAACAATACTGCTACATGAAACACGATTGTTGGACAAACTGTTGCGTGTTTATTGTGTATTGTTGCCAACATAAGATGTTGTTATTGTAAACTGCATATCTTGGAATGTTGTATATAAAAAAATATTTATATATAAGCAAGGGTAAAGCTAAAGACACATTTTTTGATTAATAAGCCAAATATGATTTACAACAAACAGTCTATTCTTGAATCAAAGAAGGCTATAATTATATAATAAAAACATTAAGTCAAGATCAAGAAGAGGGTGTTAGAAATTTTAAAACGTGAATAAACCTTTGATAGCCAAACTAGTCCAGTAAATTTAAGGAAATCCATTTTTTTTTAATTCCTGTAATAGATTTTGAGACGTAGATTACGAAAAAAAATAATGCGTACTATCAATTTTTGCGGTAACACCAATAAAAATTGATAAGAAACCCCATTTCACCTTTTTCAGTTTTTGCATATTTTGTATTGGGTTAATTTAAAAATATTTAAAAATGTTTTCTTTGAGGTTTTGTATTCACAAATTCCGAGGTTTTTGATTGCAGGAGCAATCAAAAGTCAATTTTTGCCAAATACACTTTTATATTTTTAACCAGGCAAATACTCGCGTCTCCATACTATGATTGCGACAACATTACCATAGCTGATAGAAGACACATAATAATGCAGTGCAAAAAATTCGAAACTCAAAGAATTTAACTTCTCAACAACCTTAAGAAACACAACATCAATAATGAAAAAAATTTACAAATCGTTAATTTCGAACAAAGTTGCCTACAAACATTTAATGAAATTCGTGAATGATTGCGATTTGAAACTATAAAATTTATTTATCCCAATCCCTAAATACTCCTACCTTTACATCAATTGCATCCTGCCCCCCTCCCTATTTGTAAACCTGCTATGATCGACCCATCAGCAACATCCCAATTCTCCTTTTATTCCTGTTGAATAACCAAAAAACCTGTACAGATATCAACATTACTATTGAGCTGTCGGACTAGTCTAATGCCTGCCGACATTAAGCGTCAAATAAAAAAAATACTTTTCATTTTTGTGCGACTGGAACAGTTGAAGGATGAATATTGTCAAATATGTCAAATATATGTAAAATTCCGAAAAAATTACTCACACGATCAATCTGATTTCAAATATAAATTTTATTAATATTCCTAGATGGAATGATAAAAAAAATATTCTAAGAAGTAAGAATATTGTGAGGTACAGTTAACAGAATTAAAACGTAAATAAATAAATATAAATCCGGATGAAATGAAGCACAAAGTCTAACAGTAACCTTGCTTGTAAACAATTGTAGTTGCGTGCTACACCTAACCCATTGTATATCCGCGTATTGTGCAGTGCTAGTGTCATTAGTACCGTGAGAACTCGGGTCGGTGGGCGAGGCGCTCCGCCTCCGGGCCTCTCAAACAGTGGCGCCACCAGCGTACGACCAAACCAACATAGTTAAATTATTTTAATACCATAGACATAGAGAATGGACCATGCATCTGACTCGAAAACAGAGTCGTGTCAAAAGAAAGAGATAGAAACAGGTTTGGAATATACTTCTAATAAAAAACTTATTGCACAAAAATCACAAGATAGATATACAAAAATATATCGGACAGAAATACTACCCTGAACTATAGTAAGCTACCAATCAGATTCTTAGAAAAAGAGATAGATATATTCCAAACTACACTGCATCTCTCTCACTTTTTGAACAGATGTTACACCAATGTGTTAATACAGAATGCACTGTCCATTCTCTATGTCTATGATTTTAATACTATTTTATTAAATGAAACGAAGCTTTGTTATATGACAATCAAAGAGATTGTATACATAGAGACAGTGAGCCAGCCGAACACGATAACTATCGGTAGAACGAGAAGGAACAAGATTGTGGACCACAGAATAAAGATACTCCAGAAATGACAGTCCACGTCACGTAGATATTCAATATTTCTTTCTCTTATGATTGACGCTGACTACATAAAATGCTATGGCTCACTTATTGTTAGTCTATGTATACAATGTCTTTGATGACAATACAAAAATTATATTTACTTGATGTCCAAAATATAAATATTAAAAAAAATGACTTACGGAAATATATACGTAAACTGACCTGAAACAAAATAATTGAAATTAATATATATTAATTATTATTAATAAAAATTGTATTTTCCCTCTATACTAAAAGCAATATATTAATGTACGGTATTGTAAATAAATTTGCTCAGGATGAATGATATTATTATATGGTTCATATCTATCAGTGAACTTCAAACTGTGTTCCACGGAACCCCATGGTCCCTCTCAAAACAAAAATTCGAAAAAAATTATAAAGCACTCACACTAGTTGACTAGTGTTAAAAATATAAAGATATAAGGTGCTTGCACCAGTAATGGCCGCTATAAGAGCAAGTTTTACTGTTTTTGTGATTGATGGGCTTCTTTTTGTAATGATTACAAAATTATAAGTACTACGACACAAAAGAATCGTGAAATTTGAAACAATGTAAAGCAGTTGCTATGATAATATAATAATTAATTTAAATGTCCACCATTTTGACACCTATTGACCGATTGTCATCAAATTACGCTATAAGACAGTTAAATGTATATAGATTAATATTCAGAAATGGCAATAATCAAATATCAACAAATATATCTAATTCAGTACATTTAATTTAAAAATAGCCATTACTGGGGTCATATCCAAGACTGGTGCCAGTACCTTACTAACGCAGTAACCAATTCTCGTCGTGAATCGACAAAGTTTGAAGACCACTGGTCTAAACTAATTTTAAGAAAACCCTCCAAATAATATTAAATATAGGGTACCACTGGATTTACATAACCCAATGTGTGCACCTTTGCTCTTTCCATGCCCGATTGGTCTGCGGCAGGAAGCTGATTGAAATCATCTCGCGTGGAACCGATTTGTTTTGATCAGGTATGTTAACTTGGTCTCCAATTGTTACAACCACGCCGACGCAATTATTAGTGGGTTTTCTATATTTGTATGTTGTTTATAGGCGTGTAAACAGTACGTAGGGTCAACTGGGGTAAAAGTCAAACAAAATACAAATCTTTCTTATTTTTGACAGTTAACGATACAAATTCATACTTTTTTTTCTACTAGAGTAAACCATTTTAAATACTTACGTCATTTGAACTGTACGATACAACACGGACTTTAAAAATGAAGAAAGTGTGTTTCATTTTTAACCTCTATTTTGGGAAGAAGTGAAACAGGCCTCTAATGGAAAATATTTCTCGAAAAATTAAAAGAAAAGCTACAAAGGTAACTTTGATTTATCTTCTTTGTGGCATATCAATGTAAAATTGTAACTTTAATTAATATCTGAGCTATACAGAAAGCTATGTTCAAAGAATTAAAATTTAATTCACACGTTTTGACATCGACTAATAAGAAAATCTGTAGGGGTGACATATCACTTATTAGGCGATTCATATTTTCAGGTCGCTTTAACAAACCTTTAATGATGATTTCAGTTTTTATAATTCTCCTATAAACAAATTAGTTTTTTAGTTGCAAGCTTGTTTCACTTTTACCCCATTTTTTTGGTGTTTCATATTTATCCCGCTCGACCCTATATGTTCTTTTGAAAGTGCAATGTACTGCTTTATCTTGAGAATTTTATAATGGCGATACTGATAGGAACATACAATGCAATATTGTTCTAAGGAAATAAAGGTGAAATTGATTTCAATTTGAAAATAATTAAGGTACTGGCACCAGTTATGGCCGCTATAAGAGCAAGGTTTACTGTTTTTGTGATTGACAGGCTTCTTTTTTGTAATTCTCATGAACTCATGTTACTAATAAAACTCTTTATTTAATCAATTTAATTACCAAAATGTTTTTTTTTAAACTATAGCTTTTTATATTGTTTATGTTTTTTCTCCAGTAATAGATAAAGTAAAACCAGTAATGAGCACGCAGTGATGGACACTTGCTAATGATTACAAAATGATGAGTACTACGACACAAAAGATATAAAAGAAAGAATCGTCAAATTTTAAACAATGTAAAGCAGTTGCTATGATAATATAATAATTAATAAATAAATAATACTAATAATTAGTTTAAATGTCCAACATTTTGACACCTATTGTCCGATTGTCATCAAATCACGCTGTAAGACAGTTAAATGTATATAGATTAATATTCAGAAATGATAGTAATTAAATATCAACAAATATTTCTAATTCAGTACATTTAATTAAAAAATAGCCATTACTGGGGTCATATCCAAGACTGGTACCAGTACCTTATTGAAATTGTTATTTGAATATATAGATAACTGATTAATTCGTTAGACATCTCCCTAAGGATTTAATTAGTAAATTGTACATGTTCACTGTTCATATACATAAGAGATTATAAATGTATAACTATAAATTAATTAAACAACAATATTTTATTAACATATTCAATATTCATGATAAAATGTAAAATAAATAGTTACTATTTTAAACTTCACGCAATATTTTAATTAAGTTAAATGTTGCATGCCTTTTAAACCTCTGTTTTTATATAGTTTCATATTATAAGTAAATTAATAGTATAACAAAAAAAAAAAAATAGGTAGATAAGTGATTCTTTTTGAACGAATCTTTTCAGTGAACGAATCGACTTGAAGTTGTTTTTGTTTACTTCCTTCAACAAGTAAGTGAATCAAATGTTACTCATTCAATCTGCATTTAAAACTCAATTAGTCACTGAAAAATTCTGAAAGAATGATTCTTTTTTTAAGATAAAATACCAACCAAAGAAATTTAACTAAATTCAATTTTATAATTTATTATTATTATACAAAATAATAAAGACTCAAAAACTACAAGTTCTTCAATTAATTAAAAAAAAAACTATAACATATCTCAATATTAAACTTAAGTAATTTTCATTTCATTATTATATTTTAGAAATACAAATCTTTTCAAATATAAAATTACTACATGGTCTGAAAAGTCTGTGGCCTAGCAATGAAAAAACGATTTTCGTGATAATCTCCTCTAGAGCAATGCACTTGTTTCAACGGTCCTCTAACATTCACTTTTATCCATGATTATCAAAATAACAAAAGTAGCGTCACTTCGAAGGCTGTAACTTGAACAAGAATATATGAAATGTCATGAAATTTTGACAGTATTCTAGTTAAGGTCTGTACTCTATGAGAAGCATAAGGATCTCTATCTGTATGTCAGGTCAAAGACTTTTCAGCCCATGTAGTACATTTCTTTGCAAAAAAAAATATAAAGAGTCAAAGACAACTCTCCAATAAAAAAATAAAAAAACTATAACATACTTATCTCAATATTAAACGAAAGAGTTATATTATCTACAAAATAAAATGCTAAAATTTAAAAGTTCTCTATGTTAAAATGCAGTTTTCCATACATCCGCTTTTTCTTTTGTGGTTTAAGAATCTATACCTCGACAGAAAAATAAAATAACAAAAGACTTCGGAAACAAAAGAAGACGCGCAAACATTATCGCTTTGTTTGATGTACAGAAGTTGAGCGAACAGGGTCTTCATCTAATTTAATGGAGTAAGTATTTGTACGTTTTTTCTTTTAATTCACGTAAGTGCATATTGTTACGGTGTATTAATAAATATTAATGGCTCTTATTATATAAAACATTTATAATTAAGACGGGGTATATTTAAGTTTAAGTGGTAGCAATTATTGTGGGAACAGAAGTTGTATTCTTGTAATCGTTTCAGGAAATATTTTGTTCCATTCTTATTGTTATTGCAAAATTTTACTATTGTTTATATTGTATGGGTTTGTAAAATAAAAACATGGGCATACTTTATGACAAATAAACACATTGATGCCCGGTATTACAACGAATTTGGTCTAGATTCTAGATCTAGAACATGGGTTAGCAACCTTTTAGAAGATTTAAAAATCACCGAGGGGGTATATTTCACAAATAATCGATTTTTTCTTTTGTGTACACCAATCACCACTACTTTTAAAGCTCTAATTTCTACTTACAAGGGGAACCCTTGAACTTGTTCTTTCCGATTTTCTTCATATTGAAATATGTTGTAGAGGGGGGTTTCCTAATAACACCTATACCCGGTTTTGGGCGTAGACGGGTAATAGTTTAGAAGATATGATCCAAATAGTTTTTAATGCTGCATATATACTATGCTTATGTCTACAGTTTTAACAAACATTTTGAAAAATAAACATTGAAAATAATTTCATAAGATATTTTACAGAAGGTCTATATATTTAAATAATGTTACTGTGTGCAATTAAAACGCGTAGGTCTATTATCATTACCGCTAGGCCAACAGACGCTTATGTCTACAGTTTTACCAAATAGGTATATATGTATACAGCATTAAAAAATATTTTGGATCATATCTTCTAAACTATTACCCGTCTACGCCCAAAACTGGGTATAGGTGTTATCAGGGAACCCCTCTCTATAACATATTTCAATATGAAGAAAATCGGAAAGAACAAGTTCAAGGGTTCCCCTTGTTAGAACTATTACCATAAAACTGTCATTTAAATTTTGTACTCTCCAAAATACATTTAGTCTAGAAGTCAAGAATGCCGGGTTTAAATGTATTTATTCCGAATTGAATTAATAGGATCATCCTCTTTATTAAATTTCTTTAATTTTATTTTTTACCAATTTCGCGTATAGAGATTTCATGCTGGGTTTCACAATCGATAGATATCTAACAGCTAGTTAAAGATAAATCGTAGATTTGACAAATCAATGTCATTATAAGATATCATTTTAAGAGAAATTAATGTAGCATTAGTGTTCTATACTATATCATAGAACAATGAATTGACAAACTGATAAGAAACCATAAAAGTGGTATACAAAATGATAGTTATTTCTAATACCCTTGTCATGTTTGTAATAAAGTTTATTCGTAATTTGATCAATTTCGGAAATCTTGTTTATTTTGTTCAATGATATTGCTGCATTTGTAGATGGTAGGTACTGAAAACTTTTTTATTTTATTTTATAATGGACATGGAAATAGACAACTCAATTTATTAGCTTTATAGCTGACCGCTAGGGCCGTAACTACCACCAGGACAGTGTTGAGGTACACAAAAAAGGTTATTAAAACTAAAGTTAATAATAATAATGATAAATGTAAATTTCAAGACCTTCAATTTTTATATTTTGCATATACTAGGAGCTCCTTGGTTACTTTCTGCCCCGGGGCCCTAGAGCCTCTAGTTACGGCCCTGCTGTCTGTTATTACAGAAAGGTTTGTAACAACTGGACTATATTCAATGTCAGTATTATTTCAATATATGTACATATTTTACCCATTTTCTCTATTTTTTACTGTGACTAATACCCAGTGACACAATTCTTATATATCATAATAAATTTCTTATATAATATAACAAAATTTTATAACACATCGTTTATTTATATTAAACTATAACTGTAAGAAAAATGAGCGACATCTAACACATAAATATAATGACATATTAGAACTGAAAGGACGTGACAAATTCGTTTAATAAACAGAGGCCGAAATGATTCCTCCCATGATAGGCTTTAAACGCTTCCATTCATGAATTTTCCTTATTTATTGGATCATGCGCATGAAATTTATTCCTAAGGGAACATCTTCGAGAAAGTTTAGCAAAACTAATTTCATTTGAGATATATATGGGATACTTGCACCAAAATTATATAAACTCATATTTTAAAATTTATAATACGTTCAATTTATTGCTTTCTTTCTTTGAATGCGATAATTTTTTAAATAGATGTAAAACCTACAACCAAATAAGGTACTGGCACCAGTTATGGCCGTTATAACAGCAATGTTTACTGTTTTTGTGATTGATGGGCTTCTTTTTTGTAATTCTCATGAACTCATGTTACTAATAAAACAAGTAACTCTTTATTTAATCAATTTAATTACCAAAGTCCGCAAATATAGTTTGTTTTTTAAATTATAGCCTTTTATTTTGTTTATGTTTTTTCTCCAGTAATGGATAATGTAAAACCAGTAATGATGAGTACTACGACACAAAAGATATAAAAGTAAGAATCGTCAAATTTGAAACAATGTAAAACAGTTGCTATGATAATTATACATAATAATTAATAAATTAATTATACTAATAATTAGTTTAAATGTTCACCATTTTGACACCTATTGGCCGATTGTCATCAAATTACGCTGTAAGGTAGCAGTTAAATGTATATAGATTAATATTCAGAAATGATAGTAATCAAATATCAACAAATACTTCTAATTCAGTACATTGAATTGAAAAATAGCCATTACTAGGGTCATATCCAATAAAATAACCATATAATTACATATATACAGTTTCGTTACAAAACTGTAACACTTTAAATCAATATTTTGCATAATATAATAAAAAAATAACATAGGAGGCACAATGTATGATTTCTATTACATTTGCAAATAGTGTGGTTGTTGACCAAGAATTTTAATTATAAATTACAGTACGCGTATAATAATTAATTTCTTTTAATACATTTGCTCGTGTAAGTACCTTTCACTTTGTTTAGTAATATAATTATTCATATAGTGTAGACCATGACATAAACTTGTAACAGTTTATTGTTAGTTATTTGTTATCTTGTACATGTATGTTACATATTATTAATATCTAGATAAAATACTCCCACGTTAACAATGCAGGTACACTGACAAACTCAGAGGGAGGCCTCGCTAGGCAAATACTCATAATGTTTGGCTATAGATGTTCTTTAGGAAAAAATATGGTTTCTTTCCAAGGTATAGAAAGACGAGGTAGGCTCAATAACTCATTGACCAAACAGGGGATATATTCAAATGTTATAAATGTATAATTAGTACAGTAAAAATACAAAGATAGTTTGATACTTACACTTTAAGAAACCGATGAGTGCAGTTGCCATTTTCAAGTTATTCGGGTAAAAACAGTTTTTCGCCCTTTTCATCTCCCGCAAACCACCTTTGCACCCCTTGGTCAACTACACTCATCACTTTCTTAAAGTGTAGGTATTAAAATATCTCTAAACTAACTTTCGATGATAAAGGAATTATTGTGTTCGAAAAATCCATTTTTTACTGTACTAATTATACATTTATGACATTTGAATATATCCCTGGATGACGTATTCCCGCGCAAACGCTGATTGGTCAAGGAGTTAGAGATTTCAATTTGCGTTCAATTGCAATGTTTTTATTTAGAAATTTTTGTTGATAAAGGAATTATTGTCTTCGAAAAATCCATTTTTTTATTATACTAATTATACATTTATGACATTTGAATATATCCCTGGATGACGTATTCCCGCGCAAACGCTGATTGGTCAAGGAGATAGAGATTTCAATTCGCGTTCAATTGCAGTGTTTTTATTTAGAAATGTTTGTTGTAAAAGCAGGTTAGGTTAAGTTAGGTTAGATAGGGTTGTCAGACGTCCCGATTAATCGGGATTGTCACCGTTTTTTAGTCTCATGTCCCGGTGTCCCGAACAAACCTTTCGGAACGCCCAAAAGTCCCGTTTTTCAAATTTTGCATCTATGGTTTGTTTATTCAATTGTTGAATTCAAATTTGACAGTAAACATCATTTTTGACTTACAATCAGTCCATCCATGTCAATAATCGATTCATTGAAATTTTTCTAATAAACACACTATAACTTCAGCGATTTTCAACGAGTTGGTGAGTTATTGGTTGTTATTAAAATTATAATTAATAAATGATTAGTATTAAAATTTATAAATTTTATTTTATTATTTAATAGAAATTTGACTCACAAGAAATCTGACAATCCTAGGTTAGATACTGTGCCACAGATGTGCATAAAAAAATTTATGTGTATGTTGCCGTTAAGGTTGGTAACATATTGGTCGAATTTCGTACATATTTAAGACTATAGAACACCCATAATCGGAAAGTTTAAACAAAGAGTTGGTTTCCCAACATTCCCGCGCAATGAATAATTGTTAAATTCAAATAAAATTTTATATTTCATGTAATCCAACTCATTATTGTTTTTATTTCATCTGCTAAACATTCATTATTTTCACAAAAGCATACACCAAAACAATATTTAGACGTAGTAAATATAATGAACAATCAACAAAAAATGACAAAACTTGAAATCTATGGGCTCATTGTGGGTCACGGATTTAGTTCTATTTCTTGTCCACATTTCGCCTACAGCCACTCAACTTTGTGGTCATTGGGTCATGTATAATACTTGAATAAATCGCAATTAAGTACCAAATCATCAACGACAACACAGCTACAGGGCTAATACGCTTGTTCGATATTGAAAAGTAAATTACTTGTTCGAGATAATTTAATACAACAATCACGTTTCTTTTGTGGATATGAAATAACTGTATAATGGAGAATTCATTATTGGAAATTAGACAGATAAATAGGAATTTTATTTTCCATTATCATTCGGGTTCGTGTTCGGAAATAAGTAGTACGTTATAGAATTTAGCATTATTATATAAATAATGTCTTTGTTATGTCTATGTACATATTCGATTGTAATTGCACATCCCAAGCAAGCTATGACTTGGATGTGTGTTCTATTGTTCTAAAATTAGCATTATATCTTAAATTTCATTAGTAACCCACTTCTGAAAGAAAACATTACAGCTTCCATATTTACTTAATTTAATTTCGATTGGTTTTAATTTTTTATTTTTTTTATTTTAACACGACGGCAACACGCTACAGGTCGCAAAATGTTTTTTTAACTGCAATCCTTTTGAATTTACTTCATCTATTTGCAGACTAGAACCCTATTAAGACTCAAGCAAATCTGATCACTAGAAAAAAAGGTTGTTAATAAATTGGTAAAAATTTACTATTTTCGATATTATTTTTTAAATTAATAGTTATGGCAAAATGGATTAGATAATGGGTTCCAGAAACCGAGACGAGACTTACTTGACTGTCGTCTCGTGTGACATTTAATTTACAAAGTAGGCAGTATTATTTCTTTTTGAAATTCCTTCGAAATTCAAACAATTATATTTGTATATTATCAATGCTTTTTAATTCAACTATATGACTTAGTAAAAAGTTACATATAAAAGTAACATGCATTAAGATTAATTCTTAATCTTATTTAATTCGATTTTCTACTAATTAGTTTATGAATACAAATAAAAGTTTAGTTTTATCAAATGCAAATGATGTTTATCGAATAGTCCAAGGTTAACAGAAGTTTGAATAAAACAGTCTAATCCCATTTTATTTTATAAACATATTGTATCAATAACAATATTAATATTAATATTAATATTAATTAAGATACAGTCATATATTAATCAATATATGATATACACTATACTGGATGAGTACAAAATTTGGAAATTTGCTTATATATTCTAAAAAATATCCATTATTTAAAAAAAATGTTTTAGTAAAAATTTTTATTTCCTATGTAATGGCAACCAACTCTATTTTTTAAAGACAACATATTTTTTTATTGATTCTATAAATAGAACGTAATTGATAGCACGAATATTTTTTGAAGATTATAGGAAATAATTTCTCTAAAAAACTTTTACTCAAGCATTTTTTTTAAATAATGAATATTTTAGAATATATGGAAATTGTATAATTAATTCATTGTCTACAAATATAAAAACTAAAATAAAGTTTCGAGAAAATAAATAAAAAGTAAATTATCAAAAAACTTTTTGGCAAAAATGCATTATTTGGCGATACATTATTATTATTATTATTAATGTTTTATCTCAGTGCTGTTACTTTTTATTTAAATTTCTCACTCTATAATCGATTTGAAGAAACCGAAGGAGCGGCGTAGAATTCCTTCACATATTTCAGATTTTCACGCACAAAGCAAAGAACTTCAATAACGGACTAAAGGTCACTGCTCTGATCTTTAATCAAAATTAATATTGAATAATTAACAGTTATAAGTGAGATGTTGATAAACAGAGCTTTAGAAATTAACTAAATTAACACCATTTTGAAACAAAATTTAATAAATTAGCATGTAGTAAAAGTGTTAAATATTAAAAGCAGGATGACATGTCCCGTCTTTTTACATTTTGTCTCACTGTTCTGACAATCCTTGCCACTGTTTGTAATATTTACAGATCATTTCAGAAGTTACAAATCTTGTCATAATATACTTAAGGCGTTCATTCCATTTTTTTTTTAATCGAGATGTCAGTGAATTTTGAAAGAATTTTTGGCTTTATTTCATATTTTAATGTCACTTCTGAGCAAACCTCGCTCAATCATATTAATACTAAGCGAATTTTACTCAAAAGTAACATTACAATATGAAATAATACCAAAAATTATTATTTTTTAATGGAACGAACGAGTTTTGGAACTAACTGCCTCACTTTCTATCGTAACCAGGCCCGGATTTACCATGCAGGCAGAGTAGGCAGCTGCCTAGGGCGGCAAGAATTGAAGGGCGGCAAATTTTGGTGGAAACTTTGAAAACTTGTTATATTCGTGGGAATTGAATTTGATTTTGATTTCATTATCGATGAGTTTGCCATCCGAAAATCGAGACGTAAAAATTTCAACCCATAAGCAATAATTTCTCTATACATGTAACTCAAGCATGACTAAAAAAAAGGTCTTCAGTTTTTATGTTTCCTAATGTAACTTTATAAAAATTTATAAAATTTGAAACTGACGCAACCAAAAAAAAAATCCTGATTTTTATATTTTGACATCTATGACTTAAACTGTTAGTTTCGAGGGGGGGGGCGGCAATTTTCGCAACTGCCTAGGGGCGGCAAATTTCTAAATCCGGGCCTGATCGTAACATTCGATTATGATTATACATTCACACATTACATAATAAGTGATGATCTGAGGATGAAAGGTAAACAAATATGTTTCAATAAGTTTCAGTAAACAATGAAGATAATATTGTTTATGTAAATGAGCCGTTTGCGTTATGTAAATACGATATTATAACGCCGAATAAAATTAACTGTGAAAGTATAATTATACATACATTGTCTGAGTTTAAGATCATAAGTATGTATAACAGTACCTGAATAATTGATTTATCGTTGTACATTTGAATTTTAATTGGATATCATCGAAATTTAAATTTTTAATTAATGAAATTAGATTAATCCAGTAATAACGTACTCGAATGTGCATGAAGTACGTGCTTGATACGTTGTACAGAGTATTAACATGTTTTCAAGTTTTTTGTATGAATTTTTGGTCGATAGAAAATTTTTTTTACCACACCGAAATATATTATTTTTTTCATAAATTCTTTGTTATTGCGTTTTGCGATGTATAATACAGTTAGTAAGCTTACTTAACTCATTCTGTCTAACTCCTGATTAGGATTACTTAAAGAGAATGAAAAATTCCTTGGGGCGATCAAGGCTGGAAACATTCACGAGGCTAGGGATAACGGGGAAATCATTATCAACTCTTACCTGCAACTTCGTTCGCGTTTTATACGTATAATAATATGTATAGGTATATGGTTCGCGTGGACTTTAGGTAAGGTAGGAGCTGTCACTCATGAAGAAGAAGAAATTTCTGTTTTAATAATCGATAAAACAGGTTGGCGGTACAAATATCATTTACACCCATTTTTTTATCTAATAAATTTTTCGGAATACAAAGCAGCCTATATTTTTCCTCAGGATGCAAGCTATCTCCCTGCCAAATTTCAACACGATCGGTTCAGCAGATAAAAGGTAACACACATACTTTCGCATTTATAATATTAGTATGGTTTATAATATGTACACTTTTATGTAATATTTAGCAAGAAATATTTTCTTTCTTAGAATAAACTGAAGTTTAAGAAAATCGAAAAGCATTATAAAAATGCGTTGGCGAACAGCCAATTAAAATTAAAATTTATTACGATGTAAAAATATTCTAACAAATATAACAATTCTACAGTGTATATCATCAAATAGTTTAAACCATACCATATTTGGTCCAACATCTGACTACAATAAAATTATATATCCACATATATTCTATATGTACACAAACACTCACGCACTGTGAGAATTTTACGGGAAGATAATCGGCCGTTATTGTTCACGTAGTTTACAGTTACACCTCCACCTTTTTATCAGATTGTGCAGTAATATTGAAAGAAAGCTTACACTCGACACCAGCTGTTCTAAACCTTTTATGTATTTTTATCCTTTAAATTCTCAGATTGAAATTCTAACGAATAGAGGAAATACTAATACAGTAGAATAGCGGTTCTTAAACTTTCATGGTCTAGGGACCCCTTTTTGAACAGTTATTTTTCAGGGACCCCCTCCTCCGGATAGGAAAACAAAATTTAAGAACCACTGTAGTAGAACCTTCCAGAACGTATATACTTAATTGGGACCTAACAGTCTCTTTAAGGTTCAAATCTAATATTAGTCACTTGGTATGTTATATTTTTTAATTTTTCTTGCGACCCACCAAAACTAGGTCTGCGACCCACACTTTGAGAACCTCTGCTCTAGAGGATACTCTATTAAATTATAATTTTATGTCGTATGGCTTACTAACTGCAACAGATTCAGTTTTATTTTAAAGCAACTATCAAACTTATAAATTAATACACGTACCTAACTGATTTTTTTCTCGATCCGCTACGAACTCTAGAAATAGTTTTTGATTTATTTGAGTGTTGAGTTAAACTTTGTAAATTCTAGTCGCACATGCGTAAATAACGCACATGTACTGAGTGTATATTATTATAATACCCTCATGATTAATATTCATTTCATACGCGATATATTAATGTGTACAATATATTATATTGTAGTAACGTATACATATACTTACTAGAACTATCTATTTATATTCAGTAAACGATTTTAGTTGAAATTGGGTTGTGGGAATTAAATAGATGTATCAAAATTGTTTGTTTAAATTGCTTTGTTTTAAATACAATATAATCTGTTTGCTAATCGGTGAATTAATAATTGGTACGCAGTAAATTTAATTTGTGGAATATAGTAGATATATATGCAGATTTTAATATACAGTAGCACTTCGCAAAAAAGACTATTCGCTTAATGGCGTTCTTAAATCTCCGTATTTGTATTTAATACTTTATATTTCTATTTCTTTTTCAATTGTAAATAAAATGCATATTTAGGTAAGATAAACATTGTGTAAATTTCCCTTTCTATCACAAATGTTTTATAGTTAGTATTGCGTAGTTTGAAAATACAACAACGATTTTTCAAAGCAAATTGAGATAAATTTTTGTAAGGGAATATTTAACAACAAACGTTGTAGACCCATATTATAGGAAATTGAATGCTCTACAAAAAAGATTCTATACAATTTTCACGTAACATAAGTCGTTCTGTCCTTAAGCCAGACCCCAACCATCCAAGCAAGTTTCATTAATATCGGTTCAGTAGTTCAAGAGTTCTGCGTGTGGCAAGGATTCAATGGACAGACACGGGATGAAAAATTTTTATTTTGACCAATTTTTTTGTCTCATTTTAAAACGATCACAAAGCTGCTCGTATCTTCGATATTGCAATAAAGCAAAATTGATAACCCAAAATAAAAATAACAGAAAACCTGCTAATTAAACACTCAAAATCAAAATCAAATTGCAGACTGCTACTTTTTTTAAACATAAAAAACTGTCAGAAACCATCCAGGATCCAACTAATCCTGATATAAAAGTTGTGCATTAGGGTGTTTTTTTTATTATTTTTATTTTTTCGGTCCCGCAGGGCTATGTTTTGCTTAGGATCAAAAGTTAATTGTCCCAAAACTTCAGACTCATAGATCAAACCTGTGGACGGCGCAAACCGAATCTTTTTCCCATTTGATTAACATGGGAAAAATTACTTTTTTACTTATGCGTGAATATCTCGTTGAAAAATGTATTTATATTAATTTCTTACAGCAGCATATCATAGAGAATTAAATTTCTTACAAAAAAGATCTCAAGTGCTCAATTCATAGATCGAATATTTTTAAAGATATTGTCATAAAAAGTAAAATCCAATTTTTATGATAATTTTTAAACAAACATTTCTTAACAAAATAAATTAATTCTCTACAAAATATTCCCCTGAAAATTTAAAAAACAAATTTAAAAGTAATTTTTCCCATGTTAATCAAATGGGAAAAAGACTCGGTTTGCGCCGTCCACAGGTTTGATCTATGAGTCTGAAATTTTGGGACAATTAACTTTTGATCCAAAGCTAAAACATAGGCCTTTTAATAAAAATTTAAAAAAACACCCTACTGTGCATATTATCCCAACATAATTTTTAAACAAACTGCGGACCAGTGAACAAAGGTAAGAGAGCGGCGCGCAAGAGGTTACGCAACACAGCACCGGTAATTAGCTGGCCATTACCCGACTCAAGGACACTAAAGGCCAGCGCCGTCACTGCTGCTGATGGTGCAGTTGACCGCGACCCCCCCCCCCCCTCTCATCACAGTACCACATACACAATCCAACCCTTGTCATGCACGAGGCCGTCTGTTTTACAAAAACTTTGCAGTATTTTATATCGAATTAATTTGACCTTTTAAAGGTAGTTGATATTTTGTTGAAGTTTGGTAACAATAAAATCTTTCTGCGCTAAAAAGTAGATGTACGTACTTTATACAGGGTGTCCAAAATAAGCATAAAATCCATGGGGATTTCCTAAACAGTAAGAGATACAAATTCGATATTAATAATTAATTAATTAATTAATATTAAAAATCTGAAAATTCGGAAATTCTTTAAATGGCTATAACTTTTTTGTCAAAGTTGATAGGCACTTTTTGTTTACGGTTTCTTAAAGTATTTTTTGTATAGAATTGATTGGTGTATTTAGAATTTTATATCACTTAAATTTTCAATTTATGTAATCTATAGTATTTCTATAAGTATAAGGTACGTTTATAATTTTACATATTTAAAAACATTTTAAACGATATCCTTAACAAACAATGAGCATGTTATTTTACATTTATCGACACAAATTATTGTAATTAACATTAATATTACGTGATGAAAAATATTTACTCTTTTAAAAAGCAGACTTTTTTAAATCAGCTAGGTAGATATTTTAATCGGATTAATTTTACTTTTTACATTTTTGTGCTTTGCGAGATGAGAATTTGATTAATATTATACATTATCCTTTATTACAAGACTGTTAGATGGATAAAAACTTACTGTGCAAGTTTTCAGAAAAGCAGATTTGAAAGTAAAGTACCTACTGATTAAAATAGCTTCCTGGGTGACTAAAGGTATTAAAATGCATAAATTATCATAGGAAGAATGTTTTATATAAGATTCTAGTAAACTACATTACCAACAAAAAATAATACCAAATAGCTGTAGTATTTAAAACTAAAAACTTAATAAAAAAAAACACTGAAAAGTATATAATAATTAAAATTAACAGTTTTTGGACTCGTTTTCTTTATTTTTTCTTTCTTTTATTGACTTGGCACCGACTTATAAAGATGTTTTTAATTATTATACACTTTTCAGTGTTTTTAGGGTTTTTTTTAATTGGTTTTATTTTTATTTTTTCCATGGTCAGATTTAACCGAATAGGTGCATATTTGTCGGAGATATGCCCGAAAATATATATTGATTGAATTTAGAACCTCCTCCTTTTTTGAAGTCCGTTATTAAGAAACATTCAATTTATATTGAATATTTATCTTCGTCTAAACAACAATTGGAAATCGATTTACATAAAAGTATTTTAACGTAATCTTCACAATTTTATATTCATAGAGGCACGCATATAAAAACTTTGAAAAGGAATAGAAGATAGTGGAAGTACCTATTCAATTTAAAAATAGTTTTTGAAGCAAATAGAATAAATTTGTTTTATGGAGTATTCTATTCACGTTTCAACGATAACCAAAGAGTTATTTTTAACGCAATTTTAATAAAGAACGAAACTAACGCTGAAGATATTTTTAGAATTTAAAAATTATTTTATATACCCAATATAAAGTGTATTTATAATTAAAAATCTTTTCTTATCATAAATATTATATAAATACTATAGTATTCAACACTTTACTGTTGAATCTATGGGGTGCAGGGGAGATCCCCCCCCCCCTGGTCAAAAATATTATGGCATTTTTTAAGAAAAACTATTATAAAAATATGAAAATACAAAAAAATTATTGCTATTTTCTCACATTCAGTTATTTTCGATCTACTATTATTGTAAACAAAATATTTGGATTTGGACATAGCACAAGTCACTCGTGTAGACAACGCCAAATTTGGAATGTGTAAAAACTGCCGATTTGGATTTTTGCGTACTGAAATTTCAAATTTTTTAATACAGTGGATGCAAGATTTTAATTTCAGTGAAATTAACACGATGTTTTAATGGAAAATTAAACAAATTTAAAATATAATGTTGCTAATAGAATAATTAATAGTAATTACTTCTTTAAATGATGTAGGTACCGTGACAGTCTATTTAATTTCTGTGATAAATGGTAGTGTTGACGTCAACTTTACTATTTACAAGTAAGTATATGAATATTTATAAAAAAACTTTTATGGCGAAATGAGTGAAAATCTATGTTTTGACAATTTCAAAACATTAATTAAGTTTAATGCTATATTAAAATTTGCTTTTTAATTATCTAGTATATATGTATAGGAAATGTAATGACAACTATATTGTTCGAAATACGTGCCCTATTGTAGATAAGTTAAGTAAGGTACTGGCACCAATCTTGGACGCATTAAGAGTAAGGTATACTGGCTTCTTTTTTGTAATTCTCATGAACTCGTTACTAATAAAACAAAGACATTTTTAGTACATCAATTTAATTACCAAAGTCCGCAAATACAGTTTCTTTTTTAAATTATAGTATTTTATTTTGTTCATATTTTTTCTTCAGTAATGGATATTTGCTAATGATTACAAAATGATAATAATTAGTTAAATGTCCACCATTTTGACACCTATTGATCGATTGTCATCAAATTAAGCTGTTTTACAGTAGTATCATACAAATATATCAACAAATATTTCTAATTTAGTTTAGTACATATAATTAAATAAGTGTCCAATATTGGGGTATTGTCCCAGACTGGTGTCAGTACCTTATCATTTAAATGAGGTTTCTTGATGTATCATTTCGGAAATCCAAGTCCCCCTCACCTTTTTTTCTGCTAAGATTTTTTTTACCTTTTATTAATTTACGCACTTTTTTAACTCCGTAAAACAATTTTATAAATTATAAACGAATCTTATAAGGCCTCGAAAGAAACCAAAACAAAATTGCTTTAATTAGCAAATATGTATTTTTCCGATATTACAATACAAACCACAACAGGAAGGTGGTTGTTTCTACCAGTGGTGACACCTGGCGGAAACGAAAGCAGCCAGGTCGTGAACCGGATATGCATCACAGAGCGTGACTGTACTCACCCCCCCTTTCCTCTCGACACCCTCTTCTGAGGAATTTAAAAGTATCGCATTTAATTAGATTTTTATAGCGCGAAATTAAGAAGGCCTAGATTTTTTTTCGTAGATTTCACTCGTGTAAATGACTGTTTTTGTAAGTTACCGACATATTTCTTTAAGCTTTATGTTAAATTTTTAAACTGTTTTTGTTTTGCTTATTACTATAATACGTAAAATGTATCTATGTATCCTCTATGAATCTACAATAATCTTGCATCATATAATAGAATAGAATAGAAAGTTATTTCCATAGAATATACAAAAAAAGTACATAGAAACCAAGGTTAGTAAATACACAGGTTGCCTCAGTAGCTTTTGACTAATCAGCTTGGGCACCCCAGATGACGTATTTTCCCCTTCTTGCGCCGAGTTACAAGGCTATATTTGTTATGATTGGGTACATCATTCCCCTTCTCTTCATTTGGACAGTCACAAGCAAAAAAAATCAATTTGAAAACAACCAACAAGAAAATAATCAAATCATAAGTAGGTACTTAGTGTACAATAGACTGAAATTATGATTTTAAATAGTGAAATAGGTTAAAAAGATTCTAAAAAATGTATTTATTTTTATATTAAAAGCGAGATGAATATATAATTTTTTTTTAAATAAAAACACAAAATACAGCAATCCGCCATGTTAAATGGAACACCAATGAGAGTGAATGACGTCACGCCTAAGTAAACATCATTGTTTCATTAATATCTGCACTGTTTATAAATTATTTTGTGATTTTAAATTATCAATTTGCTCAGTTTTGTGTTACCAAAACTAAAACCGAGAAACATTTGCAATGGAACAAGGATTTATTATTGTTGACAAGGAGTGTTTACATAGGCATGACGTCAAAAATTCGCGAGCGTTTTGGCGGCAAATTCAAAATTAGTCATAAAAGGGTCAATTTTTTGTGATTAAACCTTTATTTTCTGATAAGATCATCAGAATAGTTTTTTTTTTAAATTAGGCATCATGCTTATTGTATAGTATATTTATCTAGCAAATAAAATTAAATGTGCATAATTTAACCTAACATTGCGTCCATCTTTCAGGGAGTGAAACACAATCCAAAGGCCATCGGATCTATTAACGGTACATGGATATGTTTTCGGCGACACCTCATCATGACCTTGTCACTAACGTACCTGCTGCCGGATGTGTCGCAAGTTGTGTTGTAAAGAACTCAACCTGGAAATCACCCGTATCTATCGATCTAACCTCAATGTTCATTCCTCAACCAGTTGAAACCTTCGCTCGGTTTAAACCGTTCAAATTAAATAGATTGTTCGCGCAGTAAATATCTGAATATATTCAGGTAGATACAATAGAACATCGACAATTCGAAACTCAAAAATAGTCAAAATGCTAGAGATACAGTAGAAACTCGTTAGTAAGTTTTTAAGAAAAACATGCACTAACGAAATATTTTAACATGGGGTCTTATGGAAAAATTCCGGGACCTAAAAAAACGTGATCTGGCGAAAAACGTAATAACGAGATTCTCTTGTATATAATATTAAAAACTAATAATAACTTTAAGAACAATGTGTATATTCTGTTTTTTTTAAACCTATAAGATACTGGCCCAGTCTTAACTGAGCAAGGTATACTGTTTTTTGGGATTGATGGACTTATTTTTTGTAATTTTCAAAAACTCATGTTACTATTAAAACAAGTACCTCTTTATTAAATCAACTGAATTACCAATGTCCGCAAATATACTTTTTTTTTTAATCATAGCCTTTTATTATGTTTATTTTTTTTCTCCTGTACTACGACACAAAAATTATAAAAGAAAGAATCGTAAAACTTGAAACAAAGCAGATACTATGGTAATTATAAATATAAGAATTAATAAATAGATTACACTAATAATAAGTTTAAATGTCCACCATTTTGATACCCATTGGCCGATTGTCATCAAATTAAGCTATTTTACAGTTAAGTGTCTACAGATTATGATTTCAGTAATTTAGTACACTTAATTAAACAAGTGTCCAACACTGGGGTATTGGTCAAGACTGGTGCCAGAATCTTATCTATTTACTTTTCAATAAATTTTTTTATAACCACATAAAATTTCCAAGCGCTTAAAATGATTAATACAGATTATAATGTATAATTATTTATAATGTACCTAGTACCTACCTATATTTTTTATAATTCTTCATTCTGATTTTTATTAATTACTAATTGTTCCTCCAATCAGGAAATACAATACATTAATTTCTTCCTACATTTATATTGAGGAAATCACGCGCCGCATCAATAACATAGAACACGCGAATCTAGAATTTAAAATAGTAAAGGAAGTTATAAACAAAATTTGCCAATCAAATAAAATTACACTAATGTATAGTTATTATGAAAATAAATTAAATGACTTAATTTTAAGCTATAAAAGTTCTTGCTTAAAAAAGTTATATTAGAAGATAGGTACATTCTTAAAAATCTAAAAAAAAGTCATAGTAAAACATGTATTTAAAATCTAGAATAATTAAATCCATTTAACACTCGAAAAAATTAGTATTATTGGGTAATAATAAGTTCCAGATGAAAGGATTTTACAAAACCATATATATCATTATGTAACTTGTGTTTCGGAGCCATTGATGTACAGTCACCTGCATTAATGGTCTGCAATTAAATTATTATGTAATCTTTTGAAAATTGTATACGTAAATTTTGTGGCAATAAATATTTGATATTCCGAATTTTAGTATTTAAATATATTAAACTTGATAGAAAAAGATAACCGATGATGTTTGTCTTTAAATTTGGAATCTATTGTAAGCGATTCTAGCCTTTAGGGTGCCAGACGAGTTCTGCAGGCGACTGTACATATACAATTACTAAATTACATTAATTATATAAAATGTCAAATAGAATAAATTAAGTTATAAATCCATTTGAAATCCAGTTCTAAGTAATGCGGTTTTGCTAAATCGCACGAGATGTTGCAGTTCGGAAAATGCGGAAAGTGTCTAACAAAAGTTCAACATGTTAGAACAAAAGTACGGTAATTGTTGAAAAACAATTAAATAGGAACAAAAGGAGTCATTTAGAAAATTAATTTGAGAAAGTTTAACTTCTCGCGAAAAAAAGAACCATATAAATGTAAAGAGAAGACCTTTAAACTTTGATTTATTTCTTATGGAAGTTTTAATTATATAAGTATATATTTATCATTAATTATACACGAATTAAAAGTTACTGAAATTTTTTTATATTTCATTATAATTATACATAAATATTATCCCAAACACAGTTTTTGTTACATCTAAAATATTTAAATAAATAGATTTAATAGAGAAGAATTGAATAGCCCCAAAAAATGTTGCTATCATACGTCAGAAAACTGTGTGAAAAATTGGAAAATGATCGAAGAATATCTTTGTGTGTACAAGCTGAGCAAAAAAAAATTATTATGTTTTTTTTCGAACCAGCATGTCAGAGTTTATATTTAGTTAACATAAAATAAGGTTATCTTTCCAAAATGCAATCTTCAATGTACTTTTAGTCTTATATTATAAGTATATTATCATAATTAAATATTTTTATTAACTAATTCAAATATATAACTGACGGATGAAACCTTTTTTTAATAAATTTCGATTTTTTTAACTATTTTAGATAAATTGATGTAGGTTTACCTTATTAAGAAACTGCAAATTTCCAGGAATTATCTTTGGTGCCAACCCTATTCTTAAATTATAAGGCCCTCTAATATTTATATAGATATTTCACATTATAAATGCAATTTAAAACAATATTAACCACATTTTTTGCATTAATTTTTTATTAAAATCGCACAAACAACCACATCCTTTCTCAGAAAAAAATGTTTTTATGTCGATAAAAAATATAGTAATTATAAACATTTTATTATGGCATATTCTTGTAAGCATTTAAAGAAACTTGATTATGTGGGCCGTTAATGATATTTGCCGCGAGTTAAAAATGCGTTTGCATTGTTTAACATTTCAAGGTCGAACAACATCAATTATTAATATGACAATTTAATATCTGGAGATACCTGCTGTTTGAATTAGTTTTCTTGTCAATTGAAACACATTGTACATTAATAATTTTATATGTTTGATTAAGATCATTCATTAGAAATTTTATTCTTATAATCGGTTGCTATTACTAAAAACGTCAAGTAAAAGTGAACTCAAATAAGGTAGTGGCACCAGTCTTGGCAAGGACCCCAGTGATGGCAAATTTTTAATTAAATGTACTGAATTAGAAATATGTGTTGATATTTGATTACTACCATTTTTGAATATTAATCTATATATACATTTAACTGTCTTACAGCGTGATTTGATGACAATCGGCTAATAGGTGTCAAAATGTTGGGCATTTAAACTAATTATTAGTATTATTTATTTATTAATTATTAAATTATCATAGCAACTGCTTTACATTGTTTCAAAGACGATTCTTTCTTTTATATCTTTTGTGTCGTAGTACTCATCATTTTGTAATCATTAGCAAGTGTCCATCACTGCGTGCTCATTACTGGTTTTACTTTATCTATTACTGGAGAAAAACAATAAACAAAATAAAAGGCTATAATTTTAAAAAACGAACTATATTTGCGGACTTTGGTAAATAAATTTATAAACACAATTATATGTTTTTTATAGTTTTCAATTTTACAGATTTGATTTAAAAAATCAGATAAAAAAATATACTTTTTGTTTAAACCTTTAAATACAATTTCTATTAAAAAGTATATACATATTTATTAATTTAAATCAATGACGCATTTTCAATAATAATTAATTAGACATTGAATATCCGTAAAGATTTTTAATCTCCAATTAAAATTTATAAAATTGATTTAATACGATAAATAGAATTAGCATGTACTGTGAAAAATTCCTCAGCATTATAAACTATGATTACTCAGAAATAATTGAATATACTTTAACAAATCGACATATACATACATAAAGAGAATGCCTTTGAAGATTATAATAAATTTCAACCACATGATTTGAGTTACACTGAAATTGTTAATTACAGTTTAACCTTTATAATCACTTTAACAGAAAGATGTGATGTCATCTAACAATAAGAATAATTGATAACATTTAACATGACAAATGGGAGTCTAGAACTTTGAATCAATATAAAATATACATTTTAATACTTCATACAAATGTTTAAATTTTAATAAATTAGATAAAAAATATAGTAAATCTGTTTTATAAAGAGGAAATACTTCCGGTGATAGCGGTTAATAGACGTTTATAAGAATAGATAGTATGTAATAATAAATACCATATTAGATATAAACTAACTTCACTCACAATCAATGCATAAATATTTTTTTATAATACATGCAAATAGACTTGATTTGTTGGGGTCGATGCCGGAATGTCACCAAATCGGTTTAAGTATTATAAAGATTTCGTGGAAGGCGGTTACCAAATAATAGTTTATATTTTGATTTTTTTAATCGCAAAATTTTAATCATTACAATTTATTAAAATTATTAATTTTCGTTATAATTATTGATTTTTTTTTTTAGTTATACCTACATATTTTAAAAAAAATGAAATCCATCATTTCTTTAACGAAATGATACATACACATAGACGTAATATTGTCATGTAGAAATTTATATTCAGGATGTAGCAAAATAATATAATTGCGCTGTAAAACTGATTCGTGACTGCGTTGTAAGATTTTTTTACAAACGGGGTCACCGGATATAGGTATATATTTTTTTCAGAATTCACAACTACATGAGGGGCCCCCATAATACATTACTTACTCTATATTTTATAACTGGTGTTTACTGAATGACTTTTTTACGATAACATTAATTTGTTTATTTTTATACGTATAAATTTCTTTGATAGAATTTCGATTCTGAAAAAAATACTAGAAGAATTCAAAAATGCAATTCATAATATATAATTCTAATAGGTCATAACCTTAAAAATTTATGTAAATAATAAAAAATTCAAGTCATTATTTAATTATATACAAAATATGCCTTAAACAAAATCGGGTATGACAGTAACAGAAGTCAATGATTATATTATACTTTCGAATAATTGAGAGTAAAAACGTGTCTAAATTACGCACAGATGGGCAGTGCCGGCTTTAGCAAATCTGGCGCCCTGGGCGAGATTTATTTTTCCGCCCTCTCTCCTCCTAAAAAAATGTTAAAAAATCACCGAGAATGTCAATTAAAATTGATAAATTAACAAATAAGTTGAATAATTTATATCTCAGCTTGGCGCGATCCTAGACTCAAAACTTTTTTTTTAAATATAGCTTACATCATTAACTTTAAGACTATCAAATGCTCTAAGACCGTCGAGACCTCCTTCCCCTATTATGAACAAATTAAAATTGATAAATCAACAAATAAGTCGATTAGTTAGTATCTCAGCTAATACCTTATTAATAATTTAACATATCTATAAACATACTTTTTTTTTTTTTAAATAAAAATATGAAAAACGTAACTGATCTCAATAACAATATTTTTTTTCAAGTACATCTTCATTTCATAGACTTCTAGGGAATTATATATTACTATTTTTATGACACATGGGCACCTAGGGCTATGGTAAGATGAATATTTAAAATGTAGGGGAAGAAAAAGTAGTCATAAATATAATAAAATGTATTATCATAAAATAGTCACTTTAAAAATGTACTTTCTGAATGCATAGAATACGTTTGAAATTTTAAATTATACTTATATTTTTGTTTTTTAAATAACTGCATTCCTTTTTCGTAGCTTCGTAATGTAACCTAATATCAAAAAAAATATTTAAAATTTTGTTAAGTAAATCTTGTATGTATGTGCTGTTTGTAAGTGCAATCCACCTCATCATTTTGTAGCAAAGCAACCACATGGGAATTGATTTAAAACTATTTTTTATTAACAGGTATATATTATATTATTATTATATTTTTGGTAACAAAAATGTTATTTTCCCGGAATATTCGTTCATAATTATGCAAACTTCTATCAGATCAATTGATGTTTTTTTTTTTTAATTTCCTCGATGAAATATGAACCATTATAGTATGTTTATTGTTTATATTATTTACTTTTCTTATAAAAAACTTATTGCACAAAAATCACAAGATAGATATACAAAATTATCGGACAGAAATACTACCCTGAACTATCAGATTCTTATAAAAAGAGATAGATATATTCCAAACTACACTGCATCTCTCTCTCACTTTTTGAACAGATGTTACACCATTGTGTTAATACAAAATGCACTGTCCATTCTCTATGTCTATGAGTTACTTACTTACTATTGCTTCTGAACGTCTTAGATATATTTTTATAGAAAGGTATAATTGGTTGTTATTTCAACACAGCATTACAAACCAAATTGAAACAATTAAGTTATAAAAATCAATGCGAACGGAAAATTCGTGAAACCCGTAACGATTTTATTTGAAAATAATTACACAGCAAGTTCACGATACCTAAACGATTTGGCGACAACCAAGAGAGATCAGGTTACGAAAATCTAATTCCTTCAACGATTTATTACATCGGCCGGACGATTTCCACGTTTTACCAATTTATTTTACGCAATATTAACCATGCTCTCTTTGATCGGTTACGATTCTTTCATCATTAAAAATAAATACTCCAGTAATTCTGAATAAACGTTAGTTTCATTGAGAATTAAACGTATTATACACATAAAAACGCACGGTCCAAGTCATTTCAATTACACAGATACACTTAACCCTTTATAAAACAATGAAGGAGAAATACATCATTCATTCGACGATAAAAAATGTCCACATAAAATCAAGTATTTAAAATTTTCGATTTTTTTACATAATTTGAAAGTAAAATATATTGAGAGTATACTGTAAAAATTATAGACCGAAATTCAAAAAGTCATTTCAATTACACAGATATGATGACTATACAGAATACTCAACCCTTTATAAAACAATGAAGGAGAAACACAATATTTGTTAGCTAATCTGAAAAAACACTGATAACTTTCGACAACAAAAAATGTCCACATAAAATCAAGTATTTTTCTAAATTAAGCGGTGTGACGATTTAAAATTTTCGATTTTTTTTACATAATTTGAAAGTAAAATATATTGAGAGTATACTGTAAAAATTATAGACCGAAATTCAAAGTATTTACGAAGTTATAGCACATAGAAGAGAACGTGTTAGTGTAACATCTGTTATTAAATTTTTAAACGCGTTTTTCTCGAAACCACTTTTTTGCGGTTGGTGGGAAACAGAAACGAAATTCGAATCAGCTATAATTTTAACACGTTGTTCTACACACTAAGGGTCGATCCAGACTATCGTGCTGGTCTCGCTCCAGTCAAATATTCAGTATAGCAATACTGTATCGGAGCGTGATTGGACGTGAAATTTACTAAAAAAAGTTTAAAATAGTTACAAATAGGTTAAATCGAACCAAATATTCCATATATACAGCTGTACAAATATATAGGTACTTTGAGGAGTGGGGATTCACACTTTGGAAATTCACATTACGGAACGTCTACTGTAGCATAAACACTCAAAATCATTGAAATTACTCCGATATGGTGACGATACTTTTGTATTAAATTGTAAATGCACGGAATTCTCTCCACGCACGGCTGAATCCGCGAAGAGAACCAAAAGAATTAAAATATTACATCACAAGTTCAAACAACTTTACAATTCTTAGAACGTGTTTCCAACAATAAAAAAAAAACATCTGATAAACATTCGCGCTGTTTATTATATGAATAAAATGTATTTGGTAATATATTTTATACAGCACAAGATTTGCATATTTCATCAATTATATGTTTACTTAAATTATTCTTAATGTTTTTTCTTTCGTTGAATTATTATATCAAGATTGTCGTCTTTCCTGGCAGATTATAATTTCTTGACGTTGGCTTGGATTATAATGTTATTTACTAGATAGTGATGTATGTTAATAAATATAAATAAGAACTTCTAGACATTAATAATGATTAAATTGTCAATATTCGCATGTTCATGATTTAATGAAAACTGTACATTAATGACAAAACATACTTTGGGGATTATGCAAACAAAAAAGGTTAATTTTAAATGTCAAAGTATTGTATTTTGTATGTAGAAATATTGAATTAAGTTTTTTTATCAAAAGACACACTTAAACAAAGATAGTCGGAGAAAATTATATTTTTAAAAAAATATTAAAATATGTTAAATCAATAAAATACCAAAGATTTTTTACTGTTTCTAAAATTTTATGTTAATAATAATATCTATTCACCAAAAAAAATTTTTTTTAATTTTCATTTGCATTCAATGGAATTTTCGAAAATTGAAGAAGAATAAATCAAAATCTCAAAAAAAAACTTGAAAAATTACGAAAAAATTATAGAATAAAAAATTTTTTTTCATTGAGAAAAAGCTTGACAAAAAAAACTTAATCAACTGAATAAATCAGAAAAAATAAAATAAAAAAAGAGATTACAAGATACAAAATGATTTTTAAATGATCTTCCTGTAATGATTTGAAATTTACCTAAGGTACTGGCACCACTTATGGTCGCTATAAGAGAAAGTGTAACGTTTACTGTTTTTGTGATTGACGGGCTTCTTTTTTGTAATTCTCATAAACTCATGTTACTAATAAAACATATAACTCTTTTTTAAATATTATTTTGTTTATGTTTTTTCTTCAGTAATGGATAAAGTAAAACCAGTAATGAGCACGCAGTGATGGACACTTGCTAATGATAAGTACTACGACACAAAAGATATAAAAGAAAGAATCATAAAAAATTTGAAACAATGTAAAGCAGTTGCTATGATAATACAATAAATAAATTATACTAATAATTAGTTTAAATGTCCACCATTTTGACACCTATTGGTCGATTGTCATCAAATCACGCTGAAATACAGTTAAATGTATATAGATTGATATTCTATTCTAATTCAGTACATTTAATTAAAAAATAGCCATTACTGGGGTGATATCCAAGACTGGTGCCAGTACCTTATCTTTTTCAGTTTTTTAGCAAATTACATCCACTCTCTATTTCAAGCACTTTAATGCAAAAAGATATAAATTTCCACTATAAAAAAGCTTATTTTCATTTGTCCACCTACTCATATTTAATTGCGTATGCATTAAATTGCAGATTTTTCCTGCATAGAAAAACCAGAACCGATCAGCAGCACACATGTCGTAATGACATGCATGTACTTTCACCCAACAAGAACTGTTATTGCATTTGTCGGCTGCTTGTATTTATTTACTTATTTTTTAAATTCTGCTGCCGAGTTGCATACGGATCGGAATTTTCACTTTCTGTAGAAACGTAATTGAAATTTGATTGCTCTCTTCTGAATTCTGAATGGATGAAATGTCTGTGAGGAATTCGTATTCAGTTTTCAAATTCACTTTGTAATCTGTATTTGATAGTTGGAAAGAATACACAGACAAAAAATTCAAATATGTGAGTAAATTGACTTTAAACTACAGGTAAGGTAGTGGCACCAGTCTTGGCAAGGACCACAGTAATGGCAAATTTTTAATTAAATGTACTAAATTAGAAATATGTATTGATATTTGATTACCACCATTTCTGAATATTAATCTATATACATTTAACTGTCTTACAGCGTGATTTGATTACAATCGGCCAATAGGTGTCGAAATGGTGGTAGTACTTATTATTTTGTAATCATTAGCAAGAGTCCATTTCATATAAAAATGTAACCAAAATACTTCTTAAAAATACTCGAATTACAAAACAGTGTTTTTCAAACGGGGTTCCCCAGATATGTTAGAAGAATACTGCGAACATTTATATATGACCACAAAACTATAATTAGAGCACTACAATTAGGGAACCTAGATTGGAAAAAAATGTTTTTAATATTTTTTATTTTAAATAAAAATGTTTTATCTTTTACAAAGAACTTATCACACTAAAAACATAATACGGTTCAATTCTGATAAGAATAAAATATTCAAAAACCACCAATTGTTATAAAATGAAAGAATCAAATAAATATAACAAATGGGATTTGTTATATAAGATATTTTAAGAAAAAAATTCATTCGATGATGCTATCATACAATATACATTCAATTTGTATTATGGAATATAAAAAAATACTTTATCTCAACACACCAATACGTATTTTATAGAATATCGTCAAAACCACTTATCCGATGAATTTTTACTACACAAAAATGTCAAACGCCAAAAGAGGGAAATAATACAACCACAATTTCATGTCGAACACGAAGTATATGTGGTGAAAGATAGCAATAATTTATTTGATTTTTAATTGTTTGAATGTGAAGGTATATTTTATACAACTAGTTTAAAGAATCATTTCAAATATTTTAAAAAAATCGATATTTTTATTTCAAAAATTTATGAAAAAATAATTAGAAAATTTCTAAAATTGACAATTCATTTTTTATTTAATTATGCTCATTAAAAATAGGAGGTGCACATATACGTATATAAGAAGTTTCAATTTGTACGATATGGATGTAGAGCGTTCATAGACAGACACACAGACATCACTGAAATAATGGCCGTATTCGATTCAAATAACATCAGATCTTGAGTTGAATTTTTTCATGATTGGCGTAACCAGAAATATTTTATGTATAAAATAAACTGACCATCTGATCCCACGTTATTTAAATCACTACTGTGAGAGGGGGGGAGCTACCCCCCACTGGTTACGCCACTGATTAGTGTACAGTTTATTTTCAGTTTGTTCTTCCCATTAATTCCCCAATTAATTTAAATGGAGAAAATTTTCTAACATTAAATAAAAACTAATTATAATAATTATTTCCAAAATCAAGTATCTTTATTCACAAAACCATTGGGCATTGCACATTAGCATATTTAATTCATATGTTATCTTTAAATCGCCTTACAAATTTCTAATACATGTCAAATTTCTTTACGAATTAAAATGCGTTTAGAAAATGCGTAATTTTAAAAAACAAAACAAGAATCAATGGTATTAATTGCTACAATCTGATTCCTTAATCTTCCGCCAGGGTTAGAAAGCGTTACAAATTATATACTACAACAATTAATTATTCGTTTCTTAGATTTTTTAATACATATAGGTACATCTGATCAGCTCTAGCTATGAAATTCAATGCGTGTACAAAGATCGTAAAATAGAGAAACTTATCAATGAATTCGTTTGTTTCATAGACAAGAGTTTCAAATACGACTTTGATTAATCGTATTGGAAATACATTATATTGCGTGTAATATCTCTATAGAAATGAAAACATGAACAAATGTAAAAATCATTTGTTCCATAATATATTACATCGTGTTTTCCTTATATTATAATGCCGTGTTCAGACCGAAAAAACAAAACAGCAACATCGTGTCTTTTTGACAAAAGTGCAATAAACCCCATGCATTTTTAAATACGACGTGTTTTCAAACACCGTGTTGCTGTTTTGTTTTCTTTGGTGTGAACACCGCATAAGAAAGACTATGGATACATAACAACAAATGCTAGTCCGTATATGAAAGTGTTACCAAAATTTTACGGTGGTCATTTTTTCTTAAATGTCACAATCGTCATTTCTATGCATATTCTCCCAGAGGCAATTACAATTGAATTTAGTAAGTATGAGAGATGATAATGTTAATCAATTATCACTGAAATACTTTTAAATACAATATAAAACATTTATTAATAATTAATTTTATAATTCAAAACAATTGATATTTGTTTTAAAATCTGAATGATACGCCAATGACTCGTGGAGCGATATGGTAACGTTAGGTAATGCGTTATTTATCCTTAATCTTTCCTTGTTTAAGGGGGGGGGGGGGGGGGCAGTACGAACCTCGGAAATTAATCTGGCCTAACTTTACTTGACGTTCTTAGAAATAGTACAAATACAGTGGAACCTCGTTAATGGACTGAGAGAAAACAAAAGAACATTTTTAAAAAAACCTTTTAACGAGGTTTCACTGTGCTCACTTTTTATTTTTCTTTGTTTCTGACTAGATTCATGTTTACATTTTATAATTTGTTTGTGAGCTTTAACATCAATTTACAAAAATTAAAGAATTTTTAAGAGAACAAAAATTACAGAAAACAGATTTTTATAATTGCACGTCGTTTCAAACCCGCCCTAAAAACAGGATCCAAATTTTTTAGGGGGCAAAAAGTAGTCATTGCCCTACAAATTTTAGGGGGCAACTGCCCCCCCCCCCCCCCGGCTCCGGCGCCACTGGCAATCCATCATTAGTGTCGAAAATATTGACTACCCCATTTCCCATAATATTTAACATTGCAATTTTATCTTTCTAATTCACTTCAGCCACATATTTCAATATGGGGGGGGGGGGGGCAAGGGGGTCTATCATGCTCCGGGTGCTACTTATAAAAGGGCGCCAAATGGTTCTGAATCTTTTGAACCGTATAGCATAAACACAATTTACAAAGACATATGCAACTGAAGACCCTTTTTTTTTTTTTTAGTCACCAATTTCAATTCAAATTTATTATAAAATTATTATTATTTTTTATTTTATTATTTTTGGGGGCGCCAAAAAGATATCGTGCCCCGGGCGCCATTTATGCTTGCTACGCCACTGAATTAAATGGACAAAGAAGTGATATTGAAAGCATTAAATGAATCAGTTGCAATTTCCAATTCAATTTAATGCAACCACTTGAAAGATCAGCAGTTTTGCAATTTTTTTCACAACGACTTGTACTAATTTGGTTGAACAACAACAGCAAGTAACGGTGCTCCAGCTAAATATTTAACAGAGACATTAAATCTGCCGCTGCAGTCAATGCACTTAACAATAACAATACATATACTACGTCCATATGTGAACTTGAGACAACAAGCATATCTTTCCACAATAAAAGCTGATTGCGTCCAAAGGTCAATTAGATTCAATACAGACATCGCGACACCGTTATACAGAATGTACAGGATGGTTAAAAAATGTACGGATGTTTTTATATTTTTTTATGTTCATATTTCATAATTGCTGTTTGTACTCGAGTTTAGACAAGATTCTCGTGCCAGGGCTGTAACTAGAGGCTCCGAAACCCCATGGCAACAAGTGAACGAGGGCCCCTCACAATATGCAAAATATAAAAATTGAAGACCTTTTTTTTCATTGCTACATTAATTCACAATTTTACTTTTTTTATTAATTTAAATTAACCTTTTTTTTATTCCTCAATCATGCCAAATGATTGACCGTTTTGTTTTTTAAATACAACTGTATTTTAAGCCTTGGCACTTTACAGAAACGGTCTCCGTCACCGCTTCGACCTTGCAATCTATTACATATTAGCTGCGTCAAAACGCAGCGCCGTTTCGACGCAGCTAACATGCCACCTGTATTGAATCACATATAATACATTTTTAAGGTCGAAGCGATGACAGAGATCGTTTCTGTGAAGTACCAAGGCTTTAAATACGAAACGGTCACCACACCTGCTATACAAATATTAAGAAAATTCTATATAATTTTTTCTATATATAAATATATTTTTACGGCATCTTACTGTGCATGAATACTAATTATTATTCTAAATCCGCATATTCTTCGTCTTATTTTACCCTAATAGGTACTTAATGAAACCTTAATTAAAAAACTACGAATTAAATAAAAGTGATGGTGAAAACCTCAAAATTTGTATAATAATATTTTTGCCCACTCAATATTTTGTATACCTTATATACACAATACAAACACCTTATGTCCTTGTCTCTTAAAACAAACATTCATTAGTGCTGCCTCGCTCCCACTTGTAAGGTCAATGCAAATTACTTAGTTTTGCTTATTCTGTGGATTACGTGTAATAACACACACGTATGTACATATATGTATTATATTCGTTATTCACTCTTTTCCTTAAACACTCTATATGAGTTTTCCTTTATCCATTTGTTTTCTCATGCGTTTTATTGAATTCGTTCACATTTCACCGATTTCATCATGCATTATTCATTTTCTTAATACTTTTGTAACATGGAGTACCTATATGTTACTGTTATATAAAATATAGTAGAACGTCTTTAACATGAAGTGAACTCACGTTACCATTATTTTTAAATATTTTGCTCTCTACCAAAATCTTTTTGCAGGGTAACAAATTGGTATGTGTAGAAACTAAATTGAAAAAACTCCATAGACAACACAACCCAGATGTCAATCGTACTGGAGATACTTTGTACAGCGATTCAGGTCTGATCATCATGACCCCCACAAATAGAAGGTGAGCTGACAGAACTCTAGCCTGGGGATAAGTCAACGAGATTTTTTTTTGGTCGTAGTCAAAAAAAAAAGTTTTACGTTTTTTTATAGCAGAGGTTTCATCGAAAATCATGACCTCAGGGACCCCCGATTGGATGTAGAGACCATGAATAAAAAAATACAAATAAGGCCTAAGGAATAATCTGGAGTATATGTGGATACCATACTTTTCGCAATTTTATTTTTTTCAATAGTTTTCTTATTTTTTATATTTTATTTTGATCTTATTTTTCGTCGATAGTATCACCAAAACTCTGTTATTATTTTTTCAGATTGTTCAAACCAGTACCTACTTACCAAGTTAGAGGTGGGTGAGTGGGGGTACGAAATGACTTCTTTAAGCCACTTGTTGGCGCCATTTATAAGTTAATTAAAAATAGTGTCTAGTTTTAAAAATTCAAAAATGTTATATCTACCTCTAGAGATACAACTTACATAATAATATATACTTTTCGAGATACATATTTTGATGTGACGGACGGTTAGAAGGATTGACGATTAATAAAAAATAAACTTTATTCTTTCAGCAATTTCCAATCACATAAAATGCGTCAAATAAAAAATAGAATAAAAGGTTAACCTTGGGTTGTATACAGCAAAATTAACCACGATTAGTTAATCAGTTGTTTTCAAATCATGATTCATGTTGCTTCTCAGCTTAATCTTAACAATTCACTAAATAATAAATATGATAATTTTTTACCTTATAAAATTTATCATAACCGTGATTGTTTTTTAGAATTGACGTAATATTGGTTTTAAAACAGTTGATTAACTAATCTTGATTAATTTTGCTTTATGCAACTCAAAGTAAGGGTCGTATAAAAGTTTCAATTCATCAAAATTTAAATAAATTTATTTATTTTATCTACAAATAGATACCAAATGTATGTAAAAATTCCAGTTAAAAAACTTTGAAAGTTTATAATTACTACCACACTAGCCAAATAGGTACTTCTATAATTCTAGACAAGTAAATAAAATTTTGTGTGCTCAGACAAAAACAGTTGTAATTATGTGCCATTAGTAGTAATGGTATTGACCTTCGTAGTTTGTTCTAGTAGCAGAAAAAGTCTCTTCACAGCTTTTATCTAAAAAAGTTAAACAGGTTTAATTTGGAGGCGTAACGTTTGTCAAATGATGGATTAGATTTAGCAGTTCTGATATTTCGTGTTGAGTTTTTTATTTACACGTTCTATTTATGGATAATATTTCTCTGTACGTTAACCAGACAGATTTTACTCCATTTTATTAATTTATTTAATTTTACTCCCATGTTCTGAAATAAATGGAAGTATTTTTGTAATACCGTTGAAAACTCGTGTCCGAGATAAGAGCAAATTCTGATTGTACTACCTTCAAAACGTAAAGAAAAGTTGATTTCCGCATAGCGACTGTGTGTGTATCTGGATGTAGAATTTTCTTTCGTTCACGATAACTACTGTAAAAATGCACCGATTTGAATTATTTTTGGGGAAAATGTTTGTCTCAGTGAGTACTTCAGATTTATTGATTTTGGTGCTAATCGGATTAGGGGTTTCAGAAATATTCGAAATTTTGTAACTTTTATCGTCTAAAAAGTGAACATTGCCAGTATTATCTCACTAATTTTGATAACACTTGGTACATCTGTAGTTGCGACATTTATTTTTTGTACGTGCCTAAACAGCTATTGAAGGGGTGAAAACAACCCTCAAAATTTTAATTTTAAATTTATTTTCATTTTTTAATGAAAAGAAAATATAAACAAAATAAATATTCTATCTAAAAATTATATTTGATCTGCAATTCGAAAACAGTACAATAATATAGTGTACTGACAACAAAACCACGTTGTGTGACGTTGGAGGGGGATGGGGGGGAGTCATATTCTACTATTATAAACAACATTGACTTGAATTTAGTCAAAAACTTGTTAGGTGAGAGGCCCACAAATTAACTATACTTTTACGTTTTCTATAAAATTTTCAAAATTTTGATATCACAACACGTAATTAATTAAGTAACATTTTAAAGATTGCATATACGTATTACTAAACATCCTATATATAAATAAACTTGCGAAGTTAACTATTTTGACATCTAAACGGCAAGATTGTCACGTAGCTTGCATAAATTTAACAAGGAAAATAAAAATTATAACATCATGCACATATCAGCAAAATCTTGACTCATTACTCGTCATTCTAGTATTTACCTAAAACGAAACGGAAATATATTGCTTACTTTGTCTGTCTCATCAATCAGTTCATAGTTTTCACGACACATGTATGCTTTTATAGCTATAGTCTATACACGTTATTCAGTATTTACGAATTTTTTATAGCAACACTCGCAATCAATGTCGTGGATAAATTTTAACATTGGGTTGCAGTTTTTACATAGATATGTATAGTGCAACTATTTATATGAATAACACGAGAGATATGTCTCGTCTCGGTCTCGAATTTGACAACTGACAGATTCGTCTTATGTCCGGTATTATAAAGGAGATAGCAAATTTGCTAGTTAGCAAACACTTTCAAATGAGATATCAAACTTATATGACAGTTCTTTTGGAGTTTGTTGAAGACTTTGACAAGTTTCGCGCACGCGTTGTAGGTAAACACCAACGGTATTAAAATACAATTGGTTGAAGTGTCACTGCTCTAAATTCCATAGCTATTCCATAGCTAATCCATAGATACTAGTACAGAATTAATACCCCATTTGAAAATGCTTGCTAGCTAGCAAATTTTGCTAGCTCCTTTATAATACCGGACATTAATCGTTTTTTAGTGTTCCGTCCGTCCGTCCGTCTGTCACAGGCGATTATCTCTGAAACTATTCGACGTATGAATTTGAAATTTAGCACAGAGATAGAGTGTTGTGGCCCAATTATAAACGTGAAGTATAAAAAGTTGAATTCTGATTCTGGGGGTTAATTTCAGGGGGTAAATTGTAAAATAAAAACTTATTGAAGTACGAATTCAACAATATATATGATGTATCTTATATTAAACTAAAATTATACATCTTAACCACAAAAATAATGTCCTCATAAGGAGCCTAACAATTCCAGACTCTTTTTTAAGATAGTTTAAGTGACCACAGTTTCTCCATTTTTTTTTCAGTAATAAATGATGTATGTTCTTATGCATTTTTCGAGAAAAAAGCTTAAAAATTGCTGCCCCTCACCTTTATCACCGAAAGTATTGCTCAGAAAAATCATAATTAAAAATTTCAATAAATCGATATTTTTTGTCTATACTATTCAGTTAAAAGCAACAGTTAATATCAAAAAGGTAATATACTATTATTCCAAAGTAAATTTATAGACACCCATGTATACATGTGTAGTCACCTATTGTTCACAAGAACGTAGTTCGATGTCGAGTTGTATCCGAACAAGACATATGTTCATATGTGACTTGGGATTTAATATTCGCTTTTTACATCGAGCAGGCTGTTAACGACAGCTGATTTATTGAACACCGTGGCGCCATTTAATGAATTAAATTATGTATGTTGTACCATTTCCTCAAACCCAACAACTTAAGAAATTGAAACAATCGAAATGTATTTACAAAAATTAAATTTACACTAAATATTAAAATGTTATTAAAATATACGTAGTTGTACCATTTTAATGTCAATATTATTCATTTGATAGGCAGCTTATTGTTAGTTAAATTAAAAAAATAAACTACCAAGTGCTTTCTCGAACTATAAAAGTCCCATGTAAAAAAAACTACAAAATACATAATGACCTTTTTTACAGAAAATTTAATACTCCACCATAGACATAGAGAATGGACATTCTGTATTAACATATAATGGTGTAACATTTCTTCAAAACAGTGAGAGACATGCGGTGATGTTTGGGATATATCTCTTTTTCTAAGAAAAATTAAGTAAGGACAAGTATATCCCAAATCATTTTCTATCTCTTTCATTTGACACGACTCGTTTTCGAGTGAGATGCGCGATCTATGTGTGTTTTACAATTACAAAAAACAATACAATTTTTACGTTACATGAATCGTTCTTTAGATATTTAAAAAAATAACAATTTTGAGATCCCACTTTCATTATATTTTGATGGTATTTATATACGACCATCTAAAAAGTGTTTGTTTTATCCCAAAATGGAAAGATCAATTTTTTTTTTGATAGGTACCTATATATAAAAAATATAAAATACAAATATTCTTTCTAATAAAATACTATAATAATAAATATTATAATAACAATAAGATTAAATAAATTTTTATTGGAACAACTTAAAATTATAGTTATAAATTTTTATTATTTTAGTAAATATATTTTTAGCGGTACTTTTTGTGTACAATTTCGTAATTAAACATTTATTATTGATATATGTACATAAAAAATCCACCTTGAGATATTTTTATTACCTATATAACGTTTTATGATTCAGTTCTTTATCATAAACTTAAGTCACATATCATTATTATTTTTATGTCTAATCAGAATTGAATTTATTCCTGCTATTAACTCAAACAAGCGAGTTAACGTTCATCTACAATTCTATTTAATAATCAGATATGAATCTAAATACATAAAATTATGTAGATTTTAGATTTTTAACATTTCTGAGAATATTCTATAACAGGGGTGGGCAACTTTTGATGTTTCTCTATGTGTTTAATTTAATTAAATAAGACTAATTATATTGCAAATTATGTTAGGTAGTAACCTAATCCTATTCTAACCTAACCTAACCCTATTTCAAATTTTTCTTTTTGAAAATATTTATTTATTATTTCTTCTAAAGATCTTGATTTGAACTTTTCGCGGGCCGGAGGTAGCTCACCGTTGCTCTATAATGTCTAAGAATCAACGTTTACTTTTTACTTTAATTTCTGCATTAAGTACATATTAATGAGTACTTCTATTTTCATATAAAATCTATATATTATAATAAATACATTTAACCAGTGGCAAGGCGTCAAATTTTTAAAAGGGACGCATATTTTGTCAATCCTCCCCATCCTATTAACAAAAAAAACTAGTTATGAAACATCTTAAATTCAAGCTTTTACTTTTTTAAATAAATTCTTATTTATTTATATAGTAACTAAATGATTCTACGTCTTATTTTTTTGTATTTTTGTCGATATTTGTATGACGAGTTGAAGTTCACTGCAGGAAATTTCACTAAAAAATTTCGAATTTTTTATTTCGTTAAAAGTATGTTTATTGTATAGAAAATAACGTGAAAAGTTGTTTGTTTCAAACCGCAGGTCTGTATCTCAAACCGTTCTTGAGATATAGCCTCTCAAAGTTTTAGTTTTTTTAAATTTTTGGAGAAAAAAGGCCATAACTTTTGAACGCGTAGTCGGAATTGATTTTAGTTGACGGATTTGAAATCAGCGTGTCAGAATCTATATAATGACATGTATAATACATTAAAATCCGACAAAAAAAATTTGGTCAAAAATCAACATTTTTTTAAGGTATACCCCTTTGAATTTTTTCGATTTTTCGCGAAATATTTTTTTTCGAGTTTTAAAGTATTATACATGTCATTATATAGATTTTGACACGCTGATTCCAAATCCGTGAACTAAAATCAATTCCGACAACTCGTTCAAAAGTTAGAGACATTTTTCTTCAAAATTTTGAAAAAACTGAAAATTTGAGAGGCTATATCTCGAAAACGGTTTGAGATACAGACCTGCGGTTTGAAACAAACAACTTTTCACGTCATTTTCTATACAATAAACATACTTTTAACGAAATCAAAATTTCTAAATTTTTTAGTGAAATTTCCTGCAGTGAACTTCAACTCGTCATACAAATATTGACTAAAATACAAGAAAATAAGACGAATAATCATTTAGTTTTGGGTTGCGCATAAAGATGAATATTCAAATAATATTTTTAAATTATTTATTAACATAAACACAGATTTGTATTAATTTACCCATAAAGAAAGGGAAGCACTGCTTCCCCTGCTTCCATGGACGCTCCGCCACTGCATTTAACATTACTCTTTACTTTATTCCAACTTATAAAATATAAATCAAGTAATAAACGTATGATTCTAAGAATGACATTTTATTTCTTAATGCAATATCTAAATAACAAATAAAGTTGAAGGTCGCAAATAAGAAAAATAAAATCAATTACAGTAATTTTATGGCCATAAAAGGAAAATGTTTCTTTCATATTACTTACAGTATGAATATGACATAAACAAACAAATAATATCAGAACGTAATTGTGTAAATATAAATCCATGTTTAGAAATCATTTAGTAAATACAGTGTGTCATCAAACCAGAAGTTTTTAAACAGTCAAAAGAAAAACAAATATTAATGGCCAATGCTCTTAAAATTTTATTATAAATCTGTAAATAAATTTTCTTTGCAATAATTACAATGGCAAATTTTCTTATAATATTTTCTCGTTATAAATTACAATACTTCATATAGTCCATATTACCAAAGAAGACCGGTTCGGTAATGTATTTACAATTAGACTGGCCATCTTTCATGTTCATGTAAATTGTACAAAATTAACGAAGTAAAAAAAAATTACAATAAGAAAAGTTTTTACTATTTTATAATTCAGCACTTTTTAAAGTAAATAAATAAGTTAATTACTTACGACAACAAATACATTTTAAGTTAAGTTTACTTGCTAACAATGAAACAAATATATATAAAAAATTACGTAAAATAATTTTACGAAAAAAATGTTATATTAAAACATAGAAAATAATATACATATTATTGTATTACAAAACTTACATAAAAATAACAATATCTTCAAAAAAGTATAACATTTTACCTTTATTAACAAGCAATATAAAGTACAAACAAAAGTAATAAAAAATAAATTCGTATCAGATAGAATCAAATACATTAGGTATAATATTATTTTATATAACATACATACATACATACATACCTCAATGATTGAATCGCAGACAAATATTAAATCCTATTTATAGAAGTTATATTATTTTCTGGTTTTCTTCAATCTCAATAACAAATGAACATAATTTTCTAGATTACTTCCAACATTTGTCAGAATCAAGTAAGTACTAATACATTATTTTCTTTATTTAATCACATCAAAATTAATGCACTTTAATAATAAACAACAACAACATCAAATTATTCTATAAATAAAATCAACATTTTTTTTTACTAAACAATTAAAATGTACATACGAATCTTAAGGTGCATCTTGACTTAAATATAATTTTCATTTTTTTATCTCCCCACTCCCGTTACGAAACACTAAAAAAATAAAAAAATAAAATATGTTCTTTATTTAGAGCCCCCCTAGCACCTGCCCCCCCCCCCCCATCCCTTAGTCCACTACTGTCAATATGCACCACATGGAAATTATATTTACATAAAACATTACAATTTGGTTTATACATTGTAAGTACTTAATATTCTCTTTAGTGTAGGTATATAATAAGAAAAGATTCTCAGGAATTGCATTTCTTTAGTGAACACAGTGGAAGCCTCAAACAAAACACAAGTGCAAATCATTATAAACATGAATGCAACATATTTACGTATTCCAAAACGAATTTGCATTTCAATAGAATCCAAAAATAAATCCATTATACTGCGTTCAAAGAAATTGGCACTATACCAAAATATTCCATCGTAGTATAAACATTCTTGCAGTTCTGGAGAATATAAAAAATGTTAATTAGGCCAAAGTGATCGATAAATAACGATAACCAGTGCGTGTTTTTGTTAATAATACATCAAAGAAGTTATTTGTTCGATTAGAATAAGCATTCTGAACGTTTTATAGGTTTATTTTATATAATTTTCTTTTTATCGTGTATTTCTTCGATTCACTATTAATCAATCAATTGAAACATTGCAATGCTTTTAAATTTAAGTTGGTTGAATTTTGCAAACAAATTTAAATGATATTATACATGAGTAGTCTGGATAAGATAATTTCGATTGCTTTTAAATTAAAATAGAGAGGTTTATTTTTATTTTCACTTTTAGTTTATAATAATTATATACAGGGTGTTCGCCAAAACGATTAAATGAAGAGGGTGGGGTGAATAATGACGGTCTCAAAAAAATAATTAATGTCGAATTTCAGAGATATATTGAAAATTATTATTTTCATAATTTTTTATTCCCAGTAATAATTTTTTTAAATCGTAATATTCTAAACATACGTATTTCATAATCTATTTTTCCTTGAAAATGTATTGTTTAATTTAGTTAAATAGATAAAAAAATTCGTTTAAGTAATTAATTAATTATGTTTATCAAAAATGATGTAACTAATCTATAATTGAAAATGGGGCAAGTTTTTTTGTTGTTGCGAGATAATTTAAGGGGTTTTTTCTTTTTCTTTTTTAAATTGACCTACCTCACTTTCAAAATGAAAAAATCAAATGCTAGTAGTGCAACAAACAAAATCTGTTAACGTTATTAGTTTCATGAGTGTTTAAACGTGTTTTAATTGCTGCGAATTATTTGTATATGAATAGAGGCATGTGATATGCTAATATATTTTATCCAACTGAAGCATGTGATTTAGAATTTTATTTAAATCATATGGAATAACTTAAATATATATGTACATAATTAAATATAATTTATCTAAAAAAATTATATCAGAAAAGCAGTCTCACACAAAATAGGCTTCATATCTGCCAAATTTACCGTTATTTTTTTTTTTAAATATAGAAAAAACGTTTTTGTTGTAATATTTAGTTAAATATATTGTATGTGTTTCTTTTGGGCGTTAATGGGTTAAATAACTTAATTTTACTGGAACATGCAGTAGAGCAATCCTACCTAGAAATAAGTACAGCTTTATATGTATGTATATAGACATAAAAAAAACGAATCTAACCAAGTTCTGCAAATTGTAATAGAAATGATTTATTAGCAATTCCAAAAACGTTAAAACGAGTTATGTGGACAAAAACATCCAGCAAGGAAATGACAGCAACGATTCCAATAATGTCGCTGTGTCCTGCAGACTACCAAGTAACAATTAGCTAACTGTTAGGTAAGTAAGATGGGCTGGTGGCGCGCACAACGGAGGCTGCGAGTCTGTCTAATTAAAAAACCAGTCGTGTCTTACAAGAACGAACATGACGAGATTCCGTTAGCGAGCCGCAGAGACGTCTATCAATCATTCACAAGTCATCCATCTTACCATCATCTACATGACAAGGCTGCACTAAAAGGGCTGCACCCGGTGGAGGAGGATATTTGATAAAAGAAACTCAACTTTTATCTCGAATTTTTTAAGATTATTTCTAGATAAAATTTAGTATTTTAACCCTTTCTTTATGAATAACTTTGGAGATACACGTATCCTTAACCTATTCGTTATGAGAAGCTTATGTATACGTTTCGTACCAGTCTTGGCAAGGACCCCAGTAATGGAAAAATTTTAATTAAATGTACTGAATTAGAAATATTTGTTGATATTTGATTACTACTATTTCTGAATTCATCTATATACATTTAACTGTCTTACAGCGTGATTTGATGACAATCGGCCAATAGATGTCAAAATGGTGGACATTTAAACTAATTATTAGTATAATTTATTTATTAATTATTATATGATCATAGCAACTGCTTTACATTGTTTCAAATTTTATGATTCTTTCTTTTATATCTTTTGTGTCGTAGTACTTATCATTTTGTAATCATTAGCAAGTGACCATCACTGCGTGCTCATTACTGGTTTTATCTTTGCCATTACTGGAGAAAAAACATGAACAAAATAAAAGGCTATAACTTATAAAAACAAACTATATTTGTGGACTTTGGTAATTAAATTGATTAAATAAAGTTACTTGTTTTATTAGTAACACGAGTTCATGAGAATTACAAAAAACAAGCCCATTAATCCAAAAAAAAAACGAAAACTTCCTCTTATAGTGGCCATAACTGGTGCCTACCTTATATGGGTTCAATAAACGTAGAGTGCATATAGGTTTTTACTGTGTTAAAATTATACATTTCACTTATTCACATATGTTTGTTAAAAAAAACCGTAACGAAAGGGTTAATAAAACTCAATGTAGTTTAGCTGACAGATCTGTGATAAGTACTTACTGAACAATTAGTGAAAGTACTTGAAATATCACGTAGTTTGAGCTATTTTCAAATATTCTTGAAGTGATTTAGTTTAATTAAGATAAAAATAAAGTTTGTTACTTTGTTTATTGGCAATTTATCATACTAATCAATGGAACTATTTTAGAATGAATTAATAATATCGTGTATAATATCTAATTAAAGTTTAATTAATTAATTTGGTTTACTAACAGGTCAGTTATTATGAATACAAAATCTTTTAATACCTATCTAATATTCAGAAATCAAAAATGTCACATATATTTAGTTGAACGAAGAAACCTACAGAACAGTAGTAAGTCAATATCAGATCATTGTAATTTAGATACTATTGATATTATTCTTAAAATGTGATTTAAATGACTTATTTATACAAGTTAAAAGTTTCAAAATTTTTATTGTCCGTGAAAAAAATATATTAATCATAAAATAATATAATTTATTGTTTTTTGACGATGAATTTACTGAAATTTAAAATTCTCCTTTAAAAAATCCTAATTAAACTAGTTTTTATAATAAAATAGACATTTATAATAATATAGACATTTCATAGGAAAATATTTTTTAAACTATTACAATAACCTAATAATACATATGTCCAAATTTTATGTCAAGTCATATTTTCTGCGTTGCCTTCCTGGTTTTCTCTTTCAATAAAATATCCATTAATAACCCATATATATGTATACGCATAATGTAAAAACATTGTCTATAAAAAGATAATTAATCGATATACAACTATAGAGAGATGTCATTGCCCTCAAATTATTTTGTGTGTCCCAATACTTCCTTGTAGTAATAATAATAATACATATATGTCCAGTACATTACTGGGTGTTCAAAATAAAACGTTAATACAGAAAAAACATTCCAAGCAAAAGTTACTCATGAGAATTTATATTTGTTAATCTGATGCCCGGAATTATAAAGAATTTGCACGCTTTGCTTCCAGTTAATGCTATCTACTGGGAGTCAAATTGTTGTGAAATTGCTCGATATTTTAAAGCAGTGGTAATAAATGTATAATAATGTAAATGATATGCATTTTATGAGGTACACTTATTTTAAGTCGCTGATTTCTACTTAATACGCATGCGTCAGTCATTATATATGCGATTTCATTGGCTACATTCATCAGTGGTTGTCATTTATATTTAATACCTAGCAGATAGCGTTAGCTGGGAGTTAATTAAAATGTGCACACAAGCAAATTCTTTATAATACCGGGCATGATACGGTTTTTTAAACTTTATTTTTTTTAATTTTATCAGAATATGATGATGGACTTCAAGAGGAAAAATAAAAAAAATAAAAAACGACTAAAAAACTCAAAAACACTGAAAAGAATATATCTAACAATTAAATTTAAAACCAATAAAAAACTTTTTAAGAATGAAATAAATAAAACCGACTTCAAAAACTGTTAAATTTAATTATTAGGCATATACTCTTCAGTGTTTTTTAAGTCAGTTTTATTTATTTATTTTAAGTTTTTTACTACACTTACGATTTAAAACAACATTCTTTCTGTTGTACTTTTTCTCTCAATTTTTTTTTAATGACCATATATTTATTTGCTAAATTACTACCTTGAATTTTTAAAAATGATGGGGGGGGGGAGTACAACTTTTATAATTCGAAATCGGTGTTTATTCTAGTAATGCTTTTCAATAAATCTATACCATTTTATTCATCAATGAATATCATTCAGTTCATAAAAGTAGAGCAGTAAAATTGAAACAAATTACTGTGTACAGTACATGCTATTATTACTTTACAATTGACCATAGTATCGATGCATAATGATTGCAGCAGACATAGAAAATAAATAATAATATATGATAAATTTATCAAATGTTAAAACTGGTTTCACAAATCATATCATATAAGACAAAACTGACCTTCAACGTTAAACTATCACTACTGTTTCTAACACACAATTTATTTCTTAATAATATATCACTTTATTATTCATTTTTTACTTCTGTAGTATCCTGAAAAAAAAATTATTTTCCCTTCGAAAAAATTTTCGTTTTTTCATCAGATAAAAATTAGTGAATTGAGAAAACATTAATGACATAAAATATGTACATAAAGTCTATAACAAAAATAATTTACTTTAAATGGCAATATAAGTCTACTTTCAAAGTTGGTTGCAACGAGTTGTCATGGCCAACTTGTTATTTGATAGCAAAACCTCACCCACAACTTTTGATTTTTCATACTGGATATTTAAATCATTTATTTAAAAAATTTAATAGGTACAAAACAAATGTTACTTAAAATTATTTAGCAATATTTTCTGTATCAAAAGGCGTATATACTTTTCAATGTAAATAAACATTACCTAATATTCTTACATTCATAGGCGTCGTCAATAATTATTCTCCAGGAGCGTGTGAAACTTTTCAACGAGTATTTATTTATTTAAAAAACCTACTCGAAGTTTTATCGTATAGATAAATAGATAAGTATGCATTGAAATGCCTTTAATAAATGAAATTTAACTTTATCATAATTTATTATTATTAAAATTACTGTATGCATAAACAAATACCTACTATATATATTAAAAAAAAAAAACAATATAAATAATATCAAACCAGACCCAAACATTTCTCAATCGTAAAAAGATAATTTAATATTAATGTTTAAGACCTTGGTAACTAAGAAAAATTACTAACAAAAACAATCATAGGTGAATGTGTCCATTAAAGTTATGGGTGTATAATTACTACCATAATGAGGTAATTTAGTTTTGGACTATATGGATTATCATATAAGGTAAAATTATAATTAAAATTCAAATACCCAATCCTATGTAGAAACTTATCACAGTCCATTTATATCCATAAAGTATACAGGGGGGAGGGGGAGGGCTGACAGGACTCTAGCCCTAAGGGGGCCCTAATAAAGTCACTGAATGAATTTAAAAATTTTAATTGTACGATAGAAAAAAAATATCATTCAAACTTACCCATGATTTTATTCTTATTGAAAGAAAGAAAAAAAATTATTAGGTGGCCCACCAACAATTCCAGCTTTGGGGCCCGTAATAGGATCCCATACAATAGATAATAAAAATGTTTATCGAATGCAATTCAGCAAGTAGTTTTAAAAGACTACATACTTATTAAAACAGTAGTATTCAATTAAAATAAACCATGCGTGTTAAAACAATATTACCAGGAATATAAGGTAGGCAATAAAAAGTTTTTTTAATTATTAGAGCATTTCTTTATGAACTCGCTATAAAAGTATTGCATAAAATTAAAAGAAAAACTGTCGTTACATTTAGATTTAATTAAATTCAAAATATTATGTTTAAACTCACCTTAATATTTATTTAGCTTTCCCATAAAAAAATACCGAACTTTAAAAAATAACACTCAACTCACACCAAGAACATAAACACTGGATTTACACACATAAAATTGATAAAATAAAAACTTGACATGTCACAGAACTATTTTAAAGTTTTATAAAAGCATAACAATATACTTTTTCTTTGCTTTATAATCTAAATATCAAATAATCCATTCATAATATGTATATGTAAACGCGAACAAAAACTTCAGTTCATTTAAAAAGTAACTGACCAAACGCGTGTTCTTTTATTCGCATCTAAAATAAAACTGTGGAAACCGGCGATTCACTGTTGCATATGACGATATAAATTTGTGGATGTCTTCTATTAAAAAGAGATAGCTCCATCAAGTAACACGGATCTTAATAGAAGCGTTCTTCTCGCATAAAATGCTTTAACAAAGCACACGTGTTTGTCATGACAGCTGGCGCTCCATTGTAACAAAACATGGAACTAATATTGGAATTTTTCATAGCGCTCATTTCAAACAAACGACTTTTGATTTATAAAAATATAACATAAAGAGAACACAATTATATCATTTCATTCAATTAGCGATCTTAATCATTTTTGTTTAAACATTTTAAACATTGAAGTATTTATATCATGATTTTTTTCTCATAAATATCAAAGCAAAGTATGTATTTCGCAATTATTATATATACAAATATAAAATATATTTAAGTTACACGGAAATAACTGAATTTAAAAAAAATACTAATAAAATATGTATTTAATTAATTAATTGAAAGCATTGTAAACTTTTTCAAAATACTTTATAGATTTTTCGATTTTTGTTTATTCAGTTGTCAGTAATGACATTAGATAGGTATTGCCAACATACAGCAAAAATTTCACTATCACAACAAAAGATACTTGTGTCATTCATATCATGTGTCATTTGATAAGTATGTCAGAAATGATGACTAAATAAATAAATACAAACATAACATGTTAACGATCCTAATAAAAGTAACAAAAATCATTAATATTCGATCTAGTAATAAGTAACAATACATTGTTAATATCTATTTATAAATTTGCGTGAAAAATAACACTTCTTACTAAAAATGCCTGGAGGACTATCAGATTCAGGACCCAGTGGTCCACCACGTTCATACGGATCTGTAAGTGTAAATACAGACGCAGGAAATACGGAATTCTATGATCTAAATGAAAATGTAACGACTAATATTTATACCATTAATAAAAATTGGAGAACATTGGAACGAGCATTGAAAAATATCAGTATAAACAAAGAATATCCAGACTGGGCAGCTAATGTGTATGTATAAACAGTTTAGTAATAACTAAAATGAAAATTATTTGGTAATCATGTTATATGCGACTTACCAAGATCAAATTTAATTTTCTTATCTAAAATAACTCCCAGCTTTGCTACCGTAAATTGATTGTCGCAATATGACAATTTTAGACCACTAATTTAATTAATTTCTTTCTAGTAATGTAACTCAACTGTCCACAAATGAAATAATTCAAAAAACAACTCAAGACTTGAAAAGATTAACGGTTCTGGCTCGTTTAACTAATAAACAACAAAAATTACAAGTCGAAAAGTTGACTGGTGATTTTAAAGATGCAGTCAATAGATACTCAAACATTCAGAAGGTTTACACAATATTTAGATATTGTAAATACACTACAATTAATTAAATATGATTAAATTTTTAGCAAGTTGCAGAAAAGAGGAAATATATTATTTTACATCCAAGTGATAATGAGGAACTGGTATCCATTGAAGACAGTGAAGAGAAAGCACAGATGTTGGCGCAGGCACAAGGAACTGCTCGTGAATTAGAATTTGAACAGGGTTTATTGCTTGATAGAGAAGCTCGTGTTCGACAGATAGAAGCGGATGTGTTAGATGTAAATCAAATTATGAAGGATCTTGGAGCTGTTATACATCAGCAAGGAGAAAATATAGGTAAATTAATGAAATGTTATTAAAATATAGATGAATAATTGTATAAAATGTTTTTCTTTATTGTAGATTTGATTGAAAACTGCATTGAAACGGCTACAGGAAATGTAGAGCAAGGAACATCAGAATTACAAAAGGCAATGACTTACCAAAGACGGTATCGTAAGAAGATGTGTATTTTGTTAATAATTGCTACAATTATTGTGGCTGTGTTAATTTGGATTATCGTGGCTAGTTTGCATAAAAGCAGTTAATTTATATTTTTATAATATTTAAAAATATGTAATCAAAATACATATTTTATATTTAGTTTTAAGTTTCCATGACTGAGTGACATTCAAACTGTATTTATTATACCATATCAGCTAAAATAACTTTGAATGTGTTAAGCTTTTGCAATTAAGACATTATTTTAGAAGCTTCTTAAATCTTAAAAATCCAAACCATGTAAAGCGCCAGACTCATTTATTTGCATGGTTTGGAATTTTTAAGATAAAAGCAGTAGTTGAAAATACTGTCTTAATTTCCAAAGTTTTAACAAACGACGGACTGATTGTTATTACTAAGTTGAAAAAGAGCATCTGACTCAAAAAAATGTATGAAAATAAATTAAATTTTGTTGATTAAATATACATATATACAACTAAAGACATTTTATTTTGTATTTACTATATAATATGTGTTTTAGGGCCATAATTTTGAAATTCTGCTTTTGCTTGATAATATAAAATACCATACAATTAAATAAACTGGTTTTATTTAATGAAATAGCAAATATGTGTTGAATTAGTGGTCAAAACGGGTCTGGCAGCGGGGTTCAATTGGCCATTATTGATTCACTGATATGGCCAGTCCGCCACTGGTTTTAATTTCTATTATGATAGATATTAAATGGTTGTTATTTGCATTCCTTTATAGGTAACCAGTATAACTTGTATACTGTAGTATTTTCTATATTATGCAAACAAATTATTAGCTATTGTGATAAATTCTAAAATTACTAATGATATTGGTATATATTATAAATAATAATAAATGTATTATAAAAATTAAAAAATGTATTTGATTTTTAAAATTCCCACATCCTTTAGAATGCTTGTAATGTGGTGCCATCTAACAGAACTATTAATAATTAATTTTCATTGACGCATGCGTGCTATTGTTGTTCAACATGGCGTCGAAAGTGAGGTTTGTTTAAAATGTTGAATCTATTTGTGTCAGTTTTGTTTTGCATTTTGATGATTCTATCATATAATGTCGGAGACAAAACGTGTGCCATTGATCGCAGTTGATGTTAATAATAAAAATGATAATAAAGTGAGTGAAGTTCGAAAAACATTGCGTTTACAATTAACGTTGACTGAATCAAATGACTATACATGCCCTATCCTCAACTACAAAGACTTGGCCCGTAAAATCGAGGTAAGTTATAACAGAAAATGGTCACTATTTCATATGCCCTGGTTGCCACGCCAAATGAGAACCTTTAACTGTCATATTTTATTAAAATACAAGAAATCCGTATGTTAATTCTTTGCTAAAGATAGGTTTTTCAAAGATTTATTTGTATTGCCTTAGTAAATATACTAGTTCGGAATTTTGTATGTATTGTCATAAGCCGTGCAATATTTGATGTAATTATTTACTACAAGGATCGTGAAAGTAAGTCGCCATATTTGAGGGAAAAATAAAAATTAGATTTTATAGTGTATTATTACAGATGGCATTTGAAAGTAGGTATGTGTGCAAGATACTAGTTCATTGCATAGGTCATCTTTAGGATCAGTGACAGCTTGTGTTTCGAATATTTTTTTATTTTGGATGCTGTGAATGTCAACCCCATATCAAAATCCACCTGGATCGATCAGTTTTGTCACGTATCTCAGATGTGGGGCGGAGCTGTGAGGCAGTTTGTCGCCGGCCGCCCTGCACCTAACCTACATCGTTTTTTTGTATAGATGTGATTAGTTTCTATTGAAAACACAAGAATTTTGGGATTATTTTTAAATATAGATAATGAAGTAATCTAGATGTAATTAACTTATAAATTTTGCAATGCTGCCATATTGATAAAATGTACAATTTCACTATCAGATATACCACTGAATTATTGAAACTTGTCATTGATAAGTATTAAAAATGCATTTTTTTTAAATAAATATTGTGGTATATGAGTTATGAATTAATGTTAGCTATTAACATACCAATAGAAATAATGACATTATAATTAAAGTGCAAATAATTCATAAAATTAAAAACATTGCGAATAGAATAGTTTTTTGTTAGTGTTTAGTGTCTTATAATTTTTATTGAATAGCTAGGAATAATATTTTTTCTAATTATTCAAATTCCCGATTAGTATTTTTTCAACTTTCAAAGTATTTTTTCATACAATAAGGTGCACCGGACATAAAAATAGACATTTTCTCGATAGCGGTCAACGAAGTAAGTCTTGCCGCCGTTGCACTATTAATGCTTTTGTGGATCACTTTTTTGTATAGTTCATATTATGAAATCAAGGTGTGCCGAACTAATTAATAGATCTATGTTATTAATTACATTAAATATTAATTCGCGTTTTCCTTATTGTTTACCATTCGCAATTAAAAAATGCATTGATTGTTTTTATTGAGTAACACATTTTTTGTGTTCGCACTTTGTTGAAATAAATGTAATTTATATGGAATATTTTAATTTGTAATAAATACATTACACTGATTGCTGACAAAATAAAAGATATTTGTATTTCAAGAATAACAGGATTTAAATAATTACTCTGGATTCTAGATAAATTTTGTCTGTCTCTTTTCTCTTTTCACATTTCTCTGTCTTCGAAGCGTGGCGCGCTCGCAATTGGTTACGCGTATCGCCTTTAGCCGCCATTTTTGTTTATCAATTCGTAGTAAGTCGTGGTGGGGGAACACATTAATCGTGTATGCCGCATTGTATTGTACTGTATCCAACTATATGATACGTGATTTTGATTTGCCGCTAGCAATCGATTGTGTTAAAACGCGTTACTATTTGAGCGTGTGTTCAAATATTGTTTGTAACTATATGTGTATGTTTATGTATTATTATTTATTTATTTATTTTTTTTTTAGAAAAAAGAAGAGAAAAAATCTTGTGTTCAAAATGGTTTGGACCCCTTCGATAATGATGATGATGATGCAGATGTTAAAAGAATTGCAAAACAGTTCGAGGCAAAATATGTAATATTGATAGTAGAAATATTATAAGTAGTATTTTTTATTCATATATAATTTTATTTATTTAGGGCGGTCAAGTACCAAAACCAAAAAAGAAAAGAAATTTCAAAGACGATTATACAGATGTTGGCGCAGGATATGACGAAACAGACTCTTTTATTGATAACACAGAAGCGGTAAGATGTTATTTTTGGAAAAAATTTCAAATATTTTGTTAGGTACTACATTGTGTATCATTAAATATGTGGAAATATAATTATTGTTTTAATATTTAAGTTTTAAATATTATTTTTGTAGTACGATGAGATAGTACCTGAAAGCATGTCTCCAATACACGGAGGTTTTTATATTAATTCTGGTTCATTAGAATTTAAACAACACGAAGTTTCTTCGCCAGAAAAATCAATTTCACCAGTTCATGTTCAAAAAAGTCGCAAAGTAAGTTTTTCTCATGTATATCGGATGGATAAAGAAATATCTCTGGTTTGAAATTTGAATATGTTAAACTAAACTAAATAATATTTTAATACAATTATTATGTAGCCAAACAGGAGACATTTTTAAAATCTACCTATTGTATAAATAATGCTTTGTAAACGAATTAATTTTAAAATTTTTCAGCGTCTAATAAAATCAGATAGTGAAGAGGACAGTGATGAAGAGGATAAAGATAGGGTAGAAAAAAAATTAAAACTTACAAATGATATTGAAAAGAGGAAAAAAACTGTATCAACGTCAGATGATGCAAAAGATCCAAGTAAAGTGAATAAAAAAGTAATAAATAATAATGATTTAATGAAAAAGAAACCTGCCACCGTAAAAGAGTTATTAAAGGAACGCCGTGATGATCCTGAACCGACAGTTCTCATAGACAACATTAAACGTAAGTAAAATTGTATTTTTTAAAGTTAGAAATTTTTTTCTTGAACAAAAATGCCACAGAAAATTTAAAGTTTGAAGTTACATAATAAGTAAATACTTTATTTACATTGAGTGCCACATTCTATAGCTGAAAATACCTGGTGGGCCAGTTCATTACATATCCTTTATTATTAACTATATATATTTTAAATATTAATTATTAAGACAAATCTAGAATAATATTTAATTAAATGTATTACTGAGGTAAACTTTACTACTTATTTCTACATAAACTTTAATGACGTGTAGTTAATTTAAACTTTATAGCACCAGAACAAACAAATGGCCTACAAGTAAATGCAGAATCTGTAAATAAAACTCCAGCCGTTAATAGTTCATCAATAACCGATGTAATAGAGTCTGTGATAAATGCAGTACGTGAGCCAGAGCAGGAGGAATCTAGCAAAGATACCACGACAAGTAAAGACTCGGGTGGTACACCGTCAGTATCGTCAGATTCCGAAACCGAAGAAAAACAGGAAACTCCAAAATTACCTGATAACCTCCAGCCGGAACTAGTTAAGACAATAGAAGCACTTGTGAGCGAATCGCTTTCCGTAGAAGGAAAAAGGAAATTCTTTACGGATAATGTAAATAAATTATTATTAAGGTACGCGTTCTTTTTATCAAATTGAAAAACATATATTTATTTTAAGTATTTTGTAAATTCGTAGATTAGAGGGATATACCCGAACTTTAAGTAAATCAACTTGTCATCAAGTCTATGGTTATTTATCTTCATTTGTTGGTTGTAAAAGAGACACTATTTTTCGTAGAGCTAAAAAGTTAGTTGTAGAGGACGAGAAATCCAAGTTGGAGCGAGTTTTACAAAGGTCAGTGTTTATTTTGTATATTTTATATTCTACATATTTTATAACAAAAAATGCATGTTTTGTTGCAGATTGAAAGAAGCTATAGATCGTGGTATGCCTGCAGTATTAGAAAGTTATAAAAATGATTGTATAAGAGTTCAAGAAAGAAAGTACGTATTTTATATCAGTTTTATGACTTTATTCAGTAAAACTTGTATTTGTTTTCAATTTATTATAGCATTTTCACATCATTTTTTAGTTTGGCTCAAGAAAAAGCCGAATTACCTTCTAACATGAAACCAAAAGTTTTCAGAAAGCCTAAAAAAAGATTTATATGGAATGATGAAACCAGGTAAGTCAAGTTTACTTAAAAGAAGAATTAACATATAATTGTTTTTTATTTTAATTTGTAATTTTTTTACAGGCTTTTATTAAATGAAATTATATGTATACAACGTAATTGTTATAAATTAGAAAAAGTTCGTAAAGATAAATTTGAACAGTATTTAGAACCATTTTTTAAATCTAAATTAGTACCACTTTGGCCAGAAGGTTGGATGAAATATGGAACACTGCTAAAAGAAAGTTATGTATTTTTACTGTCTACGTAAGTATAAGTTCCATTAGTTTCATTTATTTTTGAATAAAATGTACTAATTATATAATCTATAACTTTTTAGAGAAAAAATAAATCAAGATATTAAGAAAGTAATACCTACCATTTCTAATAATTTGCCTGTTTCTGCAAAAACAGAAAATTTGTTAAGTGATAACACGAAACAGAAATATCCAGTGATGGACAACGTGTCTGTTGTATTACAACAATGTACACTAAATCAAATAACAAACCCTGCGAATAGTACATCTGTAATAAAACCCGTGTCGCTGTCATGTAGTTCAGGCATTACAATTGAACCCGTTATCAATAAGAACGTTAATTTTGATAAAATTGTAAAAACTAAGTCTTCTAGTCCTTTACCTACAGATTTGTCTACAAATTCTGTAGATAAAACTGCCAAATTAAAGTCAAGTAACGATGACGTAAAAACAAAACCTGTCAATACTCATGGATCCCGTGTTATTTTGGCTGGTTCAAAATCAACGGAAACTAAAAATCCAGTAATATCGGTTAAGAAGTTAACAGAATTGACAAGTGTAGTTAATGAAACAAATCAGACTTCTCATAATAATAAAACTCAAGAGCACAAAGTTCCTGAAAGTAATACTGCTGCTATTGAAATAATTGAAATCGATGATGACGACGATTACTATACACCAAGCGTTAATTCAAAACCAACAAGCAATGTAGATAATGAGAAAAGGATACAACCAAATACCATACCAAACAGATCCGAGTTATCCAAAGTTAAAAACCCGGTTGAAATAGAAACAAAACGTAAAGTTGCCATACAGCCTGAACAGTCGGTTGATCCAGAAGTCCTACAAGTGATGCAGAATTTAAAAGAGCTGCAACAAATGACCGAGGATCGTTCACGAGATGATATGATAGCGCACAAACATTCTCCGACGTCTGTGATCACAGCTAACACCAGTAAATATGCGACTGCGACTTCGACTGCGGCAGCAGCTGCAGCCGCAGCGGCAGCGGCAAACAACGCATGTCTGTTGACGGGATTCCAAGATGTGTTTCAAAAACATTTGATTAACGAGACCAAAGACTGTAGCAGTGGCAGTGATCTTGAAAAGGGCAGCTTTATTGCAAATAGGTGATTAATTTTGTTAATGTGCGGTTTTATTTTAAATTTAATTAATTTAAAATAAAATTTTACTTGAATCGTGTGATTGTTTTTAGTACTGATTTTTTTCCGGATCTTGCAAGTTTGAATTCAGCAGCATTGCCAATGGGTGTCGCATATTCAAAGGTAACTGTTAATTATTATCTTTAATATTGATCTGCCATTTATTTATAGTATGTATAAATTATAAATATATATAATAATAACATTATATTGTTTTAACACTTGCTACTTCTTTTACAGGTGTTAAAAAAGAACGTTAACGCTTTGACAAACCAGCAATCATCACTTCCTGGTTAGTGTTATACTTTAGATAATTATAAAGTGTGTTGAATAATTATTTATTTTCGCAGGCGGAGTTGGTAGGAATGATGTGATTCGATTTCCTAATTTCCTTTATGAATATAAACTTAACAAAACATCAGGTAGGAGGGCCGGTGAATGGTTATACTTGTTAGTGTTTTGCTTCTGCACTGATTTCTTAAGTTCTATTTTTTAACATGCTCATTAACACTTATTTTTTTCATAATTTTATAAGGTGTTGGCTTACATAAATCATTTTTTCTCTTCTACAAAAGATAAATGGGTAGTGCTCATTCTATGCTAACTTTATTAATGCCCTTTTAATGATTTCATATTATTTCCAGAAATAAATTATATATTAACACCATTACATTATTTGGTGTTAACGAACTTGGGATGATGAGTTTAATTTTTAAATGCTTTATATTTAATGTTTTCAGAAACGGTAGTGTGTAAATTGAGCATCACCTGTATATAGTTTTGTTTATGCACTCTAATTTTAATCACATTCTTACAATTTTATAATGAAATTATTGGTTTTTCACTTTATAGAAAAACTAGGAAATCATGAAATATGATAATTGTGTAGTTGGCTTTAGAAATAGATTTCATTGTGTTTCATTATTTAAAACTATTCACTCGCTCTCCATTCACTGTTTCTTTTGCTTAAATGCTTCAATAGAAAATCAAATTACTGTCTAATTGTACAATATTTATATTGCACATAATGGTGCATCTTGACTTGTGCATTTTATATGTACGAAATACGAACCAAGCGAACATAAACAGACCAACTGAATACTCCAAACAAAAAAGTACTACGAATACAAATCTCACTGATTTCTACTGAAAATGTTTGGTGTGCTCATTCTGTTTGGAAAAAAATTAGTTCGTTCAGAGTAAAATGCTCAAGTCAAGTTAGATATCTTGGAAAACTTAGGTTGTTAAAAAAAAAAGGTTTTCAATATAAGAATCGTGTTTACTAAATAAAAACTATAGGTTCTTATTTAAAAAAATTATGTTGACCTTCTAATAACCTTGAAGGCTATGTTAAAATAACAAACAAATATTAATATTCGATTACCCCCTCACAACTAAACATTTTTTGTTAAATGTCCCACTCTGTAAAAACAAAATTTCTTGGAATAAGTTACCTATGGTAGGTTAAGCTGCTATAGTTAACGGTACATAATTTAATAAAGTAATGTTTAAATACTTTTTTTATAATTGATGTTTATTTATTATAGGTTCAACACAGAAACCACCGTCTTTTTGATTATATGAACAAATATTTGATATATTCCATTCATATCAAGAGTGTATTATTTGTAAAATTTATAAATATATTTAAAAATGAAATGTATATTTGTAATTATGCTTATTTTTCAATTATATTTGTTTTGTAAAATACTAACGAGATGTGTTTTTTGAACACAAGCTACAGATTGATGTTTTAGATAAGGAAATTATGGATTAAGTATTTTAATAAATAAAAATGGTGCTTTATTGATTTTGAATAACACATCTCTGTTTGTATAAATTTTAATGATTTTGTTGTAAGTATTTTTTATAATGTAATTCTAATATAGGCTTTCATATTTCTAATGTGAATGTTTTTAATAAATTTTAAAAATTACAATACAAATACATATGCTTATTTTGATAATTATTGTATTTACTTTTACCAATTAAATACTGAATAATAGAAAATTATTTGATAACAATTAAAATTTATATTTTGAAATTATTCTATATTTTTCATGAATAGGTATTTTACATTTCGAATGTTTAAAAGTTTGTGCAATTTTATGATGTGTGTTGGTAGCAGTGTATGATGAGAAGCCATTAAACTTTCTGTCACGCTGTGTCATTCTGTTAAAATAATTTCTGAAAGACATTAGTTAATCATCTTATTTAATACAATAAAAGAAGTTTACAGTGAAAAATAACATTAGTGGAGTGTTACTGAATAATCGATTTGTTATTTATCAGGTAAGATCAAATAATTTTATGTGGTTTTGGATTACGCTTTGTCAAACGTTACATTTCCATATTTTTCATTGCTCTGTTTTATGCAATACATAATTTATCAAATTATAATAACACAATTAATTGATTGAGGTATAGTGCGTATTATATATTTTCATATATTATATGTATTCCATTGTTCTTAAAATTTTCAAGTCATAATAAGTCTTTTTTGTTCTAGAAGAAATGTTTATGACAAATATTTTTCGGAATAATAAATTTAACGATTAAAAATTTTTAATATCAAATAATAATTTTATATTCAAGTTAATACATATATTGTTATTAAAAATAAAGCTATAAATTGTCTTGTGCATGTAATATATGTGTAATTGCATTTATTGCATTGTGTTAATATAAAAACTCTATTTTGTAATTTATTTTATGTCAACGTAAATGAATACATACAAAATAATGTTAATTTGATTGATTTAATAACAAAGAAACATGATTTCTTTTCATCTGGCATATTAATTACATACATATTCACTTTGCAAAATCATTCAAACATGGCGATTTTTATCAAAGATACGAACCTCAATATTAGTTCACTAAAATAGTAACAGATGTCGCAGTATATCGATTTAGTCAGTATTTTTCATTGATAATGCATTTTCAGTAATTTTGAAATTACACATTTGGAAATATATATTTATTGGCTAAAAACTATTTTGTTACAATACAGAAACGCTGTGTCATGTAAATTAAGTTTAAAAAATTAGGTATTTGGGTAATATCCTTTTGCGTATGTTGAACATTCTCATTACGTATTCAGTGGATGTATCCGTGCAAAGGCATGAGTTTTTCTCCCCTTTTTCAACCCTCACCAATGTCCCTGCGTTCGCGACTTGGCTTCAGAGATACGATCTTTTTTGTCGTCAAGACGTTGTACATCATGTTCTTCCCCTACACGTAATAATTCTGTGAAAATCGTCAACGTTTCACGAAATAAGCGTCAAGCATATTTCTTCCCGACATCTGAAATTACATTAAATTGAAGTTTTCTCGCAGTTATATTCACAAACTAATTTTTAATATAATGATGTATTTATTATCTACACTATAGAAATATTTAGATTTTATGAATTTCCAACCAGGTGGATGGCCCTACATAATGTTTTAATTTTGCGTTTTTTTGGAATAACATTAACTTTGATCCTTTGGCTGCGTCTTTTTGTTTCAGATTTTTTGAGGAAATATTTTGTCATAGTTTCCAAAATTCATTTTAAAAATCATGGAGTTTGTCTCCATTGTTAAAAAGTACTTATCAGTTTGAAAAAATATTTGTTATAAGATAAACAGGTTATTGAATCTTTAAGTAGCCATTTCAATATGTTACTAAAACGTGGGCCAAAACTTCATGCTTTTTTAATACATTCATTATTCATAATCATAGTAAATAACAATAATCATTAGTTTAACATATATTCTTTATGAATGGGTCTTAAATTAATATTCCTATTGGATCAACCTGAAACAAAATATGAATATTTTATTAAATGCTATTATGTAATTGTTTTATATTTATTTTTACATTTATTTAGTATTTACAATAATACATTTTTCATATTTTAGGTCAGGTTATAGTATTATATTTAGCATGCTGTCTTATATTTAACACTCATTTGTAAATATATTTGAACTAAAACATGTACTAAACTGTAAATTATTTAAATTAATTGTTTATATTGTTATATATGACCCAGTTGTGTAAATAATATAACTTTTGCTCATGCCCAATTTTTGGTTGCAGACTTGTCGACATATTGTAATGGCCACTTCAAGAACTGTTCTGGAATTGATATATGAAGTCAGAAAATAAGTTACTGTTTTGTAAACCTAACAATTACTTTGTCTATTTGAACTGTTTTTTTGAATAAAACTGCAACAAAATGAATATTACATCAGCCGCTGGTGTCATTTCCCTTCTGGAGGAGCCGATGCCAGAAGTAAAAGTTTTTGCTCTGCAAAAATTGAATACTATTGTCGATGAATTCTGGCCTGAAATATCTGAAGCTATAGAGAAAATTGAAATTTTACACGAGGATAAAGTATTCCAGCAACAACAATTAGCTGCACTGGTTGCAAGTAAAGTATATTACCATTTGGGGTCGTTTGAAGATTCCCTTACGTATGCTCTTGGAGCAGGTGATTTGTTTGATGTCAATTCACATTCTGAATATGTTGATACAATAATAGCTAAATGTATCGATCATTATACTCAGCAGCGCATTGCTTTAGCTGATGGAAATGTACTTGCTAAACCTATGGATCCTCGTCTTGAAGCTATTGTAAACCGAATGTTCCAGAGATGCTTAGATGATGGTCAATATAGGCAAGCTTTAGGTCTTGCTTTGGAAACCCGTCGTATGGATATATTTGAAGCATCTATTAAACAGGCTGATGATGTTTCTGACATGTTATCATATGCTTTTCAAGTAGCTATGAGTTTAATTCAGAATCGCGGGTTTAGAAATACTGTACTTCGAGCATTAGTTGGTTTATACAGAGGTCTTGAAACTGCTGATTATGTCAACATGTGTCAGTGTTTAATTTTCCTTGATGATCCACTTTCTGTAGCTAAAATTCTTGATAAGTTAACAAAAGGAGCTGAGGAAAATGTGCTCATGGCATATCAAATAGCATTTGATTTATATGATTCAGCTACACAACAATTCCTTGGTAGAGTTTTGCAAGCTTTGCGTGCTACAGCACCTGCTCCATCTGCTTTGGCTCTCGGAAAACCAAAACCAAAAGAATCATCTGAAGAAGTAAAGGAAGAAAAATCAGAAATTGAAAAAGATATAGATAGTTTAAATGATGAAGAAAAAGAACATCAACAACGTATAGAAAAATTATTGAAAATATTGTCAGGAGAAGTTTCAATAGAATTACAATTACAATTTTTAATTAGATCAAATCATACAGATATGTTAATTCTTAAAAATACTAAAGATGCAATAAGAGTTTCTATTTGTCACACAGCTACTGTGATAGCAAATGGTTTCATGCACGCAGGAACAACTAGTGATCAATTTCTACGAGATAATTTAGAATGGTTAGCACGTGCCACTAATTGGGCAAAATTAACAGCTACAGCATCATTAGGAGTTATTCATCGTGGTCATGAGGCACAAGCTTTAGCTTTGATGCAAAGTTATTTACCTAAAGAAGTAGAACCTAGTGCTGGTTACTCAGAAGGAGGTGGTTTATATGCTTTGGGTTTAATTCATGCTAACCATGGTGGAAATATAACTGACTATTTACTTGGACAGTTACGTGAAGCAACCAATGAACCCGTGAGGCACGGTGGGTGTCTCGGTTTAGGCTTAGCAGCGATGGGAACACATCGGCAAGATTGCTACGAACAGTTACGATCTCATTTGTATCAGGATGATGCTGCAACAGGTGAAGCAGCTGGTATTGCTATGGGCATGGTAATGTTGGGTTCACAAAGTACACAAGCTATTGAAGATATGGTTGCATATGCCCAAGAAAGTCAGCATGAAAAAATCTTACGTGGTCTGGCTGTAGGCATTGCTTTGCTTGTGTATGGAAGACTGGAAGAAGCTGATGCTCTGATTGAAAGACTTTGTGGTGATAAAGACCCATTGTTAAGACGAGCTGGAGCATATACCTTAGCAATGGCATATTGCGGAACTGGAAGCAATAAAGCCGTTCGTCATTTATTACATATCGCTGTCTCTGATGTGAACCCAGATGTAAGACGTGCAGCTGTCACATCTTTAGGTTTCCTTTTGTTCCGTACTCCAGATCAATGCCCGAGCGTTGTTTCACTTCTTGCAGAAAGTTACAATCCACATGTACGTTATGGTGCTGCTATGGCGCTTGGTATTGCCTGTGCGGGAACTGGACAACGTGAAGCTCTCGCTCTTTTAGAACCCATGGTCAAGTTTGATCCTGTTAACTTTGTGAGACAGGGTGCTCTTGTAGCATCTGCCATGGTTTTGATTCAACAGACTGAACAAACATGCTCTAAGGTTGCGTTCTTCCGTCAATTGTATGCTCAAGTCATTTCAAACAAACATGAAGATGTTATCGCTAAGTTTGGCGCTATCCTTGCACAGGGAATAATAGATGCAGGTGGTCGTAACGTAACCGTCTCACTTCAGTCCCGCACAGGCCACACTGACATGTTAGCTGTGGTCGGTACTTTGGTATTTACTCAGTATTGGTACTGGTTCCCGTTAGCTCATTGTTTGGCACTTGCATTTACACCGACATGTATGATAGCTCTTAACCATCAGTTGAAGATGTTAAAACTACAGTTCAGATCTAATTCACGTCCTAGTTTGTACGCTTATCCACCACCTTTAGAAGAAAAGAAACGGGAGGAAAGAGAAAAAGTAACAACTGCCGTACTGAGTATTGCAGCTCGTGCTAGAAGGCGTGATCATGATAGACGTCACTCTCCTCCAATTACAACAAGCGGAAGTATCTCTGTTGAAAAAATGGACGTTGATGAAGATAAAGAAGAAGTTAAAGAGGTTAAAGAGGAAAAGAAACCAGAGGTGAAGGAGGAAAAGAAAGTAGTTGAAGAAAAGAAAGTGGAAGAAAAGAAAACCGAAGAGAAGAAAAAGACAGAAGAGAAAAAGGAACCTGAACCAACGTTTGAGATCCTTAATAATCCTGCCAGATGTTTGAGACAACAATTGAAAAATGTTAATTTAGTTGAAGGATCTGCATATATACCGATGAAAGATATTTCTATTGGAGGTATTATTATGATGCGTCATATAGAGTCTGGTGAAGAACAATTTGTAGAGCCTGTTGCAGCTTTCGGACCAAAAACAGAGGAGGAAAAAGAACCTGATCCACCAGAACCTTTTGAATGGAATGATATTTGAAATTAGTATGCAAAATTTAGAATACTATATATATTTTTTTCAATTGCGATTGTAATATGATTTTGTGTTTAAATAAAACTATTTAATGATTTTCTAATTAATTAATGTTTTCATTTTATACCAAACCATGTTTCAGAAAATTTGTTTTGAATAATTAAATTAATTAATTTCAATACAAGCAATTTGCAAATTTATTGAAAAACAATATCGTGTATAATTTCTATTTATAAAAAAATAATTAAATTTAATAATTTAAAGATACCTCAATTTCTGCCCCAATAAATAAATTTTTTAAATGAAACATCAAATAACCTTTGATTAATTTCAAAGTAATGTGGATAAAGTCATCTGTGAAATTTTCAGGGGAAAGGGGGTCACAAATACATTTTTTATTTTATCTTTGATGTTACGTATACAACTTAATTAAATTTTCTGTGCTTGTGTTGTATTTTATATTCTATTGATTAATGAATATGAAAGTAATTAAAATTTAAAACGGTATTTTGATAAACCAGAACAAAAAATGTTTGTTGTTAGAGGCCAAACCAACTTCTCATTTTTTCTGATTTTAACACTTGTTTTAGAAAAAAAATCGATTTGGTTTCTGAATCGTTCAAATGGTATAAATTCTTAAAAATAGTTTCACCATTGGGAAATTATATTTTCTTGTAATAGATACGAATATATATCTAATAGAAGATATAGTTTTATAAAGTTCTAAGTTATAGCTATCCCTTTTGCGAATCAGAGGTAGTAACTTCGATAATAATTTTGTTCTTTAGTATATTTGTTTGTTCTCAAACTGAACTTTACAGTGTATTTAGGGCTGCATAAGAGATGAGACGAGGGTAAGGTAAGTCTCGTTTTGCCCCGAGTTTTTTCTCGATCTCGTGTGATTTTTTTCTTTCTAAAAAATATATTTAACATTTATTTTTCCATTAATAAAATATTTTGAAATTAAAATTAAAACCGATACTTTCAATGAGAATTATAAATTAATTTTAATTAAAATGAATCATCTTAACCACACTCGATACGTGTTTCGACTTTACAAGAAGTTACCATCAGGATCCTAATAGTTTCAGACTGGAAATATTTTGATGTATTTATTTATTTACAGTTAACAAAAAATATACTGCATTAAAAAAATTCGGAATATCAAATATTTATTGCCACAAAATTTACTTGCACAACTTTCAATAGATTACATAATAATTTAATCGTACAAATATATATGAGTATTATAAACGAAGAGTACTTCTTTATCTAGCAAATGAGTTTCAAAATATATGTTTTTGTTTGGGTACATGGAGAAATGATTTAAATATTATAATAATCAAAGAGGAGCCTAATAAGTTTGTGATAAGCGATAAAATAAAATAAAAATATTTTTTTTGCAACGATATAAAATAGGTAGAATTTTTACCATTTTATAAAACTTGTAATGTGATAAATCAATGATTATGTTCTGTAACATTATGTATTAAAAAGTTTGTCACTAATTCTGGAATTAACGGATTTTAATGAAACGCTAATTATTATCGACAGTGGGCTAATTAAATATCGACAAATCTCACGGGACATCGCATAGATTATTCATTTTAATGTGATTATTATTCACAGGCTTGATTGAAATCATGTCAAATGTTAAATTAAATATAAATTACCTCAAATACTGATTAATTAACATCAATGATGGTGAGTACGCCAATTTCAAAAGAATCAAAGTTTTAGAAAACTTTGAAAACTTTTTAAACCGACATCAACACCTCTCATTCGGTCAGTATTTTATATAATTAAAGATTGAGCCAAAGCAGTGGCGTAGTAACGGAGGGGGGGGGGGGGGGGGCGAAACCTCCCCGAAATATTCTGTTTAAAAAAACGTATGTTTTGAGAAAAAATTAGTTCCAAATACCTTAAAAAAATTAACTTATATGTATTTACCCCTCCCCCCCCCCGATTTTTTTTCTTACTACGCCACTGAGCGAAAGTTATCAGGATTGAAAAATTCAAGCGCGATTAGTTGTTATAAACAATTTTGAGAAAAAAAGTTTTTCGACAAAAATATTTCTCACAATGTAAGGAACAACTTTTGTCCTTATACGTTTTTTAAAATTTTCAATAATTTAAGTGGAGGGGTGATAACACGGAACACTAATTGTGTTTTATTTATTTTTTTATAAACTGAGGTTAGTCGGTTTGGTGAAGTTTCACTGAATATTACAGTAAATAATAAAAGAAAATAAAATGGCAATTTCATTTTTTTACAAATTGTATAGATTTAAAAAAATTGTGCCAAGTAGAATCAAAAAGTACACAAGGTCAAATAAAACGAATCAAAAGAAACATAGACTGGAAGGAGAGTATGAAAACAAGTAGATATGGGTACATTAAATTTTATAGATTTCTTTAGTATATCGTAAATTCTAATAAAAATAAAACTCTCTTGAATGACATCGGAGTGTCTTACCCGAGAGAAAAAACCCTTTTTATACAGTCGGAAGCATCCATGTTCTATTAATGATATAACGTCATTGCGTGGCCGCCGAGCCGTGGCAGTCTGAGGGCAGGAGAAAAGAAAAAATATGCTAGCATAAAATATAAAAAATATCAGGTTGGATATGGACAGTTATGACTGTATGTATATCTAGTTTTAAATTAATGTACATATTTAAAATTTATTATATTTATTAGCCACTAAAAAGTATACAAGAAATATTTAAAAAACAATGCTGATGATTTTTTTTTTCGAGTTTAAAATCTCCCTAATTTACCTAATAATAAAATAACAAGGTTTGGCCATAAAATGTACACCCCTTAAACTATTTAAAACGTACTAATTAATAAGGTTGTCATTTAACAAAAAATGGAGGTAATTTTTAAAACTGTACTCTTATATTTTTGTATAAAAAGTGATTATTTAAGTTCATTTAAAAACATAATAAATTAAATGACATAACCTCACTTATTAATAATTGTATTTTCTTAAATCGATTCATCTCAAGAAAATAAATGAAATAAATATTTAATGCAAACTTACCAAATTCTATCTTGATAAATAAATAATATTATTGTGATGCCTTTGAGCGGATATTTTTGGAACTTTCAGAGTAACTATCTATTTCGCGATTTTTTTCAAAAAAAAAAAAAAATTTAGACTGCAAATTTCCTTATTTCTAATTATCTGATTTGGCTGTGTTTTAATAGGGTTATATTCTGCAAATAGATGAAGTGAATTCAAAAGGATTGCTGTTAATTTATTACGTTTTGCGAACTGTAGCGTGTTGCCGTCGTGTAAAAATAGGTAAAAATGGACAAATTGAACTTTGTTTATATTTTCATGGTAGAAAATTAAAACCAATCGATATTAAATTAAGTAAACATGGAGCTTGTAATGTTCTCTTTCAGAAAATGTAAAGTTTTAAGTAATTTACAATTTAATTAAAACCCCGCTGCTGTTTTTATTATGGGACACCACTGAACACTAGACCGTAGCAGGGAGCTAAAAATATATTATATTGGGTTTTATAGCTCCGTTTGACGGACCAGTCGTAGCTCACAGGTAACTGTCGGGTCCTGTGAAGATGCAGGTAAACAACCCTGGAGGCGGTGGTCAACCAACCCCCACCTGTAGGGGTTGGATCTTCGAACCACGTTTCTTGTTTACGTCAGTGAAATATTCATGGAGTTGAGGATATATTTGTTTTTATATTTTCATGATTACTTTGTTTAAATATTTATTCTTTGTGTACAATCTGATTTTGTTTGGAAATTCTTTGTATACAATATATCTTGCACACAAACATTGTAACACACGAGTATATTTATGTAGTATGTATATGTGAAAGTAACTGTCTGTTTGTTACCTTTTCACGGCTGAACTGCTGATCCGATCTTGATGAAATTTGGCATGGAGATAGTTTGCATCTTGAGGAAGGATATAGGATAGTTTTGTATTTGTAACAAATAGTGTTTAAATAAAAATGCTTTTTGCAGATTGAAGTATAAAGCAAATAAAAAATATGAATACAATTTTGTAAATATTGTTTGGATTCGTGGGATTAATTTTTTTATATAAAATCTGTTAGTGCATTTAAAAAATGTATAAATATTTTTTTTGTATTTGAAATTTATCAAAAAAAGTAATTTTTTGCATATCTATATCAACTTTACAAAAAATTGGATTTTTTTTGTATTTATAACTATTGAAAATGGGTTAAATATTAATTAAAATTTGAACGTAGTGATTTCAAAATTTAAAATGTTTTTTGTTTCGTTTTTTTGAATGGTAAATTAGTGAATTTGTAATATCTGGAAGATTTGTTTATTTTAAAAATTTTATCATAAGATTAACATTAGATATACCTATCTCTACCAATCCGGTTATTTTGACCTGTTGGTAATTTATCTGAAAAATATTTTAATTTAGTCAATGCAAGGGGTAGAAAAAAAGAACTTAAAAAAACAAAAGTTATATTTTTCCCTTAATATAATTCACACTTAATTTGAATAGAAATTTATAATAAAAAAATATTTGATAACAAATAAATTTATTTGAGTAAAGGTAAATAAAAAATAAATACACTCTCGCTGTTTATTTCGACTTAATAAAAAAATGCATTCGACTACGTTTAGAAAACTAAATATCCTGGTAAACTCCCCGTATATTGCAACAGTGAAAACATTTTAGCAATTTCTATTGTACAAGGAGAATTTCTATCTTATATAATGACATACACATACATATTTATATAATACGTACACCTACAGTGGCGGCTCGTTAATACATAAACATATTTTACAAATATTCGTGCTTAAGAAACGTCTGCTAAGTTACGACACAGTACTTTGTAAGGGAATATTTTACTAAAAAAGTTATTACACTTTTTTTATAGAAAATGGAATACCTATTTCCTTTAAGAAAAATCTATATAATTTTCATATACTTCGTTCTTAAGATATTTAAAAAAGAGTAATTTTGGGGTAACACCCCACGGTAGATTATCAAAATTGGGTTTAGGCTTCTCTAATCTACGAGTACTAGCCATACCCAACTAACAAATTAAGTTAGGGGTCAGGCAAACATGGAAATGGAAAGATCAAGAAGAAATTCGGAATTGGAATGACCTTGACAGGTTTTTAAATGAAATAACCTTGACATATTTTAAAATTCGACACGTTTTAAAGATGGAACGCTTAGGAGAGTATGTAGAATGATGGATACAAGTCACTTTACTTCGGTTATGCGTGAGATAGCGATGAGTATATGTATAAGAGAATGCGTACAAGTCAGTTTACGTGTTTTGTGTTAAAATAATACGTTTGGTTATTAATTTAATATTCGTTTACTTTATTTATTTAATTCGCATTGTTAATGAAAACAAAGGAATTATCTTTTATGGTTCCTTGACGAGCCGTCACTGATGTATCTGTATTTGTATGTGTGCGAGATAGAAATGCAGACCGCAAGTTTATCTGTTGCATAATTTGAACGTAATTTCACGTTTATGGTCCATCGGCTTGGCGTCTTCAGGCGTCGCTGGAACACGTTGGCCACGCCTCGCGTTGTCGTTAAATTTGTTAACATATTATTAGCGGGATTAAGTCGCACGTCCGCGGGCTGTAATTAACAACACGAGTAAGCCAGCTATGTGTTGTGCAGGTGTTTATTGCCTATGGTATATTGTTTAAGCACTTTTGATTAATCGCGGATTATCGCTCAGTGTTTTTATTTTAAACTTAATGTAGGTATTTTCACTTTTTATTCTGTCAGATTTGCATAACATCTAGGTTATTTAAAAAAATCGAATCGAGACTTTCTTATACGCTGTATACTGAATATACAGTGTACGTATTTCTAATTATATTAAAACAATCTCTCTGACTAACTGATAAAAGATACAAAAATGAATACGACAAAAATTATACATAGATAATAAACTTTTCTATAATTTTTATCTGGAACATTTTTTATTCTTCATTCTGTTTCAAAAATAATTCGAAAAATTCAATTCTTAAATATAAAAATTCACCCTTTTATGATTTATTGTTTTTGAGTTACAGCATCTAAAGACAGACACACAGACATTATGGCGAAAGCGGTCAGAATAGATTCAAGGATGGCCAAAATGGATATTTCCATCAAAATTTCGAAATCGAAAATTATCGAATTAACAATAGTAACAATACTTACCTATTTATATAAATATGGCTGTATAAAAAAGTTAGAAGTTAAAAAAAAAAAATTGACATTAGCACCTAAAATAATAAATGTTAAAACTAGACGAGAGTTATACAAAAAGTGGGTGTATGCCTCACTCACATAAACCCATAGATGAAGTGAAACTTCTTTTGTTTTCATTAACTATGCCAATTAAATAAATAAAGCTAAATGTATAATTTTGACGCATAAACTATAAAACACGTACGCAATTATCCGTCTCTTATACATCTAATCATCGCTCTCTGACGCATAACCGATGTAAACTGACTCCTACGCATGCGCTTTATACATATACTCATCACTCTCTCACACATATAGCGTTTCATCTTGAAAACTTGTCGTATTTTAAAATGTGTCGAGGTCATTTCCATTCACTAGCTCGTTATATAGTTATAACGTCTCTTCTCGTCTATATTTAAATCAGTCTCGTCTCGGTTTGTAATCCTAGTGTTAATTTCAACAGACATGTCGTTGTACTAATGAAAAAAGATCAAAAAACTCGTTCGTTTAACTTATATACCAACATCATCTAAAATTTAAAATCACCATTTAATTATTCTTTTTCACCGACCACATCAAGTGCGTGTATACTTAATTTTCTTTCTACATTAACCTTTTAAAAAATGTACGAATTTATTATACGGCTAAGAGGTTTAATTCTGCAGCAGGGGCGTTACACAATTTCGGCATATTGCTAAGATGTAACCATAACACTCCAAGTTAAAAATGCATTAACTTTTGTGTAATGTTTATACATAGCTGTTTTGTAGTACTCTATCGACTATATAAAGTAATTGCTTAATAAAGCAACAAGAGTACGTATTACTTTCACGCATAATCGTACTGTGGAGTCAGGTTAATATTACACCTGTAGAGGTGCAGGGTTGGCAGTGTCATACAACCTTTGCAACACTTCATGTATCCTATGATAGGTACATTTTTACTTTTCTTATACCCTTGTACATATTAGGGTGTTTTTTAAAAATTTTATTTTTTCGGTCCCGCAGGTCTATGTTTTAACTTTGGATCAAAAGTTAACTGTCCCAAAATTTCAGACTCATAGATCAAACCTGTGGACGGCGCAAACCGAGTTTTTGATTAACATGGGGAAAATTACTTTTTTACTTACGCGTGAATATCACGTTGAAAATTTTTTTTTTGAAAATTTCTCAGCGGAATATTTTGTAGAGAATTAAGTGATCAGATCATAAATCCAATAAATTTTAAGAAATGTTTGTTTAAAAATTATCATAAAAATTGGATTTTACTTTTTATGATAATGTTTAAACGAATATATCTTTAAAAATATTCGATCTATGAATTGAAGCACTTGGGATCTTTTTTTTGGGGCAATTAACTTTTGATCCAAAGCTAAAACATAGGCCTGCGGGACCGAAAAAAAAACACCCTAATAATTATAGTATAAGTAATTATTGTTAAGCCGATAATGTTCGAATCTGAGATTTTGATGGAAATATTCATTTGACTTAATCCATTCGGACTATTTTCGCCATTATATCTGTATCTGTTTGTCTGTCGGTCTGTAGATGCTGTAACTAAAAAGTGATAAATCATAGAAGAGTAAAATTATGATATAGGATTTATTTTTTTTTAAAACGGAAAAGTTTACGTTGTAACTAAAATATCAACATTTTTTTTTTAAATTAATACAACAGTATACAGAGTTTATGTTGTAAATATGAAGTAGATATTTAAAAAAACCGAATGGTTGGCTAAATTGAAATATGCTAATTTTGGGATACCACAAAATACACATGGTATCCTAATATAGAATACATTCATATTAAGGGGAAAATTATTCATATGGACATGCATGTGTGTAATATTGTGAGAACATAATTTATTCTAAACTCAAAAATATGATGTATGTGCCTTTTAAAAATAAAAATAAAAATATTTTTGATATATATAAATATGCATCTATTTTTTTAACAGTAAATAAAAAATGAGTTACGATTATATGTACCTATTACCTATATTTATAACAGTTTTGAATTGCAATAGAAAATAAATAGTATAAAAAATAAGTTGATTTTTAAATCCTTATTATTATTATTATATTTTTTGTTTTTATAGTTTTTGGAATTTCTCACTATTCGAAAGCTTTAAACCCTAGAATAGTTCGTTAATTGGTTTGCGATAGACCCATATTACGGGATTTCATAATTCAAAAGTGTCTCTATCTCTCTGTGTTACTTTTTACGGTTAAACCGCTGAACCGATCTTGATAAAATTTGGCAGGGAGATAGCTTGCATTCTAAGGAAGAACATAGGTTACTTCGTATCCCGAAAAATTTATTAGATAAAAAAATGGGTGTGTGTAGACATCATAACAGAAATTTGTATTACCTAACCTTCTTTTTATTGGGTTTTATGTCAATTGGATTTTCTCCTTTTCTGTTTAGTAAATAGTTTAATAAAAATATATAAAAATGCAATTGAATCTTCAACACTTCCGTCGTAACGGTGATACAAGGGTTGCTATTTATATTTCTGGCCTAATAATGAAAAAACGAATATTGATAATCGAAATTGGTTTTATTGTTTTTAAAAATATTCTCCATGAAGAGCAATACACTTTTGCATGCGTTTAAATCAATTATCGAAGCACTTTTTCCATTCCGATTGAGGTAAGCCTTCTTATGAGCGTTTGTCAGATTATGCGGGATCCAACGCGAACAAATCTTCTCATACTAATGCCCAAAGATGACTCAATCTCACGGTATGACACATGACGATCTTGCTTTATCAGTTCTGGCACAACAATCGATTTTGGACGACCTTCACGGAATCCGTCCTGGAGCAAACATCGACCAAGATTGAATTCGTTATACCAGTTTTTTTACAGTGCTGTAGGATGGTGCTTTATCACCGAATAAAGAATTAAGTTCATTGATATACTCTTGTCTTGATAATCCTCGTCGAAAGTTATGAAAAATAATCGCACGAAAAAGTTCACGAGTTAATTCCATTCTTTGCCCGAGATGACTTTTTCAAGTAACTGTAAACAACACAAATTGCGCTCAATTTACAAAATGTTCTGAAGAAGGTTATATTCAATAATGTCTAGTTTCAAATGAAAACGACAGATGGCACCTGACAACACTCAATGTTGCCAAGGCCAGAAATATAAATAGCAACCCTCGTATAATGCCGACCTTTTTAAAGAAGTCACTAATTTTGAAATACACCTATCTACGTTTGTTCTGTTTCCTAGCAAACAAAATTATTAATATAATTCTACAGAACACAACTATCACTTATATAAGTTTTATAATATCAGAACATTTTCACAAAAGTTTTGCCCTTAATACATAGACCTGCGCCTGAAACGATGTTATCCTTGAGAATATACGGGACTCGTGTGGCCCAATTATAAGGCGGCGGCAAAAACTCGTTAAAATATAATACCCACAGTCCTACCTTATAGTGTATACCTACTCCACCTTCTCTTTTATCTTAGCTAAGGTGTTTAGTTCCGTAATGTATGTACTGAAAATATCATTTTGTTTTAAATCTGGACCGAGATTTTTCTTTCAACTATATTCCCGAGTGGCGTCAAGTAATTTTATGACGGAAATTTTCATAGTTGTTGTAATGAGAGTTTAATTAGATGTAAATTTGTAATTAATTTGATTTAATTAAAATGTTTTTACATACAGGAATAGGGGCGGTTTATTTTATATTGTATGAAAATGTTTTTCTTTACATTTTTCTTCAATACTGTTTAATTATATTTAATTAGAATGTAAATTAAATATTACGGATTAGTTTTTCCTGAGGTATGCCTATTTCTTTATTTCGTTTGAAAATACTTTGTTTTATGTTTTTCTTTATTATACATTTTATTAGAAAATATATTATAATTTTTTTTAAAACGTTCCTGTCTTAAATTAATTATCATATAGCCTAAACTAATTAAACAGCTTGAGGCTTTCTAATAGTGAAAGTTCAACCAAAATCGGTTCAGTAGTTTTCGTATTGGGGTTATATCCAAGACCTTATAAATATTAATTAAAATCTGGTTCGTTTATTGCTTAGTTCCTTTATTACTGAATAGTTATATGCCTATTTTACATACCTACATAATATATGTATATATTTAGGCTGGGCATATTTTACATGAAGATCTGTGCGTGTATATATACAGTAATACGGTAGCTGCTTTATGGCCAATGCTATGGAATTATTAAATTGTGCTATTATAGTTAAACACTATGTCATTATATGCTATTAGCTATTACTGTATAAAAATGCTGCATTTAATATTTATTACTTATAATTTGTATTTTTTCAGCTTCATTAATATTAGCTGCCATTTTTAAATCTAGTAGGTAAGGTACATATATTAAAGTTATAAATATATTTTGCAATTATTTCATGACCACCACAGGGTATCCAGATTAGGATTTTTGGTAGGCTCCTTCCCGATTTTTTTTATGACGACTGAAATAAAGTTTGATAACTGATAGGGTCGCCCGTTCTTCTAGTCTCGCCCCCCCGTCAGTTCCTTGTGCTTGAATTGATAGTTTTGTCTTGTGAAAATTGAAGCCATGTTGTCTCGGGTTCGTCTGATAAAAAAAACGGAATTTCTATAAAATTCTGAAAAGTAAGGGAATTTATTAAATTTTTTTTGGAAAGTTAGGGAATTTATTATATCTGGGATGTTAGTGAAGAAGAAAAAAGTGTATAAATTTAAGTTGAGCAAACAAAAATGTCTTTAAATTTTTTTGCACATTCTGGGAGCCTCTCGATCACTTCTTCCCCCGAGCCTCTAGTGGTCAGGGAATTTTGAATCTGTGGTCAGGGAAAGTCAGGGAATTTTATTTTCAAAAAACAGTGGACACCCTGATTTCGTACACGTTAATGAGACTTATAAATAAAGGTAATATTGTCAAAATTCTATTGGTATCGTCTAGGTCTCTTTTTGCCCTAATTTAACTCTCGTCTCGGCGTGCATCCTACTTTTTACACCAAAGTAGAGTATTTAATTCATTTAAAAAAAAAACAAAATACACGCACAATACAAATCCCTTATTATTTATTATAATAAGAATTCCAACACTTTTAACCGAGCATAAATGATTATGATTATTTTTATTATTCTGTAAACATTATATTTTGATGTGTGTGTGTGTGTTTGTGTGCGTGTGCGAGGTCGCGTGTGGTTCGAACGCGTGTTTTGCATGCAGCGGGGTAGAGGGAGGGTCTCGCCAGACAGCCTGGCGCCCGAGATCTGCCGCCGCCCTCCGCGCGCACCTCGGTAACGATCTCTGTCGTCATGTATGTAAGACCGTCGAAACACTGCTGCTATTGAACAGCTTGCGACCTGATGACAAAAAGAATAAAAAAAATATGCATGTGTGTGTCGTATTCCAGTTTAGAACAGTGAATACAGCTGTTTTTGTTGTTAGTTAGGTGTAGGGGTGCCCAGATATCAGTAAGAATCTAAATAAATTGGTTTATAAAAAATACAAAAATCTGTGGCAAATTATGTGCGATTTTTATCGTCACTATTCTAAACTGTGTTATCAGAGTATAAGGGGACATTCAACTAGTATTACGTAAGCATATTTTCGTCGATTTTAACCCCCCCACCTACCCTATATGATAAAAAAATATCGCCGACCCTCTCCCTCCCTATATAATGTTAAGACGTAAGAAGCTTTTTTTTCACTAATTTTTTTTCATTTAATTTACAATATTATATAACTAGCTAACCCAACAAACGTTGTTCTGCCCAAAAATAATTTGTTTAAAAATTAGACCATAAATACACTTTTCCGTTAATATCTCTACTCCTGGATCAATTTTTTGTAAACATATTTCTTTCCACGCAACTAACATATATTCTGAATATGAGTCAAATCGGATCATAAATACAATTTATCGAAATATCTCGACCCCAGTGCCATCTATCGTGTCCAAAAAAGATAAATTTATCGGAGTAATTAACGAACATTTGGTGTGAATATGGCGTCGATACGTCCAGTGGTTTAGGCGTGATGACGTGACAATATGTGCACCAACGTTTTTCTATATTGAGATTTAACAAAAAAAGTATTCAGTATAAAAAAGGGTAAAAAATACGAAGAAAACGCAATCGCGCTCTTTTTGACGTGCGATTTATACCATTTATTGTTTTATTAATAACATAAATCTTGAATGTTCGAATGGACATATTCTCAATAATACAATAACACTTAAATATAAGTTTTTCAAAATAAAATGAAACACTTAGATTTGCACATAAATCCGATATCTTACTTAATTTTTTATCCCCTTCCCCTGTCCTTTTGTCAGCAAAAATAAGAATAATCGTGACTCCCCCCACCCCTAAACATGTTTACATAACATTTTAATAACCCCTAAGATAAAACCCCAATCTGTCAAAGAATCCAGAATAATCCAGGAACTTTATTTCATTTAAACATTAAAATGCACTTACAATAAATATAAACTTTGTTTCTTAAATTACGCGCAAGCCACTGGCGTTACATTACGCGAGATCTAGAATCACAAAAAGAGGTGGTAATTGTGGTTTTGGACGACTTTTTTTTGTTTTTGTACATTTCAACGTACATATGTCTGTGTTTGTGCTAACATTTATATACATGGTAAAGAACCTTTTCATCAGGGCTAATGACTGGCTAAAGGTTAATCTAATAATAAAAAAGGCGCCCTTATTTACATAATTTTTATTCGTTGTATTCTGTACGTAAACAATAGACATGAAAAAAAATGTCTGTAAGTTGATTCTTTTTATAAATACAAGTTATTTAGATATTGAAATGGTTTCGTAAAATTACTATATCTAGTAAAAATCCATTTTAGAATATTTCAAAAGTATTCTCTGAAAATTTCAGACAAATGTCCTGTCCATAGACGATTCAGTGTAAGTTCCAAAATAAATTTTTTATCTGCATGCAAATCGTACTCAAAACTTTAAACGCGTTTTTCTCGAAACCATATTTTCGAAGTCGGTGAACACTGTAACTTGAGAACGGCTTTGCCGATCGGTTTGAAATTTTTGGCCAAGACTGATATAAACAAATGTATGTATAACAAAAGATGTAATTTTATTTAAAAAACGATGTCAGACTGCAAGAGGTTAAAACATTTTCCCCTTTTAAAAACGTTACGAACGCTTATGTCTTTACGAATGATGGTTATTATTTTAATATAAGAATGTAGGTTTAATAAGTAATAAACTTTATTCAAATAAAATTACTTTACCTTGAGATGTATGATACTAAAAAACACTATAATTATTCTACGTATAACATTGAGTTAAATTGTTTACAACAAGAAAATTGTAAGGATTGTAGATATGATAATGATATACGAGTGAAAGAAAAAATATAATTGACCAGTGCCGTGACCAGGATTCGAACCTGGGTTACCACGGCCACAACGTGGGGTCCTGACCACTAGACGATCACGGCTACGAAGGCCTTGATAATTCGACTCTTGATTCAGTGAAAACCGCGGACGGATTTTTCAGAGAAAGTAGAGCATTCTTTTATGTTGATATAAATTTAATAAATAATATAAATGTTTACAATTAATAATAGGTATTATTAAAATTGATTTTTTGTGTGCATATATACGTTATTAATCGACGCTCCGGAGCTTTTAATCTGAGACCTAACCTAAAATAAAACAAGCTTGGAGTGGTGTGAGACCCTTTAGGTCCACACAATCAACTTCCCAACACGGTATGATTATAAATACTTGAATACTGATTATTTATTGTTTCCGTATAGTTTATGTGAATATTTTTTAATATGTATATGAAAATTTTAATGGAATTGGTCAGAAATAAATGTATTATGAATATTAGTTTTCTAATATCCTAATGTCAATAATATAACACACATTTTTAGAATAACTAATTTGACAATTTGAATTATATTGCATTTGTTTTTATAATAACTAATCTGACAATTTAAATTTAATTGCATTTGTTTCCAAGGCAACATGGATTATATACTTATTTATGAGTATTTAAAATTCAAATTTTGTGGGTGGTTTTTGACTTTCACCCCTTTTATGGCTGTTTAGGCACGTAAAAAAAAAAAAAATACTGAAATACATTTCTCATTATTTGTATTGTAGAATATTTATGCTAACATAAGTTTAAAGTAAATCTTTTTTTGCTCAACACCAATATATGGGGATATTTCTGAAAAGTATAATTTCTATTGGAATTATTTAGAAGTTTATAAATATGGAGCTGTGTTTTTGTTTCCTAAACTATTTTTCAAGTATCCATTTTTTTCAGAAATAAAAATTATAAAATGCAGCATCAAAAAGGGGGAATTGCTCTGTTTGCCCCCCTTGCTCATGTCTAATACGATTATACATATTTTGTATAAATATTTCCGAAAAATCTTAAATGAAACTTTTTCTAGGTGCATACAAAAATTTAATTAGGTATGTACCTTACAATAATCATTTAAAATGTTTTTTATTTTATTTGTTAGCAAAAGCACATGCGACATTTTACTCCAGGTGTGAGATTTCGTGTTCAGTTTATGAATTTCTATTTTCTTAACACGAGATATGTATTTTATTTTTACATGTTTATTTTTGGTTTGCATATCAAGGCGTTGTACAAAACAAATCTGATAAGTTGTTAATATTAGAATATGTATTTAGTTCATTGTATTATATTATACATATTTCATTATTTCGACCTTTATTAATAATAAATAAAATTGTTATCAGAAAATTCAATATTTTAAATTTATATAAGCAATAGAATGTTCTCTTTCGAATTTCAAAATAAATCTTCTGTTTAAAAATAGGTCGGTAAATATATTTTGCTGTTCGGTTCAAGCATGTCACTATATTATTAAATTAATGTTTTATAGTAAGAAATATAGGTTTTTTAAGATATTTTAAATTTTCATAATTGTCATGATTATTGAAGTGAAAATAGACCAGTATTTTAGAATATTTATCGATTTCATTTAAACGTCAAAATGACATTTAAAACGTCACAATGACTAATATGACCAAGCAAATATGAATTTAGAAAAATAAAACACGAATTTTAAAAATAAATTGAGATAAATCTTTGTAAGGAAATATTTGTTGTAAAATATTTTTTTATATTTTTATACAATTTTACTGAAAAATATTAGTTCGAAATTTTTCTCAAGACACACCTGATTATTTTTTCACGAATTTTTAAAATAAATTACAAATCTTTGTAAGGAAATATTTTACAACAAACGTTGTAGACCCATATTATAGGAAATTTAATGCTCTACAAAAAATATTCTATAAAATTTTCACGTAACATGTGTCGTTCTTGAGATATCTTGAAAATTTTGGGGTGTCGCCCCTCCCTCTTATACACGATTTTGATGATTTTGTAATGGGACCGTCCTCAAGCCATCTGACCACGTTTCAACAATATCGGTTCAGTGGTTCATGAGTTATGCGTGTGACAAGGAAACGATCACAAAGCTTCTCGTATCTTCGATATTGCGAGGAAACAAAATCTAAAATAATATTTTTATAAAACAACGCAAACACAGTACATTTTTGACACTTTATATAGAATTAATATATCTGTTTTATTTTTTTTATTTATTATTTATATAGTATGCCTTGTCCATATAAACTTTGACAAACTAAATGTGATTTTTATCTTGAAGCTCACACACATACAGTTGATCTCATCCAACTTGCACCACGAATGAGTGTGTAACACGTAGGGGGTGGAGGGGGGGTGGAAGGGGAGGTCTGTGTAGATCTAACATTCCGCGGTTAGTGTGCCGGTGGTGGCGGTGCTATGGGACCCGGGTGACATTCCCGTCGTCTCGCTCCGAATGTCCCGCGGGATACGTGACGGTACGCACATCCCGTTAATGTTTATGGACTCAAACTGTGGACGGGACTATACTCGCAACCCGAAATAGTGAAAATGTTCAACTCTGACTTTGTACATATTACATATATACACCAGTTTTGGATATGATCCCAGTAATGGCTATTTTTTAATTAAATGTACTGAATTATAAATATTTGTTGATATTTGATAACTACCATTTCTGAATATTAATCTATATACATTTAACTGTCTTACAGCGTGATTTGATGACAATCGGCCAATAGGTGTCAAAATGGTGGACATTTAAACTAACTATTAGTATAAATTATTTATTAATTATCAAATTTGACGGATCTTTCTTTATGTATATCAGTGGCGAATCGTCCATGGAAGCAGGGGAAGCAGTGCTTTCCTTACTTTTTGGGTAAATTAATATAAATCTGTGTTTATGTTAATAAATAATTTAAAAATATTAATCTTTATGCGCAACTCAAACATTTTAACCAAAAATAGCTTTTAATATTAATTTACACGCTCAATTATAAAACTATAATACCTCTACGTCTTATTTTCGTATATTTTAGTCGATATTTATATGACGAGTTGAAGTTCACTGCAGGAAATTTCACTAAATTTTTTTGAACTTTTGATTTCGTTAAAAGTATGTTTATTGTATAGAAAATGACGTGAAAAGTTGTTTGTTTCAAACCGCAGGTTTGTATCTCAAACCGTTCTCGAGATATAGCCTCTCAAAGTTTCAGTTTTTTCAAAATTTTGAAGAAAAATGGCCATAACTTTTGAACGGATGGTCGGAATTGATTTTAGTTGACGGATTTGGAATCAGCGTGTCAAAATCTATATAATGACATGTATATTACCTTAAAACTCGAAAAAAAAAATTTCGCGAAAAATCGAAAAAATTCAAAGGGGTATACCTTAAAAAAATTTCGATTTTTGACCAAATTTTTTTTGTCGGATTTTAAAGTATTATACATGTCATTATATAGATTTTGACACGCTGATTTCAAATCCGTCAACTAAAATCAATTCCGACCACCCGTTCAAAAGTTATGGCCTTTTTTCTCCAAAAATTTGAAAAAACTAAAACTTTGAGAGGCTATATCTCGAGAACGGTTTGAGATACAGACCTGCGGTTTGAAACAAACAACTTTTCACTTCATTTTCTATACAATAAACATAATTTTAACGAAATCAAAAATTCAAAATTTTTAATGAAATTTTCTGCAGTAAACTTCAATTCATCATACAAATATCGACTAAAATACAAGAAAATAAGACGTAGAATCATTTAGTTACTATATAAATATATAAGAATTTATTTAAAAAAGTAAAAACTTGAACTTAAGATGTTTCATAACTAGTTTTTTTTGTTAATAGGAGGGGCAGGATTTTTACCCTATATGATGTCGCCTTTTTATTAATGAAATATAGATATGTTACAAAATTAGCAATTATTATATACAAAAATTAAACATATTTTTATTATCACTGGTAAAGTTAATTTCATTCTTTGAAAATCCCTACTTCATACTGAAATTATAATATTTCAACTAAAATTAGTTTAATTTCTTAATTTTCGTTTTGCTTGTCTTTCACGTATGACATTTTAGCTTTTGCCACCGTTATTGATGTAACCTTTACGGCGTTTGGGGGGGGGGGGGGGGGGGGCGCTGAGGACGAAACGAGAGCCGCATATGAAATATTAGTCGCCGTAATACATTGTTGCCAACTTAACGCTACGATATTGTGCTGTAGTAATGAGTGCTATTGTTTTTTTTAAATTTAATCTTTGTTTTCTTGGCTGCATTGCTGAGCAAAAAATATACTGTCTGCGTGGATTAAAAAAGAAAAAAGTCCTTCAATTGTATTGTAGTTCAGCGACGTTCAAATTGTCGATACCATCTCAATTTTATTTAATACAAAGCTGAAATTACTACGTTTATTTTAAGTTCTATAAGGGGCCATCCATAAATTACGTCACACGTTAAGGGGGGGGAGGGGGTCGACGAAGTGTGACATTGTGTGACAAGGGGTGGAAGGGGTCCTAAACATCACATTTCAAAATATAATATACTAGCTTTTTTGTAGACATTTTAAACATTTAAATAATTTTAAGGTGTAAAATTGCAAAATATGTGACGTCACATTAGGTAAGGGGGGTCTCACAAATGTGACAAGCACGGGGGGGGGGGGGGGGGGGGGGGGGTTAAAAAAATCATGAAATTCGTGTGATGTAATTTATGGATGGCCCCTAATAGGCACGATGCCAGTAACAAAAAAAAATTATGATTTTAAATAATGAAATAAGTTAAAAAATTTTGATCCTTTATTTTAATTTTTGATTGTTGTTTAATCTAGATTATCTCTGTCCGTAAGACCTCTTCTCTAGCTAGATTTCATTGTGTCTTTTGAATCTGTATATTCTGTTAAAAATATGTACCTATTTTTACGTCAATAATAATATATGTACATATGTATGTTAAAAGTCGACTGAAAATTTGAACAGATGGTGTGTCGTGAAGAAGTCAACCTAAAAAAATAAATAAACTAATTTAGAGTTGCACACAAAACAAATAACCCAAACAACAAAACTTGTAGTCTAGTAAATAATATAAAAATATGACTACTTAGCAAAATATTATGAATGTAATTTTGTTGTAAACTGACTATTTTAATAAAATATAGCCATCCTTGTACAACCGCAATTTTCCCTTATATCTTTATCTTTGTTCTGTTGAATTTTCACGAGTCCAATGTACATTTTGTGATTCTCCTTGTTTATCTGATGTAACCATTGAATGTTTCTTTCTCTCTCGGTGGTGAGTCAGACGCCAGTGGCGGTTTTAGTAATGTGTACTGGAACATTTAAAAATTCCCATGACAAATCTTTCTTTACAGATTTTTTTTACGTTGCAATGTTTTATAAATAAGGCCAAATATGTATTTTTTCATTTTCTAAATTGCAAAATGTGTTTGTTATCATACAATTTTATAAACATACAAATATTATTATTAAAATTTCTCAGAACTGTATGTCAGTTTATTTTTAACATATGAATTTAGCCCAATTAAATAACCACATACAGATAATTTAATATATGTATAGGTAGATAGAAAAAGATATTGTATAAATAAAAATATGCTAATCATGCAAATTAAAATTTTCCATTGTGTTGATTTATATTACCTTTAGTTAATTGTTTATTTATATAGGATAGGCCAGAAGTCACAAAAGAGTCTAAAGTTTTAATAATAAAATTTTTTATTTACACATTTTATAAAGAAGTCCTTGGAAAAATTAATGATCAATCAGCGAATACAAATTGTGAAATTTTACTATTGAAACCCAGAGTCAATGAGTACGTTTACACAGCGCTTTTATTCCGGTTTAACTATAACCGATGTAATAAAACCGGGTGTAAAAGTCCGTGTAAACGGCACTTTACACCCGACATAACTAATCTGGTTAAGGTCTACGGGAATATCATAAGTAAACCGGAATAGAGCAGGAATAAAAATGCGTGTGAACTGCATGGACATAGTTATACTTATTTAGCCAACCTCAAAAAATATAAGTATCTACAGAGTATAGGGCTTTCATCGTAATACACTTCGCATTTTTGAAAAAGCGTCGTCAGTTAAAATATGGTTAAAATACCTGAGATGAAGAGATGGAAAACAAAAGAAACGTGATTTGTGGGACATACATTTTTTGTTGGTACGTTACTTATTCTATGTGTAAACAGCACCGCTTAAAACGGTTTAACTACATCGGTTACAGTAAAACTGGAATTACAGAGAGATTCTTCAAGTGAACCAATAATTAGACGTTTGATTGGTAAATAAGTAATGGGGGGGGGGGGTAGAGGGGAAATATAATTTTTGAGATATTATACTAGGCTTCGAGTGTAAACGTAGTTTTATGTTGCACATCGTACTCCAGTAAAAAACTTTTACATACATGTAATGTTTCAAGCCTATCTTACTACGACTTCCGGAATATACAAATCAACAGATCCGTCCCTGTACTCGAAGCCTACCCTCGACTCCACCCACGCACCACACGTGTTCTTTTCGTAGTTTCGTTTCTTGGCGGCGCCTTATTCTTCTGCCGCTCTATCTCTAACCATTCTGCCACCCCCGGCACTCGCCCTTTTCACTATTGCATCACGGTTGTTCCCACTTGACCCGGCACAACCGGACCTTCACTATTCTTAGTGTAGTTACTAATTACTATTGGAACGTAATATGAATATGTGTATAAGGTAAAATTAAAGCATCTGTTTTTGAAATAATGTATTAAAAGGTATGTAATACATAGAGATAATATAACATAGAGAAAGTAAGGCAGTCGAAAATGATAACTGTCGGTAGAAAGAGAAAGAAGAAATTGTGGACCTCTATCTATCTTTGTCAAACAATGGATGTTTCCATAGAGATGACAGTTGTGTATACATCTGACCATAGAATAGAAAGAGCTAGCATAATTTGCTAGCTTGCAAGCACTTCCAAATGAGGTTTCAAACGTATCTGACAGTTCTCTTTAAGTTTCATGAAATGTTTGACAATTTTCAGTGGTAATATTATGAAAATTATTTTGTACGGTTAAAGTCACCAACTGTGCTACAACTAGTTAAAGTATCACTGCTCTAAATTCCATAGCTAATCCATAGATACAAGTACAGAATTTGAAAGTGCTTGCTAGCTAGCAAATTTGCTAGTTCCTTTAATATACCAGACATTAATTTGTAGTAAAATTGTAGTTTTTTAGTGGTTTTTTATTAACTATTAAAAATAAATTTATTAAATTTTTACCATACAAAATAACTTGACAATTTTTCAATTATAATAATAATAGCCTATGTCCTAACTCAGGATACAAGCTATCTCTCTGCCAAATTTCATCAAAATCGGTTCAGCGGTTTAACCGTGAAAAGGTAACAGAGATACTTTCCCATTTATAATATTAGTATTGATATAAAATATTTATGATAGTAGATATTATATAAAAATATAATATTATTAATAATAATAACTATATAAGTTTCAGTTTTTTATAGTAAATCATTTCTATTATGAAAATGTTAATGTTAAAAGTTCAATTAAGGAAAGTAATTATCTCGAAGAAAATTGGTATTTTATCAACAAACTTATATGAAGGATTAAACCATTAGATACAATACAGTTGGACAATTTATTGGTAAATAAATTAAATACTGAGCAATTTGTATCGTTTTGTAAAAAACGTATCTAATTTATTTATCGAAGTTCCATTTATCAAAATTAGAAAATCGACAATGGCATTCAATTCTAAACGATAAATTTGTTTTAATGTTCCGAGGATTTGTTTATTTATATGTATGTATGTGCTTCTAAAAAATAGTAAACGAATGGAATTTTTTTTAAGTTTTCTTTTTTTAAATTCATAAATAAAAATAGTTTTAAAATAACAACATGATTTTTTAAATCAAAATTGTAAGGGAATATTTTAAAACAAACGTTGTTGACCTATATTATAGGAAATTGGAATCTTCTACAAAAAATATTCTATAAAATTTTAACGTAACATGTACATTGTACCATTCTTGAGATATCTTGAACAAATAACTATTTTGTGATGTCACCCTTCCCCTCACTCATAATTTTGATGATTTTGAAATGAGGCTATCCTCAAGCCAGACCAAACCATCCAACCAAGTTTCATTAATATCGGTTGAGTGGTTCATAAGTTATGCGTGTGGCAAGGATTCAGGGGATAGACAGACAGACAGACACGGAACGAAAAGTGTTTGTCTTGATCTTGACCTGAAACGGAAAGATCAATTTAAAATTTTGAAATCGGAGAACAATTTTTTTGTCTCATTCTAAAACGATCACAAAGCTTCTCGTATCTTTCGATATTGCGAGGAAGCTAAATAATAACTCATATTTTATATTTCATGCTCGTATTTTATACCGAAATCCAGAAATACATTTTGTAAATTTAATTATTTGTATAGAGTAAAATTCATTTTTCAGTACATAGTTTTTTCATCTTATTTTAAGTAGATTCATCCACGTTTTTTCCGCGAAAATTGGTTATTATAGACGCAACGGGAAACATGTTCGGAAAGGACTCTTTTCAAACCGTGCACAATTGTTGTATTGGTTGGTTGTCGAAATGTCTTTTGTGTGTTCTTGTATAGAATTATGTAAATCAGTGCGCGTCTTTGGAAAATATAAAATGTTCGAGTTGTTTCACGTGGACGAGGTTTTTATACCCGGATAACCTTGAGTCTGTTATTTCCTTCAAGGATGTTTTATGTGTTTTTAATGAAACATTGAGCGAGAAATTTTAAAAATAATTGTTTTGGATTAAGCTTCAAATTGACAAATTATTATACCTATAAGTGCAAGTTTTTTTTTGATTAATTGCCTTGTTTTTTATAATTATCATGAACTCATGTTACTAATAAAACTCTTTATTTAATCAATTTAATTACCAAAGTCCGCAAATATAGTTTTTTTTTTAATTATAGCCTTTTATTTTGTTTATGTTTTTTCTCCAGTAATGGCAAAGTTAAAACCAGTGATGGACTAATGATTACAAAATGATAAGTACTACGACACAAAAGATATAAAAGAATAAAATCAGTTACTTGAAAAATGTACTCACGCACGGTTGTTTTAATTTAACTCACGAACACGCACGCTCACGAAACAAGATTTGAAAATCGCTCACGCTCACGTTGTATATAACAACCCTAATAAAAATCTTTACATAAAAACATGTACTTTTTTTTATAAAAAAATTACGACTCATTAATTCTTGAATGTAAGTGCATAAAACCACTAACCTTAATATGTTTTATCATTAAAAAATCTGCATAGCAAGTTGTGTAACAATTAGTTTAACCCTCCCCTACAAATATGCACATATCCTTATCTGAAACATTTATCTTAAAAATGTTCGTAAACTGCGAATCGATATCAGAAATGAAAAAAAACACACCGTGCGTTCCTATAAAAGTACTTCTAAATAAATAATGCCGCAGTTTGATGAGAGAGGTCCTGCGTCAGGATAAATATAGCCTGTCCACAACGTGTCCTGCTCCCAAATAAGGAATTTGTGGCTACTCGATCACCCCACACCCCTTCTAGACGGAGAAAGCGTTTGCCTGTCTTCTACATGTACAAGATTAAAAATTAAAACATCAAAGTTGGCTCTGCATTTCTTGCTTTGGATTGTGCTTTTGTTTAATTATTTATTTATGTTTTAATAAGTACTGGGTACAGTTGTCTTGCAGGTGTAATTATAGGTTGCCGTTTGTATCGATACTTTCGCCATTCAGACGTAAAAGTGTTCAAAGTAGGTATATTATTCGAATTTATACTCTATTTCATTTGAGAGTGCAGTGGTTGCCGTGGTTTTTGACGGTAAAATGCACGATTTGTACCGTCAAAACCCCGGCAACCACTGCTTTCTTGAATGAAATAGAGTATAATAAATTCTTTAATGAAACAAAGGCATTTTTAGGGTTCCGTAGAAAAGTAGGAATCCTTATAGTTTCGCTCTATCCGTCCATCTGTCTGTCTGTCTATAAATATTTTATACCGATTAAGATAAAATTTGGTATATGGATGAAGACTGATATCCCAAAAACAGAAATGGTAAGAATTTTGAAATAAACATTTTTTTGGAACTTCTGAAAAGTATGTTCAAAAATTTTTTTCACTTTCCAATCTTTAGATTTAGATAGGTTTCCTAAAAAGCAACAATAAATGTTATTTGCCCTTTTGATTTAGTCCCGATATATTTGCTTTTAAATGTCGTTACCAGAGCCCCCCCAACTAATCAATTCAAAAAATCTGAAAAAAATTCTATAATGTAGCTTTTAATTAGTATCTACTTTCAATTAACATTATAACGAACACTGTAGCAAAAATAGTTTATGAAAAATGTTGTGTTTCTTATAATTTTTTTTATCAATCGTAGTGTGAACTGTGAATGACTACGGAACCCTATCATGTGCGTGCCCAACACGCACTTCGCCTTTTTGTTTTTATTACAGAATTTCGTTATTTATACACGATAAACGTGTATGTATATTAAAAATTATTACTTATTAGATTTTTTTTTTTTAATGTTATCGTAAAAGTACTTCCATTGTTATAAAAATATAAATTTTAAGAAAGAAAATAATAGTAAAATTTTAGAATTTCGTTTTAAATCAAAAAGATGATTTACATATTTAAAATACCTTTTTTATGAATATAGTTTATTGCTCTAATTATTTAAAAAAAATTGTATCAATACATAAATTTTCTTGGCTGTAATTTATAGAATTAGCATAAAATAATCTCAATATTTTTGTAAGTTAGCTGAAATATAGAACGATTTTTTATTTTCTAAAAATATTAATCAAATATTAAAAAAATCAAGAAAAAAATTGAACACGAGAGACTCATTTATAATGATAAATAAATCTTTTTAAAATTTATTGTAATATATTTTCATTTCGTATATTTACCGATTTGAAAATATATAAATAAATTAATATAACTAAAAATTCGTAAAACTACAGTTCATTTCAACGCTTTAATTTCCACTTTTCCCTCGAAGGGAAAATTTCGAAATGCACAGTGGCTAGGTATGTTCGTTTATTAAAATAAGTGTGTCCCAAACAATGGTTTGCGATCCTCAAGGGAGACATTAAAGGTTTTGATAGGGGTCAAGCAGTAACTAATACAAAAAGTTTAAAATATGCACATATGTATGTACATTCACACGAATATATATTTTTATAATAAATGTGTGTATCACATGATATTGTTCATTTAAAGTACAATTTTAATAATGTTCATAATCAAATGGTAAAGAAACTTAAGGGTTGTTTTAGAGTTTCAGAGTTAATTAATATAAATTCTTGTTTAATATGACTAGGTTGGGAAATTATATAGCTAAGATAACAATGTACAAAAGGAATCCCTTTTATAACTAATGGAAGGCTATTCCTGATTATAAATTCTGAAAATTACTTAAATAATAAAATTTTAAACAATAAATTTTTTTTTTTTTTTATAAATAAATTTCTTGTCAGCTGGATTTCTTCCTCTTCTGACAGCTCCTTCGTGATATTATCCAATCTAATTTTCTTTTTTTTTAAGTTAATTGTAAAACAATATTCAATATGAATATGTATTATGCAATGAAACTATTTTGGGTTATTTAAATACGAAAGTGTGTCTGTCTCTCTGTTTGTTTGTTGCCTTTTAAACCACTTAACCGATCTTGACGAAATTTGGCAGGGAGATAGCTTGCATCCTGAAGAAGGACATATACTACTTTTATTAGATAAAAAATGAGCATGTAAAATGTACGCGCGATCTGTTTTATTGACTATCATAACAGAAATATGTATTACCTAACCTTCTTTCATGGGTTTTATGTCTAACTTCCACGCGAACGAAGTCGCGGATAATAGCTAGTAAGAATTAAAATCAATTTTGTTTGTTACAACTGGGCATGAAAACTACTGTACCGATTTTGATGAGATTTTCACTGTTCGAGTCTAAAACAATTATTTTATTTGAATTGATACAAGCCTGTAATTAAATGCATGTAAAGTCGCTGGGAGTTTCTTGTTTGTCAAAATAAAAAAAAAATTGACAAAAATATATTTAACACGCATATACATATAATAGCAAGAATTACTATAAGTAAAGTTTTCAGGGACTTAAAATTTAAAGAAACCTCTAGTGAGTTAATTTTTTTTGGACCCTGAAAGTTTATAACCCCCTGATCTTTTATATCGCCTATTGTGTTGAAAATAAAACTTACTGATTTTATTTTTTGGATGGGGGGAGGGGGGAAGGTGACATACACTAGAGTGAAAATCGAGAGTGTCACCCCTCTTAGCGACGCCACTGTATAATTCTGGTATATAGATATTCGTGTGCAAACACATCATTAAAAAATAAATGATTTTTTTGTTTTGTTACAATAACCGATAACAATGAAATCAAAGTATTATTTTTTAGCGTGTAAAAGAACAATGTATGTATATAGTTTGTTCGTCCTAATTCTTGCCGGCCCAGTTCAGCAGTTTCTTTGAAACATTGTCTAAGGAAAACTAATTAAACTGTGGTATATACAGTTTAATTTGGTTTTTGAATTTTTGTTCCGTACATAATGGAGTGGTACGAGTTAGAGATAAATGAGCCTTCACTCAATGGCGTGTAGGGATTATACTCCGATGAAAGATCATTATCACTACTGTTGTAAATAAATAACACTTGGATGTAAAAATGGCAGACGTAAATTGTTATGACATTGATAGGGGTAGTCCGGAAAATTATTTATGTTTTAATAATAAGTCATGCTGTGTAGGTATTATGAATTTATAAACCATAACGAATTAAGGTAGTGGCACCAGTCTTGGATATGACCCCAGTAATGGCTATTTTTTTTTATGAAATTTACTGAATTAGAAATTTTTGTTGATATTTGATTACTACCATTTCTGAATATTAATCTATATACCTACATTTAACTGTCTTACAGCGTGATTTGACGACAATCGGCTAATAGGTGTCAAAATGGTCGACATTTAAACTAATTATTAGCATAATTTATTTATTAATTGTTATATTATCATAGCAACTTGTGCTTTACATTGTTTCAAGTTTAACGATTTTTTTTAATATCTCTTGTGTCGTAGTACTTATCATTTTGTAATCATTAGCAAGTGTATATCACTGCGTGCTCATTACTGGTTACATACAAACTATATTTGCGGATTTTGGTAATTAAATTGATTAAATAAAGAGTTACTTGTTTTATTAGTAACATGAGTTCATGAGAATTACAAAAAACAAGCCCATTAGTAAAAAAAAAACGAAAACTTGCTCTTATAGCAGTCATAACTGGAGCCTTTACCATATTTATTGTGTAATATTGATCTGTATATTTGATAACGGAAGTATTTTTTCGTGAATATATCATAGAATAAATGTTTAATGAGTATTTTTGTACAGGGTGACCCATTTTAAATATGTACTGCTAAAAACATTTTATGGTGAGATGCAATCAAAAAACTTTTAGACAGTAAATATAAGGGGGATTAAGACGTACTGAGGTGAATTTTATTCAAGATCATATTTTGGGGAAACTCGATATATATTTTTATTATATGTGAAAAAATAACTGTCTGACTGTCTGTCCGTTAGTGCGCTTATCATTCGATAATCATTTATCCGATTTACGTGTTTGTCCATGTTTTAGTATATATTTTGTTACGTAGGAATAAGCGGTGACGATAACAGTAAATCAAGTCGGAAGAAAGTTTGCCATAAGCACGCTCTAAAAATTGGACAATATAATGTAGTAAAGAACTAAAATAATTTAACTATATTTTTCAGAAATCTGAAACAATAATTTCTTAATTCCACGCGGGCATATCTAGTATACACTAAATACAAAACAAATATACATACCTGAGTAATAATAGCACGCACTGAACGTGTTAATAACAGAGCAGAAACAATAGACAATTACAACAATGCGACACAAAGCATGTGTACATATGTAATTGTTGGTACCATTGGATGATTAAATATTTTTTATTGCATATTCGTATTCTACGTGAAAAAATTAGTATCTTTAGTAGGTAAAATTTTTTCTTAAAAATGCTTTCTTCTCTCGCTGTAAGATTAATCAACGAACTCAAATATCTGAAAAAAGTTGCACCTAATAGCTCAAACTACTTTTAGCATTACCCAGAAACAACAACGTGGACGTAGTAGTTGTACGTTTTCTTTGGGGTGCTTTTTTAATGTGAGTCCCCTTGTCTCTTACATTAAATGACGCGAAGTCACGGATAACAGCTAATATTTTATAAATTTATAAAATACAAAATTACATCTACTTTTTCTTATTATTTTTCATTATACTCAAAATACACATCTTTTATACAGGATGTTTCAGTTTTTACAAACCAGGCAATCTTTTCAATTATGGTTTAACTTGGAGAGCTGAAACAAAGCTCATTTTTATGATTTTTTTCCTTCCATTCAAGTACTTTTTACACATTGTTGGAAAGCTGATTATATGCTGAGTTTAACTGTACTGTAAAATTTCAATTCTGCTATTCAAATCGGAGGTTAGCATTCTTATGAAAGAAATATCATATATCTAATAGGTATTAGTTTAGAAAAATAACAAATGTTGCTTTGACAAAGGTAGGTTACAGTTTGATAAAAATAAACTGTACAATAATTGATATAATATAATACAACTCCATCGTCGATTTAGTTTTTGAAATAAAACGGGAAGAAAATGCGATGTTCACTCTTTTCTCCCAATTTTTAACATACCTGAGTAATAATAGCACGCACTGAACGTGTTAATAACAGAGCAGAAACAATAGACAATTACAACAATGCGACACAAAGCATGCGTACATATGTAATTGTTGGTACCATTGGATGAAGATAGATGGTGTTGGGTGAAGAGACAAAACGTCCCGGTTATCCATCCACCGCCCATGACATATAACCCTAGCGTCTACCCCTACTACTCATACCGCAAGTGTGCGGTGCCGCGACGTCGTTAATATACCCGTCGTGTGTCAGCGCGCTCGGATCTTCTTCGTGAGGTAGTTATTAAATTCCAAGAAACATGATCTACACATGTGTGCCGTTCAGACGCCAATCAGATTAACTCGTTTTTTTGTTATCTATATATATAAAAATGAATGTTCGTTTGTGTGTGACTTATAGACTCCGAAATTACTGAACCGATTTCAATGCGGTTTTCACCAATAGTTAGTTAATTTTTACGAGCAGTATCGTGGCTAATAATATTTTATGAAAATCTAAGATTTAACATCAAAAGATTAAAAAGAATCTTTTGCACAGCGTCTTTTGTTTCTATGATGTCATAGCGAAGAAATGTCATTTATAGAAAAACACAGTAGCCATGGAATATAAGACGCTGAAAACAATTACTATATGTGAATGTCAGTTTGAATCATCATATGTACCTACAAATTATATATCTTTCCAACTTTCCACCATGAGTTTGAATGAAAAAATATGCATTTTACAATATAAATAAACGGATTTTTATAAGTTACAATAAAGAACTTCCAAGAAAGGTACCTATTTATTTATTTTTGATTTTCATACAAATTCTAAGATAAGACCTGGTGTTTCCTGCGAGAAAATATAATTTTACACGATTTTTTCAATAACTACTGAATGGATTTTATTCCGGTTTTCACTAATGGATAGGTTAAGTTTAGGTGTATAATTTGTGGATATTTTGGGTAAATTTCATGAAGCCGGGAAAAACAATTTGTGGTGAACCGTGTGTTGTTAGCATGTTGGGTGGGCATGTTGGGTGGGCATGTTGGGTGGGCATGTCAGGTGGGCAATATTACTTTATGTTTAATTAAATTAATATCCCCGGGTAACACCGGGCCAATGCGCTAGTACTTAATTACTTAATAAACAGAGATATAAATATACTTAACTCATAGACATAGAGAATGGACAGTGAATTCTGTATTAACACAATGGTGTAACATCTGTTCAAAAAGTAAGAGAGAGATGCAATGTAGTTTGGAATATATCTATCTCTTTTTCTAAGAATCTGATTGGTAGCTTATTATAGTTCAGGGTAGTATTTCTGTCCGATATATTTTTGTATATCTATCTTGTAATTTTTGTGCAATAAGTTTTTTATTAGAAAAGTAAATAATAATATAAACAATAAACATACAATTGATCTGATTGAAATTTGCAAAATTATGAACGGATATTCCGGGAAAATAACATTTTTACTACCAAAAATATTAAATATATATTAAAAAATAGTTTTAAATCAATTCCCATGTGGTTGCTTGCTACAAAATGATGAGGTGGATTGCACTTACAAACAGCACATACAAGATTTACTTAACAAAATTTTAAATATTTTTTATTGCATATTCGTATTCTACGTGAAAAAATTAGTATCTTTAGTAGGTAAAATTTTTCTTAAAAATGCTTTCTTCTCTCGGTGGAGAGCACTGTAAGATTAATCAACGAACTCAAATATCTGAAAAAAAATTGCACCTAATAGCTCAAACTACTTTTAGCATTACCCAGAAACAACGTCGTGGACGTAGTAGTTGTATGTTTTCTTTGGGGTGCTTTTTTAATGTGAGTCCCTTTGCCTCTCACATTAAATGACGCGAAGTCAGACAGCTAATATTTTATAAATTTATAAAATACAAAATTACATCTACTTTTTCTTATTATTTTTCATTATACTCAAAATACACATTTTTTTACTGTGACAGTAATATTACTTCAGTAAAATATTTACTTTATCTCAACGGAATTTGTTCATTATCTTTCCAAAGTAATTACATTTTTATATTGACCGAGCTGGTCTTACCTGCGTAAGCTCTCTCTCTCTCTGCCCGCCTCTTTCTCAACAAATATGTTCGTAAAATGTCTCATTTTAAATATACCTTGATTCCATGGCTATCTGCGATAATGGTTTTTGTTGTGTGAAATACGTAATTTATTAAAGCAATATATTTCACCGTTGACAACAATTAGGTTTATGTCAAGCTACATTTGTAAACTTTGTAGGTGGGATTATCATTTAGTGTGGAAGTGTAATGTTAATGAAAAATTGTTGCATAAAAATTCTATTTATTTACAAATTTAAGGTAGGATCCCTGGTTGAAGCATAAAAAATTACGATTTTTTAAACCGCTGTAGTTCAGTCATTTTTCAATTTATCAACTCGGGGTTTTTTTACGTGAAAGTAGACGTAATTTTCTAACTTTTTCCGTCCTTGTTCATGTTTCTATGTATTTTTATCCCCCCTCCCAGAGCCCACAAAAATGAGTAGGTAAACGAGTGGCCACCTAACTCGAGAACGAAAGGTCGTATCGAAAAAAATAAAAATGCATATTGTCAGGAATTACGCCAGGAAGGTCCCCTCGTACGGAAAACTGGAAATATTGAAAATTGTCCGATTGGCGCGAATTTTTCAAAAAAAGTTCAAAAATCACCATTTTTGGCACGGTTTTTCGTTTATTTAAAATATATGTATATACTGCTATTTGAAAGTTAAATTATAATTTTTTTCTGTATGACTCTCTCCGAGAAGTGAGGCTGTAGTCTCGAGCTAGTCTTGTCAGAATTTAAATCGGTCTCAACTCTAAAACTCACAATATTTTATCAACCTTGGAGATTATTGCTTCCTCGCAGTATCGAAGATACGAGAAGCTATGTGATCGTTTCAGATTGAGACAAAAAAAATGTTCTCCGATTTAAAAATTTTAAATTAATCTTTCCGTTTCACGTCAAGGCAAACACTTTTCGTTCCGTGTCTGTCTGTCTGTGTGTCCGTCCGTCCGTCCGTCTCTCCCCTGAATCCTTGTCACACGCATAACTCATGAACTACTGTACCGATATTGTTGAAACTTTGTCGGATGGTTGGGTCTGGCTTGAGGACGGTCTCATTACAAAATCATCAAAATCGTGTGTAAGGAGGAGAGGTGACACCCCAAAATATTTATTTTTTCAAGATATCTCAAGAACTACACATGTCACGTGAAATTTTTATAGAATATTTTTTGTAGAGCATTAAATTTCCTATAATATGGGTCTACAACGTTTGTTGTAAAATGCCTTGAGAAAAATTTCGAGCTAATATTTTTTAGTAAAATTGTATAAAAATTAAATGGTTAACCAATTCCAAGCAATTTATCTCAACATTATCGGTTTTTATTTAAATTGTTCAATAATGAACTACCTTTGGTGAATTTAGCACGAGAAAGCACTGTGCATTTACTTGGCAGATGTTTTTTTTTATAAAGATCCTAAAGGGAAGTAAACGTTATAAAATCATCGAACCTGAATTTTTTTCATGTGTCAGGAAACCCAGTTTTTTTCTTCAAATCAAACTCAAGACGTGTCACACACACACACACATATATATACAAAAGCATGTATAAAGACGGGCTAAAATTGACACCCGAGAAAATAGCAGTAGACAGCTTTGTAAAAGGGAAGATGTACGTGCACTCGGTGTTGCATCTGTCCTTCCTTGTCGCACCCGGAGTGTAATGAAATGTTCTCTCCAACAAACGACAATGCAGAATTTCCCGTACGAATTTAGATAGCGCGGCTGTTTGGAAAAACCTGCTCCGGCGGCAGAGCGGCTCTACAACATGCCATATTTGTGCTGTTATGATTACCAGTGGGGGTGTATATACACACAGTCTGTGTGTGTGTGTGGCTTTATGGAATTCTGTTGTTGAAATGAATGTATGTGTGTGCATATGGATTCAATGGGTTTTACTGTACGGAAAATTCTTTTATACAGTATGTTTCAGTTTTTACAAACCAGGCAATCTTTTCAATTATGGTTTAACTTGGAGAGCTGAAACAAAGCTCATTTTTATATTTTTTTTCCTTTCATTCTAGTACTTTTTACACATTGTTGGAAAGCTGATTATATGCTGAGTTTAACTGTACTGTAAAATTTAAATTCTGCTATTCAAATCGGAGGTTAGCATTTTTATGAAAAAAATATCATATATCTAATAGGTAGTAGTTAAGAAAAATAACAAATTTTGCTTTGACAAAGGTAGGTTACGGTTTGATAAAAATAAATTGTACAATAATTATTATAATGTAATACAAAATACAACCCTATCGTCGATTTAGTTTTTGAAATAAATCGAAAAACGGGGAGAAAACACGATGTTCACTTTTTATCCATTTTTAAGGGTGAAACCCTACCCCTAACGCGGGCGCGTTATTTTTTTCGTTTTCAGCAGCTCAAAATCTATAGGAATCAAGCTTAAGGAAGTTGGGGACTTACTTTTGAGGGGCAGGCAGTGAGGTAAGCGGTAAGACGCAGTGTTCGCTGTTGCCAAAATTACTTGTCTTTCTCACTTGCACTCATGTATTTGTCATTTTACAATGCCAGCGTTGTTGTCATGTTACGCATTAGTTTCAAATATTTATCCTACATCATTTCACATATTTTTCGAGTTTCTATTAACAATCTATTTTCATCAAATTCTTAAAAACGAGTTGGTAAAAAAATCTGAAATTTCAGTATTTCATTCATTTTGAGTGTTTAAATAATTGTAAGAACTTTCAACTTATTCCTACTGGTTTGACGTAACTACCCAACCTCCTTAACATTGCTGTACCGGAAAATATCCCATTATCGGGTTCCAAAACTCAATATAATTAAAATTATGCATAGGTATATAAATAAAATAAATATAAATATATACAACTCAAACAGAAAAACAAATAAACTTAAAATAATAAATCTCAAATAATAAAAAAATAATTTGTAGCTTCACTTATAAGATTTGTGTCAAAAAAGAAAACTTCATACAAGAAAAGTAGTTAAGTTTATTGTAAATAGAACAATAAATCATTTCTATCATTTCATTCTGCAACAAGATATAGAAAAGAAAAGAAAAATCAAATTCTTGTATTTCGCGTGTGCACGGATTTAGTTTTCGAGATAAACACCTGGAGTATTAAAAATAGTAAACTACTTTCCATTATAGAGGCGACGGATTATAGCAAAACAAAGAAAGACTCCTGTATACATACCCACAGATTTATGTCTCACTTGTAAAATAAGATACGCAGTTCATTACAAGCACAAAGAACAACGTCTAGGTAATATACAGGTTACACTCTAACAGAATATGCAAGCTATGTGCCCATACCGTACCGAAGTTTCTGAAACAGTGGGGATGCTGAAATAGTTGGAATAGAACAATACTTTGTTACCGTTTGTCTTTATAAATTACGTGAATTTCACTGTGGTTTCAACAAATTTTCAAAATCGGGGAATATTTGAGCGACTGACTGCTCTAATAACATGACAACTGACAATGATTGTCTCTTTTATTTGTATCAGAATTTTTTTTTTTTTCTTAACACACTTTTCATTTTTTATATTTTATAAGAAAATATCAAATTAATCAATTAAACAGAGTATAAAACTTCAAGCAGTGGCGTTACAAAGATATTTTAAGGATTTTGTTTGGTTCATCAGTATATAAAAACACTTTTATTCTAGATTTCCCCATTTACAGTGCTTTTGATTACACAAACACCTGGGGTAGGGTGGAGGGGAAGGGTAGTAAAAAACAAAAATACATATATATTCATGTAGGTATATTTTTTATAATTTCAACAAAGCGTTTTAAAACTGAAAAAATTTCCTAAAAAATGGATACCATGAAATTTTGGAAAAAAAATTAAATATCCCAGTGGGTAACTTTCAAAATTGCAAAACAATATAGTTATTTTTTATTAAACCGCGGTTTAGTCATAAAAAAGTTTAATAACACAAAAATACTCCTGAATTTGAAAAGAATATAAAATCTCCTTCAATTTTCATACCCTATTAGTAAAAAAAAGATCATATTTGACCTATTGGCACTAAAATGAGCAATTTTTTCGAAAAATTTAGGTGATCTTTTAATTTTTTCCTACCTGACCCTGGGGAGAGGGGGGGGGGGGGGGTAAAAATCACACAGCTTCTCGTATCTTCGATATTGCAAAGGAGCAATTATTTATTTTCGGTTTTAATAGTGAAATCAACGGCATTCTTTTTTACGAAATATGTGTAAAATATTATTAGACAATAATAACATGTTTGTGGTTTCTGGAAGAAGTAATTTACAAGTAACGTTCTAGGAATATGCAAGCGAAATACTTCTTCAGGTTACTTGAAACAATGGCATATATAGGTACTACGTGAGAATAGAACATTTCAGATGAAATTGAGAATTTGTTGTGTGCTACAAAAACTATCCATCTTGTATTTGTACACATTATTTTTACAAACATTAACAGTTGGGGTCGATCCAGACTATCGTGCCGGTCTCGCTCTAGTCAAATATTCAGTATAGTAATACCGAGCGATATCTATAGTGTGAATGATTTCATTGTTTATTGTATTATGAATAATGTATAATGAAATCATTCACACTATAGATATCGCTCGGTATTACTATACTGAATATATTGATCGAACCAAAACCGGCTCGATAGTCTGGATTGACCCTTAAAGTATTAATGTAATGTCTGGTATTTCTTTGAAAGTAATATTTGTAAAGTAATTATTATTTTATTTATATTTAATTTATTATTATTTATTTATATTTAAAAAAAAGTTGGGGTCTGTAGGATCGCGCCAAGCTGAGATATTAACTATTCAATTTATTTGTTAATATATTGATTTCATTTGTTAATAAGAGAGGAAGAGGGTCTCGACGGTCTTAGGGCATTTGATAATATTAAAGTTAATGATGTACATATGTTAAGCTATATTTTAGAAAAAGTTGGGGTCTGTAGGATCGCGCCAAGCTGAGATATTAACTATTCAATTTATTTGTTAATATATCGATTTCATTTGTTAATAAGAGAGGAAGAGGGTCTCGATGGTCTTAGGGCATTTGATAATCTTAAAGTTAATGATGTAAGCTATATTTAAAAAAAAGTTAGGGTCTGTAGGATCGCGCCAAGCTGAGATATTAACTATTCTTGTTTTTATCAATTTTAATTGACATATTCAGTGATTTTTTAATAGGGGGAGAGAAGGCGGAAAAATAAATTTCGCCCAGGGTGCCAGACTTTCTAAGGCCGGTTCTGGATGTCAGTACCTTAGTACATTATATATACGCCACAATACATTTCATAGCTATTTAATACTTGTGTCACGGAATATACTGAATGCATATTTATTGCCAGAACAGTAAACCACAGTGCATTTATGATGGCGAGGGAAGACAAATCGTGCAGAACTACATCTTGTAAAACGCTGACTCTCCCGACCACTGCCTACCCAATGTTTGTATTATTTATTAAACACACTACCCCTTAGTATATATAGAATGCACAAATACATCTCTGATTTGAAATTCAGATGTACATATGTACGTAGGTATGTGAATGAAATATTATATGTATCATTTGTCTGTCATTGCTGTATATATTTGTTCTGGTATGATTTATGTTAAAGCCCCTCTCTGTCCCCTGTCAATCTTATTTGACACTTTTCGGTGTGAATTATTTTATTTTGTTTATTGTAGGTATATTTTATATCAAAAACCGGAAATTCAACCATTACATTTTCTTGAATCTCGTGCTATTTTTGATTTACGTACTAAATAAATTATAACAACAACATAACGATATGATGGGAGGTTGCTTCTATGCCTGACAGGGCAGGATTGAACAAACAGTACGGCAGGGTTAAGTGGGGTAGGTAATATTTATAATAGATTCAAAATGGTTGGTTATATTTTCATAGTATAGCCAAATGAATAGTTTTACTTATTAATCGTAAATATTAATTTATTAAATAAACTCGATGTTCTTATTTTTATAAATGAAAATTATAAAGTGAAGTGAAAGTTATCTAAACCGAGATATAAGAATGGTTAAAAAAAACGGTCGCTTAAGAAAACGCTCACTTCATGAAAAATGTATGGTTTCATCAAATATTGGTCGTATATGAGAAAGAAGGGGTCGATTCGACAAGTTTCACCGTCTATTTTTCAGAAAGAAAAAAAATCGTTCAATACTGTATTTATGTATTTTCTTTGATTTTAATATTTATTTCTTTTGTTATTTTAACTAACTGGAAAAATTAATATAAATATATTTTATCATGTACACTGTACATATAGTGGGTGAATTAGAAATGTTGTATATATTAGGACGTGTCATTGGTTCATTTTGAAATGCCAAACAAACTGATAGTTTTTAAATTAGTCAATAGTGTTTTGTTTTCAATTTTAAATAAATTATAAATTTATCATCCTAGATAGATAAAATTATAATAATATTTTTAAAAGATATAGAAAACAAAACACTATTGCCTAATTTAAAATTTATCAGTTTGTTTCGTGGCGGCATTTCGAAATGCACCAATCACGTCCTTATATTTGTAATTGAAATAAACTGTAACATATATTGTACAGTTAAACAATATGTATGTATATGAGTACGAACAGTTTCAGTTTCACCATAGTTGTTATCTCCATTTTCAAGGTAATGAAATAAAATAATTATATTAAAAACGGTCGCCTGGCGTGTCCCGGAAATCCTCGCGCCTTCCGGTACTCAGACCTAATGTTTTCACCGATAAACAAGATAAATAGCCGAAAGACGGCAAAATAATTAGCAAACTTTTCCCGCTCGTAATCTTAACGATAAACTTCGGCGATCAGTTAACCTACAACTTACGATCAAGTTATCTACACGATGGTAAACAACAGTCTCCCTCGAGGCCTGGAATCGATCCCGCACTGAGATGGGCTCGCGTGATTGCTTGTGAGGGATTGTTCTCAACGTGGACCGGTTATTACATTTAATTGTGCGTCATCATGCATCACTTTTGTTACGTGGAAAAAATCATCGAAATTTTAAACTCATGCGGAGATAAGCGACTAACTGTAGTATAAAATATATGTCGTGGGAGCTACGGGACTTTCTTATATGTAATCCTGACAGCGGTTTAGCCGTGAACAGGTAATAAATAGACAGACTGAGAGATACACTTTCGCATTTATAATATAAGTCTCGACTCCTATGTAAGATAAGGGGTTGTTTTGTCCCCCTAATAACCCCTCTTCCGTAGTATTTTTCCCGTCAGATCGAATGTAACCAATTACATCGCTTCATGTGCATCAGGGGGTGAAATATTTAATATTTCTTATTTTTAGTTTTCTTTCATTATATATAAAATCGTAAATATCTCGTGGTGCAAGCTATCTCACTGCCAAATTTCATCAAGATCGATTCAGCGGTTTAGCCGTGAAAAGGTAACAAATAGACAGAGAGACAGACAGACACACTTTCGCATTTATAATATTAGTATAGATTTTCAATGCTATGTTTGATAAAACACCAGTCAAAGTGGATGACGTCACGGCTACGTAAACGTCATTTTCGTTTCATTAATATCTGCACTGTTTATAAATTATTTTGTGGTTTTAAATTATCAATTTGCTCAGTTTTGTATTACCAAAAGTAAAACCGAGAAACAAGGATTTATTATAGTTGACAAGGAGTGTTTACATAGGTGTGACGTCAAAAATGCGCCATGACACCTGCGAGCGTTTTAGCGTCAAATTCAAAATTAGTTTTAAAAGGGCCAATTTTTGTGATTAAACCTTTATTTTCTGCAGAAATAAGCATTTTTTTTGGAAATAAGAGACACGTAAGATCATCATAAAATATTTTTTTTAAATTAGGCATGATGCCTATTGTCACGGTGTAAGTGTGCAGTTTATAAAGCATAGCATTACATTAATGAATTGTTATAATACGCACGTACGAATACCGTTACGAAAACGCAGAAAAATAACTACTGTTAAAACAGCACGAGTCGATTTTCTCAACCGGCTCCGTTCTCGTGATTGCTTTTGAGGAATTGTTCTCAGCACCGGGCGGTGGTTATTAGATTTAACTGCGTAAGTCTGGCACACAGCCATCTCGATGATGTGCCTTGGATAGAATGCAGTTTTATTACTTCGTGAAACTTGGCGGTGTAAATTTGAAACTCCCTTATGGTTTACCGTTTGCAACTTCCAGTATTGCGTTTTAAACATTATTTATCGTTCGTATCGTAATAATAAAAGGTCACAGTATATTTGGTTTTATTAGCTCAATTTTCTATCAGATTTAATTCGGAAATTTTATCTTTGGAGAGTTATTGAAGTGAAACTTCTTTAACGAGCTAGTGAATTGAAATGATTATATTTATACACTGCATGTCACAACTAGTAGGACACTTTTTAAATGTAACACAGTTTTGTTAAAAATTGTCATATTAATATGAAAATTCAGAAAAATCATTAATGTGGCGTTGTTTCAAAGCCCAACTTTGTGCGTGCTTTGATAGCGGATGTACAACCCTTGGAAAGTGGCAATTTCAAGTATTGAAAAAAAAGTTTAAAAACTGTTAATTCCAAGGTAACGATAAAATTCACATTAATTTTTATATGTAGAACTTATTTGAACCCTTAAGGTATAAAGTATTTTTTTTAATTAAGTTGTTAGAATTAAATATAAATTTACAATTTCAATTTGTATGGTTAAGAGAAACAAAAGAAGTTATATCAAATTGTCTAGGAAATAAATTTTAAAAATCAAAATTCACAAGCTATAACATATCAAAAAAAAAGAATACATTTTTTTCCAATTACCTATATTGTCTACTTCAATAAAAATCACTTGAGTTGTATATTTGAAATAAAACTCCGCCTGTAAAAATTGGTAATATATTACAATCCATTTTCCGGGTACGAGATACGTTTAATTTATAAATGCAAAAGGCTTTTATATTCTGTACTGGATGCAGTACGCTTCAAAAGTTTCATTCGAAACCATTCATAACGATTACGTATTAAATTTTCCAGCATAAACGGGCAGACTGTTGTAGCCTGGAACGGGTTGGAGGGGGCGGGGAGAATTCAACGCGATTTAATTTTCCCAGATATCTTTTTCGCTATACAGACATATATATATATATATATATAGTTATATGGTATGTTACCATTTTTCCGGAAATTATTTTAATTTATAAACGGTGCTTGTTTTTGTAATTGCAGTAAAACCTTTACTAAAATGTACATTAAAATGCTTTATTTTCTACTTAGTTTTTTGGTAAATTAATGTGTTTTGGTTGTTTTATAAAGCGATTAATTCAAAAAGGAAAATATAAGGCATTTTAAGTATTGCAGGTACAGTTAAATTGGATCTGCAAATTTTGCAATTTTTTAAAGTGAAATGGAATTACTTCAATATGTTTTAAAATACGACAGGTTTTCAAGATGAAACTACTATTTTTATGATTCTTATTTTACTCTGAATACCTATTATTAGATTTCCTTACCCATATCAGAATTAAAATATGGGTATGAAGAACTTTCCACGTTTCATAATGGTATATATTTACAATATTAACTTTTTTTTAAATTAAAGTTACAAGTAATAACAATTTTAATTTCCTTCAAGACGAAAAATATTATTAAAAAAGTATTTCGATAGATAAAAGTAGATGTGATACGAGCCTTACGAGGCCCCCAGTTAGCACCTGTTTATAAGTACGGATCTGATAACAGTTTTTATAGAATTTATGTAGCTCAAATTAAATTTACATTTTCTTGTACAAAAAAGGTCCAACACATGTAATATAATACAAATGATACATACAACAAGCGATCTGGATTTAAAAATGAACACACAAAGAACTGTCTTGTGTCAGTTACAAATGGAAAAGCCAACAGCATGGCTGTGTCTATAGAGTGGATGAAGATTTATTATCTGCCACACGAGTAAAACTCATACTAAAAATGTTAGTTTTAACGATATGTTCGTATATTCCTCACAACTTGTACATGCTGCTGTTTGAAAAGTGTTAGGATTGTGTAAATACAATACATAATATCTTATTCTGCGATGATGGATAATTGCAAAGTAAACGACCAAGTAGGTAATATGTAAGAAGGAGTCTCCGGGTTTGCACACTGGATCTCCGGGCTCCGGGTTTGGGTGCAATTTCTCCGGGTTTTGTAAAAAATGATAACGACTAAAAAAAAGGTCATCAAAAATAAAGCAGGGGACACAAAAGTGCAGATTATGGTAAAAAAAATTATGAAAATAAAAATAAAAAGATTTACATCTCAGGGTTTACCAAAACTAAAATCTGGTCACCCTATATGTAAGTCAGGGCTGACCAACCCGCGGCCCGCGGTCACATATGAACAAATAATGTTTTTATAATGTTTATTTTAAGTATCGGGTGTTTCAGAATGACTAAGATTGGTTTTAATTTCCCGTTGTTTACTTTAAAATTTTGTTCTATTTATGTGACTTAATTAACTAATCACTTTAATTGATAATTTTGTTTTATATGTAATATAATACAAAATTAGAATTTGAAGTAAGGTGCAGTGGGGTAAGTGCAGACCGGTTTTTGCATAGTTGGACTTTGAACTCATATATTTTCAATCTGTTATATAAATACTTAATATTTTCAGAATCAAATGATTGGTGCAGTTATTACTGACTCTTTTAAATTGAATAGGACGCCAATTTTCTTTGTATATTTGCATTATGATAGGTAATTGTAAAAAATGTCAACTACAGTGCACTTGCCCCATTTTCGGGGCAAGTGCATTACCGGTAGTTAAAAACGCTTTGAAGCATTTCATATGGGGCTATGGGGCAAGAGCAGAATTGTGAATACACCTAGTATAAAATGTTTTTTACCGCATCAAGATACGTTGTTTAGTTTTGGAGTAGTGAACTTTTTAAACAAGTTGGTATTAACTTTTAGTAGTTCACTACATATTAGCTATTACAATTTCATTCGTATTATAATAAAAACAACCCATTAATGCACTTGCCCCGTTTCAACACTTACCCCACTACACCTTATTTAGTATTTTTGTAAATAAATAAAATCATTATTTATGAAAAAATAGAATAGTTTAAAATAAAAAGGGGTATGAGTGGTTTTAAATAAAACATTACACAAAGATCTATTAAGTCAATAAAAATGTCGGAATAAGAAATAGCGAAGAATACATAGTAGAAATACATATATCAATCCACATTTAGATAATAAATTACACCATCTTAAATTATTTAACAATTAGTTCGTTCGCCAGTCTACAGAAACTACTGCTCGACTACTTAGGAAAGCCGTAGCATTAACTTATCTCTTTAAATAATAATTTAATGAAACAATTTACGAGAAATTATAGAAAATTCAGGAGCAATTCCAACGTTTTCATAATTAATGCGGGCTCTATGCGTCCGAGAATTCTATATACATATAGTCAGCTGTTCAAAAAGTACTCGAGCAACTAAGGCTCTCGATAATTAATTTTAATATTAAATAGTTTACCTTGTCACTTTTATATTTAGTGATTTTATGACTTTTTTTCACTTAATGATTTTTCTCGATTTATGAAATATTATTAACATATTAGGGTATGTTTTCTAATATAATTTTTAATAACACCTTTATATACAATGGTTCTCATTTTTTTCAGGTAACGACATGACATATAATAACAACTTTACTCATAGACATAGAGAATGGACCACGCATCTGACTCGAAAACAGAGTCGTGTCAAAAGAAAGAGATAGAAACAGGTTTGGAATATACTTGTCCTTTTTTTAAACAGGAGTGTAACTATTTCATTCTTGGCCCCGAACATTAAAAATATTCATAGATATATATATATATAAAGAGGTTAAAAAACAAGAAATAATTCACGTTATTAAAAAATTTTATTTAAAAAAAATAATTATTTTTGGTAGCAAAAATGTTATTTTCCCGGAATATCCGTTCATAATTTTGCAAATTTCTATCAGATCAATTGATGTTTTTTTTTTAAATATCCTCGATGAAATATGAACCATTATAGTATGTTTATTGTTTATATTATTTACTTTTCTAAAAAAAAAACTTATTGCACAAAAATCACAAGATAGATATACAAAAATATATCGGACAGAAATACTACCCTGAACTATAATGAGCTACCAATCAGATTCTTAGAAAAAGAGATAGATATATTCCAAACTACACTGCATCTCTCTCTCCCTTTTTGAACAGATGTTACACCATTGTGTTAATACAGAATGCACTGTCCATTTTCTATGTGTATGACTTTACTGATATTTTTTCATTGATTTGCTCTAGACCGAAAATATGAAAGAATTTTTAAAAATTTTCATGGGTTGTTAGAAATAATCACGATAAATATAAATTTACAATTTCAATAAAATCAAATGATTTTATTGACAATGTTTTTTCTGAATTTTCATATTAATATGACAATTTTTAACAAAACTGTGTTACATTGAAAAAGTGTCCCACTAGTGTATATTCAAAATTTGAATCACTCGAAATATGTTGGATAAAATAATAAACCTTCCCCGATATCTGATAGATTTTCCAATACATGAACGATTGTACAATTTGCCAATAACTTCCCGCCGCGTAATCATCTCGTAAACATCCAATTGAACCTGCATATAAACAGCTTCGATAACGTGGAAGGATGAACCGCACCATCCGGATCAATACGGCCATGGCTATAATGGGCTTGCCAAACGCACACCGATTGTTTTAATACATTTTTTGGAATGATACTGCTTGTTGTTTCATATATTTTTTACTCACGAACTCACGACTAGTCACGTTCATGACAAAATATAATATATTATGTTATAAATTAACTTTTGTATGTATTTGAGTTGATATTTCTATGAAAAGTTGAAATTTTTCCATGAAATTTCTATGAAAAGTAAAATTAGAACCATGAAATTTGACTAAAATATTTCGAGTTTTAGATATCGTTAGAAGTATGTTTTTTATATAGGAAATGAAGTGAAAAGTTGAATGATTCAAACCGCAGATCTGTATCTCAAACCGTTCTCGAGATATGGCCAATCAAAGTTTCAATTTTTTCGAAATTGAGGAGAAAAATAGCCGTAACTTTTGAACGCGTGGTCGGAATAGATTTTAGTTGACGGATTTGAAATCAGCGTGTTAAAATCTATATAATGACATGTATAATACTTTAAAACAAGATAAAAAAATGTTAACCAAAAATTGACATTTTTTCGATTTTTTGGCAAATTTTTTTTTGTCGAGTTTTGAAGTATTATACATGTCATTATATAGATTTTGACACGCTAATTTCAAATCTGTCAACTAAAATTAATTCCGACTACTTGTTCAAAAGTTATAGCCATTTTTTCTCAAAATTTTGAAAAAACTGAAACTTTAAGAGGCCATATATCAAGGATGGTTTAAGATACAGACCTGCGGTTTGAAAATTTCAACTTTTCACATCATTTTCTATATAAAAAACATACTTGTAACGATATACGCGTTTTAATTTTATAAAAAAAATATTCGACAAACAAATAAAAGATAAAATAAAATTAATGGGACATAAATTATATAAGTATAAGAATATTCTCTACAATATGTATCTAATGAATTTATTTTAAACATAATTACTAAACCGTAAACTCATGTTTACTCTTGTCAATTTTTAAATTTTCGAGAATTTTTTTTTTATTAAGCAGTATAATCGAATCTTGGCTTTAGGGCTCTTCTAAAAGTGCACTTTTAGAAAAGTCCTGTAGATGTCCACTCCAATGTGTGACGAAACGTTGGCCGATAACACTACCAAATCAACGCGGCTTACACCCAGAAACCAAGCAGGATAATTGTTTCCTTATATTGTTTCATGCACTATCCTTGTATTATGTAATTTCCTATATTGAATTCACCTGAACAAGTAAAATAATACTGACTGTTTTCGTAGTGAGTTATATTGCGCAAACAAAGCCACAAATATTGGCAGGTGAGTGTAACACCACTGGTGATTTGTACAGTGTTAGTGAGACGATGGACTGCTAGCCGCACTCGTTCGGCCGAATCTAATCGCGTCCGACTGATCTGGACCGCGAATTATTGTCGCTCTGACGTCACAACGCTGTTTTGTGGTTCGATGCAGTAAAGAGTTATTGATATTTGATATCCTGTATTGGTTTATTGATAATAAAACGATCAATGCCCGAAATAAAAATATTGTGTGAGATGGATAAAACTGTAATGTTTTTGGGAAGGTTTTTAGGGTTCCGTAGAAAACTAGGAACCCTTATAGTTTCGCTCTGTCCATCCGTCTGTCGGTCTATATAAATTTTATACCGATTAAAATGAAATTTAGTATACGGACATAGATTAATAACCCAAAAACAAAAATTATGAAATTTTTGAAAAAAAAGTATTTTTTGGACCTCCTTCCTATATACTGAAAAGTATATACAATTTTTTTTCACTTATCCATTGAGTGGGGTCCTAAACTGCAACAAAAAATGTTAGGATCTTTTGATTTTAACCCTTCAGTCACGATATATTTGCGTTCAAAGTCGTTATTAGAGCGTCCCCACCTTTATTTTCTAAACTATCGATTCAAAAAATCTGAAAAAATCGAGAATGTAGCTTTTAATTAGTGCTTTCAATGAAAATTAAAAAAAATTAAATACTGTCAAAAAAAATTTTAGACCCCTCCCATAGACTGAAAAGTGTAGTCACATTTTTTTTCACCTACTTGATAGTATTTTAGCAAATTTTAAGTTTAAAAACATCCGTATGGAGAACCATACATCTTTTTAAATAATTTATTAAATATATATTTTTTTAAATATTTTATTTATATAACCTATTACTATGAATATAAATATCGTAATACATAGAAAAACATATATACTTACGACGGTTACAGCTGTTATTGCCATTTGTATATAAATATTAGTTTTCTAATGTCCTAATGTCAAAAACATAATACACATTCGTAGAACATAAATTAATGACGTATTAATTAGTATTTAAAATTCAAATTTTAAGGGTGTTTTTCACCTCTTCAATGGCTGTTTAGGCACGTATAAATAATATATGTCCCTTAGATTCAATTGAACTGCAAATGTACCAAATTTTATTAAAATTAGTGAGATAATACTCGCAATGTTTACTTTTTAGACGAAAAAAGTTACAAAATTTCTAATATTTCCAAAACCCTGTCTGGAGTACTCACCGAGACAAACATTTTCCCAAAAAAAATTCAGATCGGTACATTTTTACAGTAGTTATCGTGAACAAAAGAAAATTCTACATCCGCGTAGACACACAGACACACGGACACACATTAAGTTAGTACATTTAGAATCTGTCATTATCTCGGACACGATTTTTCGACGGTATTAAAATACTTCCATTTCTTTCAGAACATGGAAGTAATATACTATTTAAAAACATAGGTTACAAAAAACAAAAACAAATTGGTTTTTTAAACAGAAATACTTATAAAATAAATTAGAAAGCTGGGTTAACCTAATGTTTATTTTGTTCTGCATTTGCATTAAATCTACACAATAGTTCGCTAATGACACACAAGTTCACTCCAACAGTTTAATTTGTAGAAGTTAACAAAAATCCGTACGAAAAACAGTACTTTAACTCTAAAAAAACTGCTAACTTCAATCTCCCAAACTGAAACGCGAAATACCCTCTCTCTTCTTTAATAAACGCATGCCATATAACCATTATTGCCACGTTGATAAAGAGCGATGATACCGCATAGTTATCATACGAATACTACCGGTTAAACGTCGGACAAGTTCTAGCTGGTGTAACGGATAAACGAGGGACCCCGCAGCGGATTTAGGACCGCAAACACGCGTACGGTAATTTGCGGTTCACTTTCCGCGCCCGTTTGTAACTCAAACTGCTCAACTCAACAACACTTGAATAAATTCATGTGCTGTAGTATATTCTACTTGTTCATGTACTTTGTCTGTGTGTTTGTAGACTTTATAGGAGTGTACAGTTTACGTAAGGCGCTATTATACATGGTGTTACCCGGGTTAAAGTCTACAAAATCATAGTGACGTAAAATATTCAACATGCCCACGACACGAATTCTTTTTTACCCAAAATATCCACAAATGATGTACCTAAACGTAACCTATCCATTAGTGAAAACCGGAATAAAATCCGTTTAGTAGTTATTGAGAAAATCATGTAAAATTATATTTTCAAACTCCCAGGAAACACCAGGTCTTGTCTTAGAATTTGTATGAATATCAAAAATAAATAAATAAGTAGGTAAGCAACAAAGATATTTTTAAAAAGCACATTTAACCCATTAATGCCCAAAAGGGATGTTTTCAAAAATTATAAGAAATGTTTGGTTGATATGTTATACATAGTTTTGGGGGCCCAAGTTCCTCAATTTTTAATGTTGCGCTGACGCACTCTTGGGCGTTAATGGGTTAAACAACTCTAATAAAAAAAATTGCGCGATTCCGCGATAACGGTAAATTTCTGTTACTTATCACCCCTTTCTTAGAGGTGTGACAGACACTTCCGGCAAGAGAGGGTTTGTCATATCTAATTTTTCTAAAAGAGAATATCATCTTTTATATGTATTATAAAATTTATTCAATTCCGCGTAACGGCAATTTTTTTTTAATAATAATTAATTTAATTAAACACCCTTTCGGCAGGTTTTGCGCCATCATACCGCTCTTATTTTGTTTGTATGCTCTTTAACTGTCACTTAATATAAAACTTATTTAAATCCGCGTGAACGGTACATTTACTGTTACCGGCTCCCGGTCTATAATATTTTTTGTCTCGTCCGCAGCTTTTGTTTTTTAATTTATTTAACATTTAGTTCGAAATCAATTCTTTAAATAGTAAATACATTATTATTCTATTCACGTACGAAATATTTAGTTTCTCTTTAATCAGTAGAAAACTATCTGAAAAAGTTTAACAAGAGCTGTTTCAGTTCGGCGGGAACATTGATAAAAAACGCAAATGCTGTAGTTTGTTCTTAACTAAAAGTAGTTAAGCCACTACGTGCTTTATAGCGTTACATTAAGGCGGGATAGATCTAGACATCTGATTTGTGCTTCAAATTGTTTCTTTGAAAAAAAGTGTATGTGTTTACTGAAAATTTGCATTCATATGAAAATGAGTTTCAAATAAAAATGTAAAAAAAGATTTTACTAGAATATTTTCAGCTATTACATTTAATATAGAAATGACACTTATGTGAAAAATATGTTTTGTTTATATTTTTATAATTTAATAAATATATAACTTTCTGCCGCCTTTCAGATCTATTTTAGTTAAGTAACCATTATATTGTATAATGTTCCATTTTTAAGTTAATTTTGTTACCATTCTTAAAATTTCATTCCATTTAAATTTAGAGAAGATATGAACACCATATTTTTTTATTATAGAAACATTTACAATAAAATTCCGAAGAAACGTTATTTATAAACATGTTTTCCTGAATTTTCAACAAAGCTAGTGTCACAAAATACGCCTGTCATATCAAAGATATAATTTTATTTAAACATTTAATTTTTTCTCCAATTGCTTCTGGCAACTTCTTTCTTCATTCTTTGTCTTAAAGTAGAGGGGTAAAGTTGACAGTAATGTCAAAAGACATCTGTCAAAGGAAGGTGTAAAAATTCTATCCCCGTATTTCAAACATAAATTTAGTTAGGGAACTGTTTTATAAATGTTATCTTTCATTTTGTTTGACATACATATTACAACTACTGTATTTCTTGCAGGTACCTACTAATTATCTGAAGCTATACATATTTAAATGATGTTCTTCAATCAATTGTCAATATTACCGTGTATGTTGATTTTTAACCTACTTAAAAAAAGAGGAGTTTCTCAATTCAATCGATACATATTTTTTATGTATGTTCAGGCATAACTCCGACAAATGTGCAACGATTTGGATATTTTTTTGTTTGTTCGAAAGAGTATAATCCCGAGATAGTCCCATTTAAATTTTATCAAAATCTGACCATGGACTTCAAAAAAGAAGGGGGTTTTAAATTTTTCTGTATATATATTTTCTTTGTATTTATAATTTTGGGCATAACTCCGACATATAGGCACCTATTTGGACGTTTTTTTGTTTTTTCGAAAGATTATATTCCCGAGATGGTCCCATTTAAATTTTATCAGGATCTGAATTTCTTAGATACGTGACTCAAATGGAAAAAATAAAAAACTTGAAATATAAAAATAAAACCGAAAAAAATCCTACTAAAATTGAAAAGTATATAACAATAAACCCTCCAAATTTCATTTAATTGCTTTTTTTATTATATTAAAAAAAATCTTAAAAATGTCTCATTTTGCACAGTGTCGATTAGATATAACCCCTTAAGTGGCGGTTATTTTAGTTAAAAAAGTGTTCAACATTGAAAATAAAATGTATTTATTACATAATATTAAATACATTATTAAAATACATTACATAACATACCATTATGAATTAGAAATTCCATAAACATCAACAAACATTCTTATCTGCTCATATTTCCTCACAAGTACATACAATGCAAAATATCCTTTAGAATTCGAGGACATTCCAGTCGCGAAACCTCTTTGTCGACCGACATTGTAGGCAAGGGCGTACGTTATCCTATACCCAGGATAAACATCCGTGAATGTAATACTTTGGTCTTCTGGTGCCCAGTCGTTTGTTAATAATCTCTCGCTAATAATTTATCTCCTTTTTCTCTCTTACGATGGTGTGATAAATCACCAAAGTTGGCTCCGAAATCGGAAGGAATCGTTTGTTTCGCTTTTTCGATGATTATTACGTTTTGTGATGTATTTGGCACGTGTGGTAAGATTGCAGTTGCCGTGGAAATCGTTATTAAACAATTGAATAACAGTAACAGTTTGGTTTCCATTGTACTCGCTACAGTTTTCGCTATCGTTTGTTTTTAACTTGGCTCGTACGTAGATAATGTAAATACTTTATTTTTAGTTGAGATTTATTAGGTAGAATTTGTTTTATTTTATTTTTTATAACAGGAGATTGTTTGCTCTAAGTTTTCTTTATTTAACAATTCTCAGAGGTGAATTTAACCGTTTATGTACATACTTACTTTAGTGGTTCATGTGTAATTTATGTATTTTTCTTCAATTTTCTTTCTTTATTTTAATTTTATTTTTACATAATAGGTACATGAGATTCACTAGTAGAGTATTAGTAATTAATTGGTTCTACATATATTGTAATTTCGATTAAAATAAAAAATATCACTAGTTTCGGTCTGTCCGTATGTCCGTCTGTTTGTCTGCCTGTATGAATGTATTTCATGGGCGTAGACTGACCCAAAAATAGAAATAGTGAGATTTTTGAAAATACATTTTTAGACCCCCCCCCCCCATAGACATAAAAGTGTACTCAAAACATTTTTTTAACTTAAACCGTTGGGTATTTAGATAAACTACTAAAATGCAACAAAAATGTTTTAGCACACATTAAATATCGTTATCAGAGTGACCTCTCACCTCCTACAAAGTTTTTAATTAGTACTTCCCAACGAAAATTATAATTTCACATCTATCAGAATGTAACTTTTAATTAGTACTTTTAATAAAAATTATAACGAATATTGTAGAATATTTTTTTTACTTTTTATTGTAGAAATGTAGTTAATTTAGAAAGAGAACGTTAGTGATAATGACTACGGAACCCTATCATGTGCGTCCCCAACACACACTTGGCCATTTTATTTATTTCAGGTGATAATAAAGGTCATATCAGAATTATCCACTAATTTTTACATTAAATCTATTTTTTCAGTAAAAATTAATACGTTGTTTACTTTTAAAATAATATTGGAACAATATTTAAACATTTACATGTAGAACGTTATGGACAACCCTGTTTTGTATTGTTCTAAGAACTTAACATATCTACCATAAAGTCATATCATATATATGTTATCTAATTCAGCGGAATACAGATAAGAAAAATTGAAATTCAAAAACAAAACTAAAAATATATAATTTCTATATTACAAACGTATATACGAACAAAGCAAAAAAAGTAAATAAAAGGGAATAGAGATGAAAAGAACGTGTTTCAGATAGAGAGATGACAACGTCATTGGAGGACGTGACCAATTGAATATTCGGGAACGGGCTAAAGATCAAACCGTGTTGGAAAAAATAAAAAAAGTTGTGTGCAAAAGAAGAAACGTGCAAGAGACGAAAACTAGAGAATTACGGTTCCATTAGCGCCAGTAACGGAGGATATAAGAATGGAAAACGGCCCAGAAACTATATATTCCGCGTACAAGTTTGAAACTCTGGGGAGAAATAAGATATCCCCATATGTAGTACACTCGTTGCCGCTACAACAGCCGTCTCAAAACTTGCTTACAACCGTCTCCGTGGATATGTTCTATGTGTATTTATGTATAATATAATATTTGAACTAATTGTGTTGTTACATATTACTATAATTAACAAATAATATTATCAGTTAACGATGAGCTCTTAATGAATACATTTATTGTTAAACTTTTAACATTTAATATTTTATCAACATAAAGCTTAACAGAATTTTTAACTTTTAATGAGCAAAAATTATCAACGCTCGAATATAAATTTTAAAGGATAACAAATATTTGGCTTAGTTATGATCCAATTTATAATATAGGGATGAAAGTTTAAAGGCAGATTTTACTTTTTTAATCTGAAATTAATTCATAAGTTACAATTTTAAGTTTTAAACTTACAATAATATTAAAATGAATTTGTATTAATTTAATTGTTCAGTGCAAAATTTGATTGAAATTAAAAATGCTATAAAAATGTTATAATATCTACTGTTATTAAAGAAACTAATAAAGGTCGAAACGTTTTATTAAAAAATGTGTTTTTTTAATTCAATGACCCAACCTCGTTATAAAAATCTTATACAAATTATAAAATATGGTCATTTATATAAACTCAAAACAATTTTTTTAATATAAATACATATTTAGTAAGCACTAAAAACGTTGCAACAGCGCAAACGGCTTGGTTAGTATATAGTAGAAGTATTGTAGTCATACATTCATAGACATTTTACGTGTCAAAACAATGCAACAAATACAATTATAGTGTTGTTTAAGTAAAAATCGTCTTAAAAGCCTATGTTAAACAAGTCTTGAGGCTTCCGCGGTGATCTTGATATGGATCTTGGCTTCTGAGTGTAAGCCGCGTCGGTTTGGTCGTGTTATCGGCCAACGTTTCGTCGAACATTGCAGTGAACATCTTCTGACGCGGCTTACACCCAAAAGCCAAGATCCAGTCTATATTAAAGTATCAAATTTTAATTTTTAAAAACAGGATAGAAAGAAAGTTTGAGAAAATTTCGAAATTTTTTTTTTCTTAAAAATAAATTATTTTTATTAATTCAAATTAAGAGAGTAGGAATGAAATTCTGCAATGAGCCTTTGTATTAATTTAAAAATTTGGTTTGATATGTATAAAAATAAAAATATATTTTTGAATTTTTTCATCGAGAATTGTTTGGGTACACGTGTTTATGTGTATATATGTGTATGTGTGGTCTGTTCCTAACAAAATTTGGGAAACTTCTGTACCGAGGATCCGCACAAGCGAAGCAACTGGCGGGGCAAAGGGCTTCACAGCCGCCTCAACTTTGTGTGATGAAATTTACATTTATTCTTGTCAGACACTGTTAGTTATGAAGTAGAATAATACTACAAAAGTTTGTTTTCTTTGTGCTATTTGCAGCACGCACACATACACATGTGGGGTCCACGTTTCAGCGATTCATTAACTGTATTGGCTGCATTTTATTACCCATCGTTTCGTATTTTAGTTTGTTTTTCATTTTCTGCTTGTGTATACGTTTGCGCCTTCCGTAAAGTATTTTATTTCCCTCAATGGATATTTATTTTGATTCAATATAGATTTTCATCATTTGGTTATGGAATATTGCTTTCAGCTATTATTCTTTCGCTGTGGAGAAGTCTCATAATATGTATGTATATACGAGTTCGTAGAAAATCAGTAGATATTCATTTGATTGTATTTTGTGAACGATTTTATTAATATAAGGTACTTGCACCAGTAATGGCAAATTTTTAATGAAATGTACTGAATTAGAAATAGGTGAATATTAATCTATATACATTTAACTGTCTTACAGCGTGATTTGATGACAATCGGCCAATAGGTGTCAAATTGGCGGACATTTAAACTAATTATTAGTATGATTTATTAATTAATTATTATATTATTGATCAAAGACATATTGAGACTACCTTAAATTGTCTTTATATACGAGTACCTTGAGGTCGCGCGTACAAATATCACACAAAATGGTAAGCAGTAAGAAAAATAAATCGCAAGCCAGATAAAAAATTCGTTCGGATTTAAATTGTCTTTATATACGAGTACCTTGAGGTTGCGCGTACAAATGTCACACAAAATGGTAAGCAGTAAAGAAAATAAGTCGTAAGCCAGAGAAAAAAATTCGTTCGGATCTCATAAAATTATTATTTGGTGGCTTCTTTTTGATCATTCAATAAATATTTTTTTATACTTAGTTTTGAATTTTGGTATATAATTAAGTTTTCGTGAAATATAGTCAGCCTTTGAAATAATTTTCAATTTTCTGAACTAATATGGTAGTGTTACTGGTAATTAAAATAAATAAATATACAGATGTGGATTTGCATACATACTTCACTTTAGTTACAATTTGGGCTGTTAAAGAATTACAAAGAGAAAAAAATTAGTGCGTATGCTTTTATGAAATATTAACACAGCATAGCGAAGACGTAGAGAAAATTTGTGCCGTCATAATTAAGGAAACACATAAAAACACACCTACACGCATTATTCTTTCCCAATTACATCTGTATGGGGTATATAATCAGGCGTCTGATTTATATGTAAATTTTACAGTTGGCGAGCGAAGGGAATGGAAAAAAGATTCAGACGTACGTAGAATTTTACTAACCTAAAATTTGCATTCAGAATCCTTGAGAATTATTTTATGTTTCTGTTTCCCAAGGACAATTAACTAAAATATTTTTTAACTACCTTGTAATAATAATATAAATTTTGTCTAATTATATTATATAACATGTTGATTTTAATAATTAAAATTGATAATTTAACTTTTCTAATTTTAAAATATTATAAGGTAGTGGCACTAGTCTTGGTAAGGATCCTAGTAATGGTAAATTTTTAATTAAATGTACTGAATTAGAAATATTTGTTGATATTTGATTACTATTATTTCTGAATATTAATCTACATACATTTGATACAGCGTGATTTGATGACAATCGGCCAATAGGTGTCAAAATGGTGAACATTTAAACTAATTATTAGTGTAATTTATTTATTAATTATTATATTATCATAGCAACTGCTTTACATTGTTTCAAATTTGACGATTATTTCTTCTATATCTTTTGTGTCATAGTACTTATCATTTTGTAATTATTAACAACTGTCCATTACTGGTTTTACTTTATCCATTACTATTTTAAAATAACTATATTAGCATACTTAATTACTGATAATTAAATTGATTTAATAAAGAGGCGCTTGTTTTATTAGTTACATGAGTTCATGCAAATTACAAAAAATAAACCCATTAATAAAAAAAAACCCAAAAACTTGCTTTCATAGCGGCCATAACTGGTACTTTTACCTTATATATTGTATATATATATATTTTTTTAAATTCTACATCCAGAACACACAAACACACAGACATATGTACAGTCGCCATGTGGAAATCAACTTTTCTTTACGTTTTGAAGGTAGTACAATCAGAATCTATATTTTTGGCCTTCCATGCTAGATGATTTAGCCAATAGAATCTGTTCTTATGTCAGACAAGATTTTTCGACGGTATTATAATACTTGCATTTCTTTCAGGATATGGAGTAATAATCAAATATGTTTTTTTTCTCTATAAACGTGTAGTTAATTATTAATGTTGTATTTGAATCTCAAGGCATCATTCAAACATTCAAACCACATTAAGACAAATTTAAACTGTTGAAAATATTTCACATAATTAATTGTCTCATACATCACAAATAAAAAAAAAAACCACCCCAATGTGAAAACCAAAACCTCGTTTTACAATTCCGGCGAAGATCACGTCCTGACATATTCATACAAATTGGAACACGCAAAAAATAGCAATCTCCACAAAATTCTATTTCTATTTACTAATGCATTAGAATTTACACAGTACATTTGGCGGAATGGAAATTTAACCTTTTGTAGGGTACAAATCGATATTTGAACTTTTGCTGCAAATCTACAAGCACATGCTTTGAATATGTAAGAATCGTGTAGGCTCTGATATTTCTGTATCTCGGCACATTATGTGGCTGCGTAAGGTTTCAGTTGTATCGTATCAGCTCCACTATTCCTCGTTGATGCCTCCGGTTAAATTTTGAGTATTCCACGTCACGCTTCATAGATCATGCTTTTATGGCAATGTCTAGACCTATATCAACATTATTATAGCGCAAAAGATACAGCCACGTGCAATAAAAATTTCAAAGATATTTTTATAAATATTTAACTGCTCAAGGGTAATGATGAATGGATATAAAATTATAATTTGGTTTAAAAATGAATGTGTAAGTTATATTATTAGATGATTTACAATATTCCAGTGGCGTAGCGAGGGGGGGGGCAAGGGGGTTTATCATGCCCCGGGCGCTACTTACAGAAGGGCGCCAAATGGCTCTGAACCTTTTGAACCGCATAGCATAAACACAATTTACAAAGGCCAGAATATGCAACTGAAGACCTTTTTTTTTTTTAGTCGTGAAAATGTAAAATGTATTTAATAAATAAGATTAGAGAAATTAAAAACTGAAGACTTTTTTTTTTTTAGTCACGCCAATTTCAATTCAAAATTATAAAATTATTATTATTATTTTTAAATTATTTTTGGGGGCGCCAAAAAGATATCGTGCCCCGGGCGCCAATTATGCTTGCTACGCCACTGCAATATTCATTGGGATTTATTATATGTGATTACGAATAAACCTATTCTTTGGCGTATTTAACCAGTGCACAGTGGTCCGGGAGATTCATTTTTGTGACCAAAAGTCGATTGTTGTAATACAACTTGCAGAAAATTTAAATGTACTCGTATATTTAGCTTCTAAGTAACCCAGATTTCCTAAAAAAATAATCCCAAGTGCTCAATTCATAGATTTAGTATTTTTAAAGATATATTCTTTTAAACATTATCATAAAAAGTAAAATTACATTATTATGATAATTTTTAAACATATTTTAAAAATGACTAGATTTATGAATTGAGCACTTTATTCTCTACAAAATATTGCTCTGAGATATTTTCAAAAAACATTTTTTCTTAGGACTATTCACGCGTAAGTAAAAAAGTAATTTTTCCCATGTTAATCAAATGGCAAAAAGATTCAATTTGCGCCGTTGACAGGTTTGGGAAATTTTGGGACAGTTAACTTTTGATCCAAAGCTAAAACATAGGTCAATGGGATCGAAAAAAAAAACACCCTAATGTGCACCTTCTATTTTTTAAGACAAAAAATTGTTTTTATTATTTTTGATAGAAAGCGTATAATAGAAAAAAATATTTTAAACAAAAGCTTTAAGGATAGTATTTATCTATGATATTATATTCTATTTATTTTCCCAAAAAAAAATATATATTTTAAATTAATTTTGGAATGGTTGGTAATAGAGAAATTCATTTCAAATAAAAGTTAAAAAAATATTATTATCTAAAATTTATTATTTTTTCGGTATGATGAACCATTTTCAAAATATTCGTTTACGTAATGTTATGTATGTAATAAGAAAATCTTGTGGTGGCCACCAGAACGGTTACATTCTTTGTAATTTTATGTGTAAGTAACAGAAATAAAATATGACAATGCCTATAACGTGATTCAATGATTGTTTATAAAATACCTTTTATTTTCTTGTAACATATAAAATGTCAAGTTGGCACCACTGAAAAGGGAGATCGGAGAAAAACCGATGAAGCAAGTGGAAGTGTGACGGAGGTCTTTGATTCGGTTAATTGCTGTGGAAACATAGCCAGCCACCGACCGGTCGAATTACATTGTGTAGCTAAAAAGTTTATATTTTATGTGCTTTTCCTCTTCCCGGATGATTTATAAGGGAACACGGACTCGCCTGGAATTGAAGACCTCGAAACTGAATTAGAACAATAGTTCAATTATTTATATTATTACATTACAGTATTATATTTTTATACTGCAAAGTGCTATTTCTTTTATATAGTGAAACAATGCAAAAATATAAAAATGTTATAAGCCAAAATTCTAGAATATACAAAATAAAACGTTATAAGACAAAACAGCATCACGGTGTTTTAAAATCAATTCGTATTTAAACATGTATTGGCTGAGTGCGAAGTAGGTGGTGGGAGAAACGAAATCGATTGCAGCGCAAGAGGTGGCCAAAAGAGAACTTGTGGCGGGCTCATTTTTAACTAAAAATAGAAAGGTCAATATGATTAACCACACCATAGTCATAAAGAATCGTCTAAAAAATATATTTTTTACTATATTTTATTGAAATTATTTGTTTAATTACTTACTTTTCGTTTTTATCAAAGCCCGCCCTAGTTGTAACCGCTAGTCGGCGTTGTCATCGCGCATGCTGCGAATAAGTTTTGTTGCCATTTTACCTTTTAAAAAGTGAAATATATTTCAATCTTTTTATCGTTGTTTTTTTTCTCTAAATTAATTTTTTTATAAATACAAAAAAAATAAAATCTAGGTAAAAAAACATCATGTATTTGCCCCCATAACATTTGTCTGAAAAGAAGCAGAATAATTTTTGAAGTATAAATTCGTAACCTTGTATTTTGAACATCCTTTATTTTTTATCGATTTTCTTTATTAAAAAAGGACAACTTGTACAAAAAAAATCAATATTTAATTTATTTATTTGTAAATTGAAAATATCTATTGTTTATTTCAATTTACTTCATATAATACATATATATTTTATAAATACATAGATTTTTGGTTTCGAAAATAAATTGTTTTGGTACAGATTTAAAAGTTATAAATATAGGTATACATATTTAGTAAACGTATGAGATTATAAATCTAGATTTATTTATATTTTTTCATATTATGGTTAACATTTTAACAGATGATATTATATCAAAGCGGTTAAAACTGTTTTCCATATAATTTCAGATCTGTTTTACGCAGTTTAATTTCATTTAATTTAACAATCTCTTTTATGTTTCATACTTTTGCTGTTATGAGATCTTCTCGCCTGATTGAAGGTTATTAAAACATAAACCAATTGTAATAAATTTAATTTTCTGACTCACTTTTGCCTTCTCTTTGAAATATTTTGTTTTATTATGATATTAAATATTATTCATTTTATAAAATTCAATGTCAATTTATATGAAATAGGTATTTTATTATGATAAAGAATTTTATCATTTTTATGGTTTATTTATTCCAGAAAACTGCATTGATGAAAAATTATTTAGAGATACATTATTTAAAAATTTAAAACAGAATAATTTGATGAAAATAAATAAACGTCAAAATGACATTTAAAATAAATATCAATTTAAAAAAACAAATGACGATTTTTAAAGCAAATTGAGATCAATCTTTGTAAGGGAATATTTTACAACAAACGTTGTAGACCTATATTATAGAAAATTGAATGCTCTACAAAAAAGATTCTATAAAATTTTCACGTAACATGTGTCGTACCCCTCCCCCTTACCCACGATTTTGAAATAGCATCGTCATCAAGCCAGACTCAATCATCCAACCAAGTTTCATTAATATCGGTCAGTGATTCATGAGTTATGTGTGTGACAAGGATTCACTTGACAGACAGACACGGAACGAACGGAAAGATCAATTTAAAATTTTTAAATCGGAGAACAATTTTTTTATCTCATTTTTAAAACGATCACAAAGCTTTTTGTATCTTCGATATTGCGAGGAAGCAATATATAAATATAATGTGTGACATATAAATATTAAGACCATCTGAATGAGGTTACATAATTTTCCAATACAACTCTGACGATAAGAGACATTATGTTGCATGCATCTATGTCTACGATTACGGGCTAGATTGGCAGGTAAATTAGGGTGCTAATGGGTAAAACCATGTAACATTGTTTATTCATACCAACACATTAGTGCTTATTCTATCGCTATGAAACAAACTGTAACCACTATGATAGATTATGATATATAAACCTAATTTTTTATATTATTGCTGATAACGAATCTCTGCATTTCGTCACGTGTTAACTAAATATTTATCAAAATGTTTTTAATTCTTGTAAAATGGGTAATTTAAGTCGTAGATTGTATTGTTCTTGTTTTTGTATGGTCTTGTTTGAAATAATAATTTATAAAATGACTTTATTTATTACGTTATTTTGTAATTAGGTCATCGGTGTATTAATTAGGGTTATATCTAATCGTTAGTTTGTTGATTAATTCTCAAACCATTAATTTTTAAATAAAAAAAATATTTACTTACTTACAATTAGAAAACCCCACGAATCGAAATTTTTTGATGCCGTTTCTATTAGTGAGAGTCAACATGAAATTAGTAAATGCAACGTCCCCATTTTGTGCAAACTAGCTGTTACCCGCGACTTCGTCCGCGTGGAATTTATATATTTTTTCGGGATCAAAGTAGCCTTTGTCTTTTCTAAGGACATAAGTTATCTCTCTACCAATTTTCATCAAGATCGGTTCAGCAGTTTAACCGTGAAAAGGTAACAAATAGACAGACAACTTAAGTTGCTTTTGCATTTATAATATTATTAGGTATTGATAAAAACATGTGTAATATGTTGTGAACTTTTATGTAGAAATAATTGAACAATACATAAGTTTCATATATGATTTTGATATGCCTCTTCCATTTCATAATAATACATAGTCTGTCCTCAGAGATTAAAAAAATCTAGTAGCGAAGTTTCATCAAAATCGGTTCAGTTGCTTTTGAAATAATCGGACATAAACTATCAAATTAGTAAATAAAAAAAAATTCTTACATGTGATAAATTTTTATAAAAACAAAAAGTTATCAACAAAATTTTTATTGCTAAGACATCTAAACAATATTTAAATAACACATCTACAATATAACCAAACATAAAACATTCTTGATAGCGTGTTTAACTCATGTTAACCAAAAATGCACCAAGTCCCATTTTCACTCGATTTATATATTATGTAGTGACACTGCTTAATCGTCTCTCATTACACTCTGCGATTATGATGTTGATTATGCGTGTGTGTGAGCCCCTACCCCACATCCCCCCTACTCCTCTCGTCACCCCCCCCCCCCTCGCCATAACCGTGCATCGTCCGTTATGCCTGATAATTGCTAGCCGAGGGTCTGTGTTCGTATCCAATTAGTGCAGATTTGTCCGAACATTTTACGGGCTTTATCGGGCCGGCAATGTACCGTCAATTATTTTTGAAGAGAACATATGTGTGGGTGGTGCGGGGTTGAAATAAGTACGGGAATTAAATAATATTAGAGATAATAGGTAATAGGCATTCTATTATCGTGTTATGTTTTGACATCGGGTTGGAGTTTGAGTGAAATTCGGTTGTAGTTTTATTGAATTATGTAGAGTTTGTTTAATTTTGTTTGCCTCAGGAAAAATTGATCACAAGTAACAAAACAAGAAAACAGACCGATAGACAAACAGGCTAAACTATCAAAATGGACTATAGATTTAAAAAAAATCTGCTAAGTAAATTCACAGTACTTCCTCGTGCTAAATTCACCAAAGGTAGTTAATTATTGAACAATTTAAATAAAAACCAATAGTGTTCAGATAAATTGCCTGGCATTGGTTAACCATTTAATTTTTATACTTTTACTAAAAAAATATTTTGGGATGTTATCCCTCCTCCTTACACATGATTTTGATGATTATGAAATGGGATCGTTCTCAAGCCAGACCCAACCATCCAACCAAGTTTCATTAATATCAGTTTAGTGGTTCATGAGTTATTTGTGTGGCAAGGTTCAGGAGACAGACACACACACAGACGGACGGACGGACAGACAGACAGAATGAAAAGTGTTTGTCTTGACCTGAAACGGAAAGATCAATTTAAAATTTTTAAATCGGAGAACAATTTTTTTGTCTCATTCTAAAACGATCACAAAACTTCTCGTATCTTCGATATTGCGAGGAAGCAAAAATATTATTATTTAGATGTACCATAGAAAGTAACTCTGTCTCTGAGTTAATAAAAATTAATTCAGTAGATATTAATAACAATTATACATCAAAATGAAAAATGTGATTTTGTAGGTACTATTAATAATAAAGTAACAAAAAAATATTTGGAAAGTTGTCAACAGTGAAAAGTCATTACAATAAGAAGGGGAGAGGTGCTGCAATTGAAACAGTTTTTGGGTTTTCGATGATAACTTTGTTATTTTAATTAGTAATTATTTTAAATTTGGACACAATATAGTCTTTCTATTAAACTTCTAATCACCAAACAAAATTTCTCAAAATATTAACCAGTGTATGTAGAAATTGATCTAAAGTAGAGTCAAGGAGAGTGTTTCAAATGACGCCGAGAAAGCGTCAATTGAAACATATATATTTTTTCAATAAAAAAGGAAAATAAGGAACAAATTAAATGAAATAATTTTTATTAATGATAAATTATAATTATTATTTGACATAAAATCAATACAAAAAAATTAAATTCCCCTTAAAATCTTAAAAACAAGTGGGGTAATTCTTTTGAGATAATATTATTCACTCATCATATAAAATTCAACGAAAAAAAAGGTATTTTGTATATACTGGGGGCCCCTCGGTCACTTGTTGCCACGGGGCCCCCGAGCCTCTAGTTACGGCTCTGCAGGTGTCGGATGACACATATTTCAACCGATGCATTCTAAATAGTTTCAATTGCAGCCTAGTTCGAAAAATGTAACACAATGTACACCAAATTTAAATAATTGTAAATTGATTAAAAACACATAGCTCTATACATGCCTTGCTTCTATATCAATCTACTTACCAAATATTATTAACGAGAAATGATTTTTTACTGTGTAATCCAAAAATATATTCGTATTTAAAAATAAAACTTCAACTGAAAAAACACTAATTCTCACCTAATTCTTAAATTTTCAAAACTCATTTGACAGAATAGTAGCGCCGACTCGGTTGCTAAAGCAGTAACACATTAGCTAACTCAGATGATATAAAGCTTTCATTTATGACCACTAGTAGATATTATTTTTAAGACGTTTCAATTGACGCCGTGTTTCAACTGCAGCACCTCTCCCCTACCTACGTTACCCAGAAACAAATACAAACTGGAAATGGGCATTGTCCTAAAACAGCGACATTTAATTCCCCGACAATCACAACTGAAACCCATGTCATAGCGTACGTGGAATTAAATACAGAAATATGTTAATTATTAAAAAGTACTGGAGCGTGTTTTTAATTAAAATATACACCTATACCATCGGTAAGTGCATGTCAACTTACACTTTTGTGTTAAACAAAGGTAAATTTTTAATCTTATTCTCTGAAATGATTTTTTACCCTCGGTGAAAGGTAAATTACAAATGACATACATTTAGCTTAAATGTGAGGTTAGTTAACATGAAAGCTGCAGTTGGAAAGAGTTTTAGAGACCTGTTGGATAAATGTGGAGTAGTTGGAATGTTTAACCAGAGTTTGTTTTGTTTAATTACGTAATATATCTATTGTTACCTTTTTAGTCTGGCGCTCATTGTACGATCATTTTCTATACGTTTCTTCAGAATTTATACAGACCTATGTTGTCAAACGCACGGTCGGCAACGTTCGAATTTGAAAATTTTTAATCGATTATTGAAGTAAAACTTCTTTAGAGAGACTAGTGAATTGGAATGAACTCGACAGATTTTAAAGATGAATATAAAAATACAATCTTTAACATTTTAATTGGCCCTATATTTTCGATACGGGTATACCCATAGAGATATAATATTACTACTTTTTAGTATAAAGAGATATGGGCCAATCAGAGCTCGTTATATAAGAAGGTTTGGTACGTTCGAGCTAGCTGTTTCACGGGACACATTTTTATGGTTCTGTAGAAAATTAGGAACCCTTATAGTTTCGTTCTAACTGTCCGTCTGTCTGCCCGTTTGTCTATATAAATTTTATACCGATTAAGATGAAATTTGGTATACGGACGTGGATTGATAACCCGAAAACAGAAATGATGAGATTTTTGAAAAAAAAATAGTTTTTTTTGGACCTCCTTCCCATACATTGAAAAGTATATTTTTCACTTGATCGTTTTAGACAGGTATCCTAAAATGCAACAAAAATGTCTTAGGGTATTTTGATTTTAATCCTTTAAAGTCGTTATCAGAGCGCCCCCTCACCTCTATTTTCTAAACTATCGATTAAAAAAATTTGAAAAATATAACGAACACTGTCAAATTTTTTTGGACCCCCTCACATAGACTGAAAAGAATACTCACATTTTTTTCCACTTACCCTATTGGGTGTAAGATAGATAGGACTCCTAAAATAGAACAAAAAATGTTATGACCTTATGATTTTAATTAACCATTTAATCACGATATATTTGCTTTTAAATGTCGTTATCAGAGCGCTTTTAATTAGTACTTTCAATAAAAAATATAACGAACACTCTCAAAATTATTTTGGACCCCCCTCCCATAGACTGAAAAGTGAACTCACATTTTCTTTTTCACTTAACCCATTGAGTGGGATATCATTAAATAGGTCTCCTAAAATGTAACAAAAAATGTAATCTTTTGATTTTAACCCTTCAGTCACGATATATTTGCATTTAAATGTCGTTATCAGAGCGTCTCCCCCACCCTAATTTCCAAACTATCAATTAAAAAAATCTAAAAAAAATTCAGAATGTAGCATTTAATTAGTAGATACTTTCGCTGAAAATTATAACGAACATTGTCAAAATTATTTTGGACCCCCTCCCATAGACTGAAAATTGTACTCAAATTTTTTTTTCACTTATCCCATTGAGTGGGGTATCTTTAGATAGGTCCCCTAAAATGCAACAAAAAATATTATATGACCTTTTGATTTTAATCCTTCAGTCACGATATATTTGCATATAAATGTCGTTGTCAGAGCGTCTTCCCCCACCCTAATTTCCAAACTATCATTTAAAAAAATCTGAAAAAAAATTCAGAATGTAGCCTTTAACTAGTACTTTCGCTGAAAATTATAACGAACACTCAAAATTATTTTGGACCCCCTCCCATAAACTGAATCTTTAGATAGGTCTCCTAAAATGCAACAAAACATGTTATATCACCTTTTGATTTTAACTCTTCAGTCACAATATATTTGCATTTAAATATCGTTATCAGAGCGTCCGTTGAAATAACTCTTGTTTATAAATCGTAATGACTACGGAAACCTATCATGTGCGTGCCCAACACGCACTTGGCCGTTTTATTTATAAATCGTATTGAGAAAACACGGCTGTTTTATTAACATTGAGTTATCGCTCCAGTAATATTCTATCTCTTTATGTATACCAAACAAAAATCAAAACCATAAGATTATTGATGACTACATGAGTAAAATTTACATGAACATACCTCAATCTCACCAATACATACTTAAATACACACACACATCTATCTGTGGCGTGTAGTAGATACATACATAGATACCGACGACGTCAGCGACGGCCATATTGATTGGACGCTACAGCATCCGCACCGATGCGATGTGGTGACGGACGGACACATAACCACCACCCGCCCACTCGCCCGCCCAACGCTGCCCACCCAACTCCGTAGTGTCACACACATAACGCGCTTTGGGGTTGTCATTGATGCTGTTTAGATTGATAATCTAATGTGTTGTTGGCATGTTATTTAAATGTAAGAGGCGGAAATGTACGTGTGAGGTTCGATGTGGTGCTGATGTGAATATAAAGTTGAATTAAAGTTGGGATATAGTGTCAACTATAGTTATATCACAAGTATATTATTTAGTTTCATACTAGGAATGTTACGGACTTCCGTATCCGAAACTGAAACTATCGGATATCCGAAAACATTTGACCTCCGAAACCGAAACTGTATTACGATATATGAGATTCAGTCGGAACTTTTATTTTGAGTCGTTAAAACCAATATGTTGTATTAAACGATATCGTTATAACCGATTTCGAAATTTTCGACTGTATCTAATTTCAACGAAAACTATACTACGGGCTAAAAAATACAAAAAAAAATTAAAAAATATCCGTATCCGTATCCATATCCGAAACTAAAGGGGACAAAATATCCCTATTCGTATCCGAAACCGAAACCAAGAAAGAAAAAATCCATATTCGTATTCGAAACCGAAACCAAGAAAAAAATATATCCTTATCCGTATCCGTAACCGATTTGTCATATCCCTAACAACCCTATTTCATACCAAGGCTGACACAAGTCTTGGATAATACCCTACTTCTTTAATTTGGGTTGAGCGGGGTAAATATGAAACACCAAAAAAATGGGGTAAAAATGAAACAAGCTTGTATATAAAAAACTAATTTATTTATAGGAGAATTGTAAAAACTGATATCATCATTAAAGGTTTGTTAAAGCGATCTGAAAATATGAATCGTCTAATAAGTGATGTGTCACCCCTACAGATTTCCCTGTTAGTCGATGTCAATACGTGTGAATTAAATTTTAATTCTTTGCTAATAACTTTCTGTATAGATCAGATATTAACATTGATATGCCACAAAGAAGATAAATCAAAATTGCCTTTGTAACTAAGCTATATTTGCGGATTTTGGTAATTAGATTGATTTAATAAAGAGGTAGTTGTTTTATTAGTACAAAAAGAAGCACACCAATCCCCAAAAACAGTATACCTTGCTCTTAAGTGGCCAAGACTGGTGCCAGTACCTTATGTTTGACTAACATTTAATCAAATAATTAATAAAATATAATTTTTTTTATCTATATAGGTATACACATTTTTCTTAGAAAAAAATATTTTTTTAAAAAGAAAATACACCTTAAAATATATTGATGAAATTTAAAAGTCAAATTTATTCCAATAATTTTTGTATGCATATTAAATTGTATTTTAATGTCCTCATTATGAATTTGTAATTCAAAGATTTGAAATGCTGTTATCTTTTAGTAAAATTAATTAGTTTTTATAAAAAAAACACATTATATTAGGAACTAAAAAATATGCGATAGCCATAATGTCTGTCTGTCCGTTACTGCGCTTATCATTCGAGAACCACTTATCCGATTTACGTGTTTTTTTTAATTCATAGATATGTTCTTTGCCCAGGCTTTAATATGTATTTTGTTACGTTAGGTAACATAAGGAATAAGTAACGATTTTTTGCAATATACGCTGCCTAAACCGTTAAATATTTAACAATATAATGTAGTAAAGAACTGTGTAGAATAAAAAGATTTAAAATAATTCAACTATAATTTTCGTAGTACACGCAAGCGAAACCGCGGGCACAGCTAGTTATAATATGTTGTTTTTTTTACTAGGTAGCATTTTTTTAGTTAATAACAAAATTTTTATCACAAATACATCGGCAATTGAATTTAATATATTTTGTTCATAATAACATATTCCCAACCTTACTCTATATAAAAAATCTGTTTGTTTGTGGTCTTGTGGTTAAGGCCTAACTTTAGATTAAGACCTGATCGCTTAATAAAAAGAGTCACAAAAAATAAACACTCGAACACAACAGTAGTATCAATTACGTGGAATTGAAATTTTCACACCGAAAAGAAAATGGGGCGCTTTTTAAAAGTTTCACACTAAAAACCTAGCATCTGTAACAACAGCGGCAGAACACAATAACGCGAGGCAAGGAGGGGGAGGGGTCGCTGTGATAACACACATTGTGTTTGTGTATATGTCAGAGTCGTCTTAAAAATACATGGGGTCGCAGGCATCAAAAATAAATAAATATTTATTATAGTTGATATTTTGATACTTAAAATGGGGTTTCTTCGACTTACTATAAAATTATGAAATGACATCCAAAAAAGTTACGAACTTGTGAGGAAACTAGAAAACTAATGAGAAACGAATTTCATGTCTTGTTTAGACCAATAAGACAAAACAGCATCACGGTGTTTTTTTACAAAATTGCAACAAACCCTATACCTTTATTTTTAAATACGAAGTGTTTTAAAAACATTGTGTTCTCATACGGTATGTCGGTATCATAATGACATTTTTAATTTGGTACAATAATACATACAATAAATTAGATTTATATAAAATTTACTTTTATTTATTTTTATTTTCGAAAATTACTACATGTAATTAAAAAAAAAAATTCTTCCCTGAAAAAGGTACGTATAGAGAATAGAAAGAAATTTTTTTTATAGCGGAAGTATTTTTGTATACTCGTACTTGTTTATTTAAAAATATGTCAGTATGTTGGAAGAAAGTTTTTCTCGCTGGCGTAGGTGATTTGTTCCCTCCAGGTAGTCTGAAACAAAAAATTAAAGAAGGTTCTTAATCTATATGTGTGCCACTATCGTCCGTACCCCAATTATTAATTTTCATCGAAAATTAACAAAATGGCAGCGATTTTATCAAAATAGTAACAAATGTAGGTTTAAGGGTTAAAAACAATACTTAAAATGAATGTTTTTTAATAATTGAAGTACCGGCGATAGCCATATATGTAAGTGCTGAATATGCCTCTCAAATTTCAGATCGATTGGACAAATAGTTTTTCCACAATCATCTGCGCCAGATGCAAAAATATCGTTTTGAGAAAAATGTTTTTGTTAATACAAACCAGGTCCATATAGAATTCATTCTGCTTTTTCATAAAACTCGTCAGCAACTGATCTAGCCTCCCTTTTCGGGGTTCTTTTTAAGAAATAAAAAATAGTGAATTTTCTGACCCGAAGAAGTAGAATAGCCCCTTAATGATACTAGTCATTACTGGTGTTCTGTGTTCCAATTCTCTCAATTAAGACAGCCCTGTTGTGTATATGTATATGATCACTTTGTGATTGTGTGTGTACGTGTATGAATCCATTCTGTTAAGTTGCAGACCGCCATTAGGAGCCGGCAATGGTCTGTATCGTCGAGCTCCTCGGGCTGTCCTTTACAGTTCATTGAGACAAGCAATTGCCTTTGACCAATTTTTTGTTATGGCAGAGAATATACATACATATACATTATAATGCATACATACAGCTCGTGTTCTAAATGTTATCTTCATTTTTTATTCTTCTCGAATAGTGATATAAGGTACTCGCACCAGTTTTGGATCATACCCTAGTATTGGACTCTACTACAATTACTGAATCATAATCTATGAACACTTAACATTAAAACAGCTTAATTTGATGACAACCGACCAATGGGTGTCAAAATTGTGAACATTTAAACTAATTATTAGTGTAATCTATTAATTAATTATTATATTATCATAGCATGTGCTTTACATTATTTCAAATTTTACGATTCTTTATTTTATAACTTTTGTGTCGTAGTAGGTACTTGTCATTTAGTAATCATGAGCGTGTTCATTTCTCGTTTTACTTTATCCATTACTGGAGAAAATACATAAACAAAATAACAGGCTGTAATTTAAAAAAATAACTATATTTGCAGACTTTGGTAATAAAATTGATTAAATAAAGAGGTACGTACTTGTTTTATTAGTAATATGAGTTCATGAGAATTAGAAAAAAAAAATACCAGTCCTAAAAAACAGTATACCTTTGTTCTTAAAGCGACCAAGACTGGCGCAAATAACTTATGTAACTAGTATGATTCAAAGAAAATTACATCTCTTAATAAAACTCTTATTCGTAGTAAAATAAAAACGTGTTGCTAGGTTACTAGCTGTTACCTGCGACTTCGTCCGTGTGGTAATACAGATTTATGTACGCTAGATGTCTACACCAAAAAAAGTTTGTGAGTGTTACACACCATTTTTTTTTTTTATCTAATAAAGCTATCACTCTGCCAAATCAAGATCGGTTCAGCGGTTTAGTCGTGAAAAGGTAACAAACAGATAGACACACTTTCGCATTTATAATATTAGTATGGATTTTAAGGTTATATTGGTATGTCAACAATCAGATAATAATTTATTGCATCTTTTTCCAAAAACAAAAATGATTATATCATTTTGAAGTTATGAACAATGGGGATTATGTTTATTTGTAGATAAACACATTCTTTATAATCTATATAAATATTAGATTAATTATATTTTTGATGTCAGGAAGTCCATAAAAATTCCAAATGAATATTGATAAAATCTTTCTATTTTTATTCTTTGTTGACAAACTCGGGAAAGTTGTGAGAAAGATATAAAAGCATCTTGTTTTTATAACCCACTGGTTTTTATTATTATGTTTTTATATCCATTTTCCTATAAACCTCGCATTTGCTGGAAAATCTGTAAAAATATAAAGACAGATTGAATTCGTTTTAATTGTTTTTCGAAAATAAATTGACGGAATATTATATTTCTCAAATTGATTGCGTGTATAATAGTGAAAGTAATTTGATTTAGAAATACTACATGATTGAATCAATTTGAAATTTAATTTGTTTTCTAATTTCAAAAGGAACATCTTCGGGAGAAGTTCTCTCAAGCGTAAAATATAGAAATATATTTTATTTTATATGAAAATGGAAATTTTAATTACATATTTTGCATTCAAAATTAAATTTTATTTATACTATAGACGCCATCGAAAATTGTCATTTTTTAAAGGTAAATATAATTATTGCTTTTTTCATCAAACAATTTGTTTATCATTGGTTCTACAAATAACAAAACGTTCACATATTCAAATTTAACTTTTATTTGATACCCCACTCGCTAGGATTGATTTTTTTTGGTTACCCATGCCCATTACCCTGAGGTTTAATTTTTAGGGTTTACTTTGTCGTCCGCCCGTCCGTCCTTTTCAGTCAAAGCTAAATATCTCGTAAACTATATAAGCTAGAAACTTTATTTTTATTTTATTTCTTTTGTGTCGTAGTACTTATCATTTTATAGTCATTAGCAAGTGTCCATCACTGGTTTTATTTTGTCCATTACTGAAGAAAAACAAAATAAAAGGCTATAATTAAAAAGAAAACAGTATTTGCGAATTTTGGTAATTAAAATCATTTAATAAAAAAGTATTCGCCCACGAATCCCAAAAAACAGTATACCTTACCAGTACATAACCCTAATTATACATCTTGCCCGAATTATTTATTTTTATTTTATTTTAACTCAGATCTATTAATGGTCCATCATTTATTATAATTATACCAAATCTCAGCTTATAAGTCAAACGGTTATAGTTAGTAGCTAGAAGACTGTGATATAGTGAGTGTTCCTTTTTCCTATTTCGGTACAAAACACTAAATCTTAATCAAAAATTAACAAAATTGTTTTCTACTTCAAAAAATTCAATACACCCAAAAATAAAGTTATTCACTCGGATGTCTTTGTTTTTACTCGGAGTAATAAAACCTTCTTATTGTTAGTTCAGTTTCCGACAGCGTACGTGCTTTCTACATGAACCTGAGATAATGTATGTGAGTATAGATTTTCATGTAACATATCTCATTATGTTAATTTATGGAAAGATATGAGTGTGTTATAGGTAAAAGTATCGTCGCAAAAAGCAGGTCACAATCGATTATTGATTTTGTGTTAGGCTGTTAGTTCGCAAGTCATCTCGGCTTGACGGGGAACGTATATTCAATGTAATATTCCTTTGATCTTTATATAATCTTAATCATCATATCTATTCAAAGCACACTGTTTGAGTGTCTTTAGACGCATTCATATTACTGGTGAGTTCATACAGGGGTGGTTCTTTTCGGTTTTTTTGTACCCCTTTAATTAATTGAAAAAAAAATGTGTCGAAATTTTTATCTAAAACTATAGTACAGGCATAAATTAAAATACTTTTACATTTCTATTTACTAATGATTAATTACTATCGAACGACCTTTGTTTTTCTATCAGGGAGGCAAGGGTTATTTTAGTAAGTAGCTTGTTTCTGCAGTTGTAAAAGCTACAAAATTGAAACAATGTTTAATAAACAAATAAAATTATAAAATGTGTGGAAAAAAGGTCATTGCAGTTGTAAAAGCAAAAAATGTAAGAAATATAGAGTAAAAAAAAGGTCATTGCAGTTGAAAAGAAAAAAATTGAAGGAATGGAAAAAAATAAGGTTTTGCAGTTTTAAATTGGAAGTTTTAATTTGGGGTCCCTGAGAAATAATTGTTCAAAAGGGGGTCCCTAGACTACATAAGTTTAAGAACCGCTGCCATAGTATATAGAGAAATAAATGCTATTTTAAATATGTACAAATATTTACTTCTCTGTTAATATCGAAAATTTGATACTTGATCCAAATTTAGATTATCAGTTTGTAATTTCGTTTCAAAAATTCATTTACTTATGTATTATTTTTAGAAAGCATAAAAAATAAAATAAAAACTGAACAATGATATAAAGTATATTTAATGATATTGATTGATACTACAAGCAATCAGAATTCGATTCTGGTTGTCAGAACTCTTACTATGAGTACTTCTATAGACTAGGACTATAAGCACAAAATTTCGAATATTTCTAAAACCCCTAATCCGATTAGCACCAAAATCAATAGGTCTGGAGTACTCACATTTTCTCCACAAATAATTCAGATCAATACATTTTTGAAAATTCTAAAAAAGAAAATTCTACATCCAAACACACAAACGGAAATTAACTTTTCTTTACGTTTTGAAGGTAGTACAATCAGATTCTGCTCTTATCTCGGACACGATTTTTCAACAGTATTACAATACTTTCATTTACTTCGGGACATGGAAGTAAAAAATTAATTAAATTTTATAATAAAGAAAGTGGAATATAAAATATTTAACCAAAACAATTTGTAGTAGATTTTAATTCCAAAGAACAAGCAGTGAAGTAAAGCTCAATGCAATTCAATGCTCATTTCATATTCGGCAAATTTACGTTGAATGTCTTTACATTCCTTCACTTATTTCCTGTCTCACTCACACACAGTTTGTTTACAAAACGAGCGCCGGTGGCCCGAAAAATGAAATTTTAAAATTGCATAAATACGAATGTGTATTGTGTACGAGGGGCGTTCAAAAAGTTCCCGTAAAAATTATATATTTTTTAAAATAAATCGAAAATGCAAAGTGAATTGGAATAACCTCGACACCCTTTTAAAACTAATTTTGAATTTGACGCCAAAACGCTCGCAGGTGTCATGGTGCATTTTTGACGTCACGCCTATGTAAACACTCCTTGTGAACTATAATAAATCCTTGTTCCATCGCTAATGTTTCTCGGTTTTACTTTTGGTAACACAAAACTGAGCAAATTGATAATTTAAAACCACAAAATAATTTATAAACAGTGCAGATATTAATGAAACAAAAATGACGTTTACATAGCCGTGACGTCATCCACTCTGGCTGTTGTTTTATCAAACATGGCGGATTGCTGTATTTTAACAAAAATCATATTAATCTCGCTTTTAATATAAAAATAAATACATTTAACTTATTTCATTATTTAAAATCATAATTTCAGTGATACTTTGTTACTGGCATCATGCCTATTACAGATCGGGTAGATTCAATGTTTAGTTTTGTAATAATTAAGAATTAAAAACAATGTCAAGGAACTTTTTAAACATCCTAGATATGAGTATGCACGTGTAAGTGGATGTATGTTTAGGTATGCACACGGAGTTATGGCGGCCGGGCGACGCGGGCGTCCTGAGGCTAACAACATTGGAGTAGGTAGTCGTAGTGTTTACCTCCATCGTGTTTGCTTCATAGAGACGAAGTGTCTGAGGAACAAAACTAACCCACGATGGATGAACATACGTTATATGTGAAGATTTGTACTATATAAGACATTTCTGTATATTGTACCTACATGTGTTTTTTTTACAAAATCGGATTTAGTAATCCATACTAATATTAGAAATGCGAAAGTAACTCTGTCTCTGTTTATTACCTTTTCGCTACTAAATAGCTTAACCGATCTTGATGAAAATTGGCAGGGAGATAACTTGCATCCTGAAGAAGGATATATGATATACTTAGATAACTTTGTATCCTGAAAAATTGATTAGATAAAAACGCGAAAGTAAATAAAAAAATAATAAAGTAACTTTATAAGTATCATAATTAAGTAATTTAAAGATATCTCGCTTATTATACTAATACACGCAAAAACAATGTTTTAAAAATTTTCCTAATGTGCGTATAATATACCTACTACGAAAATTTTCTGTTATTATTGAAATTATAAATAATATTTGTTTATTTTGGTTTAATTTCTAAGATACATATATATATATAAAGTACTGATACCGCTTTAAGAGCAAAGTATACTATTTTTTGGGATTATAATGAGCTTTTTTTTGTAATTCTCATGAACTCATGTTGCTAATAAAACAAGTACATCTTTATTATTAAATCAATTTAATTACTGAAGTCTGAAAATAAAGTTTGTTTTTTAAATCATAGCCTTTTATTTTGTTTATGTTTATTTTTCCAGTAAGCACCCAGTGATGGACACTTGCTAATGATTACGAAATGATAAGTACTACGACACAAAAGTTATAAAATAAAGAATCGTCAAATTTGAAACAATGTAAAGCAGTTGCTATGATAATACAATAATTAATAAATAAATTATACTAATAATTAGTTTAAATGTCCACCATTTTCACACCTATTGGCCGATTGTCATCAAATCACGCTGTAAGACTGATAAATGTATATAGATTAATATTCAGAAATGGTACTAATCAAATATCAACAAATATTTCTAAACCAGTACATTTGATTAAAAATTTGCCATTACTGGGGTGCTTGCCAAGACTGGTGCCACTACCTTATTTCTAATTTAGTACATGTAACTAAACAAGTGACCAACACTGGGGTATTATTCAAAACTGGTCCCAGTATACGTTATTAAATATGTGATTCAAAGTAGATATTTAAAACGTTCTAATTTTACTTACGCATGAATGCATATAAATTGAATAACCTCGGGGTTACATCCCCGCTGACACAAATGCACCGGATGCGTCGCATATTGCAGCCGGTCAATGTGCTGGGGTGGTTTGTGTCTTGCTCTAATGTCCGTGCGCTTTATTAGATTGTGCACTTGTTGTACATCCGCCACAGAAGCTTATGAATGCAGTTTTATGCTTCATCTAGTCGCAATCTTATTTTTATATTCCTTATTGTTGTATTTTATTTATACGCGATCGGGACTACATTGATATTTTCAAAGTTATAACAATTTTGAATTCGTATATGTAACTAGGTATCAGTCGATTGAATATATAACTTTTATTGTGTGTTACCCGCGACTTCGTTCGCGTGGAATTTAGGTTAGTGAAAACACCATGCAGTTTTATACAGATTTCTGTTATGAATTAGTCGATAAAATAGGTTTTTAGTTTCGCATTAGATGTCACTAACTTAACCTAACCTATTGCGCGTACAAAAGTACAGACACATTTTTTATCTAATACATTTTTAGTAGTCTATGTTCTTCCTCAGGATGCAAGCTATCTACCTGCCAAATTGCATAAATATCGGTTCAGCGGTTTAGCCATGAATTTCGCATTTATAGTAATTTAATTTATAAAAAAATCTTAAATAAACTGAAAAGTTCCTTATTTCTAGTTATCTGATTTGGCTGAGTTTTAATAGGGGTCTATTCTGCAAATAGTTTAAGTGAATTCAAAAGGATTGCTGTTAATTTATTACGTTTTGCGACCTGTAGCGTGTTGCCGTCGTGTAAAAATAGATAAAAATGGACAAATTGAACTTTGTTTATATTTTTACGACAGAAAATTAAAACCAATCGATATTAAATTAAGTAAATATGGAGCCTGTAATCTTCTCTTTCAGAAAAGTAGATTACTAAAGAAACAATTTTCATACGAAAAAATTTAGGACGAGAATAGAACACATTTTCAAGCAGAGCTTACTTGGGGTGTGAAATAATTGAAGAACTAAAACAGTATCAACAGTAAAAAAAAATAAACAATTTATATTATTACTCATGTTTATGAAGTAAAATTGTAATAAATTTTAATTTACCTAACGAAGAAAATATTAGTTTGGATATAAATTATACGTATAATGTACAATTTATATGAATTTTAACTTTCTGAGTCAAAGTAATACCAGTTTTTATAACAAAATTGTACACAGCGATGACTAACGATTTCACTAGAGCTCTTCAAACTTTGTTTACTTAAATTGGCGTTTATAAATGTAACGATGATGGTACACACAAAAATGGGGTCTTCCTCAGATAGACGACTACACTTTTTTGGTGTAAAAAAAGTAGTTAAAGAAAGTTATTTTCTTTGTCTGTTTATTATCTTAACGTAAAGTAAAAAATAAGGTTGTCTATAAAATCTACGTACGTGCTCCTTTGACACATTTTTTGGCAATAATCTTTAGGAGAGTGCATCATTTTACACGTGGAGCAAATTTGATCGAAAAAGTTAGGTTAGGTTAGGTGTGCATATATTAGGAAAGACTATGGATGCATAATAACCAATCTGTATATGAAACTGTTACCAAACTTCACGGCGGCCATCTTTAATTAAACGTCACTGTCGTCATTTCCATGCATATTATCCTAGAGGCGTCAATTGAAAATTTATAATATACAAATATGAAATCATTCGTATTTATACTTTATGTATTTTTAATATATTTTTATTGTCTGATATAGTACCTATTAAAGAAAGATACAAACATTTATAAATATTAAAATTTTGATTCTACATTTTCTAAAACAGAATTGTTAATATTCAAATATTGAATTTCATCTTGAGTAGATAGTGAGATAAGGAAGTAGGAATAAGACAAAGAGGTAAGACCTAATATTGCGAGTCTGTATTAGGTAGGTATGTTGTAGGTACACATTACATAGGTGACATTGTTTAATTGTTTCGCATTACGTTCACGAGGTTTGTCGACTTGATTATTTGTATATCTTCTGTTCCACACCCGTTCTCATTCCTTTAATGTTAACTGATGTGGTATTCAAACGACGTATTGTTTCCTCCAACTGCAGAAAATAATATTATCTCTATCTATCTATCTCTCTCCCTCACGACGCATATAGTCTCGTTAGTCAAGAATCGGTTAAAAATGGCGTTAATTTAACAAAAAGTATAATAAAAGTTATTTTATTCTCAGCTCAGCTAGTTTAAGTGATAGCGTGATTATAAATGTATCTGAATTTTCAACGATTGGTATAGGTTTCATCAAAATCGAGCTAGTAGTTTTTTGAAAGTTAATAATTATAATAAGCATAGGATAAAAAAATGGTGCCTTATATCTCTATTGACAAATTTCACTCCACCCTACCACGCGTAAAAAGGTTTATACATTATTAATTTCAGTTTATACTTAATATTTAATCGCAAAAATATTTTGAATCTCAGTTTCTACGTCTAAGTTGCGTCGATTTGATTGTTTTTTCGGTCAATATGTTATGTCGCATATTGCAAAAATTTCACTTTTTCTAAAACCCATAAGCCAAGATTCATCTGAAGATCAGTTTCAAAGCTTGAATAAATATAAAAAAAAATAATTATCATAACAATTCCTTAATTTATAAAAGTCTTATTAAATATAATATAAAATTAAGTTCCCTTATTCTAATTTCTTTTAGTATAAAAACTCTTAATTATATGACAGCTATATAGTTATTTTAATTTTTTCAGCGTTTAAGAAAATAGATTTTTTAATGGAACAAAAATAATGACTTACTTTGTAATTATAATTTCCCTCTTCCCAAATTATGACTTGGGAAAAATTTAAATGAGATTCATAAAATGAGATTGGCAGCCTTAAAGAAAAACTCAGGTGTGAAAATACTAATTTCTTTTGTAAAAACATTAACAAAGGTATCTTGAAAAATACTTGTTCGTATAGACATTTTTTTAAAGAATTTTTTTATGTAATATTATTACATTATAATTGTATGCGATTAATTATACATTTTAAATCTGGCGCCTTGGGCAAGAGTTTTAATCAGGGACTTGAACCTGAACCCGAACCCGAACCGTAAACCCGAAAAATCCGTATTTTTCATTAACCTGAACCCGAACCGAATCGCTATATCTCAGAGTCAACGAACTTGAATCTTAATCCGAACCTTTTCATGGATAACCGGTAACCATATATTTTTAAAAGGTTCTATAAATTATTTTTAATATTTTGATATGAATTTGGATAAAATAAATCCACAAAACTATACATAGATATCTACATTAGGGTTTTTCTTTTTTGGTGTTTTTTCCTCATTGGCTTATGTTTTAGCTTTGGATCTAAATAAATTTTCCCAAAATTTCAGACTTATTTTACTTTTAGTAACTCGTTGAAATAAATATTTTTTTATTTGTCACAGTAATATTTTGTACAGAATTATGTTCTTTTATTTAAACATTATATCATAAAATTGGAAGTTTTCCAAAATTCAGTTTTAATAGGACCATATCATCAAAAATATTGGATCTATGAATTCAGCACTTAGGATTTTTTTGTAAAAAAATTAACTCTCTATAAAATGCTACTGTGAGATATTAAAAAAAAAATTTTCAACGAACTATTCACTCGTAAGTAAAAAAGTAATTTTTTCCATGTTAATCAAATAGGAAAAAGACACGGCTTGCGCCATTCAAGGTTTCATCTACGAGTCTGAAATTTTTGGACAATTATCTATAGATCCAAAGCTAAAACATAGGATAATGGTACCGAGAAAAAAACATCCTAATCTACACATATAATATTTTAAAAGCAGACGTTTAATGTATGTATTGTATATGACTTCCATTTTCATCCAAGCTTAATGCATTGAGATAAACAGAGTACATAATTTTTATACGTAATAATCACTAAATTTTACGACATTTTCAAGATTTTTTAAGCGAACTGACATAACAAAGATTAACTATGTACATACATATAGTTAATTCAGTGCTCATAACCAAGTATAATAGTAGTAATTTCTCATAAAAATATGTATACATATACTTGTATATATGAACAGACGTAAAAACTTTCTTAATTATAACTTGAGAAGTTAATAATCATAAAAAATGTCTACCGGCTTCTCAAGGGACAGGATTATTCCGTGGAATTCATGAAAATGCTCTTTTTATTTATATTCGACATGTGCCATAAAAATCTTGTAAGACATTGCACACCATTTACATTTTTTACTAAATTTCAGTGGCGGGTTTTTTTTTATTGTCCAGATTTTATTTTAATTATAATGACCAATCTATTTAAGTAGGTACCTAATGAAAGTAATACCTTTATTAAATTTACCAATGATTGAATAACGCGGTCAAAAAAATCGTACGGGGATGAAAAAAACTAATTTTAAAAAGAACGCTTTCATTGAATTTCTCGTAAAAATTTTTTTTGCATCCATATACGGTTTCAAAGTTAAAAAAAGGGATACTTTTTTGAACTATTTTAACCCCGGCACAAAGCGGTAGGGGTTGATAAAAATTATTTATTCAAAAACTAGAAAGTACAAGCTTACGAATGAGCTTTGGATCATTCAAATCCAGTTATTTTTCGCGGAGATATAACTGTTTGAATATTTGTAATAAATTAGGTATTCTTTAATTTTTTTGTCCTGAATGACAGACTCATCAACGCACAGTCCAAACTCCTGGACCTAGAAACATAAAATTGTAGTGGTGCCTTTCTTTTATAATGTAAGCACACACTAAAAAAAGATTTTCCTAAATTCAACCCTTAAGGGTGAAAGGGAAAATGTTTAAATTTTTTTTTTAATTTAATTATTTGTAATACTGCAAAGGTATATTATATTATTTATAGAATTTAATTTTGAGTAAAATACTCTTCTATTAAAATTAAAAAAAACATATTGTAATATTTTTCAATAGGGGTAAACAATTATTGCAGACTAACAGTACTTGATTGATATAGATAGATATGAGAGAGAAATACGTCATCTGGGATGCCCAAATGTGGAGAGGGGGAATTATGTGACCAATCATAACAAGTATAACCTTGTAACTCGGTGTGAGAAGGAGAAAATGCGTCATCTAGAGTGCCCAAGCTGATTGGTCAAAAGCTACTGAGACAACCTGTGTATTTACTAACCTTGGATTTAGATGTCCATAAGTAACTGGTTTAAATGTTAGTTTGCATTTAATTTTAATACCTACGGAGTAAAACGAAATCGCAGAAGCCTGATTGTAACTCCGTGTGAGAAGGGGAAAATGCGTCATCTGGAGTGCCCAAGCTGATTGGTCAAAAGCTACTGAGACAACCTGTGTATTTACTAACCTTGGATTTAGATATCCATAAGTAACCGGTTTAAATGTTAGTTTGCATTTAATTTTAATACCTACGGAGTAAAACGAAATTTTTTTTTGTAAGAGGGCTATGTTAAGTGAAATAGATTCTCTGAAGTGACGCCACTGCTATTTATGTATTCTGAATTCGGAGTACATATAATATTTGATGTCTTCGTAGAGAGGCAGGAGGGTGAGTTGCGTTTGGAGAAAAAAAGGTAATATCTCGAGTACTACTTCATCCATAAATGTACGGATGCATTTTATCTTTGCTGTATGCATGAGTTAAAATAATGGAATTTTTATTTGTATCGGTTGATTTTCTTGGATGATTTGTCAATTTATTGCTTTTTTATTTTTTACATTTATGTATTTCAATTTCCTTTTGTGGTTGCGTACAATGTGAGTAAAAAGTAATGATATGTTTATTTTTCGAAATATTGCAAAATTTATTTTTAACTGCGATCAAATTTTAATACTTGAAATATCGAAATAGCGTTGAATTTTCTTTAGTTCTTTAGCAAATATTTTAAAATAAACTGCCCTGGTCGTCACAAGACAAATTACATAAGTTAACACTTTCTGATAAGAAATTGAATATAAACTACATTACATTAATTCTATTCTGTGATTTTATTTCAAACGTTTTTATTATAAATCGTTATAATTTTTCTGTTTAAAAAAATGTTGTTTTGTCAATGGCTTCTTATTTATTTGATATTTCAACAGTTTAACACGTTTTAGACATTGTTATTTCTATACATCTATTTAATGACAGTTGTAATAATAAATGATTTTATTGTCATAGATAAATTATTTTTAAATAAAAACTAAAACTATTATTTTTTGGCCAATTCATGAAAATACAGAAAAAATAATATAATATAAATTATAGAAAATAACGTTCTCTACAATTTTTATTATAAACATTTTTTTTGTTATGCACCATTTGAAAAAAAAATGATTAGGTATTTCCTTACACATTTTTTTTTTTTTTTGGTACACTTTCGCAATTTATTTTAGAGTAAATCACGTGGGTGATAAAACAATATAAGTTGAGAATTTGGGAAACTAATTAAGTATGTTCTCTAAATGCTAATTTTTTACACATAAATAAACACTCTTTTCCAGGCTATGTATCGTTTTAACGTCCCAAATTATTTCATACTATTAGTCACTATAGTTTATAATATTCTAAATTTAAATAAACGCCAAAAAATCTTTAAATACATGTGACCGGAAAGTAACGAAAATATCAAATTGACAGACATATTTATTCATTTAAAATATTTTTTCGATTTTTAAGTTTTGACATTTAATAAGTTATAAAAATTTCATTTCATTGTAAAATAATTTGGGACGCTAAAACGTTATAAAACCCTTTTTTAACCCAGCAAAAAAAAATTGAAATATTTAATGAAAACTTTCAAGGTCAATTTATTTAAAAATAATATTTCAGTATAATATGTTTTATTTGCTATTTAACAAATACATCCTTTGTATAAAAACAATTTATATCGTTTCCAGCCATTAGGTTCTTCCATAAAAATCTTAAAATAGGTCTAAGTATGAAATTCATATTTCCTGCCCTCATATATGGCAACGCATATATGAATTTACGAAAAACGCGACTTCTCTGTATTTCACTCTAATCCCGAGTCTTACGATAAGACCTTCCTTTTTCAACCCCATATCCTTGTAACTTTGTACATTTGGATATATAAAAGTATTGTGCTTTTTACCTTCTGCACGTAAAGAAAAGAATAGCCTATTTTATTAGTAAGAAAAACCCTTTTGGCGTTCCTGATTCTAACCAGCTTTTCAAACAAAGATAGATGCATATAAAGTGTTACATATTACACAGTCTAAGCACAACTGAATACATATTTTATATGTATTGATGGTATCAGAATGTGAGGCAGTATTAAAACAGAATTTCCGTTTCTTCGTCGACGGTATCTTCTTTCCTTATTTGTTCATATACATGTTACATGTTGGATAGAGAGAGGTATATTTGACGCGTGCTCGGTTTGTGAAGTGAGGAAGGGTGGGGAAAAATCGAAAAATCAATACGTTTCCCCTCACCTCGCAGACACCTCCTTCTTTAGGAGGTTGCTTCACGTGATGTATTCCAGCCAAGTGAATTTTCTTCTGGAGAGAAAATAATTCTTGAAAATATTTCACGTCACCTTTTCATAACTTTATTATTATAATAACAATGTACAGTACAGTGTTGAAGTATTAGAAATTTGTCCGGCATTTATAACATATTTTGTTATGGAAATTTGCACTGAAGTCTATAATAGTCTACACAATATGGAACAAAATTTAAATTGTACCTTAATATAATAAATAAAATGTGTTTTAAAATAATTAATATGCCTTGGTTATTATTTTATTATAGACAATTTTTAAATACAGTTTTAATTATAACCAAATAAAGGCTTTGTATAATTCAAAATAAACTTTACATATTTTATTTTATATTACAACAATATTCAATATTCCTTTTTCTAAATCGCCACATTCGCTCATTCAACAACGTTTTGTCTCATTAATTAAAAATTACGTCATCATTTTAAAATTCAGGTTGTCCAAATTTTCACGCGTTTGTGCACAGGATAAAAAAATTGTTGTAACCATAAAAGAGCGAATGGTATCATAGGTGCCTACGAATAATATCAGGAAAGGGTGTTTGTAGTTATGAAAAGTTTGTTATCATTTTCACGGTTAAACCGCTATACCAATCTTGATAAAATTTGGTAGGGATATATGTAGCTTATATGCTGACGAAGGAATTTTGTATGTATTTAAAATTTTTGCTTTATGAGAATTAATTTTACAATTGATTTTAGTAAAAAAAAATTTTGAAAAATATATACAGTGTGTCCCATGATAGATGTAACAAGAGGTGTAATGAACAGAAATTTTCGAATTTCGGAATGACATTTGGTGATCGAGTCCTGCTTGATGTAAAACTAACGTATATCAATAATCAGTCCATTTGGTCCTCTACAGGGTGTTTTTTAATCAAAGTTGTAAGAATAACCAAAAATAAACTACCTTTATTTTTTTAAATATGAAAAATATTTACTAAAAAAATAACATTTTTAATAAATTAATTAGGTATTTCATTGTTAAGTTAAAAGTAGGGTTGGAAACAACTAAATAATAATGTGTCTATTGTTGTTTCCGATCCTACTTTTCACTTCACAATAAAATTCTCTGAAATTCGGTATAGGGTTACAAAATTGCATTCTAAACAATCTTAGTGGATTTTTTTCATAGTTTGAAAAATATTTTGGTTATTTTTACAAATTTGCTTATAAAACAACCTGTAGATGACCAAATCAACTAATTTTTGGTATACGTTAGTTTTACATCAAGCAGGACTCGATCCCCAAATATCAATCCAAAATTCGAAATTTTTTTGTTACATTTATCCTGGGATAGATATATTTAATTAATTAATTTTTGTTTGAACTTTTTAACAATATTTTATTCTAAAAAAAACATTCTACTAGAAGTAAGTGTATTTTTTGTTCACAATGCATATATGCGTATTAGATATAATAAAACCCACATAATTATTTCTGCGGGCGCCTATGAGTGCCATGAAAATTCGACCTCACTACCCCAGTGAACGAGTTAGTGTATACATCTATCTCTCTCTTATCCACTGTGACACCAATGGTCGTGTCTCTGTCGCACTTTCAGTGACATGCTTGTTTTGTGGCATCGTCTTCACAGACCTGAAACATCCTTAGAATGACCTTTGTATCTCTACCGAAGATACGATTATGTTGACACGTGGGGTAGGGTGGAGAATGAGTGGAGTTTTTCGGGTTTAAAGGAAAACTCCTGGTATCTAAGTACATGATAATGCTCTTACAGCATTGTTGTTGATTTTGATCATTCTTGTAGCTGAAGTTGTAAATAATTTGTTGTTATATTATTATATGAGATAAGTAATACGTATTTAACGTTCTTTCGGTAGATGTTTTTTTGTTATAATACTTTTACTTTCTTTTACCAATTTACATGAAATATACATATAAGTATAAGTAAGTATTGTTAATAAATAAATGGGATACTGTGGTCTATTTTTTTATTTATTCTTTAACGTTTCGATCAATATGATCTTCATCAGATTTTTAAAAACTTTTATAGACCAGCGTATCTCATTTATTTATTAACAATTTAATCCAAAAAATGGTAATTTACTCCAACATAAGTAGATTTTTTTTCGAAATCCAGATTTTGATGGAATTATCCATTTTGACCTTCCCTGAATCCATTTAGACTATTTTCGCCATGATGTCTGTGTGTCTGTCTGTCGGTCTGTAAGCACGACAAAAAAGGTGAAATTTAATATTTAAAATTAATTTTTGTGTGAGAAGAAAACCCCCTGTTTTTGAAAACGATCTTTCAACCGGATACGGATGTTTACTGACGTCGATTTTTACATTTTTTTAATTACTTTGAAACAGTGCGAATTAGAGAAAAATGGTCTCGAAAATACAAATTTTTGAAAATAAAAATTAATTATAATTTAACATTATTATTATTTATATATTGGTAATTTAACCAATAAAAGACTTTTTCTTGGAAACAAAATTAAATTTAAAAAAACATATAACAATTAGAGAGGTACGGAATTGCATTTAAGTTTATTGTTTGCATGATTAATGTTTAGTAAATGTAATTAAACTGTCTGCTCTATAACTTTGATATGATATTTAATAATAAATAAACTGACTCATTATTTTAACAATTTAAATTAGACTTGTTGAAATTATATTATTAAATTAAAGCACGTTAATAAGTCAATTAATAATAATCATTATAAATTAGTTTATATTATACATGTTTAAATGTTTACATATAATATATTTATGAAATAATTCCAACAGTTTGTTTGTTTTTTAGTTCATAATGTAATTACCAGCTATTGCATTAATATTTTGTATTTTATAGATTATAGATATGTATATGATATATCATAATATAATATAGTGACGTTAAATATATTAAATAATAACAAATAAATTGTTTAAACATGAATATTGTTGAGATAACGACATCGTTCTCCCATTTTATTCCTTCTTAATAGTCTGACGATGATTCTGTGAATCGAAAGCTTGCGAATTCTTATTGCTCTAATAAATTTGACGTTTAAACAATTTATTTGTCATTATTTTATATGATATATCGATACTAATAACTAATACTAATGTATGTCTGTCTGTACACGATTTTCTCAGTAACTACTGAACGGATTTTATTCCGATTTTCACTAATGGGTAGAGTGTTTCACGAGCAAGGTTTAGGTGAATAATTTTTGGATATTTTGTAATGTTGGAATTAATAGGTTTATTATAGGTTAAATTTATATCCCCAGATAACACCGTGTCTAATGCGCTAGTATAATTTAAACTTTCAGGCTGTAGAATTTTAATAAGTTCATACTTGAACTACTGAACCGATTTCGATGCGACTTGTACTGTTCGAAAGCTTTAAATCTTGTTTAGGTCATATCATAGTTTAATTTATTCATAATTATTCTAGATTTTTAAAAAGATTTTAAAACGCTCTAGTACGCAGGTCTTTGAAAAATCACAAAAATCCGTGTATTTTAAATGGGAAAATCACCCCCCTGTGGTAATGGCCAATTTTTAAGATAGAGGGCTGAAACTTTTTCCAAAAATTATTTGAAGCTGATTTGGGGGGGGGGGGGGGAGTCGAAATTCGTTCAGACCCCATCTAAGGACCACCGTAATACACATATGAAGAAGCGTCAAAATTATTAAAACAAAATAAATTTTTTACTACATAAATAGTATTGATTTTTACATAAAAATAAACTAGAAGAAAAATTATAATTGCTTATTATTAAATTATTCATAAAATACATAATGTATACACTTTGATTTTATAATTTAAATTAGTTAAATCGTGAAATAAATCAATTAACAACTTTTGTACAAGAACTTCAAACTCACAACATTTTCGTTTGTGTATTTTTGATTAAAAGTGTCGGGAATTTAATAAATTTACATCAGAGCTTGAACAAATCATTGGAAGATTTTTGTTGTACTCTTATTAGGGAATTTCAGAGAAGAAAATTAATTACAGTTTTGTTTGACTTTGTAACCTGACATTAAACTTTTTGTAATATATACTTCTTTTTGTTTCAGGAATTTTGTCTACTGAAACGGAACGTGTGATATTTTATTATAGGTAAGAATGCATAGTATAAAATATTAATAGTAATTTAAGTAACACATTTCCGCGTAATACAAAGCTCTTACATTCCTTATCTAAGCTTTAATATGTATTTAATCAAATGCAGATAATTACACAGGGCGACATTTTATTTTTTGGCAATGTTTAAGAATTTATTACCAAGTTTAAGATGAACTTTTTACTTTATGTTTTTTTTTTCGCCAAGATATGTTTAGTTTGAAAATATTGTTATATTTATATGTAGTACAATCCATTGTGTCACTTGTATTTACTCTATTTATAAAAATATCATATATTAAAACTGGCGTATCTAGGCGAAAAAAAATCGTACAGTTTAAAGTAAAAATTCAACTGAAGAGAAGGTCTTCTATATTAAATAAATCAAAATTCGGCTAGAAATTCATAGATTTTTTATATCGGCAATTCTAAAGGATAGTTTTTGTTGGATAGTTAAAATATTGAAAATATCTCAATATTTATTGTAATTGGATTAAAAAATATAAATTCTTTTTTAAGAATATAAAAGTAATAATTTTAAATAATTTAGTATATTAAAAAATAGATTTTTATAAAAATGAGTAAACATGTTAGCCACAAGTATATACGTTGGGTAAGTCCAATAGAAGTTCAAGTATACAATAGAGCAGGTATATGAATGCGCGCTATGGTGGTGGATCGTTCTAGTGGAGTATGACGTCAGAGCATCGCGATGGACGGCGCCGACTCAGAGCAAGTCGACGGCGCTACACCAGAACTGTGTCCCGCATAGCTCGACAATGCCAGTCGATGTCAAATTATCTACACATATAACTCGGGGGTTTCTAATTGCACATACACACTGAATCCCCGGTGAAATCAGTCAAATACGTGTGTCAATCGATACGAATATATTTTGTTGGTTAGGTCCGACTTCCAAAGATTACTCGATTTTAATTAATCATTTTTTTGTTAGGTTAGAATTTTAACGTGTGGCAATCGGATTTTGTTTCGATTGTTGTATTTTTTTCTTCTCTTGGTGAATTTGAATTTTTTTGTGATTGTTGTGATGATTTAAAAAAAAATTGTTGATTTGTGTCATTGTTAAAACTGTACTTTGATTGTTGGGATTTTCAATAAACATTGTTGAGAGGTTTTGAGGTTACTGATTTTTTCATTATTGTGGTTGATTTTTGGTGATACTTTTTGTGAGAAGAATTTAAATTAACATTGAAACTGGTGATTTTTTGTGTGGAATTTTTTCTTGTTGAACTATAAATTATTTCACTGATGAGGTAAGAAAATAAATTATGTTATGTATTCATTGTAGTGACGTTATGAATATTTAATTATATAGGTTTTTTTGATTGACATAAAAACTGAAATTTTTAATTAAAGCATGTACTTTTAATAAAATCATATATTTTATCAATTTAAACTCACTACTAAAGTACCTATACTAATTAACTGTATGCTGTATACAAATACGTAGTTAATTCCTGTTTTTACAATAAGTACTTATTTGATGTAAAAATGTATGTACTTACAAGTAGATGTATAAATTAAAATATACACTGCTACGTTTTAAAATGAAAATTAATTTGCACGATGAGTTAAAACAGTTATAAAATAAAACAAACAAAATACTGAAACATCTCCAAGTCTATTAACACATTGAACGCGCAGTATTAGCGCTTGAGCTTGGAGTTGGTTGTTCGACCCCGTTTCTTCGGTTCGGATATGGAGCTAAATCAGAGATTCTAAAAGAACATATTTATTTATTTTATACCTAACTTATTTCTTCAACATTGTAACTGTGTATAGCCCATTTAAATGTTAATATACATTTATAAAATATATTTCAATTAGGAACTGGAACCTAATTAAAACTTAAACTGAAAAAATGGCTTAATTTCCATTAACCGTGAACTAGATCCGAATCATTGATTAGATTGTGACTAAAGTTAAACTGATTTAACCCATTACTTCCCGACTTTTTATTTCTTCGAATTTTTTGGTCATGTTCTCAATTCTTGTTGAAAATATGACCAAAAAGATAAATTCAATACAAGATATAATAATAATCAGTCACAGTACTAGATTATTGCCATGAGTTTCCAGTTTCATATTTATAGAATAGCACATTTTAATGACGACAGTCTGTACCTGGATTTATTTTTGAAATGTATTGATATTATTTTGCTTTTTTACACTCTCATAAGTAATATTATGTATAGTTTCGTCAATTTGAAAACACTTTACTAAGTGAAAAAAAAATTAACTATAAAAGTCGGCTAGCTGGCATAGAATACGATTACTCTAAAAGGGTTGTAATTTGTCATTGAATGAACTCTAGAGGTGTCCATGAAATTTAATGTAAGTAGTGAGAGTTAAATAACATATTAGTAATGTAAATCAAATGAACAACGTTATTGTGTCAGAGGAAAAAAATTGAAAATATCTGGGAAGTAATGGGTTAATATTCAATAGAAACCTGATTATTTTCTTATGCACTTTTATTTTTAACTAGTGCATTGGACACGGTGCTACCAAAAATCATAGTGACATAAAATATTAAACATGCTCACCCAACATGCTCACCCAACATCTCCTCCCAACATGCCCACCCAATACACGGTTTACCACGAATTTTTTTTTGACGTGAAATTTAATCAAAATATTCACAAATTATATACCTAAATCTAACCTATCTATTATTGAAAACTGGAATAAAATCCGTTCAGTAGTTACTGAGAAAATCGTGTAAAATTATATTTTCAAATTCCCAGGAAACACCAGGCCCCGTCTGAGAATTTGTATGAAAATCAAAAAATCAAAATAAATAGGTTAGCAACAATCATAATCAATTTCGATATTTTACCTTTCATTTTTATTCATAATTTTATTTTTTGCCCTTTTTCTAGCAATATTTTAATAGCTATTAATGTTTTTTTTCTTCAGAAAATGTTTTATTTGTTACTTATAATTTTTTTTCGAACAAAATAATTTTCTTTCAATTACAAACTTGAACCCGAACCTGAACCCTAAAAAATAACGGTTTTTGAACCCAAATAGTTTGCAACATGTTGAATCCAAACCCGAACTTGAACCGAAATTTATCTTTGAACCCGAATCGAACCCGAACCATAAATAAATTTCGGTTCAAATCCCTGATTAATAATACCATGACTAATAAAATAATTGAGATCTCCCGAATGATTTATTGTGTTTTGTTTTGGTACCACTGGTTTGTGAAGGAGTTGTTGTAAAAATAATAGCATTTGTTGACTAATCATACCATGACTATTTACAACAATTAAATAAAATAATTGGAATTTGTTGTGTTTTGTTTTGGTACCACTGGTTTGTGAAGGAGTTGCTGTAAAAATAATAGCATTTGTTGACTTATAATACCATGACTATTTACAACAATTAAATAAAATAATTGGAATTTTTTTTGTGTTTTGTTTTGGTACCACTGAATTGTGAAGGGGTTGCTGTAAAAATAATAACATTTGTTGACTTATAATACCATGACTATTTACAACAATTAAATAAAAGAATTGGAATTTTTTTTGTGTTTTGTTTTGGTACCACTGGTTTGTGAAGGAGTTGCTGTAAAAATAATAGCATTTGTTGACTAATAATACCATGACTATTTACAACAATTAAATAAAATAATTGGAATTTTTTTGTGTTTTGTTTTGGTACCACTGGTTTGTGAAGGAGTTGCTGTAAAAATAATAGCATTTGTTGACTAATAATACCATGACTATTTACAACAATTAAATAAAATAATTGGAATTTTTTTGTGTTTTGTTTTGGTACCACTGAATTGTAAAGGGGTTGCTGTTCTCTGAGTCTGTCGCATCCGCAGCACAACTCGCGAACTGTCCTCTTGAGGAATATTTCGCTGCCAATAAAACGAATCCAATTACAATACTCACACTGCGGCTTCTATTAGGGGGTGGTTTCACACGGGGGCGGGCCCACTCTAAGGGTTGAGGGGGTTCGTACTGATATCGTGATATTACAGTGTTTATTTCCTTGAACAAATTATTAAGTGCTTCAACAGGAACAATCTTTTTCATTTACTAAAATTATTTTCACGCAATTATTTTGTTGCGTGTGTTAAACTTTTTTATGTGAAACTATTTTATGTGTGTAAGTCTGTCTAGGGTGCAGTTTTCTTTATTATAATCATTATTATTATTATAGTGTAGAACTTGCTGACATGCAATGGATAAATATTAGCTTGAAGACTTAAAAAAATAAATGTTTGTACATGTGCAGGTAAAATAATATTATCTTGGAAATAAATAAGGTAAAGGCACCAGCTATGGCCGCTATATTTCGTTTTTTTTGGATTAATGGGTTTATTTTTTGTAATTTGCATGAACTCATGTTACTAATAATATAAGTAACTCTTTATTTAACTAATTTAATTACCAAAGTCCGCAAATATAGTACTTCTAAAAGTAAAAAGTAAAACTTCTACTTATGGAAGAATACCGGGACCTAAAAAACGTACTAACGAGGTTCCACTGTATATGAAATATTTAAAAAAACAATCATTATCAGTGCATAGAATTGCTCTAAAAAATATTGTATAAAAAGTGCAATATATTGGTCATAAAATCATTGTTCTTTCGAAATATTCACACAAAAATGTTTTATAAAACAATCAGTAGAAAAAATCGCATTTTGTTCATTATGTGCACGAGCATTAATTCCACAAAAAAAATGTTGATGGAATGTTTGCACAAAGATAAAAGAGCTGTATTCTATGTACATTGTTATGTATACATAGCCTTCCATTGCTGTTCATTTACTGAAAAACAAATAATGGAAAATTGATTTTGTATTAGGATTTATTTTTAATGAAACGATCAGCCGAGATAGAAACTCGAAATAAAAATAATTTTTGAAAATGGTTATAGGATTTCATAAGTTTTTGTTATGTATATTATTATTTATACAGTGTATTCCAAGTTGATTAAGATATAGGAAATGGGGACAAATTTAACGATGTGTGATTGGTGCATTTTAAAATGCCGCCACAAAATTAAATAAAATAGTAAATAGTATTTTGTTTTCAAATTTATATCTGCCAAAAAAATATTATTATTATTTTATCTAGGATGTTTACTTTAATGTTGAAAACAAAATACTGTTGATTAATTTAAAATTTATCAGTAAGTTTCACATTGTTAAATTTGACCAAAGGTTACTACAACATTTCTAATTACCCCCGTGGTAAATTTTCTATGTCTAACTTGGAACACACTGTATATACATCTGTTTTTTACGCGTGCTATTTGTTAGAAATATAAATATAATGTCCAGTATATTATATTATAGGAAATTGAATGCTCTACAAAAAAGAATCTATGAAATTTTCTTTCTTGAGATATCTTGAAAAAAAAATCGGTTCAGTGGTTTCTGAGCTATGCGTGTGACAAGGATTCAGGGGACAGACAGACAAACAGACACGGAAGGAAAAATGTTTTTTTTTACTTGAACCAGAAACATCAATTTAAAATTTTGAAATCGGAGAACAAGTTTTCTGTCTCATTTTAAAACGATAATCAAATTCGATATTGCGATTGTACTTTATATTATAAATAAGTACTTTGTAATAAAAAATGAGTCTTTTGACGACAATATATTAAACCATTTGATTTTATAAACACATCTTCAAGAAAATCATTGTTGGAATAGCATAAAGAAATCCGACATTTGCACGTACATCTTATCCAAGAGAAAGGTCTATCTGAACCCTTTCCGACAACAATTATTAGATTTGGGCTGATCTTAAGTGGTACCGTTTCACTACGTTTGCAACTTCACGATCGACAATTGGCGGTTTCGGGTTTAATCCTTAGACAAGTTTCCGCCCGCGCGTCCTGCCGCAAACATTAGTTGTCGGTCTCCAAATTGCAAATCCCGATTATTGGATAAAGTATATTATTTGGACAGTTATTCGCTCGTTGCTGGTTTCGCCTGCCGGTGTTACATTGTAATGTTGGAGGCAATATTGAAATTGAGTTAGGTTCGAAGATGTATGGTTATGACGATGACCGTCTTGTGTTTTTATTTCTCTTATTTTTATGAATTGATTTATTTTTAATCAAAGTGACTTATAATAAGTGTGGAAAAATTAATTCCGAAGAAATCCTATAAATTTATCATCCGTCCGTCCTTTTCAGTCAAAGCAAAATATCTCGTAAACTATATAAGCTAGAAACTTGAAATTTTTACTGAATATGTAAAATGACGCATCTAGTAAAATATGTACAAATTTTTTGAAAAAATAATTTTTCAAAGGGGGCGTGAAGGGGCTAAACAAGACAATTTTTTTTATACCATTATTTTTTTTAAATCAAAAATGGCGCCTGCAGGGGGCTTTAAAGCAAATCAAAAAAAAAAAAAAAAATTGTATACAAAAATTCCACAACTTATTTTTATAATTAAAATAGTCACAATTTCTGCACGAAGTTCTGGTGTATATAAATCCAATAGAGGAGTTAATTTTACCTCACCTTATTTCACAAATAAAATAAATAAAAGCTAAATTATTAACTTCTCAAATTAATTTAAATTCTTTTGGTACTAAACAATTTGTACGAGTATAAGATGTTTTCATCTTTAATAAACCGTTTTAAAATTAATTAACATTTGTCTCCACTTTTGTCCCTCACACTGTTTACGTTATCTACATAAATGTAAATTCAAAAATTCTAATTTATACATTAAAGTTTACGCACATATTGTAATTATAATAGTATCTTGTTCAGGGTAGATTCAATGAAAGCGAATAAATTTCTTGTAGCTCGTGATCCCTTGTCGAAACTTTTGTGATCCCTTTGAGATCTGTGACCCTTAGTTGAAACTAAAGTTTAGTGTTGGATACCTGGAAAATATTTTTCACAAAGTCGGAAAATACAGTAAATGTTTTGAAGACTTTTGGATAATTTACATTGGATTATGTAAAGTGGGAGATTTTTATAAAAATATTTACAGAGTGATTTTTCTTAACCTTTTTAGAGTTGCGGAAACAATTTCTCATAAAAAGAAATACATACATTTTTAGCTAATGACAGATATAAATGTATATTAACGCGACGGTCGCGCTATTAGCGGAAATTTTTGTAACTTATATTTGACAAAATTTTTGTGGTTGAAATAGCAAATAATGTTTAAATAAACTGCAAATTTCCTTACTTCTAGTTATCCGATTTGGCAGAGTTTTAATAGGGTTCTATTCTGCAAATAGATGAAGTGAATTCAAAAGGATCGCAGTTAATTTATTACGTTTTGCGACCTGTAGCGTGTTGCCGTGGTATAAAAATGGACAAATTGAACTTTGTTTATATTTTTACGACAGAAAATTAAAACCAATCGATATTAAATTAAGTAAGTATGGAGACTGTAATGTTCTCATTCAGAAAATGTAAACTTTTAAGTGGGTACTGAAGAAATTTAATATATAATGTTCATTTTATCAATTTTCATACGAAAAATTTTAGGGCGAGAGTAGAATACACTTCCAAGTACAATAATCAATAAAACTTTTTATATTTCAAAGTAATATCTGTATGAAGAGAACTTCGCTTATTAAATTATGTTCCAGATAATTAAATATGCAAATACACTTGCTTCCAACATCTTTTACAAAGGATTATTGTCTCGACAAAAGTCGTGTACATTTTTTTCTTCAATTAGCAAAATAGAAACCGTGATATAACTGCTAAAACCAGATGACAGAACAAAAAGAAAAAATGCATTTAATTGTACAGAATTGCATTGCATTCGAAATGGCTGCAAAAGCTTTAGTGTAATTAGTTAATTTAGTTAGTCCAACAAGTTGATTACAGAAATGCGACAGACGAAATAAAATGGTTGGTCGCAGATACTATCCACACATTCAAGTCTCATGTAAATATAAAAAAGGCAAACTCAAATGTCTGCGTTTAATTGTCTCAAATGTTAATGTCTGCAGTCGGAACATTTTGATATGAATTTTTGTCACACATTATGGTTGGTCTAAGAGCTCTTGTGTTTTTGTCGTGATAGTTGTACCCAGTGGCGGCTCGGTATTAAAAATTTACGAGAACTGTGGGTTTTTAATGTCAGTTTTTTTTGTTGAAAATTGTGGAATGAAAATTTTGTTTACTTTTTTCTTTGGTTACTTTTTTGTGAATGAAGAAAAAAATATATCCAATTCCATACAGTCTACCCAGGCCCGTATTTATACATCTGTAGGCCCGAGGCACAAATGAAAACCGATGTTTAATTGAAAAATGTTTATATTTTTTATATAGTTCAATAATTTTTAAAAACGACAGAATTATTTTAGGGGAGTATAGTGGAACAAGGGGCACAGTGAAACAGTTTATATAAAAACACCACTGATGGAACGAGAGAGCTAGTTAATATTATCTAACAAGTAAAGTTGTTTTTTTATGTTAAAAATGTTTTATTATTCTATTCTTAACAGTGAGGTTTAACTTGATATTAATGTTAAAATACATTTAGCATGTTTTGTACATACAAACGATAACATTGTTACAGGTTTATTTTTTTGTAACCTGTGTGGGGTAAACTAAAATTAAGTAATACAACAATGGAAAATAAATACTAATGAAATTGGTAAAAATAAAAGATTAAATATTTTTTTGTGATTTCGCAACGAATTTTCAAAATTAAATATTAATTAAAAATGCTACAAACAATCTTTAAAATTATAAGTTTCATGAAAAACAAAACAAGTATTTTAAAAATATTTTGTATCAATACATTTTTATCGAAGTATAAACTGTATTTTGAAACACAAAAGAACAGGAAAATTTAATTTTGTGTAAATTCAAATCATTATTTTTGATATTAAAAAATATTATTATGTTCCACACAATCATGAGATTCGAATCAGCCCTTATTCTTAAGTAATATTTAAAAAAATGACCCATTCACAATTATGCTATTATTTTTTTTAACATACGCCCCTGTCCTATAAGACACCCATACATATGTGTTTTAAATTTGCCGCCTGCTCGGCAAGCCGTGTAGCGATAAACGTACCGGCTGTTTCACCCTTCCAGTATCTTTTGTATCGTTGTTGTGGCACTACTCCCGGCTTCATTTGAACACGGTGCAAGTTACACCACCCGACTCACAAAGAGTTGAAAGAGTAAAGAAAGTGCACACTCAGACACTGTCGAGTGGGGTGGAACAATGCGATAAATTGTATCCTACGTATACGGATTACATTAAAACAGTCATGTTATTAAGTTTGAAAGGGATAATTTAGAGTTGACTATGGAAAAATATTAATGCGTGTGATTCACGCTGAAGAGTTATTCTTTGAAAGTTAGTGAAAGAGATTTTAATAATTTGAAATGAATACTTCCATGGTCGATATATTTTTATTTTTGAGTTAATATGAAATTATTTAATAAAGTATTTGAAATATATAATAACTAAGTCAAAACTAAACTATACAATGTATTCCAAGTTGATTAAGACATAGGAAAAACATGGGGGCAATCAGAAGTGTTGTAGTAACCTTTGCTCAAATTTAACGATGTATGATTGGTGCCTTTTTAAATTTTTTGTTTTCAAATTTATATCTGCCAAAAAATATTATTATTATTTTATCTAGGATGCTTACTTTAATTTCATTAATGTATTTTTGAAAACAAAATACTGTTGATTAATTTAAAATTTATCAGTTAGTTTCGAGGCAGCATTTCAAAATGCACCAATCACACATCGTTAAATTTGACCAAAGGTTACTACAACATTTCTAATTGTCCCCATGTTAAATTTCTTATACAACATACAATAACAACAATCAAAATAACAAATGAATATTTGAAAACAATAAACTATTACATTATTTCGAAAATAAATATGACAAGTTACATATCGTTGTAAAGTAGAGTAAAAACCACGTTCAAATATGCTATAGCCAACTTAGTGACCTATACGAAAAAATAAAGTTAAGGCTTGTAATTCGGAAACTAAACGTAATATAAAAATTCTAAATACACCAATCAATTCTACACAAAAAGTGTTTTAAGAAACAGTAAACAAGAAGTACCTATCGACTTTGGCAAAAAAGTTATAGCCATTTAAAGATTTCCGAATTTTCAGATTTTTAAGATTTATTAATATTTTTGATATAGTAATACTCACCCTTTTCATTACAAAAAAATTCATCTCATTTAACCGAATCTGGATCTTTCACCGTTTAATAAATCCCCATGCATTTCACGCTTATCTTGAACACCCTGTATATATTATCATTATTCAAATAATACTAATTATAACAAATAGAAAATAAACACTGCTGATAATTTTATACTCATTTTTTGGTAGATCTCAAGAAACAAGATTCAAACTGACTGTTAGATAATTATTTAAAGTGAACGCTTTCACCCAAGTGTAAACAGCAACCCTGAGGAACAATAAAGCTGTGCAAACATACGCAGCATCAAGTATCAACACACTAGATGCAATTCCTTGTCTCTTTTTTTGAACGATAATGATGGCACTCGAGTAGAAATCATGTGAAGGGCGCAATAAGATAAATGATAGAGAGTGGTACAAAGCGGTAGGGTGGATGGGGCGATAACAGTTGCAACAAGTATGCAAGCGGAGAGATGATGTGACAAACGGGGATGTCCAGTGGGGGTTAATGGGGGTGGCGGAGAAGACGTTCAACTAATACATAGATATTTGTTGGCAATCGTCGTAAGCATATTTTTGTACTGTTTTACTACCATTTTTATTCGTTTTGATTTTACATTGTGGGGGAAAATAAAAGGAATAAAATTCTATGTACATTTTATTTTTATTTTGTCTGTACCTGTTTATATTTCAAATTAGCTGTACCCGCGCGGTTTCACTCGCATGGACTACGGAATTATTGTTTGGGATTTTTGAAAAATATACAAAACAAAACGTACAAATAATTTTTGTTCTGTTTAAATTATTTAAAATAAAATAAACAATTGACGATCAAAGGGAGTTCGAATGCCGGCCTTGTGTTCTTTCCCTCTGCCCCGCTACGACTAGTTCGCGCGGTATTAATAATATTTTACCGTATATAACTTATTTAAAGTTATTTCCTGAACTATACGACCAAATTGGATGCTGTAAAGAGCAAATTATATCTACATTAAGTACTTATGACGACGAAATAATATATATTTCGATAAGGATTAATGTTTTACAGGTCATAAGTCCACGTAAACAGAACCCAAACATTTTTAATTTTCTTTGTAACATAAAAGCAGTCATTATGACTTAAGCAGACTTTATTTTAGATCTTTTTATTTTTCACAATTCTTTACTACATTATTTTGTTCAATATTGAACGGTTTAGGCAGCGTAATGCAAAAGAGCACGCTGGCGGCAAACTTTTTTCCGACTTGATTTACTATTATCGTCACTGCTATAACTTGGTCAGAGAATATATCTATGAATTAAAAAAAAACACGAAAATCGGATAAGTGGTTCTCGAGTTATAAGCGCACTAATGGACAGACGGATAGACGTTGAGTTTTATATATATTAAGGAAGTCGTGGGTAACAGCTAGTGGTTATATAATGATTTTGATTTTAAATCGACATTGAAAAAAATATTAATATAAGTAGATATTTTCAAGCAATTTGTAATTAAATGTAAACGACCCCCCACGACATTTCATCGTGGAGTGCCACTGGCTGTAACTAGAGGGAGATGGTTTTGATTAGGGTGTGATATGAAACTGTCGCTGATGCGCGAATCCATTAAGATCAGTTTGCATTTTAAACATAATCGCTACAGTGTTTGAGCGGTAGATTGGAAATGATTTAATTTGGCATTAGTTCACTTATTCCAGTTAAGGGCTGCAGTAAAAATGTGTAAAGGTATTATTTTAATAGTAGTTTATTAAAAACATTGTAGAATATCATTTTGAAATTTTTAAATTAGTTTTTTTAAATTTTCGCCACTGTTTTAATACCGTTGGTGTTTACATACCATGAAACTAAAGGAGAACTGTCAGATACGCTAGAACTAACTTTCTGGGTTGTATCAATTCTCATGTCGGAATCATCTTCTGAAGTGTATAACGGAATTCGGCTTCCATTTTAGGTCTTACAAATCTTAGATAGTAAATAACTTAAAATTCAAAACCTATTAATTATAAAGCAATGTCATATTTTACCTATAGCGATTCTATTAAACTGTAAAACCTTTTAGAAAATATGTAATCCATTAATATATCAAGAACTGTCCTTAGCAAGTCTGGCGCCCTGGGCGAAATTTATTTTTTTGCCCTCTCTTCCCCTAAAAAAATCACCAAAAATGTCAATTAAAATTGATAAATTAACAAATAAGTTGAATAGTTAATATCTCAGCTCGGCGCGATTCTAGAGACTCCATCTTTTTTTTTAAATATAGCTTACACTATTAACATTAAGACCATCAAATGTCCTAAAACCGTCGAGACCTCCTTCCCCTATTATTAACAAATTAAAAATGATAAATTAACAAATAAGTTGAATAGGTAATATCTCGGCTTGGCGCGATCCTACAGACTCAAAAAAAGTTTACTCAAAAATTATAGCCTGTATACTGATTTGAACCAAAAAAGTCACTTATGTCCTATTGTGTTCCCCCCCCTTAAAACCGACGCTGAATATATCATACAGAAAACATTTAAGTTTCCTACCAACCCGCTATATTAAAGTTTGGTACTTAAATACAGTCAGTTTCTTTCATTTATTAACACCGGCTTTTAATTGAAGCTATAAATTAAGTAATTAATTCGAATATAAGTAATGTAATTCAAAACAAGAGACATTTATGGTTATTTATATGTTTTCCATAGTTTGTATTGCTGTCGAGCAAATGAGGTTTGAAATTACAGAGTTTACTGACATCGTTACAGCTGTTATTAGTTGCGTTGTCATGAAAACAGTGTCGGTAATGAAATTAAAACGCTCGTGTGTTGTGCGTGTGTCTGTGTCTAAAACGACACACCCCTAGTTACTGTGCCGAAATTCAAAACTACTAATTAAGCTAAATTGTTTTTAGTTAATTTTTTTAAATGAGAACATCAATTCATTATAATTAATTGTCTTATTGACGCCAATGAAGATAAATACGAAAGTGTGTCTGTCTATTTCTCTCTCTGTCGAACCGATCTTGATGAAACTTGGCAGGGAGATAACTTGCATTCTTAATTATATATTATTATATTATATATAAATTTATTAGATATTAAAATAAGTGTATGACATTTGTATGGACGACCTTCTTTTTCTTCCTCATGGGTTTTATATCTGACAGTTCCTACCTAACATCCACGCGAACGAAGTCGCGGGTAACAAATTGTATAATAAGGGTTACATTTCTTTGTGTGGCTTTACTGCAATTTTTTTATACTTATTCATTTTGCTTAAGTTGTATCATTTCACTCCAAAAATATGTTTTTCGTAGAAACTTTTTTGTTGAATTAGTTTCCAAAAATATTTTTATCCATCGATCTGTTTATAATAAAAGAAAAACATTATCCTAATTATTAGTACTCGATTTATTTTTCATTAGAAATGTAGTTTGAATTCTACATAGGAAAACTTAGTTGTTTTTAACTTCATCCCTTTGATCAGAAACAATTACTTAAGTTATTTCTGGGAAGGTTGCTTTATTTTTCATTAGAAATGTAGTTTGAATTCTACATAGGAAAACTGGGTTCTTTTAACTTCATCCCTTGGAACAGAAACAATTGCTTAAGTTATTTTTGGGAAGGTCGCTTTAGTTTCCGTGTTGCTTCTAAACGAAAAAAAATAAAAAAATTTCCTGTTCGACAATGCAGAATGTCACCAAACTCATGGTTTCAATTGTGTGTAATTTTATTTAACACTTGTTCGGTCCCGTAATTACGTCCGAGATTCGCGCAACGACGATCATCGGTGTCTCGCAAAGTGAACTTTACTGCCGAGACACGTCCAATTAGATAGTAGTAAATTTCAAACGCGGGCTCAAATTGCGAGTTACGATCTACTCTTATTGCCTACCGGCTTTGTATTTACCTGCTAGTGGTGACGTGAATAGAAAAAATAAAGTCAGCATTACGATTTAAGTCTATAAAGCTCAAAGACTTACACATTTTATTTTTCTCCACGTGTTACTTGTCATTAAAATATGTTAAACGTGTTAGATTTCATGATAATATTTCAAACGTGTTAGTTATCGTAGGAAGTTTGAACATGATAGTTTAAAACGTGCTAGTCTTTGTAACAAGCGTCGGTATATAGAGCTAATTTTCAACGAGAAATAGTTAAAATTTGGAGAAGTTACTCCTTAATAAATCTTAAGTACCCACGCAAAATTTCAGAAGGTTTTACAACATAGTTTGAAAGTTATTATTTTTTAAAATTAACATGTATTGAGTATTGACGGTTAAAAATCTGCAATTTTCACAAAACGTCACTTACATATTTAGCAACAAGTTTCACAAAAAAAATAATACATATAATATACAGTAATTAATTTGCGAGAAAAAAATAATTATTGCTGAAAAATATTGAAAAAAGAATGGCGTACTGAAATGTAATGATTTGTTTTATTACATATTTTTTTATATATGTAAGCATATGAAATACTAATATTATTATTTTCATTAGATTTGTATGTTCCACATAAAATATGTTCTAAATAGTGTTATTTAAAAATATTTTAATATATATGTCATTAATAATAATAAAATACTTATTTTGTTTTTATATCTGACAGATGAATTCAGAATAAATTTTTTTAACAAATATTAATTTTTTGGCTAAAATTCTAAAATAACAGTCAATAATGGGAAATAAGGTTTTTAATTTGACTTTCTTATAAGCATTTAAAGTGAATAATTCATAATTTGATTTTGATTGTTCATTGCATCTAGATTTAGTTTATTTTTGACTCAGATTGTTAAATGTTCTAGATGTCGTTTTTTCAACATTGGGTAAGGACGTGTGATTAGAAACGCGGCTTTGAAACAAACTGATAGATTTTAAATTAGTCAATAATGTTTTGTTTTTAACTTTAATAAAGAATTTAAACTAACCATCCTAGATAAAATAATAAAAATATTTTTTTTAAACAAAACACTATTGACAAATTTAACAGTATGTTTATAATATGTTATTAATCAACTTGGAATACACTGTGTAACCGTCCTTTATTTTCTTAATATAGTGAGAAGAAAATTCGATTATAAATGCTTTTCATACTACCAAGTCATTAAATTTAACAATATCATATTTAGCATATTATTATGGACAATAACTAATAACGTCAGAGTATTCTCGAAGGCTCATACACGTACCATAGATCGACACTGACGGATCATTGCTTACGGGTGACTGTTCGCAGTGTCTCGGTTTGTTATTAGATTTAACTGCGCTGGCGAATGTAATTTTATTACTCCGCGAAACTTAACTCCTGCTCCTGCGGTGTGTAAATTTGAAACTCCGGAGTACGATGCCTGTGGCTCGTATATCATGCGCTCTTGTTTCTTTTTTCCAACGTGTCGAACTACTAAAAGTATCGTTATTTATTGTGTCTGATGTGTTTGGATGCTGCAAAGTAGATATAATGTGTCTTATTTATATGGAGAATACTCTGAAATATTTACTGATTATAGACAGATTTACTTTTCGCACCAGGGTTTTTTGTTTTACGAGTGTATAAAATATGGATTCAATATTTATACATAAAATAAAACAAAGTCATTTGTCGCGTCTGTCTATCTGTGCACGGTTTTCTCAGTTTAGGGTATTTCACAAAGAAGGTTTAGGTGTATAATTTGTTGATATTTTGTGTAAATTTCATTAAAAAAAAAAACAATCGGAGAGGTATTAATAGGTTTATTACAGATTAAATTTATATCCCCAGATAACACATGGTCCAATGCGTAGTGTATTTTTTTATTTGAGCTTGAATTTTTCTAACAATAAGTTGGCGTAACCCAAAATTCAAGCTCAAATAAAAAAAACTGGTAAGCAGAAAATTTCAAAAATTTTGATTTCCACTGTACTACAATGCTATATAGGTCGCTTTTTTGTGTAGCTGTGTTGTTATTGGTACGAAGTAATATTTATATTTTTTTGTATTTATTTTAATTTCTCATATTAACAAATGGTTGGTGAACAAACATAAAAAAAACTATTAAAGTGTATATTTAGGAACATAATTTCAAATATATAACATTGGATAACTAATGTACTCCGACATATAATTTGTACATGTAACAAATTTTATTTTTTTCATTTCCCAGCAGTGAAAATTTAGATCCACCCACATTAAACTTGCTTCCGTGTTATTTTTTCGTGCTCACGATTTGTGTTTCATAAAATACAATCCCGTTGGCGAAACTACCCCATTACGCTGTCTTCAAGGTGGCACAGTGTGTACCTATATATTCTTTTTAATGCCTTCTTAAAACACGTTGAAAACAATGTAGGTACAGAGATATAGTAAATTCACTTTGCGCGCGCTGCTACGCCGTTACGCCAGTAATCAAGTTATATAGGTTATTCCAGTCAATTTACTCGCACCATTTGAAAAATTAATATCTTCGGAACTATAAAACCCATACAGCGACTAGTAATACCCTACACCTGATTGATGTAATGCTGTTTTATGAGCACACCGCGTTATTTTGTCTGTATGTGTACCTCCATCGTATAACCTAATTGGTGTAAACTGTAAACAAAGCATCTACGAATAATGGATGTTGAAATATACATGAGTCAAAACTAATGACCGCCAGTGATTTATTCGACTTGCGATAAATTATATCAAAAGAATGTCTTAATAAATGTCAATGAGAAATTCGAGTCGAGTGTATTTAACCCATTACTTCCCGACTTTTTATTTCTTTGAATTTTTTGGTCATGTTCTCAATTCTTGTTGAAAATATGACCAAGAAGATAAATTCAATACTAGATTGTTGCCATGAGTTTCCAGTGTAATATTTATAGAATAGCACATTTTAACGACGACAATCTGTACCTGGATTTATTTTTTAAATGTATTGATATTATTTTGCTTTATTTACACTCTCATAAGTAATATTATATATAGTTTCGTCAATTTAAAAACACAAGTGGAAAAAAAATTAACTATAAAAGTCGGCTAACTGGAATAGAACACGATTACTCTAAAAGGGTTGTAATTTGTCATTGAATGAACTCTAGAGGTGTCCATGAAATTTATTGTAAGTAGTGAGAGTTGAACAACATATTAGTAATGTAAATCAAATATTCTACGTCTTATTTTCTTGTATTTTAGTCGATATTTGTATGACGAACTGCAGGAAATTTCACTAAAAAATTTCGAATTTTTGATTTCGTTAAAAGTAAGTTTATTGTATAGAAAATGACGTGAAAAGTTGTTTGTTTCAAACCGCAGGTCTGTATCTCAAACCGTTCTCGAGATATAGCCTCTCAAAGTTTTAGTTTTTTCAAATTTTTGGAGAAAAAAGGCCATAACTTTTGAACGGGTGGTCGGAATTGATTTTAGTTGACGGATTTGAAATCAGCGTGTCAAAATCTATATAATGACATGTATAATACTTCAAAATCCGACAAAAAAAAATTTGGCCAAAAATCGACATTTTTTGAATTTTTTCGATTTTTCGCGAAATATTTTTTCTCGAGTTTTAAGGTATTATACATGTCATTATATAGATTTTGACACGCTGATTTCAAATCCGTCAACTAAAATCAATTCCGACCACCCGTTCAAAAGTTATGGCCTTTTTTCTCCAAAATTTTGAAAAAACTAAAACTTTGACAGGTTATATCTCGAGAACGAATTGAGATACAGACCTGCGGTTTGAAAATTTCAACTTTTTACGTCTATTTTGTATCCAGAAAAATTTATTGAATTTAAAAAAATGGCTGGGTAAAATTTGTATAACAGAAATATGTATTACCTAACCTTCTTCTTCAAGGGTTTTACGTCAAGTGGATTTTCTCCTTTTCTGACAGCTCTTCTTAATCTAGATTCCACGCGAACGAAGTTGTGGGTAACAGCTAGTTTTAAATAAATAAATCAATATTACTGATAACTAGGCAAATAATTCGCCGGGTCTTTACTTTAACTTAACTCTGTATATCTGCAACTGCGTAGTATCGAAACGATGAGAGTTGTAATGGCCTTTCTCATACAGAATATAATTTTGTATGAACGAACAATCTTATACCTGTTTTTGACATTACTCAAGTTAAGTATATTTTTTGCAATATAATGCCCATTTTTAAACCTGCACACCAGGTATAACTGGAGCACATTTATCTGTATTAGAGGACCTCCCTTTCTACCAATTTTGATGAGTTTCATCCATTCTAATTTGTTTTCTATTTCACACCAAAAAACGATCTTATCTGACTTAATAATTTTTGGAAAGCAATAATTTACATTTGTTTAGAAGTAGATCCATACATTTCCGAAATCAACACCGTCTAACCCACACTCCATCATCTTTATCTTCAACATCAGTCAGTAGTCCTTGACGACTGACGCGAAGTCAGAAAAAAACTTATTTCTGCACCACGGTGTCAAAGAGACGCAAAAAAATGTAATCAACGAAATAGGAATAGGATAATAAATTCATGGAAACCGAATATTTTATGTTGATTCCCATCGGAATGTCGTATATATTCGCTTTTCGATGAATGATGTACGCATTCTGCAGAATACTACAGATGTATGTATATCAAAATAGTACGAAATATCTACTTAAAATACCCCATGCATGAATATATGTAATATGTACACATGCAGCAAGTATATTTGTACAGTCGTTTACGTGGTATTAACGTATAAGGTAAAGGCACCAGTTATGGCCACTATAAGAGCAAATTTTCGGTTTTTTTTTTGATTAATGGACTTGTTTTTTGTAATTCTCATGAACTCATGTTACTAATAAAACAAGTAACTTTTTGTTTAATCAATTTTATTAAGTTTTATTAAGTCTGCAAATATACTTTTTTTTTTTTAATTATAGCCTTTTTTTCTCCAGCAAAATTAAGCCTATCAAGGTACTGGTACCAGTCTTGGATATGACCCCAGTAATGGCTATTTTTAAATTAAACGTACTGAATTAGAAATATTTGTTGATATTTGATTACTACCATTTCTGAAAATTAATCTATATACATTTAACTATCTTACAGCGTGATTTGATGACAATCGGCCAATAGGTGTCAAAATGGTGGACATTTAAACTAATTATTAGTATAATTTATTCATTAATTATTATATTATCATAGCAACTGCTTTACATTGTTTCAAAGACAATTCTTTCTTTTCATTTTGTAATAATTAGCAAGTGTCCATCACTCCGTGCTCACTACTGGTTTTACTTTATCCATTACCAGAGAAAAAACACAAACAAAATAAAAAGCTATAATTTATAAAAATAAACTATATTTGCAGACTTTGGTAATTAAATTGATTAAATAAAGAGTTACTTGTTTTATCAGTAACATGAGAATTACAAAAAAGAAGCCCGTCAATCACAAAACAGTAAACCTTGCTCCTATAGCGGCCATAACTGGTGCCAGTACCTTACATACTAGGTATAAAAATAAAATTTCAATAACGGCAATTCACTTTAACTAATTAAACACCATTGATTAAAACAATATGATAAAATACAACCATCTGTTATTGATGAAATGGTATACATTTGTGTACATATGTAATTTCAACATTAATAACAACATGCGTAATGGGTTCCATTTTCTAATATGTTTATTTCATCTGATACAGAAGGCTATTATTAGTTATCAGTCGCATTGTTCATGTGTAATTAATGGTAATATAGGGCGGTTTGTTTATGTGAGAGCGTTTCCGAAAGCGATTATAGGAATTAAAAATTACTCGTGTTTATATTTAATTACAGTTGATTGGTTTTATAACAATATTATTAATGGTTTTTTAATTTCATTTTTGATATTAATGAAAATGAATTAATTAGTTGAATTTGATTTTAAATGTGTACAGTCGCCATGTTTGTCTGTCTGTCATTTATATTTATATACCTATTACGATGAAATTTGGTATAGGGACGTAGATTGATGACACAAAAAAATAAATGGTGAGATTAAAAAAAAATTTTTTTACCCCCTCGTATAAACTGAAAAGGGTACCAATTTTTGATTGATAGATAGGTTTCTTTAAATTCAACAAAAAATGTTTTAGGACCTTTTTATTTTAACCCTTCAGTCACGATATATTTGATTTCAAAGTCATCATTGTAATTTCTAAACTATAGATGCAAAAATTTGAAAAAAAATCCAGAATGTAGCTTTTAATAAGTACTTTCAATGAAAATTATAACGAATAGGTACTGTAGCAAAAATAGTTTATAAAAAAAATAGAAATAACTTTTTTTTTAAATCGTCACACGGACACGTACATTTGTCAACATGACATGGATCTAGATACTGCCCAGTAGAGAATGTTAGTGAGAATGGCTACGGAACCCTATAATTTTTATTAAATTACTATGCTAGTTTAGGTAATTAAGAGATATATCAGTATTGTGGAAAAAAATGTCATGAGCAATAAAATTTTTTTTGTAATTTCAGTATTGTGGAAAAAATGTCATAAGTAATGAATTTTTTTTATAAAATTGTAGTAAAATGTTAAGTGTAATGTAGTAATTTTTACAATGTATCAAAAAGCAAAAATTCCAATATTATTTGAATTAATCTGTACTGTCCTCATTGACAGTTTACAACGCAGTAAAGTAAATTACCTACCAGAAATTATAATAAAAAGGTAACATATTTTTTTCTGTAAATAAATCGCATTCCTAATAATAATATTTACTGTAATCTCTGTATCACTGTAATATGATATTGAACTATTCCAGGCATTACTGATCTAGGTTTATTATAAAGATTCAAAATATTAAGTTCAATTTGCAATAATTCATTTTTATGAAGTTGTAAAGAAAAGACATATAATATGTATATTGATTTATTTTTTCAATCAACATACAAAAGCTCTTGTGATAAATGTAATCTATAACATAATCCCATATAAATTAAAGCCATAAAACTTGCAACATTAGTTTAACTCAATCATCAACACAATAGATTATCACACGCACGAGCTTTTATAATGGCTGTTAACGTTCATACCGACATTAAAAATATGAGTTTATTATTTCTTGCGAAGAACAATTACTAAAACGTATTTTCTTGTTTTATTTATTATAGCCCCAATGACATAAATTAATTGACAATAAACTGAACACGACAATCAATTATTTAAGGAAACATTTCAACGATAAATACGTGGAAATAATGAACGAAGTTATCCATATATCAGGAGAACAGAAACAACAAATGGGTATACCATATGTATGTATTTGTATACTTGCATATTTGGCGTATTATTAAACAATAATGGGCTTCAGAAGTCGTCTGCCACCGTAAAGGTTAGAATCGCTTACAACAGATTCAAAAATATTAAGACAAACATCATCGGTTATCTTTTTCTAGGGCGGAGCTTATATAGTTACATCATTTTAAAAAAAATACAAATATACGTCCATTTCATTAATTAAATTTATATCAAGTTTAACATATTTAAATACTAAAATTCGAAATGTCAAATATTTATTGCCACAAAATTTACTTATACAATTTTCAATAGATTACATAATAATTTAATCGCACAAATATATATGGGTACTATAAACGAAGAGTACTTTATCTAGCAAATGAATTTCAAAATATCTGTATTTGATCCATCGAACTGTATTAAATTTTAAAAAAATACAGAGAAAACTTTTCAGAACAAATTAATTAAATTATTTTCATCATTGATGATATCCTGAAACGATTCTAATATTTACCTGACAGAAACAACACAATTGAAAAGCACTGCGGATTATCACAATCAATTATTCGTCAATGTAATCTTGTAACAGATATTTCCACATACACCGAGTTAGTTCCAGCCAGCACCGTCTGCGGCGTTACTTTAGTTAATTGCAAAGCAATTACTGATTGAATCCTGTTACGTCACTGTGTAACTTCAATTTGCCGATGAGAGTAAAGGAAATGAAACTTCTTGTACAGCATCCCGATATGTACGTGTGCGAAAGAGAGAGGTATATACGTTTGTGTATACTTGTCTTTGTTTGGTAGGTAGTTTTATCTGGACGGAAATTAGAAACTGAAATTATGAAACTTATAGGTGAGGGTGGTGAAAGAGTGATGGAGATATTTTAATAACATTGTTTTACTTGAGATATTATTAAGTGACTTGTTTGTTAAAGTGGTTCACATAATTGTGTGTATTTACTGTTAACTTTAAGTACCTACTGTATATTGTTGAGTTTGAAAAAAGTTAATGTTTATACTACACAGAGCCGGTCTTTGCAAGTCTGGCGCCCTAGGCGAGATTTATCCCCCCCTACCCACCCTCTGAGACGATCAGTTCATCAAGTCGACCATAATATTTAAAATAATTAAAAAAATTAATAATACATTTTTTTTAAACCAAAAACAGCAAGAAAAAAGATATTACAAAGAAATTTTTAAAACAATGAACTCGAAACAAAAAAGTCACTTTTGCGTCACTGTGCGCCGCCCCTCCTAGCCTGGCGCCCCGGTTGGTCGCCCTAGTTTTCCCCCCTCTAAAGTTGGCACTGGTACTACGTATGAATAAAAAACTTTTTTTTATACATTGAAAATGTGTTTTCTCGTTTTTTATGCTATGGATATTTCAGAAATTTTGTTTAATTAAAGTTTTTAAGTAGATAAGATACTGTCACCAGTTTTGGACGCTTTAAGAGCAAGATATCTATGCTGTTTTTTTTTGTAATTCTCATGAACTTATGTTACTAATAAAACAAGTATCTCTTTATTAAATCAATTTATGTTTTTTTCTCTCCAGTAATGAACACCCAGTGATGGCCACTTGTTAGTGATTATAAAATTATAAGTACTACTACACAAAAGTTATATAATAGAGAATCGTAAAATTTGAAAGAATATAAAGCAGATGCTATGATAAAATAATAATTAAAAAATAGATTACAATAAAAATTAGTTTAAATGTCTACCATTTTGACACCCATTGGCTGATTGTCATTAAATTAAGCTAAGCATAATGGCGTAATCAAGTATCAACAAATATTTCTAATTTAGTACATTTAATTAAACAAGTGTCCGGCACTGGAGTATTGTCCAAGACTGGTGCCAGTATCTTTTCTTTTGTAACAAAACCTACCAATTTTTCAAATTGGTAATTTTGAATTTAGTATACTAGCAATTATCAAATACGATTCTAGCATTCTAAAAAGATTCAAATGAGTTTCCACAAAAGGTACTTATGGAGTGAATATAATGCATCCCATACACCTACAGTTTTGGCAGTTTAGTTGTTAGTAGGCTGCAACAGACAGGCACAGTGTTAATTCCATAAGCCTAATTTTTTATGATTTTGGTTTGGAACGCACTTAAAACAACCAAATTTTCTTTAAATTTTAGATTTAAATACATTATTTAGATAATATACATTGGTAGGTGTATGGGGTGCTTTAGAGATAGAGAGAGAGAGAGGGAAACAACTCGTGTTTTCGATTTCAACTTAGGTAATATGTTTTTCCCAATGTTGCCGCTCTTCGAAGCAACCAACCCTAAATTTTCGTAACACAATTAGAAACGTTAAATTGAAATTTAGATTCTATTTTATTAGTTTCTGTACAGAGGTAGAAAGGCGAGGCACAGTTGTACGCGTAAGTTTTAATTGGCGGAAAAAATATTTCTCTTAACATTCATTAACAAATCTTTCCCCTTGATTAGATTTAAGATTGTCGGCGTTGGAAATTAAAGATGAGATTCTTGTATTTATGAATTGCGCACCCCAAGCAAGCTATAACTTGGAGTGTGTTCTATTCTCGTCCTATTTTCTTTGCGTATTATATTTTTATATTATATATTAAATTTCTTTAGTAACCCACTTAAAAGTTTACATTTTCTGACAAAGAACATTACAGTCTTCATATTTACTTAGTTTAATATCGATTGGTTTTAATTTTCTCTTATAACAAAGTTTAATTTGTCGTCAATTTGAAATTTTGAAGTGACGGCAACACACTACAGTTCGCAAAACTTAATAAATTAACAGAAATTCTTTTAAATTAATTTCATCTTTTAAAAAATTGCAGTTTACTTAAACGGAAAACGATAAATGTATTGTGAAATATTTAGTTTCTCTGATAGTGTCAGAGGTGACACGCCAATACATTTTGGGTGACACGCATCGTTTACGGGTGATCTTCGCCCCAGAACAATTTTTTATTTCAATTTAGATATAGATTTTTTTTTTTAATACTAATTCGCAATATTTCTGAAACGGTACCCGAGAAGCTGTTTTTAGGAATTTTGACACGCCGAGCTAAAAAGGTTTACCATCACTATACAATAATGTTAGTACATTTTGAAAAAACAAACTAAGAAATATGTTGCGAATAGAACCAATTTACTAAAATCTGTGAAATGTTATCTACAATATAAAGAATATACGATGAAAACATACAAATAACAAATATATTAGTTAAAATATTCTCGATAGTTTTATAAAACTGTACAAGAAAAACAAAAAGAACTTTTTATATTAGAACACGTATTTGGCATTGTTTTCTTCTTCACTTTCTCTGGAATTCTGATTACGTTGACAGTTTTTTCTTTCTTTTTTATTTGCTTCTTTTCTTAAGTGTATTAATTCTGTACGTATGAATTTATACATATATTTTTTAGCATTTGAAAAATCAAATTTAAAATTAGATTTTAGGATTTATGGTTAATTAAGCATGCAAAATAATAATTAATAAATACCTATTGTTTGAAATTTTAAAATTTGATCACGATTTTAATTTTAAAACGTAATGAAATATTCTTTACGGTTTAATTTACCGCTAAATTAATTAATAGACAATATTGAAAAATGAATAATGAAGTAAAATATGTGAATTGAATTTTTAATTTTTTATGTACACATCTATCTACCATGCTTAGGTAAAGGGTAGTATGGTATAAAAAATAAAAACGATTGATTTTTTAAAACTGAATTAATAATTATTATGTTTTCATAATTTTATTTTTTTATTTTCTTCATTTGAGTGGAATTTTAGTTTACAATTCATCAAAATACCTAAATTGAGTTTATTTTTGAAAATTTAAAAGATGTGGTTCACTGCCTTTGTACTCTGTAAAACCGAAATACTACCTTTTTCCACTAATTATTAAAAAAAAAATTGTCAGAGGTAAAACGCAGTAATGCAGAATAAAAATTAAGTTTTATTTCAATGTATTTTATTGAGATCAAAATAAAAGTTAGTATTACAATAATCTTTGTCTAATGAGTATCGAATTACAAAATCTTAAATAGTAATTAACATTTATTGATCTTTGTTGAACACATTACGAAAAATAAATTTTTATTACACTTAATAATTATAAAGTGATTGAAGAATAATTACAATGAACAAAAATAAACACTTTCCTGTATTATTTATTTGAAGTAGATAATTTTTGAAAATTATTTTTTCGAAATTATAAGAACCTGGAATGATTGTGAATATTGAACGTATATTTTTCAGTGGATAAAAGCAGTATAGTTTAAAATTTACTGTATTTGTATGTTGAAAAATAATTTTACTGCTTTTGTATTCAGGAAAAGTAATTAACTTGATATATTCGATAAACTTAAAAAATAAATATTCTATTAAAGTAACATTATTAATGATTAATTTTATAACTATGTAGAAAATCGTCTGAAAAACTTAATAGCATCAAAATTACTAAAAGGCAGTAAAAGAAGTTTATTGTCTTTTACCTAAGCATGGCAGTATAACTAATTAAAATATTATTATAACGTATACATTTATAGAAATATAAGATGAAATTATGTAATAACATATGACGTTGGCATGTGTGTGTGTATGTAAGGGCGTGAACAATCCGTATAATTAACCAATCAGAGTTAGTTATCAGTTGTTTCTAATTATAGAATTAATTAATAATAAATGTTTATAAATTGAATGACAATGTCAATGATTAATATTTTAAATTCAATAATTAGCTATCAGAAGCTTCGATAAAAAAGTTTATATGTGTTTACACACATTTTCCAAATAAAAATTGAATTTTATTTAAGAAATTTAAATTCAGTTTTTATGTAAAAACGTCGTTCCATAAATATTTAAACTGAAAAAAGTTATTTCGTTTATGTTTTCTCTTCTATTCTTAGTTCACGATATTGAATATGTAAGCATCACTCTTATACATAGTCAATATATTTCAATATCTCCATAAACATCAGTTGAAATTTCTTCATGTAAGTTTATATAACCTCTATACATACCTATATATAAATGTAAGCGAAAAATGATAAAACTTAATGTGTACCTAATAAGCTATCGTCGGATGAAAAATATAAAAATCAGCATATCGAATAAATTTACGGTTGGAAAATTGAAAACCCAATAAAATGTGAATATTTAAATTATTGTGTAAAAATATTAAATTACGGTGTTTTGTAGTCTTATTTTTTAATTATGTTACTTTTCCATTACATATTTTTCTTGATTAGAGAAAAATCGTTAAATTTTATTCATTTTAAGATCATTTAATGATATTTTTTTTTAGTTTTTCAGTGGAAACGCGAATTTTTTATTTTTATTCGAAAAAAGTAGCTTTTGTATGAAATAATTTTTTGTTCCATTTCAATTTTTCAACACAACCAATAAGGAGATTTTGTGATTATCAAGATTTTTTTTAACTTGAGAAAAAATGTACAAAGAACAAAAAAAAATATTTTGATTTTATAAAAAACTTGATAAGCAAAAGCAAAAACAAAATAAAATATCGGTATGGGGAACCATACATGACTTCCATGTTCTTTCTATCTTTTTTAATAATTTTTAAATATACATTTTTTTAAATATTTTATTTATATAACCTACTACTATGAATATACATATCGTAATACATTAAAAAAACATAAATACTTACAACGGTTACAGCTCTTTTTGCCATTTGTATATAAATATTAGTTTTCTAATGTCAAAAACATAAAACACATTCGTAGAAAAACTAATTTGACAATTTGAATTTAGTTGCATTTGTTTCCAAGGAAACATGAATTAATGACATATTAGTATTTAAAGTTCAAATTTTAAGTGTGTTTTTCACCCCTTTAATGGCTGTTTAGGCACGTACTAATAATAAATGTCCCTTAGATTTAATTGAACTGCAAATGTACCAAATCTTATCAAAATTAGTGAGATAATACTCGCAATATTCACTTTTTAGACGAAAAAAGTTACAAAATTGCGAATATTTCCAAAACCCCTAATCCGATTAGCACCAAAATCAATAGGTCTGGAGTACTCACTGAGACAAACATTTTCCCCAAAAATAATTCAGATCGGTGCATTTTTACAGTAGTTATTGTGAACGAAAGAAAATTCTACATCCGCACAGACACACAGACACACAGACACACGGACAGACAGACACGCGCACAGCCGCCATGCGGAAATAAACTTTTCTTTAAGTTTTGGAGTTAGTACAATCAGAATTTGTCATTTTCTCGGACACGATTTTTCGATGGTATTACAATACTTCCATTTCTTTCAGAACATGGAAGTAAAATGGCAAAAAAACACCAAAAACTACAAATAACAGGTAGTGTGGATATTCAAATTTCAGTTTCACCCGGTATCATTTTTTTGGTGGTCAGTTTATGCAGTACGAAGTGTCACTTTCATGAATCAAACAATGAAACAAATTAGAAACGGACATTGTGTAATAAAGGGTTTTATAATATTAAAAAGGCCTCCCAACTACACCCAGAGCCACTAGGGCTCCCTTTAATCTCCCCAAGAGAGCCAAGGACCGTAGTTTGGGAACCAGTGATATAAATTAATAAATATGAATAATTTTGTTGAACGTGGATGAAGTACGACGATGAAGATGAGGTTAGAGGTTGTAGAATTCGAAGGGGTAAGTCCCGTCCGAGACTTACACAAGAAACCACTTACAGAGTGATGGGTGTTTCGCTGTAAACGTTTATTTACAGCTATAGCGACGTAGCAACGGTGGTGGCGGCGCTGGCGCTAGTCTATGATGGCGCTCTGTTAGCAGACATCGATTGTTCGCCGCCGAATTGCACTATTATTTTCGGCTATACCTACATACATAATATTAGCACTTTTTTGTTGAATCGCTGGGTTTCAGTTTATTTAAATATAGAATTGTTTTTCTTTAGTATTTGAAACGAAATATGTATAAAGTTAAAGTATGTTAATCAACTTGGAATACACTGTATAAATTAGCAATGTTCTACCTGTGTTTTTTTTTTTAAATATAACTTTCATTGCTATAGAATAATGCAGATAATATATGTATGATAGCTAATTAAAATAGTTTTGTACATTTATGTATATAAAGAATAAACTTACAAATTCAATTCCACATATTCTAGGGGTAGGACACAAAATTAATGGTGCAATAGCTTTTTCAAAATTCTTCTTCGATATGTAGACAACTCGACGTTGTCTACACTTTGCATGAACATTGTACATGACAAAGAAAAATATTTTCTTAGCGTTAAAATAGTTGATTTTAATTTATTTTGTACCATATTGTGATTGTTGAAAAAATTCGTTGTAATTATATAGTAAAATGTTATTTAATATTAAATACAGTTTTTGCACCCAAATTAGCTTTCAGCGAACGCTATCTGTTAGGTATTAAATATAAATGACAACACACAACATGTAGAAATCAGTGACTTAAAATAAGTGCTTCCAAGTTTATTTCATTATTATTACATTACTATACATTTATTACCACTGCAACTTCATATCAATTTAGCACCTAGCAGATAGCGTTAGCTGGAAGCAAATTTGCATTTGCACTCAAGCAAATTCCTTATAATACCGTGCATTAGAGCAACAAACATGATAGTTTAAAGTAACTTAAACAAAACAATGACACTCTAGCGAGTGTAGAACAATGGTTCCCGAATCGATCCAACACCTTACGTGTATATAAATCAAACTACCAACATTGGCTGTTATTATGATTGTATTCAATTTGCAAAGTGCAGTTTGCTATCTCTATAGTAATTTATGCGGTTCTAACAAACAAACATACAATTAATATTCATAGTGAGTGTTTTCCTGAGTAAGTCAAATGATGTGAAATATATGTAGGAACAAGAAATGATATATTTATTTAAATAATCTGTCATATATCCATTTTATGATACATAATTAATCTTGTACTTATCTTCGACCAACATTTTGTTGCTATATACAGTGTAACCTTAATATAACAAACCTCAATATAACGATTTCCTCGATTTAACAATTTTTTCGAAATCCCCTAGAACTGCCCGGAAGAGCTAATGCAAAATATACCTTTATATTACGAATACATTTGTCAACAACCTCTTTATAACGAATTTTTCGACAGGTTCAGACACGTTAAATTTTTTGTAAGACAATCGTTATTGTTTTTTTGCTGTTTGTCACTGTTGCTAGTATTAAAGTTGCAATGGCTGAAAAACAAAAAAGGTGTTCCTTAACCGTCGCAAAGAAACGAGAAATCATTAAGTACATATGTAAACGAGAATCCTACAACGAAAAAAATAGATATCGCTACATTCTTACCTTGTTATAACGAATTGTAGACCAACCTAACCTTTATATAACAAACCTCACTTTAACAAATTACTTGGTATAACGAATATTTTCTACTTCCCTTCAGTTTTGTTATATCGAGGTTGCACTGTATTTCACTCAAATCGTGCGTAGCCGTAGAATCCGCATCTGCAATAAAAAATTGGGGTTCCTATTTACGATTCAAAGATACCCCCTCCCCAACCTACAAAGGGGGGGGGACTATTTTTTTTGCACTAATGTATTTCCTCCGCGGAATAATTAAATTTTGATTATTGACATTTTGTTCCGTAGCTGCCTATTTTTCGAAATATTTGAAAGTTTCAGGTTAAAAAAAACACCCGGTGGTATAAAAGTTACAAGTTAATAAGTATGGATTTTATTTTATTTTTATATTGATTGTATGGTATGTTATGGATAGTATATAGTAATACGCAATATTTCCAGTAGAATTGACTCGCCAAATAGCAGCAAACAAATGCTAAAACAGACAACGGATCGATGATAACATATGGGATTTTAATGATACCGCTGTATAATTTATGGTTAATTGGCTAGGCGGGTACCGGCCATTATATAACGGCTAATGGCCTGAATATATGAATTAACTTTTTGTATCCACTGATAGTGAGCCAGAGAGTTTCTGTGTCAGAGGTCATCGGGTTTTGGCTTTTATCTGAAATCTATGTAAACTTTGGACGGCCGAAGTTAGGAAAAACTTTTCAGTCGAATATTTCTTTTTATTTTATTTGTTTTTGTTTGTTTATTGGAGATTGGGGATGGGTATTTGGTTAAATTTATTTAAATTATTTATATTAAAATCATATTTAATATAAACGAAATAATATTTAATTTGAGGAATATTTCTTTGGCTAAAATACATTTTTTTTAATTTGCTATCTGATTTCGTGTTTTAATTTTTTTATAGATTATCAAATTTTATTCGATAATAATAATTAAACATTTTTCATTATTTTTAAAAATTTTTTCGACAATTTACATTAATGATATTTAATATGTCAATGTAAAAAACATGTACCTAAACAATTTAGAACGGTTTGAACGCTTTCAGAAATGATCACATAGCTTCCCTTATCCTTCGGATATAGCAATGAAGCAATAAAAAAAATTACTTTAAATTCTGTTTATTAAACCTTACGATATTAGAATCTTGGCTTCTGGATGTAATCCGCGTCGATTTGGTCGTGTTATCGGCCAACGTTTCGTCATACATTGCATTGAACATGGCACTTTTAGAAGAGCCCTGAAGATGTCCACTCTAATGTGTTACACCCAGAAATCAAGATCCATATCAAGATCACCGCGGAAGCCTCAAGACTTGTACCTTACGATATTAATTTATAATACTAAAATATTTTTTATCTAAGCAAAAACTTAAAAGGAAACAGTTTTAATTTCCAAACATTGCAATTCAAAACATGTAATATTAACCTTTATCCGATTGACCTTTAAAAAAGCTGAAAACAAATGAAAATTATATGTTTCGTAATATCACAACAAGTAATTTTCTAGTTTTTGTTTTATCGATCAACGAAACACAACTTGATAGAGAAAAATACATATTCATATCGCAAGCTTGTTCTACGCAACACTGAAAATTATTACTCAATTTCAACACAGCTTTAAAATTTTAAGACCTCAATTTTCGGATAAAAACCAACCCTATTCAAACTAATTTGATATACTTAATAGCATTTTCCACGTAGGCTATTAATGGCAAACTAAACAATGTTGCCATTAAAATCAGTACTTACATGTTACCAACCCACTTAATGTTTGTACAGTGTTGCCAACACAGGAACGAAGCTATAAACTAGATATAGGTTATGTTAACATGCAATTGTTGATGGGAATATTTGATTTAATGTTCTATTCGATGTATTTTATTGGCTTTTCTGTTTTGTTTGATACACTCTCCGTTGCGTGTACTGATATATGTTTTTTTTTATTTCTTGTACAAATTGAAATCGGTAATATCACTATAAAAATATAGTACATTTGTACTCCATTGTTGGTTGAAATATTTATTACGAATTATTTATGTTTGGACATTTTGTGATTTTATTCGATCTATAAATTATTTTTCATTTTAATGTTGTCGTTATTTTTTATATCGTAGTGTATGTTTGTATGCATTATTTATATGTTTTTTATTATAAGCATTTGTGTGAAATACAATAAAGATAAATAAAACAGTGAACTAAATCGAATTGTCATTTTGGAGTATACTCTTCATAAAGCATAATATAGTAACAGTATATACAGTGCCGGCCTTAGCAAATCTGGCGCCCTGGGCGAGATTAATTTGTCCGCCCTTTCTCTCCCTAAAAAAATGTTAAAAAATCACCGAAAATGTCTATTAAAATTGCTAAATTAACAAATTAGTTGAATAATTCATATCTCAGCTTGGCACGATCCTACAGACTCAAACTTTTTTTTTAAATATAGCTTACATCATTAACTTTAAGACTATCAAATGCTCTAAGTTCGTCGAGACCCCCTTCCCCTATTATGAATAAATTAAAATTGATTAAGTATAAGTACAAGCTGTAATTTTTGAATAAACTTTTTTTTTTTCTTTAATTTTTTTGTCGATCAGTTAAACACGATTAAGCAAAAAATATAGCTAAATATAAACAATGTTAATTTGTAAAGTCTTAAAATTAATGATGTAAGCTATATTTAAAAAAAAAGGTTGAGTCTGTAGGATCGCGCCAAGCTGAGATATGAATTATTCAACTTATTTGTTAATTTATCAATTTTAATTGACATTTTCGGTGATTTTTTAACATTTTTTTAGGGGGCGAGAGGGCAGAAAAAAAACTCGCCCGGTCGCCAGATTTGCTAAGGCCGGCACTGACTATTCATAATATACAGGTACTATAGAAACTATTTAAAATGTAATGACATGTTCTACACTGTACATACATACAGTTAATGGAATAAAAATATTATTATTATTATAAAAATATAAGAACCACGTGACAAAAGTGCGTACAAAAGAAACGAGCGCAACATTGCTTACAAGTGCGTATATATGCATAATGCGCATTTGATTTGATAACAGTGTTTTATGGGTCTATATAAAATTTTACGAGCTCGTTTTTAGTGAGCTTTATTGATAGCAGCTCATTAATTTGCACACGGCAGCTGATAGAATGCGCGCGTACTCCACAGGTTGCCGACATGGCGAGTGACGTCACTGCACCATCATCATCAGTAGCGTCCTCCGTCCCCCCGACCGCCGTCGTTGCCATAGCTTCCGCTGCGTCCGATGAGTCATTGCGTCTTGGTGTGATCGACGGTGCTGCTGCTGTTGTTTTGGTGGACGCGCAGTGAACTTCTGTGAGTGTTTTTTATTTTAATCTTGTTATCAATAAAATGTATAATATATCGTGTGTTATAATTTTTTACTTGAATGACGTCTGACGTGTCATTTTGACTGTGTCGGGATGCACAGTCGACTAGTGTTGTATAATATAAATAAAAACAACTTGTTTATCTAAACGTCAGAAAATATAATATACATAGTGATTTCTTACGATTTGTACAAACATAAGAACAATTAACCCCTTGCTCTTAAGTGATCAAAATAAAAAAAATAAAAAATTTCCATGAAGGAATTTTATTTAGTATCCTTCATAATAGACGTTTTGGGCCCAAAATGGAATTGAAAGTTGATATTATGGTGCATAGTGGGGTCAAGAAATAAAAAAAAATCATAAAAAAAATAAATAAAAAAAATGGGGGGGGGTTACTTTAAATTTTGAAATTAAAAAATGCTCCTCTGAAACTTCGTGAGTGGGTTCATTTTGGCGTAATCTACAACTTTTTTCTCTTCGAAAATTCTGAGAATTAGAGTGTTTTTGATGTGGCATGCGTCAAACATGTCAATTTAACGATAGTTATAGAAAATTTACGAATAACCCTTTCTTTTTTCTTTAATTACAAGATTTTATAATGCAAACATCGGGAAATATATTGACCTACAAAAATATTGGGGCATTTAGGGAGACCTACAACCTCAACATGTCAAATTCATGATGTTGCGTAATTTATAAAGAACCGGATGATTTTTGCACAATTGCTAGATAAATAATAGTTAAATGTTATGGTTATACTGGACTACAAAAATCAAGGGTCTTTTGCCCTGACCTACGCCCTAAACATGTTTGACGCATGCCACATCAAAAACGCCCCAATTCTCAGATTTTTCGAAGATAAAAAAGTTTTAGGTTACGCCAAAATGAATCCAGTCACGAAGTTTCAGAGGAGTATTTTTTATTTCAAAATTTAAAGCCGAGACCGAGGACTATAATAGTGATCAAACATTTTTGTTTTGCTTCGTAATATTCTTACATATTATAAAACACAACGTTTCTCTATATGTCTGTGTGCTTATCACTCGAAAACCGATTTAAAAAAAAATGATTATTAATAAAAAAATTCTATCCAAATAAATAAGTATTTGCAATGTAGAGTAAACGTACCACCTTCATCAATACACCAACCTATTGATTACATCTACAAATTATACATGTAAATGCTAAAAATAAATTAATCTTACCCTACCATGACTGAAACTAATTTAAATATGATTTAAATTACAATACTTCTTAATAAATTAAATTTGTTAATATTTTGATTTGCAAATCTGCAATAATGTTATCGACTGTTTGCATCTATAGTCAGTGTTTTCTCGACTCAATAATCTTTATTGTTTGATATATATTTTGTGTATCGGCATAGTTTCGTGTACAAAAGCTATAAACTTTGTAGACAGAATCAATATAAATTTCAACACGCAATTCTCTGTCGTTAGTGCAATAAAGCTGTCGTTTTTAAATTATTCATACGGTTAAAACAATTAGTTGGACAACGACTTGATTGCAACGTTTTGTTTTTGAAATATGTAGTAATTAAAGTTGTGTCTATGAATATTTAGAAAATTTAATTAGATTTAATAAAATATTTGTAGGTATTAATACTAGTTATACACGAGCATATAATGTAATACCGAGTATTGAGGTACCGAATTGAAAAATTTAAATAATCACATTATTGTCGACAGTGGCGTCGAAACCAATATTTTCTATTTGACGTTCTTAAAATTCAAAATTGACTTCAGTTTTCTTTGACTTGTTTGATATCGTATTATTCGTTAAAAAAATAAATAGAAATACAGTGGAACCTCGTTATTACGTTTTTAAAGGGACCGAGGGAAAACACGTACTAACGAGAAAAACGTCCTAATTAATTAATAATTAATAAAAATGTATATTATATTTATTTATTTATATTATTTTATTTATTTATTAAAGGGGGTCTTATGGAAAAATGCCGGGACCTAAAAAAAACAAAAAACGTACTAACGAGGTTTCACTGTACACACTTTTTATTTATTTTTTGTTTCTGACTGGACTAGTTACATTTTATAATTTGTTTGTGAGCGTTAACAACAGTTTACAAAAATTAAAGAATTTTAAAGTACGTAGCTTTAAAAAAACAAATTTTGAATGTAAATGTCATTGCCCCTCAACTGAAAATTTTGAAAATTGCCCTCCCTGCAGTTATATAACTTATATGAACTATGTAGAAAGAAATAGGTATTTTAAAATTGGAAATTGTAACCCGGAACGAAATAAATTTTGACCCATATAAGTATATTTTTGTACGGGTATTACACATACATTTCCATAGTCGAATACCATCTGTCGTTTTTCACAGACATACCTTTGTTCTTCGAACACCCAGCCATCGCTAAAACAATTAGCTACATCACTATTTTATACAAACACGCTTTGTATCATTTCCAAAAAAACGTTCATTGTGTTTTCCATATTCATTTTCGTAATTATTTCTTAATTTGTTTTTGTGGAATATTTTTCATTCCGTTCTCTACGGTAATGTGATTTACTATTATGGCTCTAACTAATTTTATAAAAGGGTGGCAGACGTTGAACTGAAAAACAAATATATTCTCATTTATGTATTTTTGTTGTTTTCTGTTTATTTGTACCTATATCGTTACTAAATATCATTTGAGAATATTAACCTAAAATACTTTATTTGATTATTTTATTTTTATCAAATATTTTAAGAGTTCCAAAGAAACCTTATTAGTCTCGATTTGTTGTACGTCCGTCCATCCTTTCCATAATTAAAGAAAAATATCTAGTAAATTATATAAACTAGAAACTTAAATTTTTTTACTGAACTTGCAGGGGGGGGGGGGTATTTTTTATTTTTTATTTTAATTTTGTCTATTAAACTGTTTGTTCATTTAGACAGCTGTTTTATGTTCTGTGTGGGAGATGGGGGGGGGGGGGGTTATATAGAGCTAAAACTTGTAAAAAATATTTTTTTATTCCAAGGTATATAACTGTTTCTTATTTTTTTTATGTCAAAATGGCGCCTGCATGGCAAACAGTAATTAATTTTGCCTCCCCCTTCTACCACAGTCACTACTGACAAAAAAATTTAAATAAATACCAGCGACAAAATCGACAATATCGTTTCAAATTTTGGAGAAATAGGGAGGGGCGTTATTGAGTTTCTTTTTTTTTTAATTTTCACACCTAGGCATGTGGACTATCAAAAGATAGAAATCAATCAGTAGAATTCAAACCAATTTTTATTTTATTTACTAACTTAAAAATGACCCCCCCTTCGGAATTATAATGGCATACACCCGTGTATGTCTGTTTATCCTGTGATTCAAATTATTAGTTCACTCAATACTGTTTTTGCACGATAGAAACGTACAGCCTATCGCCGTGTAAAAAAAGATTTATTTATTTATTTAATTTAAAAGGAAAATTTAACAAAAAGAACTTCACTATACGAAAATAATAAATTGTATAAATGAATGAAAAATGCTTATAAAATATACTAAAGTAACTTCTTTGTCCATATCAAAGTCCATGATCCACTCTCCTCCCCAAATTGTAAACTTAGATCCACGCCTGAATATATTTCCCCTATCCTACATAGATTATATTTCAATATGAAAGTACCTATAAAAGTTTATAGAAAAATCTGATATGTTTTTATTCCCATCGTTCCCAATTTGTTTTCATCATAAAAAGAAAATTCAAGAATGTCGTCTCATAACAAATAAAACTAATACCATAGACATTTAACTAATTTAACGTCGTTAAACTGTGCGCCAATTTTCACATAATCTTCACAAATGACTGCATTAAAATTTCCTTTCAAAAACTCACGAAAACTATCTGTTCCAAAATAAGAAGTTATGAAGGAAGAAAGGTCGAAATCGGTCCGTAGTGGGTTTGGTATATAAAGGGAGAGATGACACTTGTGTTACCGTTTCCAGAATGCAGGGCTGTTCAAGAATCGTTTTAAATAAAAATAAACTTTCAACCGAGTTTTTGTATAGAACGCGATTTAGAGTTTATACTAAAAATGTTTACAGGTTAAAAAAGGTGAGGATAAGTGCAAATTTTAAAATATTGTTGGTAGATATTATTTGATTTTAGGTAGAAAAGTGACTTGGGCCAAGAATATTATTGTTTTCGTCCAATAATATTACTTTAAAGATAAACAATAATTTTCTGGATTAAGAGTATATTCTTATATTAAGAAAATATTGTTTTTATAAAACAAGGATTTCTTGGCCCAAGTCAACTTTTCTACCCGTGTAGGTATAAATGTATATCATCAGTTAGACATTGTTGTATAAACATTTTTAGAAAAATTTATATTTTTGAACAAAATAAAAAAAAACGAATTTATATTATTATATTATTTTTTATAATTAGTATTTTGTTTTCAAATTTATATCTGCCAAAAATATCAATATAATTTTATCTAGGATGCTTACTTTAATTTCATTAATGTATTTTATTCTAAGTTGAAAACAAAATACTGTTGATTTATTTAAAATTTATCGGTTAGTTTCTAGGCGGCGTTTCAAAATGCACCAATCACACATCGTTAAATTTGACTAAAGTTTACTACATGTTAAATTTCATATGTCTTAATCAACTTGGAATACACTGTTTAAACATTATTCTTCTATTTTTCATTATAGCTTCCTTTTTTAGTTAAATCAGCCACTTCAATTTTTGTGATTAAACCTTTATTTTCTGCAGAAATAAGCATTTCTTTGGAAATAAGAGACACGTAAGATCATCATAAAATAGTTTTTTAAAATTAGGCATCATGCCTATTTCTATTAGATAATTAACACTGGCGTGTAGTTATTGATTATTGATTTCAGGCATGTACGTATTAAAAAAAAAGAATAAGTGAAGATAATTAGAATGTGCTATTATGAGTATCACCGTTTTTGAAGCACATGCAAACGAAGCCGCGGGGAATTCTATTTAAACATTGAAAATAACGCAGATAATTTACAGTAAAAACACAAATAAAAACATCTCAGCTTGGAGCATAATGCGTAAAAAACATTTTCATACAAGAAAATCAATGAAAAATACACAAAACGGTTAATAAAATATTTTCAAATCTCAGCAATGATAATAACAGTCAGCGGTGATATAGATTCATAATACGATAACAAAAATAACGTTGTCTATATACCGTGCATCCCTATTAGCGATCCCGCAGTGCAGGCGCGTGTTGTGGGGTGTGGGGTTTGTGGGTGTGTATGCGGAGGGGGGGGGGGGGGGGGGGGTACACCATCGCGCGCCGTGGGGGCCGTGAGGCGACTACGTGATTCGAATACCGGTGTGTGGTCCTGAACTCCCGTTGTCTCTCTACTGCTTCATCCAGCGGTTCTAAACATTTATTAAAAAATATTTATTTATTGGCATTTTTATTTATTATATTTATTTATGTAATTACTAGCGCATTGGATCCGGTGTTACCCGGGAATATTAATTAAATTAAATATAAAGTATTCATACCCACCCGACATGCCCACCCAACATGCCCACAACACACGATTCACCTCGAATTTTACACAAAATATATAAAAATTAAACACCTAAACTACTATTACCTATCCATTAGTGAAAACCGGAATAAAATCCGTTCAGTAGTTATTGAGAAAATCGTGTAAAATTATATTTTCAAGCTCCCAGGAAACACCAGGTCTTGTCTTAAAATCATAATATTTTTTTATTTAATAAATAAATTAGTTTCAATATTTGTGAATGTATTATTTGTAAAACGACATATTATTATATATTAAATAAAACGGTCAAGTGCGTGTTGGGCACGCATATGATAGGGTTTCGTATCAATTCTCACTACGATTTATAAAAAAGTATTATTTTAAAATTTTTCTTAAATTTTTTTCTGATAGAAAGACATTTAAAAGCAATATATCGTAACTGAAGGGTTAAAATCAAAATGTCATATAACATTTTTTGTTGAATTTTAGGAGATCTATCTAAAGACACCCCACTTCAGTCTATGGGAGGGGGGTCAGAAAATTTGTTTACAGTGTTCGTTATAATTTTCATTGAAAGTACTAATTAATAGCTTTAATTTTTTCAGATTTTTTGAATTGATCGTTTAGAAAATAGTGGGGGGGGGGGGCTCTGAAAACGATTTTGAACGCAAATTTATCGTGACTGAAGAGTTAAAATCAAAAGGTCCTACGACATTTTTTGTTGCATTTTAGGAGGCCTATCTAAGGACACCCCACTCAATAGATTAAGTGAAAAAAAATTTTGAATTTACTTTTGAGTCGATGGGAAGGGGGTCCAAAAATGATTTTTCAAAAATATCATCATTTCTGTTTTTGGGTATACCAAATTTCATATTAATCGGTATAAAATTTATATAAATAAAAACAATTATCTAAACGTCAGAAATTATATATTGAGAAAATTTCTGAAATTTAGACAATCAAATTGTTTTTATTAATTATATTTAACGTCACTACTGGTGTAGTATTATTAAAATTTATATAGACAGGCAGACTATTAGTTAGACTTACATTGCATAAGTTTTAATTTTATATCAAGTTCACAATAACCCATTGAAAGTATAAGATTCTCTGCTTTAGCCCATCTACACACTGCAAATGCAAAGTGTGTTGTTTTGACACACCTAAGTGTGTCATTTTCTTGTAGTCATATTTAATCCCTTTTTTGGTGTGTTCTTTTATAAACACACTTTAAGGTGTGTAGTTTTAACACGTTTTTGGAACACGCTTTGTAGTGTGTTAGTGAATTAACACACTACAAAGCGTGTTATTCTCGTGGGTCTTATTTTTATAAAATAATTAATTTTCCCTGTAGCATCATCTTCAGAATGCTGTCAGTTGTAGTTGCGTTTATTAATCCTTGACGTATGAATTCTACACCCGATATATCTTTTTGTGGTGAATATTTAATGCACTTACACATTTCACCTATCAGACAATAAACTTTCTTTTCTATATTAATTTAATATACAAAAATATCAAGCTCAATTCTATCAAAATGACGAAAGATACGACGTATAAATGTTACTAGTGTCAAATCGTTCTATACTCTATATGGCAAAAGAGTGAGAGCGAATATGGTATCATGACTATAGAGATCGAATGTATATAGGCTATATTCACCTATATTATATTCTAACACACCAACAAGTCTGTTTATTTTCAAAGTGTGTAGTTCTCCAAAAAGTGTGTTAGTAGATATTAAACGTGTCATTTCAACACACTTACGTGTGTAAATAATATTTTTGATTATGATTTACAAATTATTTTTTACACACCAGAAAGTGTGTTACTCTTTTAACACGGATAAGTGTGTCAATAAACACACTTACTCTTGACTACACACTTATGTGTGTCAAATAACACACTCATGTGTGTTTTGTAACACATTTTGGTGTGTTTTTAACAAACCAGCATTTGCAGTGTAGTGTCCTTTACAGCAACCCTGTGCGCTATAATAGAGTTGCTCTGATGGGTTTTCTTTCTTCTGTGTGGTGCTGCTACAACTCCCCTCCCCCCTTCCACAAAGCGCCCCCCTTGTTCCTGTTTCCGGGAGTCTGTCTGCCGCCCACGCTCGACCCATATTGACCGGACCGGCTGTTCTTCGTGTGAAAACCGATTGGTTTTTGGTTTGTAGCTAAAGCTGTTGGTCAATATTTGTTATATGGAAACGTGGACATCATTTGATTTGTTATTGACTTTTATGGTAATTGAGTGCGTGTTGACTATGCCTTAGAAATTGTCAAAATCATCATGAAATTATTATTGTTATTTTTTATTATGGAATTTGATTTCTGAATCGATTTTTTTATTGGGAAAATGCAGCTTCAAATATCTATTATGAAAACGTTCAATTGATAGGTTAACAGTTATGTTTAATACAGTAGATTTCCCATAAGTTCTATTAAGCTACGGGGCCTAAAATTCTCGGAATTAAAACTTACGGGGTACCCCTTCCATCACAATACCGATCTAATGAAATGAGACGGGAATAGCTCTCTTTCTCTCTCTAACCCACATGACACTCTGGTGGTAAAATTGAAAAGTTATCTGACAGTTCATCATTTGTAATATATAGCGTCTTCAGAAAAAGATATAGTGACTATATTTCGAAAAAAATCGGCTTCACTATACTTATACTATATGTATATTTCATATACCTACATGAGTATAAGAAAGTAAAAATACATGCAGAGAAAGTTGGTAGATTTATTTCCTATTTGTTTTTTTATTTAATATTTTGTCTACACAATATTCCTGTTAAAAATGAACGAGATAATATGTCATACGTTTACATTGAAAATGTCACTCAAAGAGAATAGATATATTATTGTATGTTTACGTCGGGAAATGTAATATGACAATTTATTCAAATGAATCTAAATCTCAAAATATGTATGACAAAAATAGAAGCTTACGTAATCTTCAAAGTTTTATTAAACATTATAACGTCAATATTACTTTTTTATTTGTATACTTAGGCAAAATTTTATGTGATCTGATATGAAAACGTTTTATATTATTTTTATTAAAAAAATGAATTCTAAATTAATTGATAAGTTCATGGACTTTTATGTAATGTAACATATAAATAACAATTGTTACTTCATTATTATAATTTATATCAAATAAGGTACTCAGTCATAATAAAATGTACTGAATTAGAAATATTTGTTGATATTTGATTACTACCTTTTCTGAATATTAATCTATATACATTTAACTGTCTTACAGCGTGATTTGATGACAATCGGTCAAGAGGTGTCAAAATGGTGGACATTTAAACTAATTATTAGTATAATTTAATTATTAGTTATTATATTATCATAGCAACTGCTTTGCATTGTTTTAAATTAGACGATTCTTTCTTTTATATCTTTTTGTCGTAATACTTATCATTTTGTAATCATTAGCAAGTGTCCATCACTGCGTGTTCATTACTGGTTTTACTGTATCCATTACTGGATTAAAAAACATAAACAAAATAAAAGGTTATAATTTAAAAAACGAACTATATTTGCTGACTTGGGTAATTAAATTGATTAAATATAATGTTACTTGTTTTATTAGTAACATGAGTTCATGAGAATTACAAAAAAGAAGTCCGCCAATCACAAAAACAGTAAACCTTGCTCTTATAGTTATTACAAAAATGTAAAATGTAAATACTGTATTTACAAAGATTTTATTTAATTTTCTTAATTAGTTTTGATTTCGAAGTTAAAGTTTCGAACGTTTAAAAATAAATTAGGACATAAAAAACTAAAGAAGAACTGCTTAAAAACGTAACATTACTTTTTTTGTAGGTTAATTAATCTTTGTTTTTGTCAAGTCTTGATTAAAACAGTGAAATCTTGAATTATTTCTAATTACATTAATCATATACATAAAAAACGAATTTTTATAATTACTTTTCTACTATAAAAATGTTCGTTGGTTGATGTACAGCTGTACAACATATCACTTTCGTAAACTATAAAACATACTTACTTTAATGCACGATCGATTTTATTTTAATTGAAATTACACTTACTATGTTGTTTTGATTCTGAGACATTTAAAATATAATATTATTTTTTTCTTGATGTGAAGTAGTATACAGTGTATTTCAAGTTGATTAATTCATAGAAAATTTAACATTGAGTTAGAAGACAAATATACCGACGTGTCATTAGTGTATTTTGAAATACCGCCTCGAAATAAACTGAGAAATTTTAAATTAGTGTTTTGTTTTCAACTTTAATTCCATTGTTAATTGTTATTAACAAAAAAAAACTAGTTATGAAGCACCTTAAGTTCAAGCTTTTACTTTTTTAAATAAATTCTTAAATGTATATTTATATAATAACTAAATGATTCTACGTCTTATTTTCTTGTATTTTGGTCGATATTTGTATGACGAGTTCACTGTAGGAAATTTTACTAAAAAAATTTGAATCTTTGATTTCGTTAAAAGTATGTTTATTGTATAGAAAATGACGTGAAAAGTTGTTTGTTTCAAACCGCAGGTCTGTATCTCAAACCGTTCTCGAGATATAGCCTCTCAAAGTTTTAGTTTTTTCAAATTTTTGGAGAAAAAAGGCCATAACTTTTGAACGTGTGGTCAGAATTGATTTTAGTCGACGGATTTGAAATCAGCGTGTCAAAATCTATATAATGACATGTATAATACTTTAAAATCCGACAAAAAAATTTTGATCAAAAATCGACATTTTTTTAAGGTATACCCCTTTGAATTTTTTCGATTTTTCGCGAATTTTTTTTTCTCGAGTTTTAAGGAATTATACATGTCGTTATATAGATTTTGACATGCTGATTCCAAATCCGTCAACTAAAATCAATTCAGACCATCCGTTAAAAAGTTATGGCCATTTTTCTTCAAAAATTTGAAAAAACTAAAACTTTGAGAGGCTATATCTCGAGAACGGTTTGAGATACAGACCTGCGGTTTGAAGCATTCAACTTTTCACGTCATTTTCTATACAATAAACATACTTTTAACGAAATCAAAAATTCAAAATTTTTTTGTGAAATTTCCTGCAGTGAACTTCAAATTGTCATACAAATATCGACTAAACTACAAGAAAATAAGACGTAGAGGTATTATAGTTTTATAATTGATCATGTAAATTAATATTAAATGCTTTTTTTGGTTAAAATGTTTGATTTGCGCATAAAGATAATATTCTAATAATATTTTTAAATTATTTATTAACCAAAAACACAGATTTGTATTAATTTACCCATAAAGTAAGGGAAGCACTGCTTCCATGGACGCTTCGCCACTGCCAAAGTTTATAAAAACAAACTATATCTGCGGATTTTGGTAATCAAATTGATTAAATAAAGAGTTACTTGTTTTATTAGTAATATATGAGTTTATGAGAATTACAAAAAAAGAAGCCCGTCAATCACAAAAACAGTAAACCTTGCTATAATAGCGACCAAGACTGGTGCCAGTATATTATAGGTATTTAAAATTTACCGTTTTTACATGCCCGAACGGACATTCTGAAAAATTATCGCAGAAACTAAAAATTCTATACTTTGACATAAAAAAAACCCCATACAATGAAGAATACCTAATTAAACCATTAAACTTTTTTGATCCCGGTACAAAAGTTGTTAATTAAGAAAATTAACAGCCAAAGAAAGTAAAACAAAAAAAAAGTACATTTATCATTTGTTACATAATCTGTATGCGAAGATCGGGATGAAAAATCGTGAAATTATCACTGTCTGCGTTCCTCTTGCACATCGGCGACCTAGGGCGTGTTTGCATAAGACAAAGATAGAGCGCATTAGATATTTGATGGAAACTGAAACGCGGTCGGAATTTCTGATTGAAACTGTGTTGCAACTGGACCGATATGAAAATTCACTGAATTGGTGTTTGAGATGTTCCTATTGTGAAAACATTTGACTTCTTTTGAAACAGATTTTTAAATAAAAACTATTGTAGTATTTAAACAAAATATTTATTTATTTTTAGGGGTTAATTATTAAAAAATCCTTTCTTAGTGGGTGGTTACGTCATAAAAGTAAGATACCCTTAAAATTTCACGTTTCTAGGACCAGGGGTTTCGGCTGGGCGATGATGAATCAGTCAGTCAGTCATACATTCATTCAGTCAGTCAGGACATGTTATTATACGTATACAGTGTATTCCAAGTTGATTAAGCCATAGGAAATTTAACATGGGGACAATTAGAAATGTTGTAGTAGCCTTTGGTCAAATTTAACGATGTGTGATTGGTGCATTTTGAAATGCCGCTTCGAAACTAACTGATAAATTTTAAATTAATCAACAGTATTTTGTTTTCAATTTTAATTTCATTAATTTAAGCATCCTAGATAAAATTATAATAATATTTTTTGGCAGATATAAAATTGAAAACAAAATACTAATGACAATTTTACTAAATTTTGTGGCGGTATTTCAAAATGCACCAATCACACATCGTTAAATTCGATCAAAGGTTACTACAACACTTCTAATTGTCTCCATGTTAAATTTCCTATGGCTTAATCAACTTGGAATACACTGTATATATTTAAACATAGTAAAATTATTTGTAATATATTTGACATTTTATTGTATTTGTTTCTAAAAATATCTTATGGTAATTTTTCCAATAAAAATTTCTAGGTGTATTAACATTTACAATTTTCAATTTAGCTTTTTATTAATGTAAAACATCTTTACATAGGTAAATAATTTCTTAAGAATAAAATATCACATAACATTCATGTTCTGACAAAATAAAATATACGAGTTTGTTTCAACAAAATATGCATGAAATATCTTCAAAAAAAAGAAAAACTGCGAAATGTGTCTTAGACGAGATAATCTCTATAACAAATACGGTACACTGCAGTTTCCGAACCTCTCAACCCTCGTAGGTTTCTGGGTGTCCTTTGAGCTATACGTTCATACCTGATATATATGTATATAAAGAGAAAACTGTCGTAGCGTTGTATTGACTTTACGAAAAATCACTGTTTTCTCATGTGAGCTGTTTGATTTTTGTTTGCGTTTGAAGTTTATAAAACGTTTTTTTTTTGGTATGGGTCGTTTTCTTTTTGACAAGTAAGCTATTTTATTGTTTTATTTATCGGATTAAAGGCAATATGTATTGTTCGCAGTTTTAGATAGATTATAAGGTTTTTCGATGTACATTTTCAGAATTTTTTATACAATTAAAGTAAAACAGTCAGGCTCCTGAAGAAAACTAATTGTGAAGTCGAAACACGTTTCGAGTGATATTGTTTTCTTGTGGTCAAAGTGTATTTATTTAGTACAAGTCTTGAGGCTTCCGCGGTGATCTTGATATGGATCTTGGCTTCTTGGTGTAAGTCGCGTCGGTTCCGTTGTGTTATCGGCCAACGTTTCGTCACACATTGTAGTAGATATCTTCAGGGTTCTTCTAAAAGTGCAACCCAGTATTTAACGAACGCTGACCCTTGACTCTATTGCACTTTTAGAAGAGCCCTGAAGATATCCACTGCAATGTGTGATGAAACGTTGACCGATAACACGACCAAACCGACGCGGCTTACACCTAGAAGACAAGATCCATGTATTTATTTAGTTTTCCAGTAGAGAGGAAATTTTTATACATGAAAATAATACATAGGTATCTAAAATATATGTATGTTACAAGAATTATTCCGCGGCTTCGTACGAGTTTATTTCAAAATCAATGAATGCCTGTGCAATTAACTGCTCTAAAAATTCAACATCTTATTTTATTTTATACATAAGTATCTATATATTTTTATTATGTAGTATTAATTGTAAATTTTTCTTAATACTGGCTTACTGTAAATCAGTTATTATATTGCCTTAACAAATTTTAGAGTCTTAGGCTTCCTAACAGAGAAATTCCCATCAAAATCAAAGTCGAAATGAACAGGCAAGACTGAAAAAAAATTCAACTATCAAAATAGATTTTTTCCTGAAAAAATGATATTTCAACGAATATATTTTATAAAAATATATGTACACCATTTATCAAAAAATATGTGTGTAATTTCTCTGTACAGGTGTAATTTTTCATTTAAGTGTTTATTTTTGAAATGATATGGTATATATTATTTAAAAGGATGAAATATACCCCTGATATTACATTAATCATCGGAAACTGTAAACTTAAAAAATAATAAATCATTTAAGATTTACTCTCTCACTGTGTTCAATAGTGACCAAAGATACTGACGTATTAAGAAGTTATTTATAGAACAACATGGACCAAACATACAGTAAATATTGTATTTTCATGTAGGGATGTTCAGAAACACACCCCCAATCGTTTTTATCCTCTCCACAAATACTTTGGGGAAATTAGTTCCAAACACGTTCACAACGGCTATTAAATAAAATGGGAAAAATTTTACCTACTTTCTCGTATCGCATTCAGTAGTAAAAACATTTTAAATAATAAATATTGCCAAAGTTAAATTTTCTGCTTTAATTATTCAATATAATACTATTTGAACATATTGGTTGAATTTTTTAACACCCTTTTTAAAAAAACTTTATGAATAGACTACAAAATTTTAGATGGAAAAAATTTGTAATTGAACATTTTTTTTTCTTTTAATATATTTTATCAATACTAATTTATAAATCAGTAGGGTCTGTCTGTTGGTTTCTTCTTGAAGTGCGTGTTATTCAAAATACTGGTTATGTATTTGAACTGTAAGCTTGTTTGTTTGTTTGTAGACGAGACAAAACTAGGTTTAGGTTAATCTCGTCTCGTCAATATTTAAAATGTCTCTGTCTTGTTAGTATTATCATATTTTCTTAAAGAGGGGGGGGGGGACCAACAGATGGCTTACCTTAAATTAGAATCCATTTTGATATTTAAAAAAAATCTGTCTGTTTGTTTGTTCTGACTTAATACAAAAATAATTAGATTACTTTAGATCCTAAATTACCAAATAAAAACACTGCAATTGAACGCGAATTGAAATCTCTATACGTTTGATAGAAACCAAAAACTATTTATTTTTGTCGCTTGGTGGCGCTAGGAGTATTGTTATGCTGTTGAACGATAGGGGAAATCATGTGTGTATGTTAACTTTATTTTATCTGCCTTAACGGCAACATACACACATGATTTTTTGTGCACATCTATGGCACAGTACCTTTCGAATGATATAAGTTTCATTCACCTACTTTTATAATAAATACTAAAAAAAACGTACGACAATTTTCGATGTTCACGTATAATATATAGATTATTCTTTCTTATATACAACAAGAACTTATTATTATTACTATAATTTATTAATTAAGATGGTTGATAAAAAATATCAAATAACTAATAATAAACAAGGTTCAAATATATATTTAAATTCGTACAGTAAATATATAATTAAAGACTAATAATTATAGACTAAAAAGTATAAATATTTGAATAAAAATTCTTATTATTCTACGTTAACTACACATAAGGATTTATATAAAGTAATTTTGTCATGTCACAAAGCTTGGGTGTAGGAAAATGAATACATATTAAATTGCTTTAACAATGCAAGTGGATTTTAAAAAAATATAAAAGAGATTTTTCTCAGAAGAAATCCAATTTCTTTTCTTGTTATAATATGAACAAGTTACATAAAATAAAGTATGTAATAATGAGCTACATAAAATATCTTTTTTTGTTTTCGACGTATTTATTTTTATGTACATAAATGCATGTATTAATTTTAAAATACACAACGATACTACAGTTGCTAAAGGCAAGAATTTGTTATACTCAATTAAGATTTCCATTTAAATAAACTGGATTTTTGTGCTTTTAGGTAATGGCTAAAGTGTTTAGAACAGATACAGATCTTATCTTTGTATATTGAGTAACTTGAAATGGAGTAAAGAAATCGACAAAGTAATTTTGTTGAATTGGGTTATAACAGTTTTTCTGGAGCTTATAAAGGAAAAATTACAGTGTTTTACTAATTTTTCATATGAATATTAGGGTTCTTACATTATATTTAAGGTAAAGGAATGCAAATAATATCTATTATATTAACTATGTTAGTTTTTTCTCAATTTCTCAAAAAGAGCATTGATATTTTTTTAGGGGATTTGGTCCAATGTTTTTCTAGTGTTGACTGTCGCATAAAAATAATTAATTTATTTAATTTATAATTATTATAATTATAATAATTATTAATTAAATTGGTGTCTAGGGTTTTTATTGTAATCTTTCTTATACACTAAATTACAGTACTAAAGTATAAATAGTAGATGTCTTAATTCACCATAATTAAAGGGGTGCGGGGTATAAAATAGCTGTTTTGAGCTGGTGCAATTTTTAATAATTCGTTTTACATTATCTTGACGTGTATATTAGTTAAAATTTGATGTATCTATCTTAGGTCAGAAAGGCTAACAAAGAGTTCTGATTTAGACCTACGAAATCTTAAAATTCACTACTTCGTTAATAAAACGGTGTAGAAATTCTTATTTATCGATATCTACCTAATAAGGAATATGTGAACTTAATTCTATTCATATAAGGTACTGGCACCAATCTTGAATATGACACCAGTATGGCTATTTTTTAATGAAATGTACTGAATTAGAAATATGTGTTGATATTTAATTACTACCATTTCTGAATATTAATCTATATACCTACATTTAACTGTCTTACAGCGTGATTTGATGACAATCGGTCAATAGATGTCAAAATAGTGGACATTAATCATTAGCAAGTGTCCATCACTGCGTGCTCATTATTGGTTATACTTTATCCATTACTGGAGAAAAAACAAAATAAAAGGCTATAATTAAAAAAAAAACTTTATTTGCGGATTTTGGTAATTAAATTGATTAAATAAAGAGTTACTTGTTTTATTAGTAACATGAGTTAATAAAAAATACAAAAAAGAAGCCCGTCAATCACAAAAAAAAGTTCTCGTCAACTCTATTCACAAATATCTCCTGTCTTTTTTCATTAACTTATTTTAAACAAGAGCCCCTTTGATTCCTTTTTATTCCAAACAATAAACATCACAAGTGAATAAATCAACCTAAATATAAACCCCCTATTCTTTTACACACAAACTCTAATGACTTGAGAACTTAAGATCAAATAAAATAAAATAAAAAAATTCTAATCTCGGATTTCTCTTGTAAAAGCAAACATTTCCATGGGCTGCTTTGATCGCGCATCTCATCCAGTATGAAAATGACATGCAGATGAAAATCTCTCAACAGCGACGGGCATCTTGTGATTGTGCTACAACCAAAACGTCGTGTAACTCATTTGCGTTGTGATGACGGTACCGGGGTAGTCTTGTAGATTGAATACCTCCTGCGCTGTTGTTGTGGCATTCGCTTTCTTTCTATATAAATGATTTAATTCCAAGAAGAATACAAGTTAAATAATTAGAGACAATTTTCGAAATAACACAAAATATTAGATTTTTATTTGTATTTATTTATTTACTTAAATTCTTATCTCGGAAAATATATGAGTTGTATATGTATTTATTAACTAGCGATTATAAATAACAGACAAAAATTATGTTTATTAACTTCCCAATATAGGGAAGTTATTGTTATAAGTCCGAAAATATAAATAAAAAATACCAACATATTTTTACGTTTCAAGGTAACTACAGTATGTTTACGCTATTCTCAAAAAGATGATAAGGTACTGACAGGGGCGCCGACTACATGGGGCTTAAGGGGCTCAAGTCCCTCTTCAATATAACCGTTGGGGGGGTGGGGGGGTTGAGTCTGTAGGATTTCGCCAAGCTGAGATATTAACTATTCAATTTACTTCTTTGTTAGCTTATGAGTTTTAATTTGTTTTTAAAAAGGGAAGGAGGTCGCGAGGGTCTTTAAGTGCGTGATACTCTTAAAGATAATAGTGTAAGCTACATTTTAAACATTTTGTAATAAAATTGTATAAAACTTAAATGGTTAAAACCAATATTGTTCGATTATTAACTACCAATAGTACCAATACAGTGAAATGTTTGCATTTGATTAAATATTTTGAAAACCACTCGTGTAAAAATATTCTAATGCAAATATGCAACAACCTAACGAAGAAGTGTGTGTCTTATAAAAGTTTCAAAAATATAATAAAGCTCTGATTGAATACTTCAGTGCATTCGGTCCGTTGGGTAACGTAATTCAAAGAATAAAAAAAAATCAAGTGCTACTACGTCAATGGAAAATATTTGCATTGGAGTGAAAAATTATTTCATCACTGTATAATATTATACGAGGTAATCGAGTGGTAAATGAAAATTCATTGCTGGCAAATAAAATGTTTTGTGGATATTAACGTAACTGTTTTAAAAAAGATTAATGACTAAAATAATTATATACTTTTTATCAAAGTGAATATGTTAAAGCTATGTACATGATATCAAAAGCATGTTTTATATTGTCGCAGATCTTTTTTTGTGTTTTTATTTGATAATTCGTAGCGTGTGTAGGTACCTAGTTTTTCTTTGAAGATAATTTTAATCATCTATTTTTAACTGTTTTTTATTTAAATTTAGTCATTTATTTTCGTTGTTTAGCACATATTTATATACATATATACATTATTTCGATACAAATAACGAATGGTGTTCTTTGCTAATATTTTCGGTCGATACAATGAAATAATAAAGTACATTTATAATTTTATAAATATGCAAATAATGAACCAAAAATTGAGGGACCATAAACTTTAGAAAACAAGTACAATTTACAAAAAAATGTTTATTTTGGTCTAATGAAACTTGGAGAATTATTCTAGATTTTTTTTAATATTCGTACTTTTTTTTGTTTTTGCTAAAATAAAATAAATAGAAAAAGTTTTTAAATTTTTTTAAATAATTCTCCATGCTTTATTAGACCAAAATAAATATTTTGTGTATCCTGTACTTTTTTTCTAAAGTTTGTGGTTTCTGAGTAAAAAATTCTTGAAAATTCAAAATCTCGAATTATTTTGTTAGATACCTTGGAAAGTTTGGGTTGTTCAAAAAAAGTTTTCAATGAAAGATTCGTGTTTTTTCACGTAAAATCTAGACTGCAATCTATCTGGCCCCTATATTCCCCAAATATGCATATTATTTTTAACCGAATTCAAAAAAGAATAGGGGAAAGTATGGTATATTGGATCACTCGCTAAATTCGACCACCCTTATCTCGAAAAGTAGTTTTCTGTTTTCTTAAATGGCAACACCGTGTGATAGGCACCTAACTTTATTGCATATCGGCTATATTGTTTTCCTTGACATGTTGAATGTTAGTGTTTTGTTTCCGCAAATGTAAATAAATGATTTTTGATGTAATTTTGAGTGATTCGTGCTAAGGGTGTAGTTAGTATAAAGGTAAGCACTAATAGTCACAAAGAAGAAGTTATCATTAAATGCTTATAATTATGATTCCTGCAGTAAAGATTACAATCATATTATTATGTTCTCAAAACATTATTGTCGCAACCATGTTTTTTCTCTGCGTGAAACTACAGCCATAATCGACATTCCTTGTGTTTACTCAAATTCGAGGACTGCTGTAGAAGTTTGTCAGAGACAAAGCGAGAAGATGGAAACTGGGAATTCCTTATTAACGTAGAAGTTATGTATATATGCAAGTGTGTGTGCGTGTGTCTGCTCGTACATTCCGCCATGGTTGTTTTCAAAACTTAAGGTAAATAAATCGTTGTTGAACAGTAAATACGGTCTAAACTCTGAACTAACCTCTTGAGTCGCTATATCTACAAGTATGTTGTCTTTAACATTGCCTTTGCTTAATATTGAGATCTTATAGTGTATAATGAATTACTAAATAATGCATAATTTATATGTGTACTTAGGTTTTAATCCAGAAGTCGGCAATATTTATGAGTGAAGGGCCATTTTTCAGTGGCGTAGGAACGAGGGGGTTTTGGGGTTGAAACCCCCCCCGAAATTTTAAAATATATGAAATTAGTATAACAATTTTGAATTTTTGTGATAATAACCCCCCCCCCCCCTGAAATTTTCAATGATGTTAAAATATGCGAAATAAATATAAAAATAAATTTTAAACCAAATGACCTTTTTTTTTTTTGATCATATAATTCATTGTATTTAATTAAATAACCAAAAAAAAAGTCTTCAATAATAATTATATATTTCAATTGTGTGACCTTTTTTTTTTTTTTAATTATAAAAATCATAATCAACTAAAATTATTTTTGCTTATTCAATCAAAAAAATTTCACATATTTTTAGAATATCAAACTTACCCCCCCCCCCCCCCCCCCCGAAAATTTTTCTTCCTACGCCACTGTCATTTTTTATATTACATCTGCTAAAAGCATTCTAACATAGTAAATCGTATGACACAGCAGAAAAAACAAGTTTTTAGTCTATGAAGAGTCATGGGGATAATTATTTTAACTTTAACACTTTCAGTGGTATCTATACTAATATTATAAATGCAAAGTGTCGTTCTGTTTGTCTGATTGTTGCCTTTTCATGGCTAAAGCCTCTGAATCGATCTTTTTGGCTTATATCTCGAAAAATTGATTAGATAAAAAAAAGTACGTGCGATAAGTTATACTTTTAGCGTGCAGATGCAAAACTAAAAACCTGTTTTATCGACTATCATAACAGAAATCTGTATTACCGAATTTTTATTCCACCTGGCCGCAAATCGTGGGTAACAGCTAGTTTGAAATAATTGAAATAAAGTAAGCCAACTATTATAAATTAAATTATACTTTTTTACTTTCTTATACCATGTATATGAAATATACATTAGTATATGTAAGTATAGTGAACTCCGGATTTTGACGGAATTATCTATTTTGACCTTCCCTGAATCCATTCTGACTATTTTCGCCATGATGTCTGTGTGTCCGTCTGTCTGTCTGTCTGTCTGTCTGTAAGCGCTGTAACTCAAATACGACAAATCGTAGAAGGGTGATATTTTATATTTAAGATTAATTTTTGTCTGGGAAGAAAACGTCCTATTTTTGAAAACGATCTTTCAACCGGATACGGATGTTTACCTACGTCGATTTTTTAATTTTTCGAATTACTCTGAAAAAGTGCGAAATAGAGAAAAATGGTCAAGTTAAAAAATGTAGGTAATATCTATATCTATAATTTATGTTCTATTCATTTTTTCGTAAAAACGAATTTTTGAAAAAAAAATTTATTATAATTCAAATGGTTCATAACAGAGGAGAAATATCTGCCATGAGTGTCATGGGACTTTCTTAGACGTAGTACAGAGATTGAACAGTGTGTGTATTTGCCGTAGGTAACATGGGACTTTCTTATACGTAATATTGAGAGTGAACTGTGTAGGTGAATCTAAATAATTACATAAAAAAATTCTTTCTGGCTAAATCATAAATGTTGGAAAAAAATGTATGGGGAATAAATTATAGATAATAACATACTCGACATTTTTTTATCCAAAACATTTTTTTCTTATTTCAAAAATAATTCAAAAATCCAAAAATTTACGAGTAAACATCCGTTTTCAGTTATTACGTTAAAAAAAATCACTTGTTATATAAATATAAAATTATTCATTTTGTTCTTTCTTGTTAGTTTGTTAGAAATGTTTTAATAAACAAAGAATCACGTACAATTCACTGTTAGGTTAGGTTAGGTTAGGTATAAGAAAGTCCCGTGGTTTCCAAGGCAGATATTTTTGATTTTAATAAAAAACCAATGGACGTTGTCTAGTCCAGTCCTGTACACTTTGGTCGTAAATAATCATCCCCGTGACATGCCGCTAAGAGAGCGTATGGGCCGGGGGTGTAGCGGGGTAATGCAGGCTCGACTATTTGCGCTTGTTTATATGAAAACTTGCTCGGAATTTTCATATAAATTATTGTTATTTAGCGAACTGTACCTCAAGATACGTATTTACTCTAACATTAGAGTTCTGAGAAGACGATATGGGAATTGAGAGCCAGACAAATGAGAACAAAAAGAATGCACACAGATGCTACTCGCCAAACTAAAGTCTTGGCGATACTACAACATTTATTACTTACATTTTAATAAGTTCTCTTTCTTAGTTTTTGTTCTTTAAATTAAATTCAGTGGGACATTATTTTAGATATTATATTCTTATCTTTGCATCTGGATGTATTGTTTAGTAGATATTGATATAATCGATATTAGTATATTAATATATAAATCAGTATACGATATAGTAGTAATTTATATTAAATAAATGAATAAATATTTAATTGTTAATCGATCATTTATGTGATATTCAATATTAGCTTCCAAAATTTTATAGTTTTCGAAAAAAAAATTTTGTTTCGATTTTCAAAAAAACATTTTTTTTGATAATTTTTCAATCGAATTTGATGGTGCTTATAATATATTATAGAGGTATTTATGACTCATCGGAGGTAATTTTATTATGATCCTCTGTACATAGTAAACCAGAAAAAAAATTAATAAAATTTTAAAAATAAAAAACACTATATTGTACTCGGAGGGCAATCACCATTTTTTCATATATTATAAAAATTGATTCAATGGGTATAAAGTATAATGTACTCGTATAAATTCGCATGTAGTCGTATAGGCGAAAAAAATTTGTTGGACCCCCTCCAATAGACTAAAGAGTGTACTCATTTTTTTTTCATTTACCCCATTGAGTGTGTATACAATACTATACATAAGTCTCCTAAAATGCAACAACAAAATGTTTGAGGACCTTTTAATTTTAACCCTTCAGCCACGAGATATTTGATTTCAATCATTATTAGAGCGTTCTCCCCCTCTTTAATTTCTAAAATATTGATGCAAAAACTCCAGAATGTAGCTTTTAATTGGTACATTCAATGAAAATTACAACGAAAACTATAACAAAAATAGTTTATGAAAAATTTAGAAAAAACTATTTTTTTATAAATCGTAGTGATAATGGCTACGGAACCCTATCATATATCTGGCCGTTTTATTTAATACATTTTTTTTGATAATCGTAAACATAAGAAAATTTTTAAATCGATGAATTAATAGATTTAGTATTTATTTTTATTTTTTTATTTATAAATATTACATTACAAAAGTCTTGAGGCTTCCGCGGTGATCTTGATATGGATCTTAGCTTCTGGCACTTTTAGAAGAGCCCTGAAGATGTCCACTGCAATGTGTTGGCCGATAACACGACCAAACCGACGCGGCTTACACCCAGAAGCCAAGATCCATTACATTACAAACATTTTTCCTACATTCGTTTATGATACATGCATGGGCGCCGGTAGGGGGGTGCAAGGAGGTGCACTTGCACCCCCCTGGCAAAATTGAAAAAACAAAAAAATTAAGAAATACAATTTTTAATTTAAAATTCAGGTCAAAATATAAAAGTGAGGACCTTTTTTTTAGTTATGCTAAATGGAATACAAGTTTATTATCATTACAAATTTTTTATTTATTTATTATTGATTTTTTTTACATATAATTTAATTTTATATATCTAGATGCACCCCCCTGGAATAAATTCTGCCGGCGCCCATGGATACATGTAATAAACGCTGTTAGAATTTATATGTTACTGCAGAATTACAATAATTATGACTTCATCTACATTTACCAAAACAGTAAATTAATTTTATCGTCCCCTCCATCAAAGTTACGTACTTCATTTACCGAACAGCCTCCTTCGATTGGACATAGTTGAATAGATAAAGTTCAAATAGACTACCGAAGTGCCCAATAAAAATTTACGGCCGAATAAAAATTCCTTGTCGATTTTATGACGACATCGAACCTTGCAAGTAAATTATCAGTTGATTATACATCAACATTCAACTAGAAACGTTTAACAAAGATTTTACAATCAGAGTTGATTGCTTAATTAGTCTATTTGGTGTATTGTCTTCCTTATTATTATAATAATAATATTTTTTTTGTTCCGTATTTTTTAACATTATTTTAGCAATTATTATGTGCAAGTACAAAAGTACATAATATATGTACTTGTACTTAAGTATTTGTACCAATGAACTTACTTAAGTACTTTTATATTATACAGTTACTTTTTTAGTAATTGCAATTTCAATTACCTAAATTTAAATACAATTACAGAAATTAAGTATGTTTGTCTTGTACTTAATTAAGTAGATTTCATTACCTACTTAAGTACAATTTTTGGCGAAAGTAATTGTACTTGTACGTAAATATGCTCTGCATAGGAATATAGTTCATTTGACAAGCTAGCATTTATTATGTAGCTATAAATTATTATGATTTATTTCACGGTTTCCAAATAATCGATTTATTTGGCATTAAACGTCTAATCTATAGATAATGTGGCCACAAAATTGAATTTGTAATGTGTTTTTGTTATCCAGATAGACATTTTTTGCCATTGCGTATTACCCTTATTCTCTCCACTATAAATCTGTATTCCATGGCTATTGTTTTATATACCTAAATGACAGTTGTATGCTGTGACATCTTGGAAACAAAACAAGATGTTTTTTAGTCTTTTGATGTTAAATCTTAGGTTTTCATAAAATATTAATAGCCACGAAACTGCATAGAAAAATAATCTAACTATTGGTGAAAATCGCATTGAAATCGGTTCAGTAATTCCCGAATCTATAAGCCTCATACAAATGAACATTCATTTTTAATATTGTCAAGAAATAATAATTGTGATTGATATAAAGACTAAATATTGCATTTAGTTCATAGTTAATTAATATAGAACGATAGAGTTATGGTCGATATATAAGACATTCGGATAATTCAAGATAAAATCAATTGAGACAAGGTTGGTTGATATAACAAATATTAAGAATAACTAATAACAGTTGCATCTGGTCGATATAAAGGACATTCGGCTGAACTAACACAATCGACAACGGTACAGGTAAAGTTATCGGCGAGGAATATCGAGAGTGAGTCGTCGATCTTTGTTCCATGGCCGCCTTCGCGCACGAATGTATTTTTGTTACGTGCACATAACACTCCTACGTGAAAAGTATGTTGACTTGGGAAGCTCTCGGTTTCCGTGAGATGTTTATTAAAGTTTTTCTCATAAAATTTTCCTCGATGCTTTTCCACGACTACATCTTTCATTTACAATGGTCTCCGCGGGCCCACTTACCGTCGCTATTAGGATAAGATGCTTTAATTTGTAATCAAAATTGGCCTGGTTGAAAGTCATTTCACATCCTGTGAGAGGATTTTAGGCAACACTCTCTTTTGAAGTTAATTAGAGTTGCGGCCGGGAATTCACGGTGCAAAAAACGTCCTCGTCGCCATCGTCGTTCGTGTTCGTCGAGATGGTACTTTTTTGTCATCGTATAGTTATAGTTGTGAGAGTTTTCAACTTTGAAATTACTTTTTAAATATACGGTGATGCAATTTTAATAACTGATATTTGATTATTTATTTATACGTGCTTATTATTATTTTTTTAATTTAATTAATTTAAAAATAATAATAATAATCTACATATATACTTTATAAAACGCAACATCTGTCTGTCTGTCTGTCACTATACCTTATTTCAATTAAGAATGCAGTGGTTGCCGAGGTTTTGACGGTACGAATCGTGTATTTTACCAGGGCTTCGAACCGTTATTTTTTTCGTTTCGGTTTTCGTTCCGGTTCGAGTAAAAAATTACATTTCGGTTCGGTTCCGGTTTTCGTTCCGAAAAAAATAACGGTTTTTTCGGTTTTCGGTTCAGCTCCAAGTGATTAATTAAAAAAAAATTAATTAATTAAATTAAAAAATTAAAAAAAAATGTCTACTATAATTTAGAACATTTTATGTTCTACTTGTATGATAGTATAGATAGAATCGAAGGGGAGTCTTCATATGACAAAAAAACAAAGCTTTTTTTGGTTATTTTAAGCTTCCAAGGGGTAAAATGTGTAAAAAATTAAGCCAATTAACTTTTTTTAATCATTGAAAGTCTATAAGGGGTGATAACCGTCCAATTTATTTAATAAAAAATAGAACCCACTGATATTTTTTCTGTTGTTAAAAATAAACAGAGGGTGTCACCCACCTAATGTGCAAAAAATAAAACTTACTGAATTTTTGGGGGTGAGGGTGAGTGATGATACTTAATTTCCACCCCGGGTGTCATCCCACCCCCCTAGCGACGACACTGATTAAATTAAACCATGCTGATTCCGAATTAATTTACAGATTTCCGTAGAATGCTGCTCATGACATTGCCTATCCAAACATACTAAATATTACATCAAAATCAACATCAGTACCATTAAGGAAGATATTAATATTTGCTGTCTATCAATTAATTAAATAAACATCCTAAACGCAGCACTGGGATTCTGTGTAATCTTTGACGATATATTAGCTAATAACACATCAACATAAATGTAATATGTAGAATGTAGATTGTAGATACAACTTGTCAGATGTAGTGGGGAAGAATCCTTTCAAATGTGTAGTTAACATCAAGGGATAATTTAACTGAACGAAGATATTATAATATGCTGTAAAATTTTCAATCGATTTGATATTTATGCGCATACACATTAACTAAAATTTATCCGCGGTTTCACCCGTGTGTATTTCAAAAACGATTAATACCTGCGTGACTGACTACTCTAAAAGCATCCCCATAGCTTAATTAATACATCAATGTCACAACAGCATTATCATTTCTACTATACATTTTTATTAGAAAAACATGTGCCAAGTAAATGCACAGTGCTTCCTCATGCTAAATTCACCAAAGGTATAGTTAATTATTGAACAATTTAAATAAAAACCGATAGTGTTTAGATAAATTGCCTAGCATTGGTTAACCATTTAATTTTTATACAATATTACTAAAAAATATTAGTTCGAAAATTTTCTTAAGATTATTTTTTCGTATATTTTTAATTTTTTGACAGTTTCAATCTAAATCTAAAGTTATACAAACGTCAAAATGACATTTAAAACTTCAAAAGGACATTTAAAACGTCAAAATGATATTTAATATGTCCAAGCAAATATCAATTTAGAAAAACAAATACGATTTTTTTAAATAAATTGAGATAAAGGTTTGTACGGGAATATTTTACAACAAACGTTGGAGACCCATATTATAGGAAATTTAATGCTCTACAAAAAATATTCTATAAAATTTGCACGTAACGTGTGTCGTTCTTGAGATATCTTGAAAAAATAAATATTTTGGGATGTCACTGTATTATTCCTTAAAAAAGATACATAACACATGCATATTTAATTTACGTTAAAAATCTGTACGTTATTCTCTCTCAATTGTAGCGAATAAATATTGCAGGAAATTGTCTCAACGATTGCTTCATAAATCGTAAGCAAAAAATCTAATTTCCTGTCATTTGTATTTTTTTATTTACGTTATTTTTAGGAAATTAAATTCGAAATGCTGTATTAGATTTTTTCATGTAATTTAACAATTTAAGATTTGATTATAAGTATGCTTTTAATTTAGTTTTCTAGATAATTTAACTTGAACTTTCAAATGTTAATAACTATGTCATCTTACAATTAGATAAAATACCGTACAGTCATAAGGGTTTTGTATTATTTATACCAGACTTAAAATATCAATAAAATCTACATACAAATAACACTATGTTATTATAAAGTAATTTTCTTTAATAAACAATCTGAAAGTTTACTAATTTCTAAATAGTACATATCATTTAACTTGTTCAAATGTAAATACATGTTTTATTATCATATTTAGAATTAATAGAGTTTGGTTCAAAAATATTTTCATTAAAGTAAATGAAATTATGTTACAATTTAATTTCGCGTTCTCTTGTTTGTCTTATACAGGCAGTATGTGTGTGTTTCTAGTTCGCAATCAGTTTGTGAATCCAGGGTCGTACAATAACAAATTATAAAATAACAACCTATATCATATTTTAAATAAAATAATTATTTGCATGCAAAAAATGGATTTTATGATTTCGAAATCGAATACTAAATAGTATACAGGAACTAAAGTATTATTTTTACAGGTTGATCATAAAATCTTAAAATAAATATAATAAAATAAATGTATTTTCCCCTATAACTTTTTAATGCATCAACCGATTTCGATGCAGTTTTATTTATATGAAAGTATAGATTACCCCGAGATGGTTTTAGGTTGTATTAGATTTGGAAATTTGACGCCAGCTTGTATACGCCATATTGAACTTTTATGAAAATTGTCCGATTAAATAAATATTTTAGAACCCTAGCAAATTTTTAATATCTAACCCTGATGTTAGCAAAAAAAAGTTAAATGACGTTCGGGAGCCCTGGAATTTTCCCAGTTCAGCCACTCTGTAGTTACGACACTGAATTGAAAACAAAACATGTCCACAATATAGTTTTGATAGGTGAATATAATATATTAAATAGTACATTTTTATGTTTTTTGTGGGTGAGGAGGAGGGGGAGGGGGCACTAATATCTTAAACACTACTTATACAGGAAAATGCACGTAAATACGAATCAATGTAAGTCGAAGAAACGTAACTCGGGGTATGGCTGTAACTGTACATATTATAATATAAAGAAAATATTATACTATTAATTAATATATTTTTAATATTTAGTCCGGTACTGAATAAAGATGATCTTGTGGTTTGAGAAATGGGGCCAGCTACAGACCCCCCCCCCCCCCACTCCCTCAAACTACTGGCACCATTTTCATATAGCATGTCTACAATATAATCTCAAACTTCAATTATTGTTGTACAACTTGCAGAAACTAAATTAGTTGGCATTATTGGATCAAGCCTGTTACAAAATACATATATACATACATGTATATTGTATATATGTACCTAGATGTATCATATTATATTCCACATGTATAGTTGAAAATAACAATACTACATTTTAGATTAGTATAGTCAATATGAGAGATAATGAATTCATGAAATTGAATGTATAAAAATAAATTTTATCCAGATGTTATAGATCAATATATTTGATGCTTTATTACTATGTTTTCTGATTTAATATTTTATTCTGTTTACATGAAAGGTTATTTTTTTCTTTATGGTGATCTTAAGTGTAACCTTTTGATATTGGAAACTGAATCTGGTTAGGTACTTTCATCGTGATATAAAATATTGTAATCTATATACATACAATAATATATCCTGACTGATTTCTCATCGCCGAACCGAAATTCCGTCCCTAGGAATTTCAGGGATTTTTTCCTTTTATGATGGAAGCATCCACTAAGAAGGTTTTTTTCGAAATTCGACCCCCACGCTGGTAAAAGGGGGTGGGAAACTATGTATGGGAAAATATTTTTTATTGTATTCACTCGAATGAAATATGGCACGAACACTCGACAAGACAAATAGCATTTTCGGAAATTCAACCCCTAAAGTTTGGGGGGGAAATTAGTGTAATTTTTTTTTTAATTTTGGTATATTTATCTATATAACTGTGAATGATATTAATGGCTAGAGTAGATAGGGAGTCGGTTTTAACAATTTTTAACTAAACTCCAGAGCAAATCATATCAAGGGTTGTAATTAGTCAACAGTTCCAAAAATACATTTTAAAAATCATTTGTTTAAAAACATAATGCTAACTTGAGAATATTTCTAAATGTATTACCTGTAGGTATAGACGTTTATTTATCTATAGCAGCGGTCGGGGACCCGGGGTAAATTACCCCAAATGGGGTAAAAATGAAAAATGAAAGTTTTCAATTAATTTTTGTTTGTTCCAATATGAGAATTTTATTTTGTTTGTCTATAACAGACTTACTATTTTCATGCAACTTTTTTTATTTTCCGTGTAAATTAATTCAATAAATAATGTTTAATTTAAATTTACATTGTAGCCCATGAAATAAAGAAAAAAATACAAGGAAAATGTATGAGGTGCCAAATTTAAACAGTGATTAGAACATGTCCAGATGTGTATTTCCTGAAAACTCCCTAGCAAAATTTGCTCCGGAACACCCTCAACCAATAATAATAATAAAAAAGGTTGTAGATAATTTAATTCTCTGTTTAAAATTCGAAAGGCAGGGCTGATTGAACATTCCGTTCCTTAGATACAGAGTGTTTACAAAATCCTTGTAAAACAAAACTTTGGGCCCTTGATTGAGGGTGTTCCGGAGCAAATTTTATTAGGGAGTTTTCAGAAAATATACATCTGGACATGTGTTTAAATTTGGCACCTCATACATTTTTCCAAATTTTACACCAGTAAAAAATTCTACGTTGCCTGGACTATTGATTGTCTCCTTTTCAAAATGAGGGGGTAATATCGACTTACGCAAAAATATTTTGGGGTAATGGTTAAAAAAGTTCCCCGACCGCTGATCTATAGGTATTCATAGTTTTTAGTATAGGCTTGTTTTTAATCTACGTTATTCCTTATACACAAGGTGTTGTGTATACACAACTGAGGCAGGTGAAACTAATTTAAGACACGAGCGCGGCATTCGATCTCATCACGTACACAGGTGATAGTGTGAGGTGAGTGTACACACGCACATACATATATACATACTTTATGTAGGTATCAAAATATAAACATTGTTGTTTTACTAGTGTAACTAATTGCAGAACGTGGGTGAATCTAATTGTGAAATAGTTTTAATCACGCGAAATTATATTTTAGTAATACAATTAATAAACCTAAAGTGTGTTTATTAGTACGAATAAAATTTTGTTTATATTATTGCAATAAGGTACAGTGGGGTAAGTGCAGAAATGGGTTCTTTTTATTATAATACGAGTGAAATTGTAATAGCTTATATGTAGTGAACTACTAAAAGTTAATACCAACTTGTTTAAAAAGTTCACTACTTCAAAACTAAACAACGTATTTTGATGCGGTAAAAAACATTTTATACTAGGCGTATTCACAATTCTGCTCTTGCCCCATAACATATGAAATAATGCTTCAAAGCGTTTTTAATTACCGGCCCCATTTTCGGGGCAAGTGCATTGTAGTTGACATTTTTTACAATTTCCTATCAATGCAAATATACAAAGAAAATTGGCGTCCTATTCAATTTAAACTAGTCAGTAATAACTGCACAATCATTTGATACTGAAAATATTAAGTATTTATATAACAGATTGAAAATATATGGGTTCAAAGTCCAACTATGCAAAAACCGATCTGCACTTACCCCACTGCACCTTAAGTGATATCTTAAAACTATAAGTTTTCTATGTGAGTTGACAAATCGGTAAAATTATTTTATATGTGATATAATAATACTAGTGCATTGGAACCCGGTGTTACCCGAGGATATAAATTTAATCTGTAATAAACCTATTAAACAGAGATACCTCTCCGACGATTGTTTTTTCCGACTTCATGAAATTTATAGAGTATCCACAAGTTATACACCTAAACCTTCCTCATGAAAACCGGAATAAAATCCGTTCAGTAGTTACTGAGAAAATCGTGCACAGACAGATAGACAGTATAGTTATAACTTTTTTTTAAATTTTTGTTGTGCTGTGAATTATCAAACTATAAACTTGTGTCGTGTATATTTTGAGAATTTTTAATATTTATTATTGACTAGCGCATTGGCCCGGTGTTACCCGGGGATATTAATTTAATTAAACATAAAGTAATCATGCCCACCCGACATGCCCACCCGACATGCCCACCCAACATGCTCACATGCTAACAACACACAGTTCACCACGAATTGTTTTTTTTCCGACTTCATAAAATTTACCCAAAATATCCACAAATTATACACCTAAACTTAACCTATCCATTAGTGAAAACCGGAGTAAAATCCATTCAGTAGTTATTGAAAAAATCGTGTAAAATTATATTTTCTCCCAGCAAACACCAGGTCTTATCTTAGAATTTGTATGAAAATCAAAAATAAATAAATAGGTTACCTTTCTTGGAAGTTCTTTATATTGTAATTTATAAAAATCCGTTTATTTATATTGTACAATGCATATTTTTTCATTCAAACTCATGGTGGAAAGATATATATTTGTAGGTATCATGATTCAAACTGACATTCACATATTATAGTAATTGTTTTCAGCGTCTTGTATTCCATAGCTACTGTGTTTTTCTATAAATGACAGTTCTATGCTCTGACATCATAGAAACAAAAGACGCTGTGCAAAAGATTCCTTTTCATCTTTTGATGTTAAATTTTAGATTTTCATAAAATATTATTAGCCACGATACTGCTCGTAAAAATTATCTGACTATTGCTGAAAACCGCATTGAAATCGGTTCAGTAATTTCGGAGTCTATAAGCCACACACAAACGAACATTCATTTTTATATATATAGATACATCCAGATATTTTTCGTGAAATATTTCGTTGTTAAAGGCTCGGACAGGATGGCAAAATGAGTAAAAGAGAAGATAACGATGAAAAGTTGATTGATCTTGTGCGGTAGTGCAGTTGTTAGTATGACTTCGCTTCAGTATTTAGCTCGTAAAACAACCCTCTCGAACATAGAAAATGCCTAGTCACTATATAGAATGCCTGCATTATGCACATTGACTATGTCATACCCATTTCCTTTTTCGTCGTGCTGCTAAACTCACAGCTAACAATAGAAGCAATTCTTCTTCGTCAGACGAACTGCTGGACATGATGATCACTTGATGAAGAAAGAATTCGCACTAGTTCGCCGTCACTTGGGCGTTCTATTTGACCACCCTAGTCCGCCGAGGACAGTCCGATTCCTTTAGTCTTGAAATATTTCTTTTAGGGATCAGATCTAATCAATTCCATTTGATTGGACCAAATAATTAGATCATATTATTTGTGGGCTCTGTACAGAGTAAGAAATTTTGATCTAGTTGGATATGTATAGCAGACTGTAAATTTGAAGAAAAAAAAATCAAAATCAAAATGGGTGCCCTACAGGCACTTCATCGTTAACTATGGAAGTTTTTTTTTACCTCGGATACAAAGGGTTAAACATTAAAAAGCTTATTTACAATTTAATTAAGCGTCCAAAACTAAATGTTCGTTATGTTTTAACAAAGTAAGTAATTAATATTACTACAATATCTCATAAATCATTAAACCATAATATAAATTACTGTAGAAGAAAACATAAGTATTTTGTGTTAAATTTTATGAGCAGATAAAATGTAAGATCGTTAACATGCCAGGATAATTAACAAATTACACAAGAATATTATTATAATACTAAAATTTTAAGGGCGGAATTAGCAGTAACATAAAGGACTTACCATAATCCAGGTTTAACTCACTTAGTCAGAGATTTTGAATGCAATACAACCGACTTTTTCATGTTTACGACTTTTTTATAACCTGTGTATTTGTTTTACATTTCATTGTACTTATTTTTTCTTCCAACTTGATTGAATCGTTTCAATTTTTATTTATGAATATATTTACATATATGGTGGTATTATTTTATCGAAGTTTTACATTTATTAATGATATTTTAAAACGTAATATACATATTTTGAACATGTTCTGAGCTTTTTTCATTTTATTTAATACGGTGAAAATCGACATTAATAATATTAACTGATGGAGGGGTTAGGGGTCAGACCTACGAGTTTGTCAATATACATTATTTTATCTAACAAATATAAAAGACAAAAAATTAAAATTATATATAATTACAACTAAAAATTACCCCCCACCCCCCTCCGAATTTTTTTTCTGGGACAAATACTCCATTGTACGATGTGGCCTACTTATTAATGAAGCTAAAAAACAATGTAAACAAATGAAAAAGTTCATTTTTCATTACATCGGACATAACAATAGTCCGTATCAAATAGAAAACCTATTCAATAAAATGGGCGTACTAATATTGATTCAACGTGACATATTGGCTACTTGATATATTACCGATTTTATTTACATAAAAGACACCAATATTTCAATATAAAATTTTTTATTATTTATTATTATTATATAAGGTTTGGGATACAAATATTTTAAGAGCTGATTCTTTGGCTCATTGTGAGTAAAAAATTGTACGGGAAGCTGGGGTCTATCTTCAACGCCCTCTGAGCTACAGGGTGTTTAAAAACTTCCTTCAACGTGGTAATTACAACCAAAGATTATCTCATAACTTCCAAAGTAACGTAACTAGAGCAACCACAATGAGTCTGTTTCATAACTAACGTATTTTTCAGTATTAGCGTTATTGCTAGCCGTGTTTCAAGTTCAGAGTTATTGCTGATCAAAGTCAAAAAATATGTTTATTTAATTGAAAATTTTTATGAAAATTACATTTTTCCCCAAAATTACCTATAATATGTGGTATTTTTTAATCATTATTTTGGTGTGTTATAATGTTACCTGTAACATTGACTTCATATAAAATAAATATATATAAAGCCAATTTTTTTAATTGCATTTTCGTATATGAAAATGCAATTAAAACCGCCAAAATATGGTTTCAGTTAACGTATTTTAAAACAGAAAAAATCTTACGTAATTAACGATTTCGTAGATTGGATACAATAGTTATTGTATTAGTTTATAAATTCTTATTTGCCAAACTAAACAAGCTTAATTCGTTTAGAGAAAGTTACGCATAATAATTATTCTAACAAATTACCTAGTGACCATTTTAATCAAAACATAATGGCTAAATTAAACGGTTACTGCTAATTTCAATTAACCCTATTTAGCAAGTATAATATTAACAGTAACGGATTTACATAATTACATTTTAGATAGTTGATTCGAGGGTTAATTTTTATTAATACAAAATATTTTGTTCACTTTAAGAAGCATCATAAAAAAAATCGCATTTAACTACTGCAGTACTTGCTTCGAAGTTATGCTTCTTTTTAGCATGAATCTGTTGCCTGAAGGGTTTCCAAAATATAAAATAATAATACTTTAACTAGTGGACATATCCGTGTTATGACATCCGCAATGAACTGAAGGTGATGTAGCTTTGGAGTTTGACTGTTTTAACCATTTATAACACAGTAAAAACTCATACGGTCTTCGTTTATTGGACCCATTATATATATGAAATGCATACGTTGCTTTTCGTAACGAAAGGGTTAACGTGTTGCGTGCATATGTCCTAATTAAACTTTGAAGCATAAATAATTTTAATTTTTGAGTTATAGCAGGTTTACATAAAAATGTTGAATGGGCCAAAATATCTTATCCATAAAATTATAAGGTACTGGCACCAGTTATGGCCGCTACTGTTTTGTGATTGACGGGCTTTTTTTGTAATTCTCATGAACTCATGTTACTAATAAAACAAGTCTTTCTTTATTTAATCAATTTAATTACTAAAGTCCGCAAATATAGTTTTTTTTAAATTCTAGCCTTTTATTTTGTTTATGTTTTTTCTTCAGTAATGGATAAAGTAAAACCAGTAATGAGCACGCAGTGATGGACACTTGCTAATGATTACAAAATGATAAGTACTACGACACAAAAGATATAAAGAAAGAATCGTCAAAATTTGAAAGATTGTAAAACAGTTGCTATGATAATATAATAATTGATTAATAAATTATACTAATAATTAGTTTAAATGTCCACCATTGTGACACCTATTGACCGATTGTCATCAAATTACGCTGTAAGACAGTTAAATGTATATAGATTAATATTCAGAAATGGTAATAATCAAATATTTCTAATTCAGTACATTTAGCCATTACTGGGGTCATATCCAAAAATGGTGCTGGTATCTTATTATTGTATAGAATGAAAAACAAATAAATTTTTCTATTTTAACAATTGTTGAAATGATTTTGCTATCCACATTTCTTACCCAAAGTTTTTATCATTATTTTTATAAAAACAAAAGCTTTAAAATAAAATAAAAAGACAAATAAAAATCTTTCCCAACATTAAACAAAATGAAAATTTCTTCGAAAACAATTCTTTGTTTCTCGGGTATGACAAAACGTCAATTAATCCCTAAATTACCACAGATGAGATAAAAACCACAACCCGGAATATGATCGTAGAAAACAAACGTATTGATGGTATAAATCCACCGTGACATATTGACCGCCACAATGTCATTTTCATAAAAAAAGCTCGACCATCAAGCCCGGCGGCGCGTGCTCGCTATGAGTCATTTGCATTTGTATAAACTACCCGGAGCTCCCGCCAGTCTGGCTCCGGATTCGGACGACACGCGATCTGTTTAAGCACCTACTTACGCCACCGTACAGTGGCGCCAATTCCAACACATTGCGTCGAGGGGCAATTAGCCAGAAACGATAATTGGTTTCGTAGACGCGTATGACAGTTTTATTACTTCTGGTTCATATGTGTGTGTTTTATGGGTTAGTGATTTATGATGGATAAATGTATCGAACTTCGAAATAAAACTATAAATTTATTTAAGTGCTTTGGAATCGACGGAATAATTTTAAAGCATTATATCTATATTTATTTTTAAGGTCGATGTACTAGAAATAATCTTCTAGTGATTTTTACGGGATTTAATTTACATTTTATATACATTATATTACAGTAGTACTTCGATTTTATGGACTAATTGGGAGAAGGGATGTTCGTTAAATATAATTCAAAAAAAAAAATACACGTTTTGACACTTTCACGGTGATATTTATATGGCTATCAGGGTTTTTTTAAAGAAAAATTGGATTTAGTGTCGAATATATGTATAAGAAAAAAATGCACAAATTTGTTGCAATATTAATTGGATAGAAATATTTGATGTATCTGAAATATTGATTTTTTATGTTCAGACCTTAGTGAACACCTGATTTATATTTTAATTTAAATAGAGAAAATGATTAGTAGTCTAAAATCTATATAAACATACAAAAAAATCGTTTTGGTCAAGAAAGTACACGCGTTACAAGGCATATTTGAAAAACAACTGCTGATACATTTAGCGAGAAAATGCAAAACTAATAGAAAAAAAACTGTTTTACTATTATTATCTACACTAATAGTAAATACATGTATAAGATATATGCACCTGTGATATGCACACCTTACCTAACTTAACTTCATTCTGTTATCTTCATAAACATAGAGCAGCGGTTCTTAAACTAGGTTCTTTTGCGGGGGTCCGTGAAACATATTTGGCATAAATTAAAATACTTTTACATTTCTATTTACCAGTGATTAATTAGTATCTTACGACCTTCTTTGTTTTTCTATCAGGGAAGCAAGAATTATTTTAGTGAGTTGCTTGTTTCTGCAGTTGTAAAAGCTAATTTTTGTAGTGCAAAAAATTGAAACAATCTTTAATAAATAAATAAAATTATAAAATGTGTGGAAAAAAGGTCATTGCAGTTATAAAAGCAAAAAATGTAAGAAATGTAATGCAAAAAACAAAGGTCATTGCAGTTGAAAAGCAAAAATTGTAAGTATGGAGCAAAAAATAAGGTTTGCAGTTTTTAAATTTTCTTAAAATAACCCCTGCACGAAGGGGGTCCCTGAGAAATAATAGTTCAAAAGGGGGTCCCTAGACTACATAAGTTTATGAATCGCTTGCATAGAGCATGGACCATGCATTCTGTATTAACATAATGGTACAACATTTTCAACGCGCCACGCGCTTAAAGAAGTAAAACTTCAAAAAAAAAAAAAAAAACGTATACATATAACACGTGTCATCAACGGGTTAGAAATAACAAGCACATCATAAAATTTTAAAGTGAGTTTTTGACTTTTATCATACAACCAGTAGGTACCTACTATACCTACACTTATTTTCATATTTAGTTCTTATCTTTAGATATTTGCAAACACAAGTTGTTTTGTTTGTGTTTTGGGTAATTTCTCATAAGGACTTTTAGATAAAACGCTTATAGCAACGCCATTGCTGGCCATCGTATTACACTAACGATCTCTCACTCTGTAAAATGAACGTGTTGTTGGGTACTTAGGTGTTTATTATTCTTGTGTAATGCAATATGTACATTTATACATTGTATGTATGCTACTTTTCTCTCTCTGTCTTGTGAGTGTTGCGTGTAGAAAGAGAGAGACCGAATACAGTTTAGTGAATAATGAATATATGTACATACATTCGTGCTGATTATATGAATATAGTTAATATTTGTTTTCTTTTGTAGTTCATTGATGATTTTTTTAATTAAAATGATGCTTAGTTAGCTTTGGGAGGAGGGGATTTTTTGTAGAGGGGGATTATACTCATTTAACGTATAATGAACTTTATTGAAAAATTTACTCATTTACTAAATTTTACCCCAAAAAAATAGATTAGATCTACGTAGGTTCTAAATTTTGGAGTAGATATACTGAAATCTACTTAGATTTTATTAGATCTACTCGGAAAAAGTAGAGTGATCTGAAGATCTAAATTTTGAGACAGATCTACGTAGAACTTCTTAGATCTATGTAGATCTGGGTAGATGTACGGAGATGTACATAGATTTAAAAACCAAATATGATATTTTTGATCTACATATATCAATAAATCAAAAATCAAAATTTTGGGAAATTAGTTCTAATTTGATATACGTGGATCTAATCTATTTTGCACTTAATCGAAAACTTCGATTTATTTTAAATATACAAACAATTCAATCGGATTTTTGTAATTAAAAACAGTAAACTAACTAGAAATTAAAGGTAGATAAAATATCGATGGTTTAAAATATCCATTATTAAATCAAATGAAAAAGTATAGTTTATTTTTTAATTAAAATTCATATCTTTAAAACATCAACGAAAAATAATCTCTTAAATTAAAATAATAACTTATCATAAAAAACGTATACGATAAAGTAAATTGTATCACTTGAATTAAATAAAAAAATCAGTATTATTAAAAAAAAATTAAATCAATACAACCCTGGTAAGTGAGTACACTATAACATAATATTTAAGATCAAAACATACATTTATAATTTCCAATATCAACATAACTATTCATCACCATTAAAACAAAGTCATGCCAGCCCGAACTTTGCTTGATATCTGATCGCATTGGCCTGTACATTACCATATAGAACAGAACGCTGTCAGTGCTGTAGACAATTAACGTCTATTCCAAACAACAACAGCAAAAATATATAAAATCCCCGGAAGGAGGCGCCACGGCGCCGCCACCGCGTCGTTTCCGCGAGCAACAGACGGTGGCGCCACGGCGTCTGTGGGCACTGCCCTCGCAGAGCACGCGATCTCAGCGACAGCGGTACCTGACGGCTCGGTTCATGGCATGCTGGATTTGTTTGATCGAGACGATTCTTTATAACATGGATAAGACTTCTCGACTGTTGTTTGTTTTTTTTTTTGTATATATTTTAATGTAAAGTATATTTAGGTAATCTGTTAAACAACTCGGTATTTTTGGATATTCGTTTTAAATATTTCATCATTTTGAACAAATAGGTACAAAAAACATGATACATTGTGTTTTATAAAATACTTTCTCGTATGTATCTACTTACAAAATCAGTGAATACTTGTGCGACTGGCTGTTCTAAGAACATAGGCGTAACATCCCAATCATGGTATCAATTTTTTCTTATAAGGGTAAACTAATTCTAGGATCTAATTGTTGCGAATAGTGGCATCGTTTTAAAACATATAATACTTATAATTTTAATAAACGTTTTGATTTTCTGGATCTCGATAAACAATTTATATTAATTACACAGCCACATGAAAAAAAACATCTGCCAGAGACTAGACCAACGCATTTTTATATTTTCGGGGTCGCTGAAATCGAATCTGACCTCAGAATTGCTCCATCAGGTCAAAAAGAGTGCAAAAATTCTTTAAATACGGATATTTAGAAATACGAGTGATTCCTTTCCAAAAAAGGCTTAAAAATAAAAAAAACTGATGATTGTCAGCTTTTTACACCAAGTGTACCTGGGAATATTCCCCACTTTTTTTCAGTGGCGCATGATTTTTTTATTAGGTATTACTAGAGATTGGAAAAATAGTTTTTCAACTATTGCGAAAAATATATTTATTGTAATTTTTATTACATATCTCCACCGTTTTCATAAAACTGGTTTGATTGAACGCAATTTGCGACACTTTTTACTGCTTCGTTTGCACTAATTATTATTAAATCGTAAAAAAAACTATTTTCCGAAAAAAAATTCAATTCCAATCTCTAGGTATTACGTATATCAGTCATTTAATAATATTTGATAACACCAGTGTTTGAGAGGCACTGGTATGTAGAAATATCTCAACAACAACAGTAACAGCAGTTTGTTATCTGGTGTATATTATACGCGGTTACAGCAAGATACCAATGATACCGTCATCGTAATTAATTAAAAATAAAGTAGAATTAATTGTACCATGTTATTTGTCGTTGGCTCTACTACTGATTCGAGTAGTTGATGTATCGTAGTTATTTATTGAGTGAGTTTAATTATTGTTTGGGTGCAGCTCTTCAAAGTTATTTACTGTTTTAGACAAATGTCACAAATACACGTATAGCATTTATGTTTTAGTATATTCTGTTTAAAATATTAATACTGTAATATTTTGAATGTTATTTATTAATTAATTTTTTATTAGTACTGGTGATGTAATAAATATTTTCTAATGTTTTTAAATATTGGCATTAGTATTCACTTCCGCAGGAAATGATCAGAATAGTTTTATTCGATTGTTACCTTAAGTTATTAGACGATGAACAAAAAACAAAAAGTTTTTTATCTACTTTATTTATTAAATATATTTCAAAGAACTTATTGTAAGGAACAAATTAACATTTTCTTATATTAAATTATTTAGTCTTCTAATATTGCCAATTTCTTAAATTATTCATTATGTGTAAAATAACAAAACACTAAAAGTTATGTACTCTTAGACAAGGAAAGATAAAGGATAAATAACACATTACCTAGCGTTGTTTCCATATCTCTCCACGAAAATTCGCTCCATAAATCATTGGCGTATCATTCAGATTTTAAAATAAATATCAATTGTTTTGAATTATAAAATTAATTAATAATAAATATTTTATATTGTCTTTAAAAGTATTTCAGTGATAATTGATTAACAGAGAAATGTCTATTTGGAACTATCATCTCTCAATACGTATAATACTAAATTCAATTGTAATTTAAAGCATATTTACATATTATAAATTTTTAACTGACGCTTCTGGGATAATATGCATGGAAATGACGATTGTGACATTTAAGAAAAGATGGTCGCCGTTTTTATTTTTAAAATATTATACACGGACTATCATTGGTTGTAATGTATCCATAGTCTTTCCTAATCTAAGCTAATATTGAAAAATACATTATTTTCTATTTGGATGAGAAATAACCATAAAATAGTTTTAGTATTAATAATAATAATTAAATTCTAACAGTTGTTTACCTTTTTTACAGAAATAATACCACCAACAAGAAGTACTCCATCTTCAATTAGACCCAACCAGCGCAATAAGATTGTGTGGTTGTTTGTGAAGGTCACTACTACCAAAAGAACGACCTCATCTCCAATTAGACACTACCAACTACTTACTTCGATAACAACATAGTACCTCAAGAGATCGTGCGCTTGACTCGGTGAAGACGAAGCTGGAGCCGCAGCAAGTCCGGTGGGGTTGCGTGTGATGTGGGGCGGGCAATTCGCCACCGCCGCCGCCCCGCCGCTGCGCCGCTGCTGCAGTCTGCCGCCAGGGGCACAGCGCAGCCCCTACTACACATTGCTAACGCTCTGCCACGGCATGGCTGCCGTAGCTGCTGCAAACCAGCCTGTAGACGATGAGGACATCTTCTTAGGTCAGTCCAATTTACCACTTATTGTACTAGTTACCGTTTTTCGATATTCTAATTAGATAAAATTGAAAAATTCCTTACATTGGGGGCCAACTAAAGGCTATAGCCGGATAAGGGTCGATGTACACTATCGTGCCGGTCTTATTCCAGTCAAATATTCAGTATAGTAATACTGTATCGGAGCGTGATTGAACCGAAACCGAAGCGATACCTATATGTGAATGATTTCATTGTTTATTTTATATTTATATTTGATTGGAGCGAGACCGGCATGATAGTCTGGATCGACCCTAAGCATGCAACACATTCCTTTGCATAGATTTGGCTGATTTTTTTTGGAAGTTACATTTTATGTAACTTTCAACCTGACCAAATATTAGCTTCCAATTTATAGTTTAAAAAAAAATTTTTTTTTTGATAATCCGTCAATCGAATTTAATGGCGCTTGTAGTATATTATAGAGGAACTTATGATTCATCAGAGGTAATTTTATTATAGTCCTCTGTACATAGTAAACCAGTATACACAATCTATAAGTAATTAGTTTGGTAAACCATTATTTAAGGACATATCGTTTAATTTTAACTGTCTTTTGTTATAAGGATGGTACATTTTTGTATATTTTATAAGAAAATAGTTTGGAAAACTCCAAAAACGGTGAATAAATTTAATTAGTTTGCAAATTCTCCAAGAGATTTATGTAACTAAAATTCTTGGAATATCTAATTTTAATTAACATAATATAACATTATCAGTCCATTAAACTGTACTTATTCTATGCGGGTAGAGATAATTTGAAAAGGAGTAAAGTACATATAACAATATATACATACGTAGTTTCGATATTTTATATTTAAAGCCTGCGTTTTAATACGTTATAAAATGTGAATCTAATTATGTAACTGAACTTAAATAATTGAGTGACGCTGATTTGAAATCTACTTTTTTGTATCACGTATGACGACTAGCTACTATAATAGACTTCGTTCGCGTGGAATTTAGATTAGTGAAAACAACACCATGAAGTTAGATAATACAGATTTCTGTATGATAACCGATAAAACAGGTTTTTAATTTCGCATTTGTACCATAGATGTCTACGCCAAAAAAGTATAACCTTCAAATGTCACACACCCACTTTTTATCTAATAAATTTGGGATACAAAGTAGCCTATGTCCTTTCATAGGATGCAAGCTATCTCCCTGCCAAATTTCATCAAGGTCAGTTCAACGGTTTAGCCGTGAAAAGGTAACAAACAAACTGAGAGACAGGCACACTTTCGCATTTATAATTGGTTACAAAAAACTACATGCGATATGAACAAAAAACAGGTTATTATTTTTCGCAAGCTTGTATAGTTATCTCTTCTCTAGGATCCATCCTAGAATATATAAGTTAGAGAAGTGTACTTAAATCAGCTATATGTCATTATAAGTAGAATCCTAATAGCGGTTTCAAACTCTTACGCTCATAGTAAATGTCAGTAGGTGTTTATTGATAGTTTTGGGCTTCCATGTATAAATTGTTAAACTTTGTAGCTTAACTTGTTCAGAAATCACATAACTGTGGATATATACTCATATATAGATGCGTGAAGTAACTTTGGAACGTTTGAATATATAAATGAAGATAATTTAATTATACGAATATAACTATTAAAGCGAAATCCTTGGGGCCAGCAATATTTACAGACTTGGCTTAGACTGCCATTAAATAAAGTCGAGTTATAGGTTTATCAGTAATCTAATATGTCCGGTATTATAATAGACTAACTAGCAAAAATGTGTTAGGCTGCCAGTACTTTGCAACTATCTATCAAAAACATGACAGTTTTTGATAGATAATTACATTTTATTCAAGGTTATAACACTTTACTAATTATACTTTACATACCTTAGTTTTTATGCAACTATCTGTCAAAAACTCTAAGAGAACTGACATATAAGTTTGATACCCTGTTTGAAAGTGTTTGCAAGCTTGAAAATTTTGTTAGTTTGGCTGTAATACCGGACATTACTTACATAATTAACATTTTTGTTTTCTAAAAAATTATCAAAACAAAATCGGCAAGTAGAATTGGTCGAATGCCCGGTATTATAAAGATTTTGCTTGAGTGCAAAATTCAAATTAGCTCCTAGCTAACGCTATCTGCTAGGTATTAGGATGTAGCCAATGAAATCGTACATATAATGACTTTGACGCATGTGTATGAAGTAGAAATCAGTGACTTAATATAAGTGCTGCCAAGTGTACCTCATAAAATGCATAGCATTTACATTATTATACATTTATTACCACTGGTTTAAAATATCGAGCAATTTCACAACAATTTGACTCTCAGTAGATAGCGTTAGCTGGAAGCAAATTTGCGTGCAAATTCTTTATAATCCTGGGTATAAGAGGCCTTAAAAACAGATTTTTCATATGACGTTTCTATTGTTTTTATTCCGATCTATAATTTTTACTTTAATAATAGACTAATAAACCGTTTTCGATATAATTTATTGCCAATTTCCTAAAGTAAATTTCATCTACGCTCTAGAGTTCAGAGCCATCGGTATGCAAATCATCTATATATAGTTTTTGAAATTTACTATCTGTTAGTTTCTCCATTAATACGAATGGCTTCACGTTGATGCACTTTATTTTACCGTCAATTGCTATCGAGATTGTCGATTCTGTACGAGTTTGAATTTTTAAATCCAATACCTATTGGAGTCAGTTCATACCTACTCGAGCGGATTCGACAAATGGCAGTCGAAATAGGCAGACGTTCACCTTTGAAGCAACTCACTGTAGCGAATAGTGGATATTAAACGTCTAGTCATGTTGGCTTATCAGTTGTTGTTTAGAAAAGCGTATATATGCCAAACTTTTGTGTGAGATACTCTGTTCATACATCGTTTAACAAACGTCAGTTGCTTACTGTTTATAGATCAAGAGTTCTTAATCTGTTACAACTAGTGGTAACCTCGATATTAACCATTTTTCTAACGGTTTGCATTTAATATACTATACTATGTTCTGCAGAAGTCTAATTCATAAATGTGTTAAAATTGTATTGTAAATCAATAATTATTTTAAGAAATAAGCTATATGTATATCAAAGTGATAAAAATTTTCTTAATAAAATATTTGGTACTGGCACCCAGCTGTCACTATGTGACTAAAAGAGCGTATAAATTAATGAAGGACAAAAAATTAACAACTTCTAATCCGATGAGCACAACTTCAAGGTAAGACCATTCGAATTATACCTAACTTATTTACTTGAGGACATGTAGTTATGACAATATAGCTGTCACCATAAACATAAAATTTGGTTAACAAAAATGAAGATAGATGTAACCCAAACAATACTCTATCTTTTTTACACGACAAGTATAGACCCCAATACCCCAACTACGCTCTATCTTTTTTTTGTGAAGACTCGATTTTCGAATGAGATGGGACGTTTATGCTCTATGTTTAATGTCTATATGGATACGAGTTTATACTTTAATAGCAATGTTATCATCTTCAGACGATTATGTATGTACCTTAGAAACTATTGAACCAGAACTTCGTTGACCGTGTTGGTCTTAGTCATTATATTAATAAGGAGAAATGGTTGGATCATAGGGGTCTATTGTCAGAATTTGGCGTACATAACCATATAAGGTAGTGGCACCAATCTTGGATATGACCCCAGTAATGACTATTTTTTAATTAAATGTACTGAATTAGAAATATTTGTTGATATTTGATTGAATATTAATATAGGTATATACATTTAACTGTCTTACAACGTGATTTGATAACAATCGGCCAATAGGTATCAAAATGGTGGACATTTAAATTATTTATTAATATAATTTATTTATTAATTATTATATTATCATAGCAACTGCTTTACATTGTTTCAAATTTGACGATTCTTTTGTGTTGTATACTTATCATTTTGTAATCATTAGCAAGTGCCCATCACTGCATGCTCATTACTGGTTTTACTTTATCCATTACTGGAGAAAAAAAAAAAACAAAATAAAAGTCTTTAATTTAACATTCAAACTATATTTACGGACTTTGGTAATTAAAGTGATTAAATAATGAGTTACTTGTTTTATTAGTACCATGAGTTCATGAGAGTTACAAAAAATAAGCCCGTCAATCACAAAAACAGTAAACCTTGCTCTTATAGCGGCCATAACTGGTGCCAGTATATTATTAAATATCTATTAAAATCGATTAAACGTTTTTCCTAACAACAAAATAAAAACTTCTCAGTAAATATTTTTTCCACCCCTTTGAAATCTTGATCCGAGTTCGTATGGGAATATACAATACCAAGGTTCTCTAAACAAAAGCAAGTATTGTGTATTTACAGTTTTTGTGTTTAATTCCCATGTGAGATGTGTGTGTTGTATTTGTGTTAGGTTAGGTGACATCATAGAACCCACGCGCGCGCGGTGGGCGGGCCTCGACGGTGTAATATGATTCTGCCAGTCTGTGTGTCGGCTGACGTCACCGCGGACGTATGTGATTGGTCGATGCCGGTAATGAGCCAGTGCAGGCTCGCTTAGGTATTCAGATAAACCCAATTATATTTACGATGTTTTATAAATCGTTTTTAGTTCAAATATTTAAATTGTTACATGTAATAAGCTAATCTTGGCTCGCTTTTTTTGCAGACCATATAAGCAGTGTTGCCAGAACGTACTTTTTAGTACGGTTTTCATACTATTCATGGCCCGACCGTACCAAAACCGTACCTCAACTCTGACAGTACCTTTGGCCCCACAAAGATTTTTACAAGCTTTTACTCAGCTTCACTACGTAAAAAAATAAAATGTTTATTATGAATCAAACGAATCAAACCAATAAAAATTAAAGTAAAAACGAAACGTACCAACCTTAATTTTTTCGTCTATATCTACTTTTCAGTATTGACAGTTTTTTAACGAAACATGAAGAATATTCCGGAGGGCGTCCATTAATTACTTGATAATTGATGTATTTTAACACAAAATAAAATAAAGAGTATAATTAAATAAAAAATAATAATTCAAATACATTTCTTACAATTTTAACATTTGTGGTATCAAGGGTTGGGGACGGCAAAATGTGACAAAAAAAGTTCTTTAATCACAACAGTTTAAAAACCGTACTTTTTTGTCAAATTTCGTACTATTTTGGTAAGCCTATCGTACTTTTTAGGGAGTTCATACTGGCAACACTGCATATAAGATAGTCGCACCAGTCTTGGATATGACTCCAGTAATGGCTATTTTTTAATTAAATACACTGAATTAGAAATATTTGTTGATATTTAATTAAGTACTACCATTTCTGAATATGAATCTATATACATTTAACTGTCTTACAGCGTGATTTGATGACAATCGGCCAATGAACAAAATAAAAGGCTATAATTAAAAAAACAAACTATATTTGGTGATTTTGGTAGTTAAACTGATTAAATAAAGAGCTACTTGTTTTATTAGTAACACGACTTCGAGAGTTACAAAAAAGAAGCTTATTAATAAAAAAAAACGAAAACTTGCTCTTATAGCGGTCATAACTGGTGCCTTTACCTTATTATATTTTGATAGTTTTTAAAGTATTTGCCTGTGTGTTATATGACTTGTTTCGGTTGGAACATAATTAAGAAAAAATAAGTTTATTTATTTAAAAATAAAAAGGATTTGATATCGAAATAAATGCAGAAGATGGCGTCATGGAAAATTTCTAGTAAAAAAATCAGTTGTGTTTTGTAAATCTAAGTGGATACAGACAATAATAATTGATATGAGGAATATTTATAATTAACATTCAATTTGAAATACTTTGATTATTCGTCATATATTTTTTTAATTAAAAAAAAATGCGATGACTCATTTTACACACTGACCAAATAAATAATATTAATTCGAATTTTAATTGTTTTTTGAACAATTAGATTTTAAAACTGCTTTTTAGTTTGGCTTGCATTGAAAATCTGCGCTTGACACCACAAAATTTAATAAACCTACTCCCTTTTTACCACAATAAAATTCCTTTGTTTTACCAACACGCCTAAAACGAGATAAAAGATTTACGCAGTCTTTTGTTCCGAATGTCAACCATATTAAATCATAATTAAAACGGGTTAAAAACCAACAATGGCCCCCGCGCATCAAACAACTGACTCTCCGCCCCTGGGTACCGGCGTATAGTATCGTCTGCGGCGTCGGTACGACCCCAACGGCCTCCTTTCCCTCTCCTTCAGTGACTCCGCTTGTACTCCACCGTCCACCTCTCCAGCGCTACCACACCCAGACAGCGCGCAGACGAGCCAGTTGTTGCTAACTTCACAACGCATACCAGTCGTGCATTGACAATGCGTTCGCTCATGTTCGCCGGTGCATTTCATTTGTAACATTTAAAACAAATGCTTTTGTGACATTTGTTGGTGTGCCATTTATGTAAAACATTGTTATAAACTAATATTCAATGTGTCGTGAAACTGTCAAGGTCATTGTTGTCAAAATTTATTTTTGTCAACAATCAAAAATTTTTGTTTAGTGTCAAATACATTTTCATTTTTATCAACAATTGAAAATTATTGTTGGTATGTGATGACGTTATTGTTAAATTACAAATTAATGTAAAATTTGTGTAGGCTTCAATTGCGTGACACAAATGCCGGTGTTTTTATGTAATTGTACCTGCCGTTGAATGTTAAGTTCTTCCGGTATTAATGACAATAATGTGCGGGCCGTGACAGTGATAATTTGTATGTTTTGCATGATTAGATTTGTGTTGACAGCGTACATGATTCAATCTGTTAATCTGTATTAATTATTTTTAAAAAACATTAATCTTTCAATAGAATAATACTGTATTATTGATTTATGTTTGGTTGTATGTATAGACATTTATAGTTTGGTTTATTGATTTAACATTCATTTATTTTTAATATGTATAGAATCAGTTTACAGATGGTTTTCTTGTGTACTGCCAATAAATATAAATTATAGATTTATGATTGAAATAAATTATTTACATTTGTATCGGATTTCATATTTCTTATTTGATTAAACATAAGATTTATTATGTAATGTGTATAGTAACTTGAAAAGAACAATATCAACAATGAATATTTTTATAGTATGTACTTATATTTGTTTCATAAAATATGATGTACATTGTTGAAAATATGAGCATTACAAACAAAAGCTAATTTTTAGAATACAAATTAATAATTCGCTTTCCTTAGAAATGTTAGAAACCACCCCTGTTTTCAGATATTAGCACTGTTCACCATATTTTTTAAAATTTATTGACATCCACAATCTGAGTATAAAATATATTGTGCCAATAATACTATAAATTTTTTTTAAAGAGAGAAAATATTTAGATTCGATAAGAATAGTACTCAAACTATTTGGTTACCTACTATTGATTTGGCCAATTAAATCCCATAATGAATCAAATTATTTTTCTTGAATAATTGTGAGTTACGAGCTTTGGTTGGTCAAATTTAGTAAAATCCACAGTTTATAATAAACAGTAGATAATATAATTATTATTATTGAAATATGATATCAATTTCTAAATTGATAAAAGTTAGTCACCGCATTTCAGGGCTTCAGAAGTCGTTTGCCACCCTAAAGGTCAGAATCGCTTACAACAATATTAAGACAAACATCATCGGCTATCTTTTTCTAGGGCGGAGTTTATATAGTTACATCATTTTAAATAAAAACACAAATATACGTCCAATTCATTAATTAATTTTATATCAAATTTAACACATTTAAATACTAAAATTCGGAATATCAAATATTTATTGTCACAAAATTTATTTATAAAATTTTCAATAGAATACATAATAATTTAATCGCACAAATATATATGAGTACTATAAACGAAGAGTAATTCTAATGAGTTTCAAAATACATGTCTTTCTTTGGTACATGAAGAAATAATTTAAATGTTATAATAATCAAATGGGAGAAGCCTAATAAGTTTGTGATACGGGAATTTGAATGAAAACTAGACGACCACTTCTGCATTTCACTGTACCTAGGTACAAGAAACTCTATGGGAAAGTTGAAAAATCGTCACTGTCGCTTCCAAATTCGCTTGCAATATTTTTTTTCGGTAACACATGTATACCGCGCATTCTTACACAAGGCGGGTATTTACGTAACACATACACTTGTAAATGTCGTGTCTTTAATTGGATTAAACAAATAGATAGCATACAAAGTTCTGAGCTAATCGTGCTTTGCATTAAATACATTACATCGCTATAGCCAGTGGATGTAAACAGTTTTGTTATCTGTCGCGTATACTGTTACACATATTCGTTTCAGTGACGTGTGCTGAAAATAAATACGCATAAAAAACTTACTTCATCAGATTCTACGACATGCAAAGAATATAGACTAGAAGAAATTAAATCAATTGATTCAGTATTGTAATGTTGGATACAACTTGGGGATTAACTCCTCTTTTAACTTTGATAACTAGCTTAAATCTTCTTTCAAAATCATTGCAAGCGGCATGTACTGTTTCCATTGGCATTTTGTCCCAAATTTTGATAATAACATTCTTTGAGAATTTGTAATCTCGAAGCTTAGATAACATACATATATGAGCATACCAGTGGCGAAGCGTCCATGGAAGCAGGGGAAGCAGCGCTTCCCTTACTTTATGGGTAAATTAATACAAATCTGTTTTCGGTTAATAAATAATTTAAAAATATTATTAGAATATTTGTCTTTATGCACAAATCAAACATTTTGACCAAAAAAAGCATTTAATATTAATTTACATGATCAATTATATTACTATAATACCTCTACGTCTTATTTTCTTGTATTTTAGTCGATATTTGTATGACGAGTTGAAGTTCACTGCAGAAAATTTCACTAAAAAATTTAGAATTTTTGATTTCGTTAAAAGTATGTTTATTGTATAGAAAATGACGTGAAAAGTTGTTTGTTTCAAACCGCAGGTCTGTATCTCAAACCGTTCTCAAGATATAGCCTCTCAAAGTTTCAGTTTTTTCAAAATTTTGAAGAAAAATGGCTCTAACTTTTGAACGCGTGGTCGGAATTGATTTTAGTTGACGGATTTGGAATCAGCGTGTCAAAATCTATATAATGACATGTATAATACCTTTAAAGTCGAAAAAAAAAATTTCGCGAAAAATCGAAAAAATTCAAAGGGGTATACCTTAAAAAAATGTCGATTTTTGGCCAAAATTTTTTTGTCGGATTTTAAAGTATTATACATGTCATTATATAGATTTTGACACGCTGATTTCAAATCCGTCAACTAAAATCAATTCCGACCACCCGTTCAAAAGTTATGGCCTTTTTTCTCCAAAAATTTGAAAAAACTAAAACTTTGAGAGGCTACATCTCGAGAACGGTTTGAGATACAGACCTGCGGTTTGAAACAAACAACTTTTCACATCATTTTCTATACAATAAACATACTTTTAACGAAATCAAAAATTTAAAATTTTTTAGTGAAATTTCCTGCAGTGAACTTCAACTCGTCATACAAATATCGACTAAAATACAAAAAAATAAGACGTAGAATCATTTATCATGATATTTTTCTTCAATACTTCCTCCAAATAGTATTTTGCATTGATTTTTACGCCTAATAAAAATTAAGGGTAATTTGCCTCTTGGGCTATGACCGACGCAGCATTCTAGAATCTTGGAACGTGTCTTTTGTTTTCCGGGAGGTCCTTAATCCTAGCAGACCAAACTCTGTTATACTGGGAGTTGTGGGATTGATCCAGAACCAATAACTTCTCATCAAAAAATATAAATTTGCCACAAAAACAGTAAACCTTGTTCTTATAGCGGTCATAACTGGTGCCAGTACCTTATATCTAAATGATGTACAAATAATAGAACTGTAAATTTTATATTATATGATAATTAAGCCTACAACCTCGGCTTGATATTTTTTCAGAAACATCCGGTCGATATAACATTTTGTTAATAATAAAAACTAACATAATTAAAGTTGCTAATAACACTACAGAGATAACAGTCTGAAGAAACAAATATAATTTCATAAAAACCGGTAACGCTATGTATGCCCATTACCAAATAACAAAATGATTGAGTACAACGTCTAATTATGATTTTATCTAAAATGATTGACTAATTAACAAGTACGGTACATAATGATATTTTAAATAAATATAAAATTTGTGACTGTCACGTCCTTGAATATGATTAGTATCTATTTGTAAGTTTTGCGGCGGATAAAAATTATCTTTTATGAGTTTACCGGACGCGTGTCTATAAGCATAGTGTAATTAATTTTTCTTTAAAATTCTTCTTAATTAGATCAGGTTTTCCGGTAGCCATAGATCGGCCTTCAGTATTTTTCAGTTTTCTGGTATTGTGTTTGAAATAATTTCAATTTAATTTGCATTAATAATAATAATAACTATACATTTATTTTATTACATTTTTAAATTTAATTTATATATATTTTTGAAAATACTGTGGCGTCAAATAAAGACAAATATAATAATTTAATACACATTTTAAATGTTTTTCTTGATTTACCGAAAACTTAAGTGCATGGGCAAGAGACCTTTTGGAAATAAACTTCACAAATAATCTTTTGATAGAACCCTGATTAAATAAAGTCTAAAAATCTAATAAAGGATGTACAAATTACTACAATTTTATGTATTATCTATGATCATTGTAAAATAATATTTCCTTATATTTCACAAAAGGAATTCAATTTTAGAAAAACAAACGCATAATAATATAACAACATTGCATTGTACGAAATTAACCGAGTAGAAAAAATACGTCATTTTTATGTAATAAACTAGTATTACTGAAACAATTTTCATAAAAGTTTTATTTATTTTTTTACATCTGTAGAACAATCGTACATTTTCTTTATGAAATACGTTTTTTGTATCCGATAATAAATTTTACTTAAAAACTACTACAGGCGGTATATTTTACATCAACCTTAAACTACAAATATAACTATGTAGAACTCCGTACATTTATTGTAACGCCCCATGAAGTTCTCGGTTGTTAAGCATACTTTATTACATTATATGAATGCTATATTTATTTTTATATTCGAATAAAATCAATGGTTTTTACAACAAAAATTCATTAGATTGAGAATAATAAAACATTAATTAACGTTTTTTTATTTGATTTGATAAATATTCGTTAATTTACCAAGTTAGGACTTTTATCTAGAAATAATAAATGTTTTCATTTTTGATAATAATAAATAATTTACCGATTTAAAAAATTCTTGAATTCTGGGTTTCGGTTATAGATAAAGGTATTTTTTTATTAACTATTCAACTTATTTGTTAATTTATCAAGTTTAATTTGTTAATAATAGGGGAAGAGGGTCTCGACAGTCTTAGGGCATCTAATAGTCTTAAAGTTAATGATGAAGCTACATTTAAAAAAAATTGGAGTCTGTAGGATCGCGCCAAGCTGAGGTATTAACTAATCAACTTATTTGTTAATTTATCAATTTTAATTGACATTTTCGGTGATTTGAGGGAGAGGGTGGAAAAATAAATCTCGCCCAGGGTGCTAGATTTGTTAAGGCGTAAGATGTGTAGATGTATAAGAGAAAGATGGATGAATAGCGCATGCGCACAAATCACTTTACGTCGGTTATGCGTGAAAGAGAGAGATGAGTAAATTTATAAGAGAAATATGGATGAATATGTACAAGTCTGTTGACGTTAGTGTCAAGTTACGTGTTTTGTGTTAAAATAATACGTTTGATTTTTACTTTAATAATTGTTTACTTTATTTATTTAATTCGCATAGTCAATGAAAACAAAAGAAGTTTCACTTCAACCGGGCGCTTATGTGAATGAGACATACATTATATTTTATTAACCTTTTTCTTCGTAATTGTAATTGACTTACAATAAGATTATTGAACTCATACACGTAGAAAAAAAAAATATATATTTAATTGTATAAAATTATCACTTTTTTTCTTTTTTCTGTAATAGACGGTTCAATTATCAGCACGTGAACCATTTAAGGACCACTGTTGCAAGTGACCACTGGTCTATGACTGCGTGCCGCGCTTGCATACACTGTACGTCACGTTATTCGCTAAAACGTTAACCAAAAAACAATTTTATGAAATTCAATTTTGCGGGTTTCCTCGTTCGTGCCACCTCCGCTGTCAGCGAACGCACGAAATTTTGACATTGCTTCCTTTATAGACATGTACCAGTATTTTTTTATACGCAGTGGCGTGGCATCTGTATTTTTATTCCTTATTTTCAAAAAAAAAAAAAAAATATTAAAAATGTTTTAGTAGAAATTTTCTTCTTATTCTTCCATTACATATAAAGATCAGTAAGTGCTTGCTTATACCCAGAATACCAGATACGTATAATGCACTATAAAAGTATAGGTACTGTAACTATGTATATTACAAATATTATTATTAAATTAATCTTCTGATCCATATTTTTGGCTAACCCTAAAAATTATACCTAATAATATATTGTAGGCGTTGTATTTTATTACAATTTAACTTATAAAATATGATATGAACGCCCCTGATTCTGAAATTTAATATTTAACTTGAATTTATTCTGGGCATGTTCAAACGTCAATTTTTAAAACATTCATTTGAAAAATATTATTATAGAAATGCCAAATCGCTAAACCTATAACTATATAAAATTATTCTACGTCTTGCGCAATGGCGTTATTGTGTGCAGGCTTTTTAATAATTTAATAATTTTCAAAAAATTGTATGTAACAGTAGTTTTATGTAGATACTATATAAAATAAAAAAAGTAATTTAATTTTTGAGATTTATATCTTTTTCAAATACATTTCATCTCAATAAATTAATAACTCGACCCACTTGCCAAAAAACATGTCATTTTGAATACAACAATATTATGTTTGTCATTAATTACATTGTAATCATGGATAGATATAATTATACAAAATATGATAATTATTATCAATATATTTTAAATTAGTTATTACCCGCACTTCATCCGCGTAGAATTTGTATTTTTTTTAAATCTAATCAATTTTCAGGATACATAGTAACCTATGCCCTTCCTCAGAGTGCAAGCTATCTCCCTGCCAAATTTCATCAAGATCGGTTCAGCCGTTTAGTCGTGAAAATTTAACAAACAGACAGAGTTACTTTCGCATTTATAATATTAGTATGGATTACATTTCTTCAGTATCTATTCTTGTACTTATTTGTGTCAGTATAACGAATATAATGAATATATAAACATAGATACATTTTATTCCGACGTGTCTTCATGTAAATTATATTTGTAGATTTATAAAACTCAGATGTTCAGACATTAATGAACAACGTGTTTTGCGACTGTACATCTTATTTATATGTAAATAACTGTCATAAATTTCAGAAAATGACCAGTTTTAGACCGCTCTTTGCACATCAACTTTATACTGACCTAAATATGGAGGTATTATACATATATACACCTATATGGTTTCATTTAAATTGCTATACCTACGTAAAAAAAATTGTAAGAGAATAATATACCTATAATTAAATTTTGTCATATTCTTATATGCACATATATTTTGATTGATTAAGAACTCCCTATACCATTGTAATGAATATTCATTTGCGTAAATTTTGTTTTTACAATTTTATAGACAATTTAAAAAAAAAGTGTATTTGTTTCGATTATTATTTATAGTGCTCCCATTTGTTTTATTTTATTTTATTAAATTAAATGTTCTATTAATGTTTTTATAATGAATAATTAGATCAGGCACGTATTAAAAAAATTGTATACAAGTGAAATGATTTTAAATCCAAAATAAATGCGTGCGGAACCGCGGAGAATTTCTAATATCAAAATAATTGTGAACAACTGCGTAATTATTATGTTAACTTTATTAAACTTGCATAAATGAGTTAATAATTAATTTTTATTAATTAAAATATCTACATATAACACCCGTTACAATATAATATAATGAATTTTGACGTTAAATTGTTATTAGTGTGATTTATTAATTTAGTAATTAGTTAATGTAGTAATTAAATTAGGCACTTGGCTTTACTAACGACTGTAACAACCAAATAATAAACAGTCCCATAAAACAAATAGACATTTTATTTCAAATGAAATTATCGTAATCATAACTATAATAATAGCAAATGAAATAAAAATTAAGTACCTATATGAATACTTTTGAATCATAAAGTCGAAGATTGTAAAATGGAATTTAACATACATTTGATGTATTTTAAACACTAATGTTTGCTAGCCAGTTTTGGATTCTTTCTTTTATATCATCTCTATATATAAAAATGGGGAATTACTGAACCGATTTCAATACGGTTTTCACCAATAGTTAGATAATTATTCTGTACAGTATCGTGGCTTTTAATATTTTATAAAAACCTGAGATTTAATATCAAAAGATTAAAAAAATCTTTATCAAGTCGTATTTTGTTTCCATGATACAAAAACATAGTAGACATGAAATAATGAATTTTATAATTTTTTTTAAGTCACTATGATCACGTCTCTTTCAAATATTTTGTCGAACAATTAGATGATTTTTGACACATGTTAACAATTAAATATTTTGAAATATATTGATTGAAAATTTAAATATAAAATAACGTTTCATTTAACACATTCATTATCATCATGTTGGGTGGGAATATTGAGTGGGCATGTTGAATATTTTAGGTCACTATGTTTTTGTGGATATTTACCCGGGTAACACCGGGTCAAGTGCGCTAATTTCAAATAAAAAAGTTCTACAACAATTCAATTCAATTTAAGTACGTTCTACAAAAAAATAGTTTCATAACTAAACTAATATTCTATATTATTTTTTACAGAACTTAAAGTTTATAAGTATAGGTACATAGTACATACTACATATCTACAACTATTGCATTTAATAATTTTATAACTCTAACTAAAAAGTTCCATATTATACATTCTTGCAGAACTATGTTCTACATAAATATTAATACGTACAACTTTTGTATTTTCCATGATTAATTAAAGTCAATTAAATAACTTTTGATTCCAATTAACTGGTCTTCTTTAGAAGTAATTAAAGTTAATTTGTTTGATAGCCGAACATAGCACGCTAACTCAAATTCGTGCGTTGTTTCATTTCACTTTCCTTAATTTGTCTTGTTGTTCATGTAATAATAAAGGATTAATGTGCATAAAGAAAATACGGGCGAAGTTGAAATATGGAGAACCGAAATAAAATAAACAAAAATTATTAATTATATTATATTACCAAAAGCCATAATTTTTATGTTTAAAAAAATGATCGATTTTATGAAATATAATTTTTATGGTTTTATTGATTTTAACTTTTTTTATACATTCATGAAATGAAAAGTAATTATAAAAAAATCCAATTCAAGATTATAACGAAGTTATAAGTTTTGAGGGTCCCTGTCAATTATATCAACGTCTATGCGCCTGTCTGTCGGTCGGTGAAAGAAATTTAAAGTTCTTATAATTTACTTCTATCAATTTTTTTCGAATTTTTGCACCCATGTTTTTATCTAATCAATTCTTCGGGATAGAAAGTAGCCTATGTCCTTCTTCAGGATACAAGCTATCTTCCTGCCAAATTTAATCAAGATCGGTTCAGCGGTTTAACCGTGAAAAGGTAACAGACACACTTTCGCATTTATAATATTAGTATGGATTTAGGCTATATGAAATATCTTTTAACGAATATCAAATCTTTAGTTAAATACTTCTGTCATCAATCTTCTAATCTAAAATTAAGAACTACCTTTCTTTGACTTGTACCCGTTTGATAACGGCTGGTTTTAAGTTAACATTTCGTATACAAGCTAACAAAAAATTTAATTTGTTTTTTGCTTAATTGGTACACGGGATTCTTCTTCATATATTTTGCTTTTATCCTTTATCCCGATTGAACCCGAACAATACGGTAATCCCGTTAGGTAATCCCTGTTTATATTGTGGATAGAATAGGGTAGCGGTGCGTAAAGTTGCGATTTCATTTTAATTCCCGTTATTGTTGCTTCGGTCGTTTCCTCAGATTTTCCGTTTTATTTTTATTCTTTAATTTGTTCTCTTCTCCCTTGCGGTTGCAGGTGTTTTATCTATTTCTAAATAGTGTAACGTTGAAGTAAATATCTAGTGATAAACATTTATTATCGTCCGAGGTAGTTTTATTGTATTGTATAAAGGACCCCAAGTCTCTGTCAAATTTTTTGAAACTTTGGATTCTGATAGTTCTAGATGAGCAGATCAAAAGTCTCAATGAGCGCTAAGTCCTAAAAACTCATGGTTTTAAGATATAGCCCTCTGAAGTTTATAGTAGTAATAGTGCATTGCACCCCGTGTTACCCGGGTTAATATCCACAAATTAATAAAATATTGAAATCGTAAATTGGCTACCATGTTTTTATATAAATGACAGTTGTATACTGTGACATCATGGAAACAAAACACGACTTGATAAAAGATTTTTTTAGTCTTTTGATGTTAAATTTTAGGTTTTCGTAAAATATTAATACATAACAACATGCACTGAAAAATCATCTAACTATTGGTGAAAACCGCATTAAAATCGGTTCAATGGTTTTCGAATATACTTATCTGTAACATGTAGAGAAATCTGAAAATTTTTGATTCATTTTGAGATTTAAATTTATTTCATTTTTTTTTAAATTTGTTCGTAAACTATATCACAATGTACATTTTTATATGGAAGCATATTTCATGTTTAAGTACAATAACAGTATCAACGTTTTTTGCTACAATTTGTTAATATCATGACCTTTAATGAATACAGCTATTATTTTGTATTATACGACCTACTCTCATTGTATCATTTAAAATTTAATACATAATTAATTTATATTCATGTAATATATCGCGATATTTAATAAACAAAATAAATAATACGTGTATGTAAACAGTACAACAATATATTGTACATACTTTTATTATTTAATATTAACTATTTTACTAACGTATAAGTGATATACTATAAAATAAATAAATTATATTTTGATTGAAATCTTACCTTAGAATTTTTTCAATTTGAAATTTTATTAATTTCCCAGACATAGGATTATAAAGCCAATAATTTTTTTAAAAAGAATTGAAGTTTAAAAATGTCTAGACAAAAATTCGATATATTAACATAAAAGTTATGTATTAAATTGGATGCAAAGATAAAAAGTATTTTATAGTTTTAAATTTATATTGCTTTAAACGCATTGAATTATAAGTACATTCTTTTGAAAGTTATTTGCAGAAAGCAAGCAAAATTTGTTGATATATATGTATGTACCGTTTTCGATAGAACATTTAAAAGAAAATCATCAACTGTGAAAAATATTAGTCGATCAAATCTAACAAAATTTTTGCAGCTAAAATTTTTCACTTTCAAATTAATAATTTCAACAAATTACACATCTAACTGTTAAATTATTTTAATTCTACTATTACAAAGTTCAAAATAATGCCTACTTTTTACTAGAAATATGTCGATCCCTTAGTTTTTACTTACATGAAATGAAAAAATTCGAACTCGAGATTTTAACGGAATTACACGTATTGAGGGTCTCTGAATCACGTATAACCATTAAAAAAGAATTAAAATATATCTCAAACATTAACAAAAACAATAATTAATGTAATGTAGTTTATATTCAATTTCTATAAAGGAGCTCACAAAATTTGCTAGCTTGCAAGCACTCTCAAATGGGGTATTAATTCTGTATTAGTATCTATGGATTTAACTATGGAATTTAGAGCAGTGATACTTCAACTAATTGTAACACAGTTGGCGACTTTGACCGTACAAAATAATTTTCATAATATCACCACTATTTTAATACCGATGGTTTTTACATACCACGCGCGCGTGAAAATTGTGAACTGTCAGATACGTTTGAAACCCCATTTGGAAATTTTTCTAGCTCGTTTATAATACCGGACATTAACTTAATATAATTAATATAATTTCTTCTATATCATGAAGTATAAAAAAGTTTTGTGCCGACCAGGGCAGTTTATTTAAGCGTGTATCTATATGGAAAATAAAAAATAAAATATAGATTCAGTATTAAAAAGTCATTTTTCATCTAGGTACTATTTTATTCTACATGTATTCACTACATGCACAATAATCCATAGAGAATGTTTTAAAAAACAAATTACAAAAATATATCTTTCACAATATGTTACAAATGACAGTTTTAGGTTGTATACAATGCATAAATAAGTTCATATTTACATAGTGCAATATAAAAAAAAGTAGACATTGTAAAGTATCGTGAAATTTACAATTGTACGGGTTTGATTAAACTCTGATAAACCCCGAGAACGAGACGATTAAAAAATTGTAAAAAGCTCTGTCATAGACGAATGTCAACAATAAAGTAATAAATGCATGTCATGTGGAAAATATTACAGCCATAAATTAAACGTTCACATTCTAACTACTGGCGTGTGTGTAATGTACGTGAAGATTGTCCATTAGAAATGGTCGGGGTGAATGTTTTTACTGACTAAAGAAAAGTTGAAAAATGATGTTAGGTACACTTTTAAATTGATGTCTATTGTATTGTTGATAATAATGAATATTCGTTTGTATGAGGCTTATAGACTCCGGAATTACTGAACCGATTTAAATGCAGTTTTCACCAATAATTAGATCATTTTTTTGTGCAGTATCGTGGGTATTAAAATTTTATGAAAATCGAAGGTTTAACATCAAAAGACTAAAATAATCTTTATCAAGTCGTGTTTTGTTTTCATGTCACAACTATCATTTAGGTATATAAAAACATAGTAAGTACCCAGCCATGGAATACTGAATTCTTTAATTTACGGTTTCAGTATTTTATTAATTTAGGTCACGAAATATAAAGACAAATTTCACTTCCAAGAAAGGTAAAATATCGAAATTAATTGTTACGATTGTTGCTAACCTATTTATTTTTTATTTTAATACAAATTCTAAGACAAGATCTAGTGTTTCCTGGAAGTTTGAAATTATAATTTTACACGATTTTCTTAATAACTACTGACCGGATTTTATTCCGGTTTTCACTAATGGATAGGTAAAGTTTAGGTGTATATTTTGTGTAAATTTCATGAAACCAAAAAAAACTAAACAATTAGCGATGAATCGTATGTTGTGAGCATGTTGGGTGGGTATGATTTAATTGAAATAATATCCCCAGGTAACACCGGGTCCTAATTCTCTATAAATATTTAATTTTCAATAATATTTGTGTCAAACATATGGTAAATCAGCACGAATTTTTCTTTACCACCCGAGGTACTTACCTTCTGTAACAAAAAAAAAAACAATATGTGTAAAGTAATAAAATATTGAAACTCCACAATAGCTATAACCGTGAGTACCTTCGCAGATGTGTTCACAATCGGATAACAACGGTATATTGGTGGACAATTGGGACCTTGACTAAACAACATACGAGAGGCTAAAGGTTGTTCTAATGTCACGGATCCGCGGTATTGATCAGTTCCCGTCTCAGCTAACGTCGTCTCTTATTGATTTCTCTGCGAAATAAAGCACATATACGTGCCACCCATTCACACCCCCACCAATGTGTGTGTGTGTGTGTACTTGATGTAAATACGTAGTGTAATATCAGACGGACTTTATCGCCCTATTTGATACGGATCTCCGTCTTTTTAGACGTTTTCTTTATCCTTTTGGTAAATACGGTGCTGTTGATATACAGGGTGTCCCAAGACTGTGTCAAAGTTCAATATTTCATTTATTATAACAAATGGAAGAAAACTTTAAATACAAAAGTTGTTAGGTTAGATAAGCCGCATATTCTAAAAATAGTTATATTTGTATAGGGTGTCCCATAAGTGCGTTACAAATCAAAGTTATGTTTTTTTTAAATACAATGCGTATATTTTTGATTAATAATCTAAAAGCATTTATTTTTCTGGATATTTTGATATAAGCATGTGTAGGTTTATACTGCGCGGTTTAGAAATTATGACCATTTTTGTAAGAAAATTGGGTTATTTTCAACACCTTGTAATTTTCTAATTACAACAAAAAAACTTTTGTTTTCTGCTAAAAATAATTTTGGCATATGCTCTATTATTGCGATATTACATCAAACATTTACAAAATTGTATTCTTTGTACAAGGTGTATCAAAACTCTGAACTTAACTTTTTTCAAATTTTCAAATGGAACACCCTATATATTTTCACATTTTCGAATTGCCTGTTCAATTCTAAATACATTTTAAAAACTATGTTCTATACCTAAATCTAGCCGTTAAAAAGTTATTTGAAGATTTAATTGAATTTGAATGATAGGTCTTAACGCCGTTGGTGGACATTTTGAACAAAAAAAATTAACTTTTGTGTATCATTTTGTTTATTTAATTTCTAGATTTTCATGTTGTTAAAGTTTGTAAGTTCTAGCAAATTGTTTTATGCATAATAATAAAGTTGTATTGTATTTATAAAACATGTTAAGATTTAAAAAATCTTCAAATAAACTTTTTAACGGCTGGATTTAGGTATAGAACATAGTTTATAAAATGTATTTAGAATTGAATAGGCAATTCGAAAATGTGAAAATATATAGGGTGTTCCATTTGAAAATTTTGAAAAAAGTTAAGTTCAGAGTTTTGATACACCCTGTACAAAGAATACAATTTTGTAAATGTTTGATGTAATATCGCAATAATAGAGCATATGCCAAAATTATTTTTAGCAGAAAACAAAAGTTTTTTTGTTGTAATTAGAAAATTACAAGGTGTTGAAAATAACCAAATTTTCTTACAAAAATGGTCATAATTTCTAAACCGCTCAGTATAAACCTACACATGCTTATATCAAAATATCCAGAAAAATAAATGCTTTTAGATTATCAATCAAAAATATACGCATTGTATTTAAAAAAACAAAACTTTGATTTGTAACGCACTTATGGGACACCCTATATAAATATAACTATTTTTAAAATATGCGGCTTATCTAACCTAACAACTTTTGTATTTAAAGTTTTCTTCCATTTGTTATAATAAATGAAATATTGAACTTTGACACAGTCTTGGGACACCCTGTATATTAGTTCGTAGTTTTCTTTGAGGTTTTGCAGGAATTTTGTTGTTTTAAGGTCACGTAGTTTATATTGATATTGTATGGTTGTGAAACTTTTTTTTTGTAATAGAAAAATAATTCAGTAATAAAAATAGCACTTTTGTCAAATTATTAATTTTTGTTATATTTAATGACGTTTTGAGGGGAAATATATTTTTAGTTGTTGGATAATACATTTTTTATTTCAAAAAAAAAGGAGATTCTCAATTCGACAATATATTAAATGAGTCGGTGAGTTTCAAAACTCGTTCGTTCCATTTTCTTTTAAATCAATGGATTTTGAAAGAATTTTTGGCATTATATCATATTGTAACGTCAGTTTTGAGCAAAAATGGTGGTTCCATATAAATTGTATTAAAATCTGACCATGGATTTTGAAGATACTCCACTCAAAAGGGAAAAATAAAACAGTTTTCAAGAAAAAAATAAAACCGACTTTAAAAAAAACACTGAAAAGTCGGTTTTATTTTTTTCTTAAAATTTTTATTTAATTTTAAATGTAGCCAAATATAATTTTACTTATTATAACCTTCTAAATCTTATCTATATGTTATTTCTCAGAAAATTAGAAATATCACAAGTAGACCCAAATTTTGAAAATAATTCATTCAAAATCCTGAAATGATTCACCACCTGAGCGCAAAGATATTGTTAAAATAAAATCAATAAATTTTCATTACAAGTGAATCCCTATATTCACAATGTTGTTACTCCCCAAGAAATACCTTAACTTATGTACATATATATGTATATAATTTTCATAAACAAAAAAAAAATAACCTTGTTAATGCATCTACATTATTAACATTGTAAGTAGCTAGCTTGAAGAACAGGTGTTTGAATTTGTATAACAATTTCAACTATTTGCTTTTATTAATGGAACTTGTATCATCCTTAATATATATAAAGCTCAACGTCTCTCTGTCTGTCTGTCTGTCTGTCTGTCCGTTAGTTACCTTATCACTCGAGAACCACTTATCCGATTGACGTGTTTTTTTTTTAATTCATAGGTACGTTCTCTGGCCAGGTTATCCTTAATATATATAAAGCTCAACGTCTCTCTGTCTGTCTGTCTGTCTGTCTGTCTGTCCGTTAGTTACCTTATCACTCGAGAACCACTTATCCGATTGACGTGTTTTTTTTTTAATTCATAGGTACGTTCTCTGGCCAGGTTATAGGCTATATTTTTTTAGGTTAGATAACATAACAACTAAGCAGTGACAATAATAGTAAATCAAGTCGGAAAAATTTTTGCCGTCGGCGCGCTGTTTTGTAATACGCTGCCTAAACCGTTCAATATAGAACAAAATAATGTAATAAAGAATTGTGTAGAATCAAAAGTTCTTCAATTAAGTCCGCGACACCATATGTCTAACTTTTATATTTTAGCCACAATGACTGCTTTTATGTTACAAAAAAAACATAAAATATTTGGGTTCTGTTTACATGGACTTATGACCTGCAAAACATTAATCCATATCGAAATAAATGATTTCATCGTCATAAGCACTTAATGTAGATATAGTTTGCCCTTTACAGCATCCAATTTGGTCGTATAGTTTAGAAAATATCTTAAAATATATTTATAAAGGTAACATCTTAAGGTGCGGTTACATCAAGCGCGCCGCGCCGCGCTGCGCTGCGCCGAACACGCAAAATGTTTATGCTTGTCTGATTTGAACGGCAAAACGCGCACGAACGCGCACAAACGCGCATGTTTGTGCGCGTACGTTTACGATCCGCTCGGAGTCGGTACATCAAAGAAAAATGCACGTTCGTGCGCGTTCAGTTTAAACGGGTTAAAGAACTTTTAACTGAAATTTTGAATTGGACTATTGTAGTTGACAAAATGAATGACTGGTGTCATTCTAAAGTAAATTAAGAAATCGATATGTACAGATCAAGGTATTAATGCGTTTGAGAATGTTTAATTAATTAACAGTTGTATCGCAATTCATGGCGAACTAATCATGGAACCTACAAAAACGCTAACGTCCATTGACAATGGTAGGTTTGCACGAATACAATTTTTTTGTTTTGCGCCGCGCCGCGCTGTGCCGAATTGCTCGGCGCAGCGCGGCGCGCTTGATGTAACCGCACCTTTAAATGTATGGTGTCGTGCCGCATCGAAGCGAGTACATCAGACTGGATTCGCGTACGCTCGGTAGATATTCGGAGTCCCTCGGCTGATCGTTTGTGTTTATTTTGTTTTCAATAATTAACATTTAAATTTAAACAGAACACAAATTATTTGTACTTTTTTCTTCTGATTCGTTTTTGTTAGGTAATTTAGGTATTGATAAATTATTATTACAATAATAACTAATCGTGTTTGTACTTAATTAATTAAATTATATTTTTCAAAAATCCTAAACAATAATTCCGTAGTCTACGCGAGCGAAGCCGCGTGGGCCCAGCTAGTCTGTTATAAAACAAGATCTTAGGTACTACTACTACACAAATATGTATTTAATTTTCTTTATAATTTAATAAAACCGGATCAATATAAATGTTAAATATGATTACAGGTATGTTTAAAAATATAATTTAAATTTAAACTACATATGTATATAATTATTTTATCGGATGTATAGTACTCATATTATATTAAACAACATTAATATGATTTGTTTAGTTCGACTCATAAAATAGGGCTGTACAAATACCAATTTCGTATCGATCTTAATCTCTTGAGAATGTACATTTATTTTTTCATAACTTTTGTATTCGTTGATGATATTGTTCGTATTGTATCATGAATACAATAAGAAATAAATAAAAATGGATTAATTAAATTCAAAATCTTACATTTAAAATCATCTGGTATAATTAATTATCTGCATACAGTCAGTTCTCGACTTACGACGGAGAGTAAAATAGTATAAATTTTTAGCACAGATGATGAAAATATTCAAGAATAATAATTGTTATAAATATTATGTATGTAATTATTTACTTATACATATGTAGTTAACAATTAGTAATATAAATAAAAACTATTAACGTACTACACACCTTCTACCTTCTACGTCTATTATTTCTATATTTTTTTTGTATGAAATTCGACTTACGACCATTCTGACTTGAACGAAACCTAAGTCGAGAATTACCTGTATTCACATATTGAAAATCAAATTAAATAAATCTTATTTTAATTCATTACACAGCTACTAAAAAAAAGTGCGGAGCCAAAAAATATATAGCATTGGTCGAGTAAAGTCGAAATAAAATTTTTTGAATTTTCTGCTTACCAGTTTTTTCTTTTAACTGATCTTGAATTTTGGGTTTAGGTTGAATTTTTCCAAAAAAGCGACCTATATTGCATTGTAGTATTGGTCGAGTATAGTCGAAATCCAAATTTTTGGAATTTTCTGCTTACCAGTTTTTTTTATTTCGGCTTGAATTTTGGGTTTAAGTTGAATTTTTCCAAAAAGTATGCGATACCAAAAAAGCGACCTATATAACATTGTAGTATCGGTTGAGCATAGTCGAAATCCAAATTTTTGGAATTTGGATTTCGACTATGTTCGACCATTAATACAATGCTATATATGTAGGTCGCTTTTTTGGCTTCGCACTTTTTTTTGTGTAGCTGTGTTATTAATTACATGAAACATAATATAAAATGTAATAAATTTTGCTTTCATGATTGTATAGGAAACTACATTTCAGTGACCACAAAAATATAAATTAAATAAATAAACTCGCTTGATAAAGATGTGTGTGCGTGAACAATAAAATAGCATTGGTTTTGTTTGATTGACCACAACAGATGTTGTGATGTGATTAGACCATACTGTGATGTGAGAGGAGGTGTAGAAGTTAATATACCTACATACATACTTGTACGTATATTACGAAACTGTGTGTATTCTTCTATGTCGTCTATGCACTATTAGCATTCAGGATGGTTCTCCACAGGATCACACGTAAGTATTTATCAATCTTGTTTTTGTTTTATTAATAAGCAACAAATAATTTACACTGGCCGAAAAAAAATACTTTTGCTTCCTCGCTGAGACAAAATTTTAAATTTATCTTTCCGTTTCACGTCAAGAAACACACTTTTCGTTCCGTGTATGTCTGTGTGTCCGTCCGTCTGTCCCCTGAATCCTTGTCACACGCATAACTCATGAACCACTGAATCGATATTATTGAAACTTAGTCGGGTGGTTGGGTCTGGCTTAAGGACGGTCCCATTTCAAAATCATCAAAATCGTGTGTAAGGGGGAGGGGTGACACCCCAAAATGTTTATTTTTTCAAGATATCTCAAGAACGTGAAAATTTTATAGAATATTTTTTTTTTGTAAAATATTCCCCCACAAAGATTTATCTCCATTTATTTTTAAAATTCGTGTTTTGTTTTTGTACATTGATATTTGCTTGGATATATTAAATGTCATTTTGACATTTGCATAAATTTAGATTTGGATTGAAATTGTCAAAAATTGAAAATATATGAAAAAATATTCAGGTGCGATTTAAGAAAAATTTCGAACGAATATTTTTTAGTAAAATTGTATAAAAATTAAATGGTTAACCAATTTCAGGCAATTTATATAAACACCATCGGTTTTTATTTAAATTGTTGAATAATTATCTACCTTTGGTGAATTTAGCACGAGGAAGCACTGTGCATTTACTTGGCAGATGTTTTTTTCTGTTGTCACTACTTCAGTAAGTGATTTCGGAAGATGTTGACGTGCTACTTATTTACAAAATATTTAATTGATAGTATATTAATCAATCCCTAGAAATGTCCAGTAACTTCAAATGTCTGTTTCGAAAAATTAAAAAAATTGGCAGACAGGTATGTTTTTTAGAGTTACTTCTGCCATTTTTTAAATTTTATGAATCTGCCACAGACACACAGACATCATGGCGAAAAATGGATAATTCCATCAAAATCCGAATTTCGAAAAAAAATCTAAAAAAGTAAAAAGGCGAGGTTAAGTTATTGGATATTCCCTAAAAATATCTTTTTGTATAGTAAAAATATTATAATCTCAATTTTGACATGATATTTAATATGAATAATTTGTATGGGAAAATTTTGGTTATGATAATTGTTACTGTGTTAAAAATCACACGTTTTATTATGTATATTATATTCCACATGGATGTATGGGACAACGGTATACCTGAACATATGGTTCACGTGCGACTTTATTTTGTATACAATAGGAGTGTCCAATTACAATAACGACAATGAAATTTTTCACTAATAATACATATTTTGATAAATATAAAAATCTGAATTTATTCGAGTTTGAATTTTAAAAAAATACTAGAACGAGAAAAAAATAAGCACAACTAGATTTGAGAATCTTCTTGCTCAGTTTTATCCCATAAACTCTACATCAGTATTGTCAAACACGCGGTCTATAAGACCCTAGAAAAGTTTGCAATTAATTTTATATAATAAAAAAGTTTTAAAAAATCAAAAATACATTTTAGAACTTTGCAAATTAAATTATATAAACATTTTTATATTTTTATTAAAATAATTTTTTTTAATAATAATACAAATTTGTACATCCTTGGCATAATATATCTTTATATCCAGATCTCGTGATTTTATGTCTACTGTATGCAAAAAATGTCTTCCTGTACGTAAACTGTGCCAGTTATTTTGTTTTGTTAAATTTTATCGTCGTAAGAAGATGAAATTATGTTTATAGCAGAATATTAATTGCAACTTTCTTAAACAACCTGTGTGTTATTTGAATACAAATGCGTGTAATGTATGCGAACTGTTTCCTTATTTGAAACATTTTGTTTGTTTAGCACTTCTCTTCTATGCACTTTGTTTAAACGGTCATCAAGTTTCTATACATATAGGTTAGTTAAAGAGAAAACAAAGATGTTAGGTATTGGTTTTAATCAATAATTAATTTTATTTATTCTTGTTTTCGTATTTTTGATATTTTAACAATAAATATAATTTAAAAAGTACAAATTCGACATTGCAAAATCATAAAAAAAAGCTGTCACAGATAATTTGGTCTATTCGAAAAGCATCATTTTTACTATTCTTAAGTTGGCAATACGTTCTGTGATTCTGGCAGCTTTTTATGATTTTGCAATGTCGAATTTGTACTTCTTTGATCGTATGTGTTGTTAAAATATCAAAAAATACGAAAACAAGAATAAATAAAGGTATATTTTGTAATTGATATTCTATTAAAAAATTTATAACATTTGAATATATATAAAGACAAGGTAGTCTCATCAGTTCCTTGACCAATCAGCGGCCGTGCGGGAATTGACGTCACTTGGGGGATGTATTCAAATGCTATAAATGTATAATAGAATATCAATTACAAAAAAATTCCTTTATTTATTCTTGTTTTCGTATTTTTTGATATTTTAACAATACATACAATCAAATAAGTACAAATTCGGCATTGCAAAATCATAATAAGCTGTCAAAATCACATAACATATTGCCAACTTAATGACGCTTCCCGAATAGACCAAACTGTCTGTGACAGCTTTTTTATGATGCTTTTGTTAGCTAGGCTGTAATATCGGGCATTAGTATTTTTCTAAAAAAACATATTGGTTACAAGTGAAGGTAATTAATAAATATTTAACATTAATGTTTATCAAAAATTTTACTTTAAGTAGGCACTTTATTTACTTAATAACTTTTCTAAAGCATATAAAAACAACATAATAATTTTCCAGCTCTAATACCATACCATTATTATAATATATTCAAGCATTCAATATCACTAATCGCAAATCAATAACAGAACGTATAATATATAAAAAGAGACAAATATCAGACTAGACATATTGTCTAGAAAGAGACAAAAACAAATGATAAATGACGATAGTGTCTCTCTTATTATACACGTAGACATATGAATGATTAATAGAATAAAGTTCAGATGTTTTCATGAAATATATGATATTTGAATAATTCTATAGTCTTTTGTTAAGTGTTAATTATTCTTAATGGCCTATATAATGTTTTGTTCTTTATTCTTATTTCGTGTTGTTTTTAGACTTAATGAAACGTTTCACGGAATATATAAGAAATGTAAATGTTTAGATAAACTTTATTTTACTGAATTAATATTATATTAGTTCATTATTTTGAATTGTAATATGCACATATATTTTGTGAAAAATGTAATTGATGCCTGTAAATATTTAAATTAAACATGTACTTTTAAACGTTTTTATGCGATTCATATTATTTAAATTTTAAGTAGAGTTATAAATTTATACATTTTTCTACAAAACGTTTTTTAGCGAGTTAGTGAATTAGAATGACCTCGACACGTTTTAAAATACGACAGGTTTTGTTTTCAAGATGAAACGGTAAGGAGAATGTACATATGCGTGAGAGAGCGATGAGTATATGTATGACTCAGTTTACATCGGTTATGCGTTAGAGAGAAAGAGAAAGTCGAATTATTTAATTTTTTGGAGTTTTAATACTAATTACAATATTTTATGTTTTGGAACTTATTTTTTCACCCTTTCTCAATCATTCACACAATTTACACTTACAAAAAAACGGCTTATAGTGGAAAAAATGAACAAAAATGAAAATAAATAATAATGAATAAACATTTGATTTTTGCAACCCAAAAAGTGATTATTATTTTTTTAAATCGACTTTTTTCTCATTTTCGTTCATTTTTTCACACTTTAAACCGTTTTTTACTCAAAACTATACTTTTTTATTGATGTAAAATATGTAAATGACTGAAGGAGGTTAAGACATAAAATAATATTTTAATTAGCATAAAAACTTTATGAAATAATCAATTTTTTCCAATTTTGAGCTCAAATCAAAAACGTTTCAATTCGAAACTCATCGCATGTCCATTCGCCGGTTCTGAATGCATAAAAGGAATGTACTAGGACCCCCTCATATGCCACAACATATGACAAAGCTCAAAGTTTGTGACGCAGAATGAGGTCTCCTTGTTAATTTATACATTTAGATTTAATTTTCTTAAAATCTACGAAAAAAAATTCAAACGTAAAAGTTGAGTCATCAATTATTTGAATTCTTACTTCACCAACTCCTACCCACCAGATTGTGTAAGGTGAGTGTGGGGTGGGCCGGCGTTGTGCCGCGTTTATACAAGCACCTCACGAACAGCAATACTCCGTTTTTGATTTAAATTCTAATTACGTAATTGAGATGTGAGACGCGATCCGTCGACACTGGCATAAAAAATATATAACGAACAAGGAGACACCGCAATGCGAACCATGTCCGATTTCAATAAAGATTGAGCACGCCTCATAACTCCTTTTTACTCAATGCTATGATTAGATCCTGCATCAAGAAGAAGATGCTGCAGACTTAATGCGTTTCATCTACATCCGAATACAAACAGCGCTCGGAGTGTTTCTGATTTGGATGAATTCGATGCAAGCTGACGAGAATTTTAAAATATATCTACATATTTTTACTTTCTTATACCATGTATATGAAATATACATAAGTGTATAACCGATTTTTTTCGAAATCCGGATTTTGATGGAATTGTCCATTTTTGACCTTCCCTTAATCCATTCTGACTATTTTCGCTATGATGTCTGTGTGTCTGTCTGTAAGCGCTGTAACTCAAATACGACAAATCGTAGAAGGGTGACATTTTATATTTAAGATTAATTTTTGTCTGAGAAAAAAACGTCCTATTTTTGAAAACGATCTTTCAACCGGATACGGATGTTTACCTACGTTGGTTTTTGAATTTTTCGAATTACTCTGAAACAGTGCGAAATAGAGAAAAATGGTCAAGTTAAAAATTGTAGGTAATAATTATGTTCTATTCATTTTTTCGTAAAAACGAACTTTTGAAAAAAAAAATTTATTATAATTCAAATGGTTCATTACAGAAGAGAAATATCTGCCATGAGTGTCATGGGACTTTCTTATACGTATTACAGAGATTGAACAGTGTGTGTGTTTGTCATAGGTACCATGGAACTTTCTTATACGTAATACTGAGAGTGAACAGTAGGTGAATCTAAATAATTACATTTTTTATCTAAAACATTTTTTTCTTATTTCAAAAATAATTCAAAAATTCAAAAATTTACAAGAATAAACATTTGTTTTCAGTTATTTGTTATATAATATAGAGAATAATGTTTTCATAAAATAAGAATCACGTATACTATTCACTGTTAGGATTACGTATAAGAAAGTCCCGTGGTTCCCAAGGCAGATATTTTAATAATAATATTGTGGGATGACGAATCTAGATTCATGGTTGCAATTGGTGTTTTTTTTTTTATTGTTTGTTGTATTTGTTATTCTATATGGGAATTAAAATAAAATGAGTAACACTTTCTTCGTTTTCTCTTTATGTTTTAGTTCTTATTAATGGTTTTGTACGTTTTATTATATGTATTAAATAATTCAATTGTTTGCTTTAATATGGTTCTAAATCAGGTCACATGTGTATTAGTATCGGGTATTTCAGAATATTTGAAACTGGTTTTAATTTCCCGTTGTTTTCTTAAAATTATATTTAAAATATTGTTTTATTTATGAAACTTAAATTATTTTAATTGTTACTATACAAAATCGTAAATATCACAACTCTTATGTGAGATAGGGGATAATTTTTTTTACCCTACATCCCCCCCATGACTTTTCCCATCGAATCAATCGATTATATTATAACCCTTCATTTGTGACAATGGGTGAAATATTGATGGTTTAAAAATCCTATAAAAATTAGCTTAACTTATATCTTTTATTCGATTTTAGTAATAATCATTTGTGATTCTGTTACCAAAAATTTATAAAAAACGATGTGGTAAAAGTGTTTATAATTTTTGTTTTCCGAGATATTTAAACTATTTTTCGAAAATTAAACTTGGTTAGAAAAGTATCTTTTCTCTATATAAAGCTTAATTGTGACAATCTTCAAAATTAATATTTTCATAACGACGTGGTAAAAATTAAAAAAAATTAAAAACTCATCATATAAAACAACTATTAGAATTTAATCTTGAATTTGGTTCATAAAACAACCTCCTTAAAGTAGGTAAAAATATATATATATGGAAATGAGGTTACATAATCATAATTCTTTCGATTGCATCCATTTTTCCCACCCCTACAATAATCGGAATCTCATTTTTTTTCAATCGTGAGCATATAAAAACTCATCAAATCACATACATACGGTATAGGATCGGCGGTAATTTAATCCAAATACAATTGAAATAAATCAATTTCAAATCAACATCTGCTCCCGTGCGTATAATCATTCGATTCAATTCCTGATTGTCCTTATAAAACACCACTACCACCATTGCGTGGGTGTGTTTTATGGCTTGTCACTCGATACAGAACAGCGCATGGCTTCGCCAATACGAAAATTTAGACATAGACACACTCCCCGTCCTACCCCTGCTGTATTATAATCGGATTTGATGGGTCGTGTAAGTAGATACGCAGTGTTCACCCCTTACATAAAAAAACGTACCTACTACAATAATGTACTGGTTGTATAAAAAGTAGCTCAGTAATTCTCAAATGTTTTATGTTATCGAGATAATACCAACTTTATTTAAGTATTAAAAAATTACATCTAATCTGTTAATTTATATTTGACAATTTTTTTATTGGTTTAAATGATGTTTAAAAACATCTTAAAAATGATATTCAAAAGGACTAATAAGCAAAAAAAATGTTTTTAATTTTTAGAGCTCACTTTCCAAAGTGTCTCTGAACGAACAGAACAACCTAGATGGTGAAAGTGATGAAAAATGAGTGATAATGAGTATATGGTAATGTAAAAGCCAAAACAAAAGCAAAATAAGCAACCGAAAACCGGCAAACCGACATAGTCTCGAAAAAAAGTTAGAACTAACGTCGACGTTTGAATGTAGTCAAACAGTTTTCAAACTTTAACTTTATTTTTATCGAAACAACGTTTTTAAAAATTGCTGAAAACATATCTTGGCCATTTTTCATTCGATAGATAAATTTCACATCGAATTATTTAAAAAATTTTACGATTGGTTAACAATTACGGTTTTTATAAACAATTTAATGTCGTTTTTTTGTCAAAAACGGGATGTTTTGTTCAAAATGATATAAAAAATCGATAGTTTTTAATAATTGTGTGTACTTGTCAGTGTAGCAACGCTAAAATCACCATTTTGTTTTATATTTCATTAAAAAAATGTATTTGTATTTTTTGAGACATGTACAATAAACCCTCCAAATCTTTCTCTGGATAGAAAAATCAAAATTTGACTCACAATAAATGTCCGTTTAGGGGTTATTTAAAAAAAAAAATTCCAGCCATAATCTTTTTTTGCTATATGCTTTGTATATTTCTCTCTTACAAATTACAGTAACCTTTTTTTATTTTTATTTTTTTGCTCTATACCTACACTTTTTTTAAATTGTTCTTTCTACTTGCAATTTTTCAACTATACAAATTAGCTTTTATAACTGCAGTTTTTATTTTTGGAACTGCAGAAACAAGCTACAACTACAAACTAAAATAACCCCTGTGTCCGTTTTCATGTTTTAATATTTATTTGTAACAAAAGTTTTCAAACCACTGGCACACACATTCAGATATTTGATATCGATGCATTTTCTTGTTTCGTTTTGTGTTGGTTTTGCATTTTGGCGTGTTAAATAGGATTGGTGTCGGGTATATTGTGTTTTAACCCTCTTAATGTCCAACGTTGATATGTTGGGGTTTCGTTACACGAGCTAAAAGATATTTAGGGTTGAAATATCAGCTGAAATTTTAATCCAACGCATTTACCATACCATTTTATTTTTATGATGTTTGTTTGTGATTTTATGCATTTGCATTTAGTATTTGTTAACACGTTAACTGCCAGATCGAATATAACTAATAACATCCATTCAAAGGGGGTGAAATATTAAATTTTTTGGTTTTCATTCATTATACAAAATCGTTTTGTTTTTCACTCTAACTCCCCCTCACGTAGTATTTTTTCGCCGGATCGAATAAACTAATTACAACCCATCATATGTGACGGGGGGGGGGGGGGGGGGGGATATTAATTAATTACCAAAAAAAAATTTTCCTCATACAAATTTTTACACTTCCTTGCAATCTCTTAGGGGTTGAGTTTTTGGGATACTAAGTAGTCTATGTCGTTCCTCGGGATGCAAGCTTTCTCACTGCAAAATTTCATTAAGATCTGTTCAGCGGTTTAACCGTGAAAAGGTAACAAAGAGAGATAGATATAGTTTCGCATTTATAATATTAGTATATGGACTATAAGTCTGTTTCATTTATATTTGCAGTGGTTGCCGGGGTTTTAACGGTACGAATCGTGCATCGTACCGTCAACAACTCCGACAACCACTGCAAACTTAAATGAGAGAGAGTATAATATGGATAGAGTAAAATTTCATTTCTTTTTTATTTAATAAACTTTCTAAATTTTCTACTCCAAACAAAGTGCCAAAATTCATAAAAAAAATCCAGTACAGTTCAATTAATAAAAAAAGTCACATACAAATAAAAAGACAAGAGTAACAAAAAACTAATCAGAATGAGACGCTACACATGGCCACTAGTATCACTTCCTTGTTTAACCGAGTTAAAAAGTCCCAACGCACTGTTATTATATAAAAACTCGATCGTATAAGAAAATCAACAAGAAAAAGTTAAACAAAACAAGTGTATTACCGCAACAACAAACAGAAGAAAAGGGAAGTAAGAAACAGCACGTAGCACACATGTATCTAGAGAGAGGTGCATGCAATAACAACATAATGCGCACCTTACATTTTTATATTTCTTTTATAAAATTTGTTCTCAAAGTGAATTTTTGGCCCACGCTTGAAATGATGGTTCTTTACATGCAGTAGCGGTTCTTGTTTTCATACAACACGCAGAAATACTTCCAAACAGGGCTTCGAACCGTTATTTTTTTCGTTTCGGTTTTCGTTCCGGTTCGAGTAAAAAAATATATTTCGGTTCGGTTCTTGTTTTCGTTCCGTAAAAAATAACGGTTTTTTCGGTTTTCGGTTCAGCTCCGAGTGATTAATTTAAAAAAAATTATTTGTATTAAAAAAAAAAATTATACCATAATTTAGAATATTTTATGGTACTTGTATGATAGTCCGAACGACAATTGAAGTGGGAAATAAGATCATGTTAACGCGCGTATTTTAACATGTACTTAACCGTAAAAACCGATATTTTTATTTCGGTTCTGTTCCGGTTCGAAGCCCTGCTTCCAAGTAAGTAGAAAAGTGAAATAAGTAAGAGACATTTTACATTTTTTCTTAATTGCGAAAACACTTTTTACTTGGAAAAAAATTACATTAATTTTAGTGAATTAGATATTTTTTTAATGGCATTTAAACAAATAAAGATAACTGCAAGCTATACCTGCACAGTTAGTGTTCTGTGCCATCCCCCCCCCCCCACTTAATTTATTGAAAATTTTGAAAAACTTGTAAGAATTTGTTTCTTACATAATATTTTTTAAGGTCATTGCAGTTGTAAAAGAAAAAAATATAAGAAATGTAGTGCAAAAAATGGTCATTGCAGTTGTAAAAACAAAAAATGTAAGAAATGTAATGCAAAAAGCAAAGGTCATTGCAGTTGAAAAGCAAAAATTGTAAGTATGGAGCAAAAAATAAGGTCTTGCAGTTTTAAAATTTTCTTAAAATAACCCCTGCAGGGAGGGGGTCCCTAAGAAATAATTGTTCAGAAGGGGGTCCCTAGACTACATAAGTTTAAGAACCGCTGTACTATATTATTACTTGACGTTTCGATAAATTTATCAAAACTAATATTCTAGCAAACGTCAACGCTTATTTAATTAAGCAGCTACACCTTCTGTACTCAATACTTCACTTCTGAAGAAGACCACGAGATGTTGGTCGAAACGTCAAGTGACAATATAGTGCAACGCGGAATAAAACCCAACAATCGAAAGTTTATACAATTGAACAATCGCGAAAGTCTACGTTAAAAAAAATTATTATTCAGAAATTAATTTTTCGAAACTAAATATGTACAACATTTACGAACCGCTACTGACTCTGTGCTGTTATTTTTCTGTAAAACTTGTAGGAAACATAAGTTTGAGTTTGTATGCGCGTAATTGTGTTTACGCCGGTTCCCGAAGACGCGGGGCTGAAGATGTTAACAAAATGGTGGAACGTGGGTGGATTGAACAGTGAACACTGTGCATCTGGCACACATCTAAATTAACTCGATACTGTGTAAAATTTTATAAGTATTTTTATTTTTTATTATTGGTAAAAAAAACTCATATGGGCCATTTAATATTACATAACTGTGTGGGATGTCTCGATTTTTATTATTTTTGCTGACAAAGTAGACAAAATTCTTATATTGAATTTCGGAAACAAAATATGGATTATTAATATTTTTTTAATTTATTGATGAAATTAGTAAAACTCTTTTAGAACTACCCAGAGAACTAGTATGTTATTATCTTTCCGAAACCTAACTATATTTATACCATTACATTCTTAAAAGGGCAGATTAAGTCAAAAACTACACAGATTAACGATATATATGGAGAACCATACATGACTTCCATGTTCCATAATATTTTTCTTATATTTAAAATATTTTTAACATTTGTTTAAAAGTATTAGGTATTAATTTATTATTTAAAATACAATTTTGAGAGCTTTTTCACCCCTTTTAATGGCTGTTTTGGCATCTATAAATAAATAAGTTTTGATTGAAATATGAGTTCAAAATTGGCGAAATACATTTTTTTAATATTTCCAAAAATCTTAATCCGATTAGCACCAAAATCAATGGATCTGGAATACTGAATAAGACAAACATTTTCCCCAAAAATAATCGTGAAATGAAAGAAAATTCTACACCCAGACAAGAAAAAATATCTGTCAAGTAAATGCACAGTGCTTCCTCGTGCTAAATTCACCAAAAGTAGTTAATTATTGAACAATTTAAATAAAAACCAATAAATTGCCTGGCATTTAATTTTTATACAATTTTATTATACTAAAAAATATTACGAGTAAGCAAAAATCGATTCGATATGCATAGTTGTTGTTATTGTACCTAAACTAAATTAAATTGTATTATTTTTAGATATAAGAGAACACCGAAAATAAAATTCAATGTGTTATTTTTCGATTAACGGAGCCACTCTGTTGGAATGGCTAAACATATAGTTAACTTTAATTCGATAGAGTTTGTTGTTGAGCTAAACCAGGTCAAATCACTTCAGTGATAATACACATTCGCTGCAATTCTGCCAATCTGATTTGGATGCAGTGAGCTATTTTTCAAACGTCCGGTACAGTAGCGTATCAGAACCGTAATCGAAAAATATACGGTTCTCATCATATCTAAAATAGATGGATATGGATCTTGGCTTCTGAGTGTAAGCCGCGTCAATTTGATCGTCAATAGATGTTTTTTTTTGTAACACAAGCATTTTAATAAATTATTTTCCAAAGTATACTATTTGATGTCTAAGATTTCATTATTCAGCAACCCAGAAAACTTTTTATTAGGTATTTTAGGGCAACAGTTAAAGGTTGATGTTTATTTTTTCAAACTATCTATTTTTCTTAAATATTTTCTTCAAATTCTTGTAAAAATGCACTGTTAGGCCAATCCCCAGAGCTACAAAATCAGTTTAGTTTTAGTATGTTCACATAGGGTCTTAGGGCATTTGATAGTCTTAAAATAAATGATGTAAGCTATATTCTAAAAAAGAAGTTGGAGTCTGTAGGATCGCGTCAAACTGAGATATTACCTATTCAACTTATTTGTTAATTTATCAATTTTTATTTGTTAATAATAAGGGAAGGGGGTCTCGACGGTCTTAGGGCATTTGATAGACTTAAAGTTAATGATGTAAGCTATATTTAAAAAAAAAGGTTGGAGTCTGTAGGATCGCGCCAAGCTGAGATATTAACTATTCAACTATCAATTTTAATTGACATTTTCGGTGATTTTTGATCATTTTTTAGGGGAAGAGAGGGCGGAAAAATAACTCTCGTGGGCGCCAAACTTGCTTATTTAGTGGGGCTGAAGAATTTCTGGAATAGTTTTTAAAATAATATCCTGGATCATATACTGTTAGAATTTTTACACTCGTTGTAAATCATAGATATTTGCTGTATTAACAATACCTTACTTTCTTGTCTTAACTTGGCAGTCTTCTTCATTAAGTTTATTTCTACGGTACGGCCCTGCACAAACATAATGTATTACATACAGAGAGCCAGTGTCGGCTTCGCCAAGTGGTGTTTTGTTGACGTTTCCGGCGCCGCATGTCGTAGTTGTCGTAAACACAATTAGGTGTCGTGCATGTGCGACAGCAAACACACAGCTTGTGTTTCCCTACGACTTTTCTCCGTGTGTACGTACCAAGTATATTTAAGTAGCTACTCCACGAAGAGAGTGGCTTAATGGGATTCGTAACTTCAAAGAAAATACGGTTTTAACTTGAAAGAGTTTTATTTAAGTATCTGGTCAAGAGTTGATTCTAACTTTTATAATCCGAGTTTAAATGGATGTATCGTAATAAGGTGAATGTTTTATATTATTTCTTTAAAAATATACCGATCTTTCGAATTCGAGGTTTTGATGGAAATATCAAATTGACCTTCTGTTCATTTTCACCAAATATTTATAAGTTTTCCTGTCTGTCTGTAAATGTAATTCAAAAACGACAAATCATATAGAAGAGTGAAATTTTATATTTAGGATTAGATTGATTTTCATCTAAATAAAAAAACTATTTTACTCTAAAGTGAGTCTATCTGTCACCTTTTCACGGCTAAACCGCTGAACCGATCTTGATGAAATTTAGCAGGGGTTATTTTAGTGTGTAGTTGTAGCTTGTTTCTGCAGTTTTAAAAGTGAAATGTGTAGTTGTAAAAGTCTATTTGTGTAGTTCAAAAAAATTGTAGAGTAAAATAAAGGTAAAGTGCAGTGGGGTAAGTGCAGACCGGTTTTTGCATAGTTGGACTTTGAACCCATATATTTTCATCTCGAAAAATTGTATAGATAAAAAAATGCGACCTCTTTTATCGACTATCATAACAGAAATCTGTATTATCTAACCTTGTTCTACTTCTAACGAAGTTGCAGGTAACAGCTAGTTACGTATTATTATCTATAGTTTATTTCTCATTCATTTTTTCTATCTAGACCTGTTACCAGAATTTTTTTTAATATGATTATAAACACTAACTCAATACAGCTTATAAGAAAGTCCCGTTGCATCCATGGCAATTTTTTTTATATTAAATCTAAAAAGCTAGAAAGCAATATCTAAGTAATTTTAATATTTATTTTTAACGTCTGCTCGCTAATTTTTTAATTTATAACTCAATTAATTATACAAATCGTGTAAACAATATCAAACACGATATAGCCATGAGCTAATAACATATTTCTGTCATGAGTTACATTACATTTACTTTTATTCTTTTTTCGCGGCTAGGAACACCTCAAAGTTTTAAAAGCTAGCTTTTTATCACATCACCTCGTCAATGTAAATACTATTAAAATGTCAACTGAACAATCAATTTCACGCAGAAATCGGTCGCTAGTTATTAAAAGCTCAATATAGTCGTGTACTTTGTGACGTGTTTTACCCCTGTTTCGCGTTTTATCCGTCGTCAGCTCGTGCATGTGAATAGGGTCTCTATCACGCAAGCCACCTACGACACCCTCATCAATCATTCGATAAGAGATGTTGGTCTATACTACTTTATACTAGTTATACATATATATAGTAGGGTTGTACCGAAAGTGTTTAAACCGAAATAGTAGAGGGAAGTTAGCATTTTGAAATGATGCATTCGGGAAGTAGGATTTTATCTTTATATGTTCCAAGATTAGTTGAAAATCAAAAATTTGGTAAAATTATTGTGCATTTTTGATACATTTTGAGTGTATCGCCACACTGTTTTTGAAATATCTCTGGTTCTATAGGTCGTAGGAAAATTAAAAAAATAATAAAATATTTATAAGTTAATAGAATATAGAACTGCATAGGTAACGTTACTTTTCAAATGCATCATAACCTCAAAAATAAAAAAATTGTCGAAAAATTTTTTTATCACTAATAATGGAAAAGCGGATGTGATCATAGAGGGGTATGGGAGGGGGGGACAAACACTAATTCGAAAACTTTTATATTGAGAATGATACACAATTTCTCAATTGAAAAAACAAGAGAGGTCCAAATAACCATTTGTTTTGTGTTTAATTTAAAAAAATCTATTTTTCACATCAGTTGTAAAATCTTCGATTAAATAACTTCTTAGAATTCTTCAATTGTTTATTAATGTATGGAATATAATATAATTATGTAACAATCGAAATTATTATTTGTTGTATTCACTTTGTTATCCCTTTTAATAAATAAATGAAAAAAACTCACCCTGCATGCAAAGATTTTGATACATACATAAATATGTATGTATGTATGGTTAGTTTTTTTTTTTTTTTGTATATTCTTTGTTATGAAGCGAATGAAGCCAGTGCAAGTTTTGTATAACCTTTTGATAATGTTTTGAATTCAGTTTTGTCCTACTTTTGCAGATTTTTTTACCATTTTATCTTCAAAACGTTGTTCAGCTTTGCATATTTTATGTAAATTGCGTTCGCTTTAGTGAATATTTTATAAAAATTAGCAAACGATTTATGCTTATGATATATTTGTTTAAAATATTCAGTTTTTATCAAAATATATTGATCAAAGTAATTTAAACATCATATTCATTAAGTGTTTTTATTAAAACTATACATATATTAAATTTCATAACATTTTCGTATTTTTTATGCAAAATTTCAATTTGCGTCATTGACCTCATATTTTGATTTGCTAGGTATGTGATACATTATGAGAAGGAAGATAGAAGATTTAAGATAATTGGTGAAGTGACGAAAACGAACTAAAGGCTATAGCCGAATAAGCATGTAAAGCATGCCTTTGCATAGATTTGGCTAATTTTTTTTTCGAAAGTTACATTCTATTTAACTTTCAACCTGGCCAAATATTAGCTTCCAAAAACTGATAGTTTTCGGAAATTTTTTTTTTTTCGATTTTCATTTATCGAATTTGATAGTGCTTGTAGTATATTAAAGAGGTACTTATGAACTTTTAAAATATCTCTTATTTGTTGCTAAACAGGGATGGACTATCTCGGAAGTATACCGGGAATTTAACGGGGCCCATAGCCTGACAAAGATAAAATATAGAGGCCGTAGCCGGCAAAATATGGAAACTGTACCATTAAATCTAATTTTGTTCTCATAAACTTTTTAAGTAAAAAAATACGACAATAAGTATAATTACACAATTTGATTAAAAAATAATTAACAACTACAAACTTAATTAAAAAAAGTTTTTAAGAATCAAACAGCAATTATGATATAAACAAAACAAAAAATTGTACGTAATACCTACAGACCTATTAGCTTAATTTTAATGTATTCTATAAATAGCATGTTAATGATATATGCATGTAGAGAATGGACGCCAGGTAACAGTGCGTGTTGGATACGACGCCATTGAGCTGGGCGTCGAGGCGCCTGCAAGTCTGAACCGCCATTCAAGGACGTAGCTCACGCCAAGATCTATAGTAACAGAGACAGAATATTTTTAACCCATTCGTAGTATTTATAAATGAATAATTTGGTACGGTATTTTTATTTTTTTATTTCTTATTGTAAACGTTTTATTTTATTTGGGTATTTGTTATTCCAGTTTAAAAAGGGGAGGAGGTTAAAGGGGTAAAAATTAAATAAAAATAAAATGCAATTTTTCATCAATTTTGATCTTTACACCTTTTTTAATGAATGGTATTGAAATTTAAAAAATTGTGATTTAAAAAAAACGGCATATTTCGAAATATTGGAAAATTTAAAACAAACAAGGGAACGTTATCCATAATAATATTATATAGATGAAAGTGTGTCTGTCTATCTGTGTGTTTATTACCTTTTCACGGCTGAACCGCTGAACCGAACTTGATGAAGTTTAGCAAAAAGACAGTATAGGCTACTTTGTGTCCCGAAAAATTTATTAGATAAAAAAATAATGACAAATATGTGACATTTGTACGCGCGACCTGTTTTTATCGACTATCATAACAGAAATCTGCATTACCTAACCTTGTTTTTCATAGGTTTTATGTCTTGCATCTCCTACCTAACCTAACTTTCGCCGCGAAAGGAGTCACGAGTAACAGCTTGTATAAAATATATATTTAATTAATTTTTTTATAAGTCTCGTACTGTTTTTCATTTTACGTCGTTTGCTTCAGAGATACGTCTTTCGGAATCTGTTGTTCGATCTTTATTTAAAACACAAAATTACATTGCTTCTAGTTATGGCTATATAGAACCGAATAAAAAATATATATTTGTAGAGGGTTAAAAATCCTTAAATCTGTCTCTTATTATATTAATTGCCGTTTGTGGAACAAAGAAAGCAATAGTCAAACATACGATTGTTAATATGTTTGTCTCTGTCAACCGGGCGCCATCGAACAAATAGATTCAATGTAATAAAACTGATTACAGTGAAGGATAAATAAATGCATTAGCTCGGCAAAATATGATGGTCATCTCTAATTTTCCTTGTTGAATTACTTGTTTGTTGAAATTTGAAAGTTGATTGACTCAGTAATGGATACAATTACTGTGGCGGAGTTTTCTTTCTTGTTGCTAACGAAATGGATTTCGTCTGGTTCAAAGTTATACGATTTTTATCCTTTGTTTTTTTGGTCCATTACTTAGAAATGAGTCTTGACTTTTTCTGCAACACATATCGGTTTATTTAAACACTAAATAGATCTAATTTAAAATAAATCGGATATTTCCATGTAAATACTGTATATATGGCACTATTATAGTCCTAAGTATGCAGTGGCGTAGATAGAGGGGGGGTCCAGGGGATCAAATTTTTCATTTCATTAAAAGTATGTTAATTGTATAGAAAATGACGTGAAAAGTTGAAATTTTCAAACCGCAGGTCTGTATCTCAAACCGTTCTCGAGATATAGTCTCTCAAAGTTTTAGTTTTTTTCAAAATTTGAAGAAAAATGGCTCTTACTTTTGAACGTGTAGTCGGAATTGATTTTAGTTGACGGATTTGGAATCAGCGTGTCAAAATCTATATAATGACATGTATAATACCTTAAAACTCGAAAATAAAAATTTCACGAAAAATCGAAAAAATTCAAAGGGGTATACCTTAAAAAAATGTCGATATTTGGCCAAAATTTTTTTTGTTGAATTTTAAAGTATTATACATGTCATTATATAGATTTTGACACGCTGATTTCAAATCCGTCAACTAAAATCAATTCCGACCACGCGTTCAAAAGTTATGGCCTTTTTTCTCCAAAAATTTGAAAAAACTAAAACTTTGAGAGGCTATATCTCGAGAACGGTTTGAGATACAGACCTGCGGTTTGAAACAAACAACTTTTCACGTCATTGTCTATACAATAAACATACTTTTAACGAAATCAAAAATTCTAAATTTTTTAGTGAAATTTTCTGCAGTGAACTTCAACTCGTCATACAAATATCGACTAAAATACAAGAAAATAAGACGTAGAATCATTTAGTTACTATATAAATATATAAAAATGTATTTTAAAAAGTAAAAGCTTAAACTTAAGGTGTTTCATAACTAGTTTTTTTTGTTAATAGGAATGAGAGGATAGACAAAATATGCTTCCCTTATTAAAAACTTTACGCCTCGCCACTGGATTATACTGTATATATTTTATAAAGAAACATCTTTATTTAACGTTCCCAAAAAAACCGAAGTTATAAATGATAGATGACTTGCATTATTATGTAAACATTTCAAGTCAGGTGGCTGCAAATTCTTCTTGCTTTCTCATCAATACTCACTCATTAAATATATTAAAATAATTACTTAATTTCCTTTACAATATTTCCTATTTTCAAAGTGAATATTATTAAAAAATAAAATTAATTTCAATTTTAAAAGGTAGTACTATATATTTAATAGAAATTGATTATAAGAACTATTTTATAATTAATATTCTTATTATGGAAGTATCAATTATGGTTATTAAAAATTATGTATATAATGAATCTATCAATTATATACATTAAGGTGTTTCGTTTGAAACGAATATTTTTTTTTTCCTCCGACACTGTGAAATATTGTTCTCAACACTGAAAAAAAAATTCCCTGAAAATTTGAGCCCTTAATTTTAATTTAAAGTACTTCCTTTTTTATTTTGAATTTTTCCCATTTAAAATACATGTATTTTAAACCACGTTTTTTTTTAATTTCTATATCTTGGCTGGATTTTAAACTATTATGTTGATAAGCATTGATATTTGTAGTATATTTAACGCTCTTTTGAAGACCTTAGGACAATTTCAACACAACTTATTTCATATTATTTTTATTAGCCCTGTTAGTCATTTTTTTTATTTTTTTCACATATTTTTGAAAATATTGAGAAAATGGCTTGTCTGGCTGAAAAAATGTAGAGACAAAAATTGTAGGAAATCAAATTTTCTACAAAAATGATGTCTATAAATATGTCGCTCGAGTGCATAGTTTCGGAAATATGAACAGTTGAATATTTGAAAATCAAAAAAATATTAATTTTTTTGAGTTTTACTGTCTTAAATTCACTTTAGGCCTGTAGAGAAATGTCGTGAGAAAATTATAAGAGAAAAATTTCAACAATAATAGGAAAGAAAAAAATTAATATTTTTTTGATTTTCAAATATTCAACTGTTCATATTTCCGAAACTATGCATTCGAGCGACATATTTATAGACATCATTTTTGTAGAAATTTCCTACAATTTTTGTCTCTACATTTTTTCAGCCAGACAAGCCATTTTCTCAATATTTTCAAAAATATGTGAAAAAAATAAAAAAAATGACTAACAGGGCTAATAAAAATAATATAAAATAAGTTGGGTTGAAGTTGTCCTAAGGTCTTCAAAAGAGCGTTAAATATACTACAAATATCAATGCTTATCAACATAATAGTTTAAAATCCAGCCAAGATATAGAAATTAAAAAAAAACGTGGTTTAAAATACATGTATTTTAAATGGGAAAAATTCAAAATAAAAAAGAAAGTACTTTAAATTAAAATTAAGGGCTCAAATTTTCAGGGAATTTTTTTTTCAGTGTTGAGAACAATATTTCACAGTGTCGGAGGAAAAAAAAAATATTCGTTTCAAACGAAACACCCTAATATACATATATGATTTATAATAAGTAAATTTGTATTTTAAATTATATTTATACTAGATTTTATATAATACTTCCACTGCGATCCTTTAAGATCTAAGCCTATTTTACAATGGATTTAATATCCCAGTTTATGGGTCAAACCCCATCCTCCCCCGAATTAAATATACATTATTGAATTTAATATTTATGATAGATAAAAAAATTAATTAAAATTATATAGGTAGATATAACTAGCTGTACCCGCGGCTTCACTCGCGTTGTCTACGGAATTATGTATATACTATACGAAAATATTATATTATTAATACGTATAGAGTACTGGCACCAGTTATGACCGCTATAAGAGCAATGTTTACTGTTTTTGTGATTGACGGGCTTATATCTGCAAATATAGTTTTTTTTTTTTAAATTATAGCCTTTAATTTTTTTCATTTTTCTCCAGTAATGGATAAAGTAAAACCAATAATGAGCACGTAGTGATGGACACTTGCTAATGATAAGTACTACGACACAAAAGATATAAAGAAAGAATCGTCAAATTTGAAACAATGTAAAGCAGTTGCTATGATAATATAATAATTAATAAATAAATTATACTAATAATTAGTTTAAATGTCCACCATTTTGACACCTATTGGCCGATTGTCATCAAATGATGCTGTAAGACAGTTAAATGTACATAGATTAATATTTAGAAATGGTAGTAATCAAATATCAACAAATATTTCTAATTCAATACATTTAATTTAAACATTTCCATTACTGAGGTCATATTATACGAAAAATATTTTTGAAAAAATTGCCTGATTGATAATCCATTCAATTAAAATATCTCAAAATCCTTATTCATGGACAGTGGCGTAGAAATATTCTGTGTTTTAAAAAAACGTATGTTTTGAGAAAACATACCTTCAAAAAAATTAACTCATATGTATTTAGCCCATCCCAATTTTTTTTCTTAACTACACCACTGCACATGGAGCAATTTGCATTCCTAAAACCTTCAGAAATACATATTCAAATCTCTGGGTAAAAAATGATGTCGACCTGTGTAATTACAGATACGTACATATAACGAAAAGTAAAATACATCTTGATTAGCAAAACGATTTGTGAGAACTATTAAGAACAATAAATATAAAACTATAAAGTTTAATCATAATTACTAAGGAGACCATTCTCATATCCATTATCGCGTTCCTTATCTTTTAACTAAAATAAATTGCTTTAAGTTGTCGTTCTTAATACCCGGTACTATATGTAGTAAGTATGTGCTATGTATTTAATTTTTTAATGCCTCAGTTCTTTGTGGATACAGTTATAATCGACTTTACGAGTATGTATATTTAAATATTTATTTATTTATAGTTAGTTTTATTGAACTACATGTAGAAACAGCAGTGGCGTAGATAGGGGGGGGGGGGGGTCAAGATGATCAATCACCCCCCATGAGAAATCTCAAAAACATTTTCTAACTCTTCTAGTAAAATAAATAGTAAAAGTGGTAAATGAAGAGTAAAAAAAAAGGTCTTCAGTTATTGGTTAACTTTGAATGGGACGACCTTTTTTTAGTAATAAATGGTTCAGTAACTTAACTATATGATCAAAAAAAAAAAAGGTCATCCAATTCAAAATTATAATAATAATTTTTTTTTTGCATATTATCTTTAATTTTTTATTTACCCCCCCCCCCCCCCCCAATCAATATATAAAAAAATATAATGAAATATTTTTGTTTTTAAGGTTCTGCATTTTAATTTCGTTTTTATTCGGTTATAAGTAAAAAAAAAATTTAATACAATCGAACTAATTAAAATTAAAACAAATATCTTCCAAATAAATGCACAGTGCTTCCTCGTGCTAAAGTAATCAAAGGTAGTTGATTATTGTACAATTTAAATAAAAATGTGTTCAGATAAATTGTCTGGTATTGGTTAATCATTTAATTTCTATGCAATTTAACTAACAAAAAATTAGTTCGAATTTTTTTTTAAGACGCACCTAATGTATCGTATATTTTTTATTTTTTGACAATTTCAATCTGAATCTAAATTTTTACAAACGTTAAAATGACATTTAATATGTCGTTTATATATGTCGTTATATATTATAGGAAACTGAATGCTCTACAAAAAAGATTCTATAACATTTTCACGTAACATGTGTATATTTACACACGATTTTGATGATTTTGAAATGGGACCATCCTCAAGCCAGACCCAACCATCCAACCAAGTTTCATTAATATCAGTTCAGTGGTTCATGAGTTATGTGTGTGGAAAGGATTCAAGGGACAGACAGACACGGAACGAAAAGTGTTTGTCTTGACCTGAAACGGAAAGATCAATTTAAAATTTTTAAATCGGTAATTTTTTTGTCTCATTCTAAAACGATCACGAAGCTTCTCGAATCTTCGATATTGCGTGGAAGCAAAATAAAATATGAAATATGCTAAATTATTTTTCTCAAATAACAATAAAAAAATGATTAATTATTCAAATTTTTATGATATTTTTGACGCTGAAGTTCAGAAAATCCTTACACCAAATAACAATTTTTCAAACGTTTTTTGCTAAGCAAACCACGTAAGAAAAAAAATCACATTTAAACCACACAGAGGTCAGAACCCAATTTATTTGGTGCAGGAAAAAAATCCTGGGTCAGGGTAGAGTCGCCAGTGTTAGCTACACGTAAAGAAATATAAACTATCTTCACTTCACAGTAAACATACGTTACTACCAGGGGCGTGCAGTATATTTAAAACTGTTTTATAAAAAATAATCTTTCATTCAAGTAACAGATAATAATAAATATTATAATAGTATAATACGTTTGTATTAAAGATATAATATTTTATTATAATCTTTAAATTGTTTTGGCTTAATAATAATTATAGCGATTCATTCACAACTTTATAATATTTTTTATATTTTTAACTAAAATCAAAAAATTCAAAAATTAATTATTTAATTTATTCGTCGTATAATTTTTTGTACAGCCCTTATTAGTACAACGTCGCCTACTTGACGGCGCGTGGTCGTAAAACGACGCGCGTTTTCTGTCTCGCCGACACTGACATCCGTCTAGCGCGTAAATACACTCCATATTTTTATGGAGACGCTAAGGTTCACGGGAGTTTGTTTAAGGCGTCTGTTACTTTCTACTATATATATACGTACCTACAGTGGCTGCCTGAAATATATATTTAAAATTTTTAACTAAAATTAAAACGTTATACTTCCCCTTACACATGATTTTGATGATTTTGAAATGGGACCGTTCTCAAGCCAGACCCAACCATCCTACCAAGTTTCAATAATATCAGTTCAGTGGTTCATGAGTTATGCGTGTGACAAGGATTCAGGGGATAGACGGACGGACACACAAACACGGAACGAAAAGTGTTTGTTTTGACGTGAAACGGATAGATCAATTTAAAATTTTGAAATCGTAGAACATTTTTTTTGTCTCAATCTGAAACGATCACAAAGCTTCTCGTATCTTCGATATTGCGAGGAAGCAAAAAAAAATATTTTTATTAAAAAAAATTAAATGTTGGTGTGATCCTTTACATGGGCCGCCACTGTTTAAATACGCCTTCTCTCTGTCATATTACATCCGTCACTCTATGTGTATGTAGTGAATGTTGACCCTTTCTGGTGTAATAAGGGAAATGACTGTGGTTATTTATTAGCTTTTTAAAGGTTTAAATTTTCCCGTTTTTGTGCTACTTTTGTTTATGAATTAATTCGTTTCCCTTCGCGGAAACATTTACATTTGGTGTTTGTTTTGGTGGGTAACCACAGTGTAAGCTTATGTTTATTATTTATTTTACATTTTAATAAATTATTTCTGTCGTACCTACTAGAACTTAAAGAAAATTGATATTTATTTGTTTTATACCTACATAATAAACTATTCATAGGCCCTCAAAAATGGTTACGTATTTTTGGGCATTAAAATGAATTTGATAATAAAAAAGCTCGCTGACTACGAAAATATTTTGCTATCGTTAAAAATTATTTTTGAAAGCCTCCACAGGCCGTGATAATTTTATTTGATTAAATCTAAGAAATGATTAAGTCAAAGAAATGAAGAATTGATTTGTGTATTTAGAATTTGTTTATTACTTTTAGTTTCCGAATTACAACCCCTAACTTTAGTTTTTCTTATGGGCCACTAAGTTGGCTATATCATATTTGAACGTGTTTTTTTTACTCTCTTGTCATATTTTTTTTCGAAAATAAGTCGAAGTACTAAATAATAGTGATATTTATAAAGTATTTTATTACAAACATTTAGTAGGCCATGAAAAACAAAAATTGTTAAACAAAAATCACAATAACAACAATCAAAATAACAAATGAATATTTGAAAAAAATAAACTGTTACAAAACTTAGTGGCCTATAAAAAAAACTAAAGTTAGGGCTTGTAACTCAGAAACTAAAAGTGTTATAAAAATTATAAATACACCAAACCGCGTTTATTTTGTCGTTCTATTAACCAACGTTTCGTCACACATTGCAATCGACACGGCTTCTACCCAAAAGCCATGATCCACAATTTAAAACATATTTCAGAACTGTAATGCGATTCTAGTTTATGAATTCAAGATCAATATTTCTTATGACTGTATATTTTTTCGTAGAAAATATTAGACTCATTCCATTTCCAATGAAAACTCAAAACATGCAAATGCATATTTAGATGACTAAACATTTTTAATGAAACTATATTTCAAAAGCTTATTAAAAATAAATGTTTTTCATCCACGTTTGTCATGCATTCTATAAAACAAGGACAGCCAATTTTTTTTTGATATGATCTATTTTTTTCATCGATAAATTACGTCACACAAATTTCATGAGATGTTTCTCTGTTAATCAATTATCATTGAAATACTTTTAAAGACAATATAAAATATGTATTATTAATTAATTAATTTAATAATTCAAAATAATTAATATTTATTTTAAAATCTGAATGGAGCGATATGGTAACAACGCTAGGTAATGTATTATTTGTCCTTTATCTTTTCTTGTCTAAGGTTACATCTCTTACATTTCATTGCTTGTTATTAAAACAAATTTTTAATCCAGAATTCATATTGAAAATTCTATTTGACTACTCCTACTATAAATTTTTCAACCTCTGTTTTTATATCACAACCCTTGAAGCTACAACATTAAATTCGCTAATACTGCATTGTCCTAGATATTTATGTTATACCACCCTAACATAGGGGTGTGTATGTAACTGACCTGCTTTTTAAAAGTCATGACGACCTTTTATGGATTAAATTTTCTATAGGTCATGTATTATCTATACACAATATAGCATTGTTCCTATTTTTTTTAAGACATTTTATTGTTTACATAATTATAATAGATTATATTTAATTTTATACTGCGCATTTTTTTATGTGATTATTTAATATTGTGGGGCTTCTTTGTTTCTATATAATGTATAATATATCTTATGGAATTTAATTAGTTAATATAATTTTATACCCTCATTGTCCGTTGACAATATTGACAAATTTTATAAATTGTGTCTGTCTATTTGTTTCGACTTGACACGAATACTATCGAACCGATTTTTATAGGATTTTGACAATTAGAAAGATTTGGAGACCAAAGTTTTGACATTTAAATTAGTTAAGTTTAATTTACTATTAGTATTTTCTAAAATAATTATATGTATAAAAAATAAAATAAAAACATTTATTAATCTACTAGTTGATTAATACAGTCGACTCTCGGTAATTTGAAACTCGAGGGACTAGAGAAAAAGTTCAAATTACCGATAGTTCAAAATAACTAAGAGGAAGTTAGGAAAAAATTCAAATAAACAAAGGTTTAATTAAAAGTACGTACATATGTACAACGTGGTTTTTATTTAAAAAATAATACATATACTATGTACATATAAGGTTCAATTGGTACATAGTACACTTATGAAAAATAAGAAAATGAAAATATTAAAGCTACATAAATGTTTATTTCGAAAAGAAGTCCGTATTTTTTTTTTTTTGTTAAAATCGTACATGATTAATCGAATTACAGAAATGATTCAAAAGACTTTATTAGAGTGTTGGCGATATATGTTTTTTTTCTTCAATTTATCGAGTGTTTTTCAAGGGGCCGGAAAAAAACTTCAAATTATCGAGATTCGACAGACTATATTTTAAGAAAAATTTTACAACATATTTTTTTAAAGCTAAATTTTAAGAGGGGGGTAAGGTTTTAAAGGCGAAAAAAAGGCATATTTTCATGATTTTTTTTTGAAGATATGAATAATGCTGGTTTATTTATTTCATATACACGTTATAGTATGACATCTAAAGTATCTTTGGAAAAATTTTCAATTAAAAATATCAAAAAATAAGTCCATGACAGCGAATTTCTGGAGGCGCCTCGAAAAAAAGTTGCTATGCGGTGAACACCATAACTCGTTACCGGATCATCTAAAACAAAAAAATCGAAATGTGCTTGAAAGGTGATTTGTTTCCCTAGGTAGTCAGAGAGAGTTTTTTTTTTTTTTCGATTTAATTATTTTTGGCAGCATTTAAAAGTGAAAAACGTGATTTTCGCTAAAAATTTCGGTGAATTTGTTATTATAAAATGAAAAAAAAATGGTAAAAAAAAAAACTCTCTCTGATTACCTGTTGATTTATGTGCAGAAATAGTGTTTAAAATTTCAAAAGGTTCGGTCAAGTAGATTTTGAGTTATAATGTTCACGAACTTCAAAAATGACATTTGCGAGAAAATCGATTTAAAGTTTATTATACTCGTGAACATCCAAAATTAAGCATCAATAAAAGGGTATAATTTTTTATACTTACACAGAATCATCAATGCCAGCTTCGTACAGTGAAACACTGTCATTCAATGCATCTTTTTGCTTTTGCCTAAGTTGGATTCTACCCTCTTTACTTGTACGTGCAGTTTGTCCGTATAAAAATCGAGCATGAGGGTCGGTCGCTTGAAACGCTGTATCTTCGTTAGTTTTATTCCGATTTACTTGAAATTTTGACACAATACTCTCGACATGTTGTACATTCAGAAAATGCATTTTAAAACCTTACCCCCCCCCCCCTTAATGTAGCTCAATTCTTAAGTTATTTAAACGCCGTAATTTTATTGTTACAGAAAACGGTCTCCTTAGCTACGAGAACCCTAACTATCACCTAGACCCAGCGCGTCTTGACGATGCGCTTAACTCAAACACTGACGAGGCGGACCTGTACGAGGAGCTGTATCACGACCTGGACGCCGTGTGCAAGGTGTCGTCCGGCGGAACCGGCGGCCCGGGCCGTAGGGCGTACGCGACCCTCGACATCGGCTCCATGGGCGTTGACGTCACCACTGGGCCGGTCGTGTGCGCGAACGACGCTGCTAATGAAGATGATGTAGGGTTCACAGATAACCGCAGGTAAATTCAGATTTTATATTAATGGGCTTGGGTCGTTCCGAAGTCAAAACGATTAAGTAAAAGTAAGTCAATGTATTGGCAAACATTAAATATCAAAATGATTAAATTGATAAAAAAGTAAACTTAATCGCTTTGGCAACTGAGCCTCTCATTTATAAATATGCAATGTATATTTATTCTAGTACACTTTTGATTACCGTGAAATTTTAAAACTGGCGATTTTTATTCAAAATAAAAAATAACGCAATTTTTAAACTTTAGGTTGGTCTAATTTATAAAATTTAATAAATACTCGCTAAAGTGCTAGTATATCTATTGTTTTCAATGACTGAGGCTTCTGGGTATAAGCCGTGTCGTTTTTGTCGTTATCTCGGCGTTTCGTTACCCGTTGCAGAAGACGTCTTTAGAACTAGAAATAGGAAAACTATCAAATCGACGCAAGTTATAAAAATCGATTTCAATGAACACAGTAGGGGTTATTTTGAGAGAATTTTTCAACTGCAAATACCTTTTTCTTTTCTTTTTTGCTTGTTTGTGTATTTTCTATATTTTTTTGCAACTACACTTACAATTTTTTATATTTTTTTTCTACTTGTAATTTTTCAACTACACAAATTAGCTTTTACAACTGCATTTTTCATTTTTGGAACTGCAGAAACAAGCTACAACTACACACTTAAATAACCCCTGGATTACAGTTCACAAAATGTAAACAAGAAATAAATTAAAACGAAATTACAAAAAACTCGATAAAAAAATAAACATAATTTGTTTGTTCATGTCTTTTATAATGTTTTGTATCAATCGTTCCTAGTACATTTTTCAAGAGCTTTTATAAAATAGTTAGATTTCTTGTAATAAGTATAAATCCATATAAGGTACTGGCACCAGTTATGGCCGCTATAAGAGCAAGGTTTACTGTTTTTATGATTGACGGGCTTCTTTTTTGTTATTCTCATGAACTCATGTTACTAATAAAACAAGTAACTCTTCATTTAATTACCAAAGTCCGCAAATATAGTTTGTATGTAACCAGTAATGAGCACGCAGTAATAGACACTTGCTAATGATTACAAAATGATAAGTACTACGACACAAAAGATATAAAAGAAATATAGTCAAACTTGAAACAATGTAAAGCAGTTGCTATGATAATATAATAATTAATTAATTAATTATACTAATAATTAGTTTAAATGTCCACCATTTTGACACCTATTGGCCAATTGTCATCAAATTACGCTGTAAGACTGTTAAATGTATCAAATATCAACAAATATTTCTAATTCAGTACATTTAATTAAATAATAGCCATTACTGGGATCATATCCAAGACTAGTGACAGTACCTTATATATTTAACATAAAACTTAAACAGAGAAGGTGTTGACACCCGCCAGTCGGCGATATACATAATAATATCGTTAGTGTAGATAAGGCATTCAAACCAGTGTTGACTAACATGTTACGGACATGCTCTCATTACTGTAGCGTCAAACCATTCACTACGAGAGAGATGAATGATGTAACAACGTCATTCGCTGTTCCTCTGCCAATCTCTTGTGTAATCATAGCTTCAATACATACCGAAAATTGTTCCGGACATTGTTTGTGTATTAAACCAAAATTATAAATATGGAAATTAAAGAAAATATTAATTGCTTTAATTCTTACGTAATAACACACGTTTTTTCTTCTCTTTCGTTAAAGACCCATATATGGGTCATTTCAAAATTCGTTGCAGATAAACTTGTCCCAGAAGAAAAAACATTGAGTATTGTTAGTTACATTCAAACTTAGATAATATTTTGGAATCAATTAACAAAACACCGTATTATTAAACATCTTTTATAAAAAGAAATTAAAATTTTCCATTTTTCTTTATATAGAAGACAACTTTGTTACCTTTATTGATCACTATGTTACTTTAAAAAAGTTATTTTAAGTCGGATTTATTTCTTTTTATAAAAGATGTTTAATAATACGGTGCTTTGTTTTTTGATTCCAAAATATTATCTAAGTTTGAATGTAACTAACAAAAATCTTCTGAGATAAGTTAGGTTAGGTTTATCTGTAACAAATTTTGAAACGACCCATATACCAATGTGGATGATATTTTTTTATCTTGTGATACCCTAAAATTATATCAGCTTCTGTTAAAATTCGAAAATGACCACAAGTAACCCCGAAATAAACGTCGTATTTTTGGAGACTGGTGGTAATTAAATACTTTACTCATATACCAAGATAATTTTTTTAAATATTTCATATATCAATTTTTTATTGTAAAGTAGTTATGTATTTTCTTAATTATAATTCTCATTTTAAATAGTCGGTACTGTTTCTATTTTCTACGAATAATTCTATGTTATTGTGCTAATTAATAATGTAAAATCATATACTTGTATATTTTTTACAATATTTTTGGTACATTTCATTTCAATAATAATATGAACCAGTATATCATATTGTTTTCTTAAAATGAGTTAGTACCTGCATGTTTCATATAAGAAATAAAAACCATTATTATGTAAATATACGTATTTAATCGCTTAATAACCGTATCCTATTACATGTTGAACATGATAATCATATTCACAAAAAGTGCATATCATTTTTTTTTTCATATTTGAGCATATATTTTTATTAATCATTGAAAAATAAATAAATATTATAGTTTTAAGTATGGAGATATGAATCTTAAGTTACTTTATATATGGTGTTTTTAAAATTACTTATTGTTAGACCATAAATTTTTTATTTTAAATAATAATATGCTCATATTTTTTCTAAAAAAAAATCATTGTGGTGTCAGCTGATAAAGAATTTCTTAGAAGTTATCGTAAAAAAATGTTATTATTGATATGAAAATAAACGATGATTACATTTGAAAAGTTTGTTAATTTACTTCTATATTATCTCGATAACAGTGATTCCCAACCTACGGTCCGTGGTTCACGATAACAACTCAAGAATGACACTTGAGATATTATCGCGAACCACGGTTTCCATATTTTTATAAACCACAAATATAAAGCTAAATTTTCTCAACTTATTTAGCCAAATATCGTCTTTTACACTGACTAGCTTGAAAACAAAAACAAAACGAAATGTTAAAAAAATTCTAGAATAATTCTCCAAGTTTTATTAAACCAAAATAAACAGTTTTTGTATCTTGTACTTTTTCTCTAAAGTTGATGATTTCTGAGTAAAAAAATCTTGAATGTTCAAAATCTCGAAATTATTTTGTTAGATATTTTGGAAAACTTAGATTGTTTAAAAAAAAGTTTTCAATGAAAAATTCGTGTTTTTTCACGTAGAATAAGATTACTTAATAAAAACTATAGGTTCCTATTTAAAAAAAAGATGTTGACACTTCTGACACCTAGCAGATAGCGTTAGCTGGAAGTTAATTTCTTTTGCACTCAAGCAAATTCATTATATATTATTGAATGCTTATATGTGACCTAAGAAACTATTACTTAACTTTAAATCATCATCGCTATGCTATTTTTACACATGCACACTGTTTGTATAACTAATTACATTTTATAATGTGCATAATAAATAAACATTTACATATACGCGTAGACACACACACACACAGACATAAATGACACGGATGAGGTCATCGGAGAGCGATCTTCCTGTGACGTCACCGGTGTGATTCATTGACATTTCACGCATGACGGGATGCGAACCGCGGCCACCAGAGCGACGCGCACCTTTCCAATGACTGCCTAAAATCTCACCGTCCGCCGATAGTACCTACAGTAGTAACATCAATACAATTGATTATCGACAGATCGATGTGTGCTGTTATATTGATTTGTGATTCCCATGTCAAGATGTTTATTTGTTAATCGAATAGATGTGTGTTTTAGATAATTATTAAATAAGGTACTGGCACCAATTATGGCCGCTATAAGAGCAAGGTTTACTGTTTTTGTGATTGACGGGCTTCTTTTTTGTAATTCTCATGAACACATGTTACTAATAAAACAAGTAATTCTTTATTTAAACAATTTATTACCAAAGTTCGTAAATATAGTTTGTTTTTTAAATTATAGCCTTTTATTTTATTTATGTTTTTTCTCCAGTAATGGATAAAGTAAAACTAATAATGGACACCCAGTGTTAGTTTAAATCTCATCAAATCACGCTGTAAGACAGTTAAATGTATATAGATTAATATTCAGAAATGGTAGTAATCAAATATCAACAAATATTTCTAATTCAATACATTTAATTAAAAAATTGCTATTACTGGGGTCATATTCAATACTGGTGCCAGTACCTTATTTGCAGTCTTAAAAAAATTATTATGTCATATACAGTCACACCTTAAAGTAACCTTTGGTTCCAGACGCATGACGTAAGTCGAAACACTGTAACGAATTTAAAAATACATTCTAGTTTACCCAAGGACTTCGTCCGCGTAGAATTTGTATTTTTTTTTATCTAATACAAAGTAGCCTATGTCCTTCTTCAGAATGCAAGCTATCTCCCTGCCAAATTTCATCAAAATCAGTTCAGCGGTTTAGATGTGAAAAGGTAACAAACAGACAGAGTTACCTACTTTTGCATTTATAATATTAATATGGGTTTTTATAAATTGAATATTTCACAGTTAATTTAAAAAATATATTAACATTTATGTATGACCCACATACAATATCTTATATACCATATATATACCATACATGCTTTTTCATCTCTACAATACACAGCGAACAACAATTTAAAATTAATGTAAAACGCGCGACACAAATTCATGCACAGACATATTTCACCGTCGTCCTGCTGTTGCATATAACTTCAACAGAAGTGGCAGCGGAGTTATTCCTTCCGGGTAATATGGCACAAGATCTCACGCTAGTCTGTATGTGATGTGTGTTTGTCTGTGTGTGTTTTGGGGTGAGTGCAGACAACAGATTAGTCAAGACAAGACACGTTCAGTCAAAATTATTTACACAGACGTGGTTTCAATAATAAAACGTAGAGCTAGTGTCCAGTGGCGTATTTGTGTTAAGTGCCGCCCTGGGCAAAAAAAAATTGCCGCCCCTCTACCAAGGGAAATTATAATTTATTTTTGATAGATGTCAGAATTACTATATGAACTGAAAAGTGATAACTGTTTTTACAAGTGATGTAGAACAAAATATAATATACCTAAATTAAAAACTGGAGACCTTTTTTTGTAGTCGCACTATTAATTTTTTGTCTTCCTATTTTTTTAAATATTCTGTATTAAACTAAAAGAAACTAAAGAATCTGCCGTCCCTCTCAGCCTTCCGCTCTAGGCCATGGCCCCCATGGCCCAATGGTAAATACGCCATTGCTAGTGTCCATACTTTTAATTGCAATTAAAATGCCTTCTAAGGGGGTAATAGATTTTTTTTTAATTAAAATTAAATTGGAACATATGTATTTGTTTGCCATATGAGTAAAAAAAATTCACCGAAAGAGTAAGGGTTCCGTAGAAACGCAATGGATTTTTACTTCTGTTTGGTTTTTTGGAAATTTGGGGAAATGATAGTTCAAAATTTATAACAAATCTTTCATTTCCGCTTCGGGGAACACTGAAACATTTATTTTTATTTTTATTTTTTATCTCCTAAACCAGCGGTTCTTAAACTTATATGGTCTAAGAACCTCGTTTTGAACAATTATTTTTCAATAGTAATATAAAAGTACTTTAATTTATGCCAAATATGTTTCACGGACCCCTGGCAAAAGTTCATTTGGCAGTTTTTATAAAATTAGAAAATGTTATGCAAAATTCTTATAATAATTTCTTTGTATTATTTGGCTAATTCCAATCATTTTTTATTAATTACAACTCTTTCTAAAAGTTGATCTTAAAAAAATAAAAATAAACATAAAATGTAAAAATACGATACATATTTTTTATTTCCTATTAGATTTTGAATAGTGAAGCATTTCGCCCCCAATCGAAAAATTCTCGTTTATTGACTATTTCAATTTAATCATGAAATGACTTGTATGAAACCTTAGCCAAAGATGTATAGAAATTAAAAATGTATAATACAATTTTTCTTTGATTACTTTTTGGCATTAAGTCTACCCTTAAATTCAATCCTCCCTGATTATATTTTTGTCATTCAATAATTATAATCTAAACTATTAGAATGAAGTAGGGTAATTACCCTATTCTCTCCCTCCTACCCTTGTATTGATTATGATATTATTGGTTAGTACATTACAATAATCATCATTATTTTAACTTTCCGTTCATAGAGAAAGGAAGTCATTATGATTACTCAGTAAAATTTGTTTTTATTTTTTACCTGATCCATTAAAAAATGATTGACGTTTATTGATAATTCAGGAAATTCTAAGGCTAGGCTTATACCAATTTATCAAAAAGATAGCTTCATGTCTAACTGAATAAATAAAAAACATTGAAGCGAATAAATGTTTCGGTTAAATTAAGAAACTTTTTTTTATTCGAAAATAACGGAAATAATAAAATATTTTTTGTTCTAATCAAGTATTTTTAAATTCCCAATTCAACATATTTTTATGTTTCAAGTATATTTACACTATTTTCAAAAAGATGTATGTGTATGTCATTTTTTTCCTGCACGAAATCTCGCAAATAAAAAATGCTATGGCTACTGACTTCGTAAGAATTCGGTTCAACCGTTTTTTTATTAGAACAAAAAAAAATCGTTTACATCTGTAGAAAGATAAAAAAAGATATTAGTCTTGTTTCTTACGATTTTTTCTACAAATAAAAATGCAAACCCAACCTAACGTTGCATAGTATATATTATGTAACACACCCCCTAACATGCATGTGTGTGTGTGGGGGGATGTTTGTTAGAACGCGTCGGCAAGAATGTTCAAGTAAAAATATACGTATGTGGAAAAAAAGGCGGCCCTCCTTTCGCGTCATTTGGTTCGGAATGCGGTACCGCCGAACGCGAAACCCTTGATCGAATCATGCGCCTCATTGTCTGCCGTTATTAATCTTGCCTGTCGTCGCAATACCCAACCCGATTTTCACCGGGATAAGTTAACTGATTACAACACCAGAAAAAAAAACTACAATAGCATTATTAGATTTACCTACAAGTAAAACATTTTTTTATGATTTTGTATTTAAAGGTGGTAGTTTTTAACCCTTTGAACGCAACCATATAGAGGAACAATTATTCGTTATTCCTAAAAATGTATAAGTAATGTCCTAGAAAATTTGAAGTGGTCTAAATTTTTTTTACATTTTCTTTTTATGATGTCAATTTTGCATGAATTTGCATATACATATATTTTAGGAGCTGATTTCTTGGCTCATTGTGAGTAGAAAATTGTACAAAAAAGGGGGGTCTACAGGATGTCTAAAAAAGTCCTTCAGAGTAGTATTTACAAACAAAGATAGTAACGTAACTGGAACATCCACAATGTGTCAGTTTCATTGATAATTAACTAACATAATTTTCAGTATTAGCGTTACTGCTAGCCGTGTTCTAGTTCAGAGTTATTGCCCATCAAAGTCAAAAAATATATTTATTTTTTTGAAAATTTTTATGAAAATTAGATTTTCTTCAAAAGTATGTGGTATTTTTTATCATTATTTTGGTATGTCATAATATTACCTACAAATTCATCATACAAAGTTTGATCCTGGATCTTACAGTTAATAAATCCAGTTATAAATTTATCTAAATTAATCCCCAAAGTAACTATTTTATACAATTTTTTTGTTTATTACATAATTTTATTATAATTATAAGTATTATATTTATAAAAACATTTTCTAGTTGTTTTATATTGTTACATTATGCAACAAAATTTTAGATCTCAGCTAAAAAATTAAAAACTATCTCATAAAAATATGTAGGTACAAAAAACATATTTTACATTTAAAAAAAAAATGTCTTAAACATTATTATTAAGTATGGATATGTGTATACTTAATTTGCAATTATTTTCCTATACATTAAAGAAGAAATAACAATTTTATTACAAGCACTAATAACTAAAACTAATAACCAATAATATAAGAAAAAAACCATCAAAAATTTACTACTGTACAAAAAGACAAATTAAATTTATAGACCATAGAGATCCACTATTTCTTACTTTATATATAACATAAAATCAAGCCCGATCATTATTTTATTGGTAGACCTGCGGACATTTATAGATGTATTCCAAACGATACTGCTACTATATATCGTAACGTTCAACAGCATGCCTGTAAAAACAGTACTACAGAAACATTAACAGAACCATTAATAACTTGCACATCCCCTACCAGTAGCCGATCAATGTTTTACTATCGATTACAATATATCTTCGTCCTTCTCTTATTGTTGTAGTTACAGTATAATAACATATCAACGTAACCAGTGGCGGGTAACCAAATTTTAATTAAATTATGAGACACATTAAAAATTAATTAGGTCTTAGATTTAAAATAATATCGATATACTAGATACAATATTTGAATAAATGAATCTAAAAATGCAATTGTCAAGTGCGAGTCAACCTCGCGTACTAGTGTCCCGTACCGTATAGTTTTTCAATTTATTCGATTATTATCCTGTGTCCAACCTTTTGAACCTCCTGGGCCGCATAGTATAAATCCAATTTACTATGGGCTGCAGGTCAGAATATGCAAAAATAAAAATCGTAAAAAATTGTATTTCATTTTATTTTAAAAATGGAGCTAACAAATTTGCAAGCTTGCTAGCACTTTCAAATAGGGTATTTATTCTGTGATAATATCTATGTATTAGTTATGGAATTAAAAGCAGTGATATTTCAACTTATTAGTACACAGTTGGCGATTCTGACCGTACAAAATAATTTTCATAATATGTTTTAATACCGTTGATGTTTAATTACCATACGTGCGCAAAACTTGTCAAACACTTCATGAAACTTCAGGGGAACTGTCAGATAGGTCTAATACTCCATTTGAAAGTGCTTGCAAACTAGCAAATTTTGTTAGCTCGTTTATAATACCGGATATATATATGTTAATTTAGTTAATTTTAGCAAAGTTAATAACCGCTCTAATACTTTAGTTTAAAAAGTTTAAAATCATATTATTACAGTTTCAGACAGTAAAAACTAGTAACTCTTACAGTATATTTTTTACCGTGTAGATACCTATTAGGTTTTATAAATAAATACATTATAACAATTAAATCAAAGGTTTTTTATCATTATAAAGTTTGTAATTAAAAATTATATAATATATTAAATATTAAATTAATTTTAAACCTGGTCACTTTGTACATTAACGCACGCTACGATCGGCTCATATAAGCAACAACCCCCTCGTTATTGTATCCCTGTTTTTTTTTTAACGAAAAACAATACCTAACATTCCTGAAAAGGAAAATTACCCAACAGAGAAAAAAATTATGAAGATGAAAAAGAAAATTCATTACATGTATAATTATAATTTTTTTTAATTGTCTCATTCTTCCACGGTCTCTCTCACTCATTACTTTGAAAGATTCGATCGATGTGTCGGTTATATAGATTCCGATACATCTCCGTCCCTTCTTCCGGTTCTGTTGCATCTAGTTGCAGCGACGCCGACAACGCAGCTGAGGTATTGATTTTCACAAACTGCCAAACTGCACTTTTTGTGCACCTAGCGCATACTAGAGATGCTGGTTTGCACTACGCCACTCCCCCACACAAGTATGTACTATAGATGAGGTAAACGTTTATGGAAGTTTGAACAGGTTATTTAGATCCATCATTAATGTAAAGGAATTTTCTATAAAATCATTTTTTTACCATATTATAAATTCAAATGTGTCTGTTTGTTACCTTTTCACGGCTAAACCGCTGAACCGATCTTGATGAAATTTGGCAGGGAGATAGCTTGCATCCTGAGGAAGGACATAGGCTACTTTGTATCCCGATAAATTTATTAGATAAATAATGGGTGTGTGACATTTATATGCGCGATATGTTATACCTTTTGGCGTAGACATCTAGCGTGTAAATGCGAAACTAAACAGAAATCTGTATATGCTATTTTCAATTAGCATCATTCCTCGAAGTTACGTCTGTTTAGCGTTTTTGACTAACGTACAATTTTGAGTTAGTAAACGTTACTTTATAATATAAACCGTATAGTAAAATATGTCAAGTGTTATTTTTAGTAAACAAATATGATTTGATCGCATTAAAACTAGTATGAAAAAATAACATTAAAATTAAAAAAAAAAACTGTCAAATAATGGGAAACATGTTTTCATATATTTTCGAATTGATGAGTTCGACAAAATACTAAATATATATACACAAAAAAAAAATTGTCTTGGGTCAAAATAATCCTTGTTTTTTTTTTTTACTTGAAAAACGGAGAAACTGTGGTTCCTTAGTCACTAAACTAAAAATACACCTTAACCACAAAATTTATGTCACTCGACACGTGTTTCGACTTCACAAGAAGTCCTCATCAGGAGCCTAACGATTCCAGACTGTCTGGAATCGTTAGGCTCCTGATGAGGACTTCTTGTGAAGTCGAAACACGTGTCGAGTGACATAAATTTTGTGGTTAAGGTGTATTTTTAGTTTAGTGAATCCTTGTTTTATATATTTCGAAAACACTTTTTTCTTTTCTTAACCCATTACTTCCCAGTGTCATATTTATAGGTCATCATATTTTCAATTTTTTTCCTCTGACACAATAACGTTGTTCATTTTATTTACATTACTAATATGTTATTTAACTCTCACTGACAAATTACAACCCTTTTAGAGTAATCGTGTTCTATGCCAGCTAGCCGACTTTTATTTTTTTCACTTAGTAAAGTGTTTTTAAATTGACGAAACTATATATAATATTACTTACGAGAGTGTAAATAAAGCAAAATAATATCAATAAATTTCAAAAATAAATCCAGCTACAGACTGTCGTCGTTAAAATATGCTACTGGAAACTCGTGGCAATAATCTAGTACTGTGACTGATTATTATTATATCTTGTATTGAATTTATCTTTTTGGGCATATTTTCAACAAGAATTGAGAACATGACCAAAAAATTCGAAGAAATAAAAAGTCGGGAAATTATGGGTTAATATGTATATGAATATATTCTCTATGTTACGCTATTATATTATTGTTTCTCTTTAAAGCAATATTTTGTCGGACGAAAACAATAAATTATATGTTTAAAAATAGTTCTAAATCAAGATAGTGAATTAGAATGATCTCGACACGAGATAAAATACGACAGGTTTTCAAGATGAAACACTAAAGAGAGTGTGCTAGAGAGCGATGAGTGCATGTATAAGAGAAAGATGCTTACAAGTCAAATGTATGCGTCAAAATAATTATTTATTTATAATACATTTAACTTAATTTATTTAATTCGTAAGGTTAAAGAAAACAAAAGAAGTTATGTGGGTGAGACACACAGCACTTTTTTTTAAATACGGTCCTGTATATAGCAACGACATCTTCAGAGGCACTTCGAACATGCATTATTTATTTTATTACTTCAATTTATGTACATGTGCATACGAAATGAAAAAAAATGTGTTACTAAGGGCATATTATTTTATATAAACATACGGTATAATAACAGTATCAAAATTTACTCTACATCTCGACAATATAAAAAAGTAAACGCTCACTTACATTCACATAAACAGAAAGAGACGCGTTCTATTTTACGTATAAATAAATAAATAAATACGCACGCAAACATCACATGAAATATCCGGGCGGAACAGAAACAGCGTATACGTGAGGTTGTCTAGCTCAGAACACTCGCTCATATTTTTCGTAAGCGCTGCCGGAGGCTCCGGGCGGACGCGTGACGGTTTCCCGAGAGGGGAAGACGATGTTTTGGGTACGATTCCTTCAGTTCTGGTTTCTGTATTCACTATGCCGGCTGTTGTAATAATATCAAACTATTACCAAATACTCTTTGTAATATGTATGTGATATTCTAAACTTGTTTTTCATCTATGGCCCGGAAAATTTATGTGAAATAGTGGGTGTATGTGGTATTTAAGATCTGGAATTATATGTAAGTACCTATAGGTATATGTTTCTAAAATAAAATTGCACTAGTCTTGAATATGACCCCAGTAATGGTTATTTTTTAATCAAATGTATACTGAATTAGAAATTGATATTTGATTACTACCATTTCTGAATATTAATCTATATACATTTAACTGTCTTGCAGCGTAATTTGATGACAATCGGCCAATAGGTGTCAAAATGGTGGACATTTAAACTAATTATTGGTATAATTTATTTATTAATTATTATATTATCATAGCAACTGCATTACATTGTTTCAAGTTTTTATATCTTTTGTGTCGTAGTACTTATCATTGTGTAATCATTAGCAAGTGTCCATCACTGCGTGCTCATTACTGGTTTTACTTTATCCATTACTGGAGAAAAGCATAAACAAAATAAAAGGCTATAATTAAAAAAAACTATATTTGTGGACTTTGGTAATTAAATTGATTAAATAAAGAGTTACTTGTTTTATTAGTAACATGCGTTCATGAGAATTACAAAAACAATAAACCTTGCTCTTATAGCGGCCATAACTGGTGCCAGGACCTTATATATTTATTATATACAATGCAGTTATATTATGTAAATATATAGATATATAAGATATATTTATAAATGAAATAGGTAATGACAAAAATAAAATAGACAAAAAATGCCGGTTGGGTAAGAGATGAAAATGTCAGGAATGCGTTTATGTGTGAGTGAAAAGTGTACGTTTTTTATGCTTGGAATTACATATATGTAAATGTAAATACATGCAATGCAGAGTGTAATTGTCTTGTTTTATGGGTAGAAATAAACTGAATGGAAATGCCGGTTGTGAACAACACATTGTCGAATATTGATTTTCTAACACGACTTGTGTATATAGTATTAGTAAGGATAATAAAATTCCTATAAATATTCTTTTATTATTGATAAAAAAAAGTTTAGATAAAATTTTGATTTCTATGAAATTTTTAGTTGCTCGTTTAAAATATATACTAAGAAGTTTTATCTCGTTGGACTGAACAGAGGAAAGCATAAGACACATTTTTAACTTTTATATGTTTTTGGTAAATTATATTATTAATGTTTATTTCTGATTCTTAACCTTTTAACTACAGGTGTCGTCAATAGTCGACGAAACATAAATTTTATTAATCACGAGGATTGCTTATTGATAAATTCATAGGCTATGTTTACCTATCTACAGTTATTTTATTTTGACTTATCTACAGTTATTTATTTGGAGGTGAATTTTTCATATTAAACTTCAAAATTTATTTGTTTATTTTAAGACGAGACTTCCTTACTCATATCTCGTTACGTGTGCAGCTCTAAGCCTCTAATCGTCTTACATTTTGAAGAGAAATAAAATTCGCTTCACAAATTTATTTGGTCACTCCTGAAATAGAGTAAACAATAATACTATAATAAATAATAAATAACACACGCGAGATGCAAATTTCCAAGAGAAATGCTTGTATGCAATTTTCCCATCCATATAGATTTACATTATTTATTTTGTTAATAATTTATACGTTACACCAACAAAATACCACATTAAATTAATTTATGTTAATTTCTGCATTGAATGTGCAACGTTTGAACATTTTGAGTCGTGTGTTATTAATTAATAAAAAGTTTCATTATAACCTTAATACGAAACCACCGAGTGTGACTTTATAAATAAATCATATAAAATGTTAAGTAAAAATTACTTGTCAGTGAATTTTGCAAACTTGATAAAAACATCTTGTTTGAAATTATTATTTAATATTAATTTATCTTTTCCGCATATTCGTATTTTTTGTTTTTATTTGTTACCGAATAGTTAGGAAGCGTTATTAAATTACGTAATGGGTGGGGGGGGGGCAGTAAACTTTACGAGGGGAAGTAAAGTTGTATTTTTATTTAAATTTATTTTTATGTAAATTTTTAATCAATGTGCTTGCTATTACTTTAACATATAATATACAGTGGAACTTAGTTAGTATGTTTTTCAAAGGCCTGGGGGGGAAAACACGTTCTTACTTGCATTTCTAGAATATTTTCATATATGTACATATTATGTACTGGTTAAATCTCGAAAGAATAATTAGAGGGAGTCTGGAGGAGTATTTATCTCCGCCGCCTAAAAAAGTTTTCACTAAAGAATATTTTACATATTTGAACGGACATTTCCGCTTTACCCCCATAAAAAGTTACTAATATTCGGTATTTTAAAGATATTAAATAGAATTTAATATAGCATCTAACCTAATTCTTACAAAACATATCCAAAAGCACTAGATGCACTACTGAATTCAATAAAATTCCCCCCCCCCAACAAAAAATAAATAAATAAAAAACGATACATGTAAAATGTAAACCATACACATTGACGAATCAATCTGATACACTAATGCCCGGTATTATAAAGAATTTACTTGGCTACAAATGCAAATTAGCTCCCAGCTAATGCTATCTACTAGGTATTAAATATAAATGACAACCACTCACAGATGTAGTGAATAAAATCAAACATATATGAATTTGACGCATGCGTACTAACAAGGGAACCTTTTCAAGTGGCATATTCAGATCGAGTTTAAATTTTGTATATAGTTAGAGGGGGTCATGGCTAGTAAGAAAAACATTATCTTTTTTCTTACTTACCCTGACCCCCTCTAACTATATACAAAATTTAAACTTGATCCGAATATGCCACTTGAAAAGGTTCCCTTGTAAGTAGAAATCAACGACTTAAAATAAGTGCTGCCAAGTGTACCTTATAAAATACATTTATTACCACTTTTTTAAAATATCGAGCAATTTCATAACAGTTTGACACCTAGCAGATAGCGTTAACTGGAAGTTAAATTGCATTTGCAGCAAATTTTTTATAATACCGGGCATAGAGGGTACATCCGCTGTAATGCTTGTGACGCCCATGCCGCCCCCGTGTGTTTCTCTAACTGACGCTGTGTTACAGGACACTGAATGGCAACGAGGGGGACGGCATGGGCGCGAGCCCGGACGTAACCGCCGCTCCCGCGGACCTCCGTCCGCAGCCCGACCTCCTCGCGTTCCAACAGCCGCACCTCCATCGGCACCAGACCGCCACGGACGCAAAGTATGTACACGATTGGTTTTTATAATTTTTAGTGTATTTTTCTATGAGGGTAGTATTGCCAGTTTGGGCAGTGCCTTATATTTAAGCCAAGGCGAAACCGGCTTAACGATTAAAATTCGATTTTAATTATAGACAAACACACAGACAGACAGACACAGAACGAAAAGTGTTTGTTTTAACCTAAATGGAAATATCAAGTGAAAATTTTAAAATCGGAGAACAAAACTTTGAAAAACGATCACGTCTTTCCCTATTCGAGGAAGCAAAATATCCACTTTTACATAAAACAGCATAAACTAATTTTTTAAGCTACTTAAGGGGTTACATCTAATGTACTAATTAATTTTTTACATTTTTTTAATGATATTCAAATAGAATTATAAGCAAAAAAAATTATTTTTATTTTTAGAACTCATTTTCCAAAGTATCTCTGAACGAACGAAAAAACCTAGATGGTGAAAAATTAGTGATAATGAATATATAATAATGTAAAGGGACACCGTAATTCGGTCTCTAGCTAAAACAGAAGCAAAATAAACAACCGAAGACCGCCAAACCGATATATATAAAATATTTGGGGTTTGTTTACGTAGACTTATGACCTGCAAAACATTCATCCTTATCGAAATAAATGATTTCATTGTCATAAGTACTTAATGTAGATATAATTAGCCCATTACAGAATCCAATACAAATAACATATTATTCGCGCGAACTATGATGAAGTGTCGCGGGGAGAGGGAAGATTCTTCGCTCGGCCGGCAGTTGTTTATTTTGTTTTCAATTATTAACTTTTAAATTTAAATTACAAGTAATTTTTGTTTTGATTTGGTTTTTTTTTAGGTACGTTAAGTTTTGATTAGTTATTATTACGATAATAATTAATCGTGTTTGTACTATATTTTTCAAAAATCCTAAACAATAATTCCGTTGTCCAAGCGGGCGAAGCCGCGCGGGCCCAGCTAGCGTTATTATAAAATCAATAAAGTTGATATTTTACAACTTGGCCCGTACATTCACCCGTCTAGATTTGAACGGAAAATATATAAAATATACAAACTTAAGTTGCAGCCACGGTCATAAAACCATGTCTGTGTCAAACAAAAGCAGTGTTAAGCTTGTGTTATATGGTCGTGATCACGGACAAGCTTTTTTCCCGGCTATGCTTTAAAGCTGTTCCAGACAATCGATATAAGCCGGCGCCAAAAGATCGCGGGGTGGGAAGACGTTAATAAGCCTTAATACTCTGGTTAACGCATGTTTACGGTTTTCACGATCAAAGTTGCACGTTGGGAAAACCGAAATCGATTTTAATTTTCACTAAAGGGGGGTTGTAAAAACCGGTTTGTTTATGCCAGGGCCGACTTTGAAAATTTTATCATTGTTTAAATTCGTATGTGTTTTATACAATTTTTTTTTTAATTATAAAAATCCAAAGAATCGATGTTACTTGGCCTCTAGGTATAATCGCGTCTTATACGGTACATAAGGTCATTTTTCCACACACTGGCAGTTGAGTTCTAGCTGTGGTGATAGAAAAGAAACATGTCTTCAGTGTTCAATAAGCGTTACCTTCTTGGGTTATTATACCTCAGAAAAAAGTATATAAATCACAAATATAAAAAAGGCAGTATTGGGTACATCCTCTGTTGATTATATGGTACTTATCCGAATGCCGGTATGTGGAAAAACGCCCTAAGGATTTCAGTGTTTTTTAGACAAAAAATTTAAAGCGAAATTTAAATGTAATAATCAGTTTTTTTTTAGTTTGTCGTAATATTAACTTTAGAGTAAATATTTTCATATGTCTGAAATAATATTGAATTTCCTATGCACCGAAGTAAATTCTACACCTCAATTATCCTGTTTTATGTATCATTAAACTATAATAAATTAATTCCAAATTTTATAATTTTTAATACTTATAGAAATTTTCATGCATAAAAAATGAAAAAAAACTTTTTAAGTTTTCTACAATTTTGATCAAAATATAACTATCTATAGTCTGTTTCATTTAAGATTGCAGCGGTAGCTAACATAGAAAGCATAATACTGATTGGGCAAAAAGCCAGGCAGATTCACAATAACACAATTTTCATTGACGCAATGCATCATATTGCCTTGAAAACAAATGCAATTAAATTCAAATTGTCAGATTAGTTATTCTAAAAATGTGTATTATATTATTGACATTATTAGGATATATTAGAAAACTAATATTCATAACACGAAGGTGAGTTTTATTTCTTACAAATTTCATTAAAATCATACATATTAAAAAAAATATCGTAGAATAGTGCCTGTGTGAATCGAACCGTCTAATCCCCGCCCACCACTGCAATCTTAAATGAAACAGACTATACATACACATAGTATAAAACAAAGTCCTCCGTCGCGTATGTCTCTCTGTCTGTGGACGATTTTCTCAGTAACTACTGAACGGATTTTATTCCGGTTTTCACTAATAGATAGAGTGTTTCACTAGGAAGATTTAGGTGAATAATTTGTGTAAATTTCAAGTCAGAAAAAACAATCGTCGGAGAGGTAATTTCGCATTTAAAATAAGTGAAAATAATATTGAATAGGTTTATTACAGATTAAATTTATATCCTCGGGTAAGGCGGGGCTAATGTTACATGAATTCCAAATTTTATAAATTTTAATATAGAAGTGTTCATGCATTAAAAATGAAAAAAAAATTTTTTCTCCAACTTTGGGTATTCCGAATGAGTCAGTTGATCGCAAAATTTATTGCAAATCCGGCCCTGGTGGTGGTATTTTTTTATACTGGATTTGATTTTTATGATCGGACTATTTCTGTATTACATCCGCCAGTGGCGGAGTGTAGATGTTTTATTGCGATCGCGTCAAGGTGGCGCTGACGGTGGTTAATGTGTTTCTATTGGTGCTTGTTTTCACTTTGATTTATTGTTCGTTGTTTGTTTTAATGTTTATACGTGATTGGTGCGATTATCTGGAATGTCAGAAGATAAATATGAAAGATATAAGGTCGGTTATTATATGTATGTCTATAATTTTATATGAAAAGCACGTGGTTTTCCCTCTTATTCATGATAATTAAAACTCGTGGAAAATATTCGTAGGTATATTACATTATCAAAGAAAAATAATCAAAGAAATATTACAGTGTAATTGGTCATTTTTATAATATTTTTCTTTGTAATGTTTCTTTTAATATAGATAATGACACACTCATATATTTAAGCATAGTTTTTAAAATCTTTGTCAAAGATCTTTGATATATTTCTTTGGTAATGTAATAGCGTCCTGATAAGTTATTTTTAAAAATTTATTTTTATATTGATATTCAAAATCAAAAAGTTTTTAGTAGAAATTTAATATTATGGTTTATATCAGTGAATTTTTAAAAAATTCAAATTTTTTTAACTTTTTTTTTGAAAGGCTATTTAAGATTCCTCGTGTACGTTGTATTTAATATTTCTGGTTCTATTTATCGGATTGCAAAAACAAAAAACAAAAATTTTCTTCGTTACAAATTTCCCTACATAACTAAATAGTTAAAAATCCTGTTTGTTACATAACCTAAAAAATAGTTTTTTTTTTATTACTTGACCATTTGTTAATGGACTTTAATAAAATTTTGGAAAATTATATGATCCTATTTTTTTTTTATTGTAAATTTGTTTATGTTCTTTAGAATAGGACTAAAGAAACTTCTATAAATGTTTTTTCAAACCTCATTTTTTGCGTTTTTGTTTTTGAATTTTTTTCCAAATTTGTAAATTTCTTATTTTTGCTCAATATTATTGATTTTAGAATTCAAATTTTTTTTTTTTTAAGTAGATATATTTTATATTATCTCGTTATTTATTTACAATTTTCCGAAAATAATTCTCGCCGATAATCAATTTTAAATGAAAAATTAATAAAACAACATTGAAAATAATATTCCAAGAACAACGTCCTTATAATAATAAGTTAATTATTATTCCAATCCATATCTGATCTGTATTTTCACATTTTTGCAGCATATGCGAAAAGTCGGCAAAAATCCACGATGACGGTAACGAGATATCGGACAAAGATAGCAGCATTCCTCACATACAGGGCCAGCTTAACAATGATCTGTACGCAGTACCCGTTAAGAGACGGACACAAATCAGTCCCCCGGGGCCTCACTCCGGCTCTGAGTCACCGGAACAAGAAAGAACCGACGAAACTCTGCCGCCCGGATGGGAAAAACATGAAGGTAGGTTTTATTTTATTTCACTTCTTACATTTTCTACCGACCATAATATATTCTACTTTGAACTATCTAATCTTTTATTATTGACTTTCATCATTTTCAGGCTATTGGGGCCATTCAAGTAATACGTATTTAAGGGAAAGGGATCTCTTGATTTTTTTATTTTCGCTGACAAGGAAACGGGAGGGGAGGGGGGTAAAAAAAGTCAACAGAAAACAGAAAGAAAATAATTATTGACTAATAGATAGAATATTTTGCATTATTTATTTATTTTTATTCAAAATGTTTTAAATATATTATGATTTATATCATAATCTTTTTTAAAGGGTTAGGGGAAGAGGGGGATCTGAAATCGACGAAAATGTGCCTACGTAATACTTGAATGGCCCCTATGTGACATCTATATTTTTTTTAAGTTATGTAAGGCTTTTTCTGTGAGAAAATTATTTAATTTTTTTCAGGGAAACTTTTCAAACCGACCCCTTCTAGTTTAAAGAACTTTCACTGTATTATTTTAACTTATTTAATTCTTAGCATACTATAATACGACTACTTTTGGAAAACTATATTTGAATTATCAGACAGCTCTACATTTTTTTTATTGTCGTATTTATAAACTTGAGTATCGTTTTATTATTATTATATTTTATCACCTATGAGTATTTGTGAGAGTGTTTTTAAGACAATGACATTCCAGATAATGACGGGCCCTATTACTGGCACATAAAAAGCGGAACAATTCAACGAGAAATGCCCGAAATGCCGCCCTGCATCAAAGACAACAAAAAATCCTCTTCTAAGGATACGGACAACGTAAGTAATTTTTAAAATTATGTAGCATCTAACTTCAAAAACAATTAAACTTCGATATTTTTTAATATACTAGCTTTTCCCCTTCCCTTGGTGATGTAGCATGATATGTAACCTAATTCTCTTTCTAACTGTACAAATCCCATTAAAATCGGTTCAATATTTTTTAGTATACTAGCTTTTCCCCTTATCTTGATGGTTTATCGTGATATGTAGCCTAAACTAATTTCAGGACCTTAGGCTTTTTAACTGTACAAATCCTATCAAAATCGGTTCAGTAGTTTTTGTGTCAGGTAGAGGAAAATTCTAAAAACTATAACTTCAATATTTTTTAGTAGACTAGCTTTTCCCCTTACCTTGGTGATGTAGTAAGATATGTAACCTAATTTTAGGATCTTACTCTTTCTAACTGTACAAATCCCATTAAAATCGGTTCAGTAGTTTTTGTGTCAGGCAGAGGAAAATTCTAAAAACTATAACTTCGATATTTTTTAGTATACTAATTTTTCCCCTTATCTTGATGGTTTATCGTGATATGTAGCCTAAACTAATTTCAGGATCTTAGGCTTTTTAACTGTACAAATCCTATCAAAATCGGTTCAGTAGTTTTTGTGTCAGGTAGAGGAAAATTCTGAAAACTATAAAATTCATTATGTGGCAAATAAAAAAATATAAAAAAGCCCTAAATATTTACATACTACTGATATTTATATGTGTAGGGACTTTTAGCAGTAGCAGACAGGGTTTCGAATTGGAACTGGTTTCGGTGCGTGGCGCCGGGCTATCAAACAAGTACCTACTATAAAATATTCTAAATTATAGTAGAAAATAAATTTTTAATACAAATATAAACATTTAAAAATTAATCACTCAAGCTGAACCGAAAACCGGAAAACCGTTCTTTTTTCGGAACGAAAACCGAAACCGAACTAATATATATTTTTTTACTTCAACCGGAACAAAAATAAATAACAGTTCGAAACCCTTTGTTTTGTAGTAGTATTTGATCGTAAAATTACGCGCCTGATTTTATTATGACAATGTTAAATGCTATAATAATATTACAGATCCTTAAATATGACACCGGCCTGATAACATCTGTTACCAGAAGCAGTACAAGTTCAGCACTAGATATGGATCTTGAGGAACGCAAGAGGAAAGACGATTTAGCATTTAAGTACGGTCGTAATTAATAAAGTCTGTTTCACACGATTATCATAACTATTATGAATGCACGTACATATCATTGTTATTTTTGAACTAATTAATTTTTAATTATTGTTATTTTGTTTCTCGCACGTCATTGAATCGCGATTATAACTGTACTAATGTTGTTCTTTTTTAATACATTGTTGTATTCAAAATAGTCCCTTGTTTTGTTCCAATTGTCTACTGCAAATTATGAATGTGGCCATATTTATTTCGCAGAGGTGTATTAAGAAATCAATATTTTAGTTCAAAATTTTAAAAATATTTCGTAACTAACAATGAGTAATATTCAAACTTTGTACTATATAGAGACCATAGGCGTCGATTTGGGGGGCGGAGAGGTGATCCCACCTCCTGTGAGTGAATCTGCACTCTAGTTTTTATAAAATCAAAGAGAACATACACTCGTCAACAATATTAAATAAATTATTCATTTTCTTTTTTTGATAACTAAAAAATTAAAGCTTGTTTCCTTTAAGAATTTTATTTTTATGTCAAAATCATAAAAAAAAATTGTTAATTTTTTGGTTCAGATGAAATCGAAAATACATTTTTTGAAGAAATCTTAACCGTTTTGAATATTGCATAATTTTTTAGAATTTTTTTTTCACAGTTCCCCCACATGGTTATAAAAAATCCCCCCCCCCCACAATCAGAATGATATATATGTATATCAGTTATCAATACTTCTATGTTATTTAACGAAAATGTTAATGTGTATAAATATTATTAAATTTTAGGAGACGTAGTTATCCAGCTAGAGCAGAACCAGATTCCAAAGAACGTCCAATAAGGTTTGCTGTACGATCCTTAGGATGGGTAGAAATAGCCGAAGAAGATCTTACCCCAGAACGAAGTAGCAAAGCTGTTAATAAATGTATTGTAGATTTATCTCTTGGTCGGAATGACTTGTTAGATGTCGTTGGACGATGGGGTGATGTAAGTATTCATTTTATGCAATTATTGAAGTGAAACTTCTTCAGCGAGACTAGTGAATTAGAATGACCTCGACAGATTTTAAGATGAAACGCTAAGGAGAGTGAGCATTGCGTGAGTAGATGTATAGATGGATGAATAGTGCATGCCCACAAGTCACTTTACGTCGGTTATGCGTGAGAGAGAGAGATGAGTAAATGTACAAGAGAAAGATTTGATTATTAATTTAATAATCATTTACTTTATTTATTTAATTCGCATGGTTAATGAAAACAAAAGAAGTTTCACTTCAACTGTGTGTTTATATAGGTGAGGCACAAACCCACTTTTTTTTTATTTCCTCAGTTCATTCCTGTGAAGAAAAATTTGAAAAAATATTAATTAACTTATTTTGTTTTTCAGGGCAAAGACTTGTTTATGGATTTAGATGAAGGAGCATTAAAATTAATTGACCCAGAAAATTTGACCGTTTTAAATACACAGCCGATCCACACAATACGTGTTTGGGGTGTCGGAAGAGATAACGGAAGGTAATTGTTATTTATTTTTAAATTAAAATTAGACATAAGTTATACTTTGATATAAGATTTGTTTAAATACTTAATTAAGACAATATTTTAATTCAATTTTTGTTTTTCTAATGCTGTACCGTCAACAGAGAGAGGTAAATTGAAATGTTAATACTTGAATGTAACCAAATGCATTTTTGCATGTGTTTTTGTTTTTATTTTGATATTAAATTATTACTTTTGCATTGCATTAATTTAAGTTGAAAAAATATTTAATCAGAAATTTTTATTTCATTAAAAAATAAATATTTTCTTATTTCTATAATTTTATTACCTTCATTGTTTTTAATTTTTGGGTATCAGCTACATTATTAATTACTCTGAATTTTAATTTATTAAGGGGGTATTCTTTTTTTAAACTTCCTAAACAGCATGTTTTTTATTAAGATCTCTTTTTTATGGGATATCTAAAAAAGTTATTTTCATGATATTATTTTGAAATTGTTTGCTGTCTGTAATGTTTTTGAGCATTTCGAAAAAATTATTATAAACCCAAAACAAGAATTTGTGGCAGTTTATATTTATATTATATTAAATTATATTTATATTTATATTGCATCCATATTGTTTTGCATATGATAACTAACTTTTCCATATCCTGTATTAAATAAAAAATTTAATAATCACATTTTATTTACTCAGGGACTTTGCTTACGTAGCAAGAGACAGAACTACCCGTAGACACATGTGTCACGTGTTCCGATGTGATATGCCAGCTCGAACAATTGCTAATACTCTCAGAGATATATGTAAAAGGATAATGATTGAACGGAGTTTACAACAGAGTCTTGCTAAACCGATAGATATTACAGGACGCACTGGCCTTGCTGCAAGGCCGACAAATCTACCTACAGAACATAGGCGATCTCATAGAAATGGACAAGCATTAGTCAGTAAGTGACTTTAAGTTCTTTTATTAATAAATAATAATTAGGTATATATTGAAAACACTTGAATTTAAATTTGTGTTAATTTATTTATAGCACAATCGTTCCCAACTCCTATGGAAGAACCAAAGAAAGTATTAAGGGCACAATATCTAGGTAGTACGCAAGTAACGCAAGCCACAGGTATGGAAGTACTGAATGATGCTATAGACTTATTGTCATCTCGACCTCCCGATACATGGCAACAAGTAAATGTAGCTGTCGCACCGTCGATGATTTCTATTCTCCAACCAGGAGTATGAATATGTGATTTTAAAACTGTTGGTTTTATTTTAAAACATTTTTCTTTTAACAGGATGAAAATCGATTGATAGCAGAATGCAGGGTTCGTTATTTGTCATTTCTCGGTATAGGTCGTAACGTGAAGCAATGCGCATTTATCATGCACACAGCACAAGACTTATTTTATGCGCATATATTCCATTGCGAGCCATCATCTGGAGCATTGTGTAAAACTATTGAAGCTGCTTGTAAAGTAAGTACTTCATCACAAGATATAAATATAGATGGTATTAAATATTGAATTGTTTACAGCTACGGTATCAGAAATGTCTAGATGCACACCCACAAGGACAGAGCTTGAGAGGAACGGGCACAGGGTCACACACACCTGGCCGAGGTCTAGGAGCGACATTGAAGTCACTAGTGGGATCACTGACTGGCCGACGAGGGCGAGACTCCTGAGACGAGGCACAGTCTCTGCAGGAGCTGTGGCCACTGCCTGCGGAGCGCGAGGTCATTCCCCACCGGCATCTGCAGTCTCCGTTGACTCTGAAACACCTGTGCAGCTCAGGTAGTCCCCCGTCAGCCAGTCTGCGCTCGTTACTGTCGCCAACGCTCGACACCCGCCGCCCTCATCTCCCTCGGTGGGATTCAGCTACCTAGCCAGCTGCTCGTTACCGGAGACATCCCAGATTAGCATTTTCCTAGCTGCCGGTCGTTCTCGATGTAGACGAAATGGCCGTGACAGCACGGCGAGAGTATCGTAGATAAACGATGTACTTTTAAAATGGAAAGACGTTTAAGTTTAATGATTTGACCAATTGAAACGTAGAAGTAAGTGTAAATTTAATCAAACAAAGACTCGTGTTTTTTTTGAAGATCTGAATCGAATGTGCGGGACCCTGTTAAAAGTTCACATTGTTGATAAAATGTATCCACGCTGCCTATACAATCTTAATGTCGCTTTAATAACATAACTATATCACTATACCTTACTTCACTACTGCCTCTACGTATTATAGATTCCCACAGACATTCCTTGGTCGCTGGTATTTACTGTACATGTAAATAAACATTTTGGCTGTAATAAGACTGCTTCAATATTTACTGATCTGTCTAGAATTATATTGTATATTCGATCAAAATATTTATTTTAAATATCGTGCTTCTGATATAATCAACCAGTGCTTAGGCTTCACGAACATTATTTGTAATTTAGAATAAAGAATATTGACAATTAATAGATTATAATCAACAGATTGGAATGTAAGAGGAAGTAGCATAAATTGAATTTTTTAAGAGTGGTTTTAGAAATATGTATTTGTAAATATATAAAATATAATATTTTTCTATATGACAGCATATGCGATTCTTTTTTTTTATCTCCAACATTTTTATTTTGGTAAGGCTAACATCGTTTGAGTAATATAGTTAATTATTATGATTTAATTTAAAATATGGATTACAATTTCCAAGTTTGATTCATGGTACTACCTCTGTATTCTTTAATTTGTTCAAATGTAATACATAATTACAATCTGATTTAACTATATATGTATCACTCATTAGAGAGTATGAGAATTTAGAATTGAGATTATAGTGTTATAGTTGTTAATATTAATTCATTATTATTTTTACTGTCCAATCAATAATGTAATCTTACGTTGTGTAATATCAAAAATAGTTTCTTAATATTAAAATTTATAGACAGATTTTGAAAATCTGCACAAAGTTTGATTGCTGTCAAAACTGTATATAAAACACAAATACAGATGTTATTTCTGTACTGTAGCATCATTGAAAATAATCGATGTTTAATTTATACAATCTGTAACATAATATCGAGGCCAGTAAAACACAGTATTGAAAGTGCTTTACGCCGTTGTTCGTCAAAAGATGTGAATAACATTTTTGTACAGCTTATTTAAAATTGAAAAAATATTGTACAAAAATCATCATTATATAGTGAATAACTTGAAATCGGAGTGACAATATTATAAAGAAAATAATCGTAATATTATGAAAAAGGCATTTTTATCAAATCGGTTGAATAGCTGGCAGTGAACCTGTTGCGTGAATGTCGATTGTGTGGCACACAGATTATAGAAAATAACAGAATATAAACAGTAATGTATTTTGTTAAACCGTCCCTTGCATTGATCTGTAACCAGCAACGTTTCACTTGATCAGTTACGAATCGATAAATAGAATTGTTTATTTAGTTTGTACAACTAAGCGAATTACTTTGAATTCTGTTTGTTTCTATATTTTGTGGTATGGCAGACAGTGCGTAGTTAGTTTTCAAATAAATTACAAAGTGTATGCTTTAAAACAGTGTTGAATTACTTCTTTCTTCAAATGTTTATTCTCTGTCAAATTCAACCCAACAGATTTGATTTAACAGTACAACAATCGCCGTTGCTTTTGAAGATAATAAACATTCCGATTAAAGAGATCCGCGACTGTTTACGATATTTTGTATTTAACGTAATGATTTTGTCCCACTGAATGTGTATTTAATGTTAAACACTAAGTTGATATAGTGGCAGCAATGCGTGTGCGAGTGAAATTGCAGCACACTGTTTCTTAGACGAGCCAACTCTGTCATTTGTCAAAATGTTACACAAAAATTACTAAATGTATAATTAAAGTATTACTTGAAAAGTAAAAGCATGGTTAATTAGTTTGTTATGTGCATTCAATGCCTGTGAATTAAATCTACAGAATCAATAAAAAGTGTCAAATGTACTAAAACTCCATACGAGCTTCACCGTTATAATCTTGGCTGAAAAGATAAAATAGTTAATGGCTATATTATAATATTTATTTATATTCAGATTATCATGTCCAAATGGAGGCAGATTTTTAAATTTTATCTATCCAGTGTAACAATAATAATAATGGGATTTGATCTGTATAGTTTATTATAATCCAACTCAAATATAATTGCATTTATATTAGAAATATTAATTATTAAATACTTGTGCTGAAATGTTTCCGTATGGACAATTAACAAAAAAAATAATTATTCTTAAATATATTAATGTTCTATGATTATATAGCTGCAAAAATAAACAAAAAATGTAAATATTTTATTAATATACAGTACTGATAAATGTCTAGCTGGTGCTACATAAAATTTTTTGCCAAGATTATAAGATTATTATTGTTGTTATTTTATAATACATCGGTTATAATTTAAAATATGTTTTAGTACTTTGTGATCTTTCAACAAATATATATTCTTGCTTATAGCTTTATACGGTACAGGTAAATAAATATATATTAACTAAAGCTGTGAACCAATCTAATTGTATTGTCGATCAACCAAAAAAATGATTGTATAGCAAAATTCTTGGAAACAGTTATATAATTAACCATGTTATTCTGCTTGCACTTCTAGCTAGAGCAGATCTACCAAACAAAAATGCCTCTTGTGAATAAATGCATATTCTTTTCTTTAACCGTTTCATATTTTTTTAACCTTTTATGATAATTCTAGTTTTTATTTTTATTTTTTTAAATACCTCATGTAATTTAAATGAAAATTATCATGTTTCATTATAAGCTATATCTACAAATTAATACCAGGTAAGTTTTTTAAATAAAATAATTATTAACTTTTTAAACTATATTATTATATTCAGATACAAGGGCATCAGCAGAATATTTTTCAAGGGGGTGGGGGAGGGCCAAAACTTATATAGACAATAAACCTATTTAATTATTTTAGTATTTTCACAAGTCTAGATTGTAACAGAGTGACCATTTTTTTAGAGGCGGAATTTAAATGCTCCATCCTGCAGACGTCCATATCCAGGTACATTATAGATAGGAAGGCACCAATTTTAATAAAACACAAGCCTATTGTTTCATAGGTTGGATATTCTGTATTATCACTTTGCAAATAGCTTCGCCCCTCGATAAAGTTTATAAATTTAGTTGGAGAGATTTTTTTTCTTAAATATGGTTTTTGGAACATTAAAAATTATCAATGAATGCAGTTATACAAATGAAAATTATTTCGAAGTACATTAATTAATTCTTAGATAAGGCGCAATGCTTTTCCAATTTCTGGTGGTTAATTCGAGTGTAGTACAACATACCAAAGACTAGACTGATTCCGGTCATGATTGTCACCCTCTAGTAAGAAATATCATCAAAAATATATTGGTAACAAAAAAAAAGATCAATTTAAGTTTTTTGATCTTGTGCAGTCTCTGGGTATAAGCCACGTTGGTTTGGTCATTCTATTGGCCAATATTTCATCGCATATTGCAGTGAATATCTTCAGGATTCTGTAGAAGATAAATAAAATATAAAATAATATCTGAAGGTAAGTATTTTCAGAAGAATTAAAATGACCTTGTGAAAGTATTTTTAGGACAATGACAAGCAATTCATTTTATTGATTTATATCTAAAGAATTAACTTTTAAACAAGTAGGTTAAGATGTTATTAGTACGCTAATAAAACCAAAATAGAACATTTAAATCGTCTTCATGTTTTTTTATTTTTCAATATTACATATAACCAGGGCTGTACAGATTTGAATACAATCATCCAAATTTGATAAATTATATATCAAACCACGGTAACCTTTAACGATAACAATTTTTTATTGCAAATATATGTGAGTAATAGAAAAGAAAAAAATAATCGTTAAACCAAACTTTATTGCACTAATAAAAATACAGATCCATTATTTATAACATTAAAGTATATAGTACATATATGGGTAAAAGGTAAATTTTACAGTTTTTCTCAAGACTAATTCTGTTCTGAATACATTCCTTAAATTACATCTCAATACAACTAGACCTTAACAGTTACAGTACATTAAAAGGACGTACGATTAACATCTTTAGATACAAAATCACCATTATTATTAGTAAATACAATTTATGTTTAAGAAAAATAAAGATACATTGACTATTTTTGTGTATTTTAGCAAATGTTACATATGCTAAAATCAGAATAAATATACTAACAATATATTTTTAACAGTATATATTTTAAATATATATTCGATAAATAAAAACTAATAATTATCTTTAATTCATTATAAATATTTATAGATGTGCAATTGTAACATTTGTGTAAAAAAGTCTATTTTGTCAACTTTCATTTATAAAAAAATTATAAAAAATAATCTATCTAAAAAAATAAATTCTTATGATTTTTTCTGAAGGTTGACAAATCTGGTAAATACCGTTTGAAGATTTAACTACAGTAAATTTACATAAATTCAGTTGCTATACATTTTTGATTAATGATCATAAGAAATGCTTTTTTTATTAAAAATAAAATATATTTTTGTAGCAGACTTCATGCCAGAAAAATATGTAATTATAATAAACTCCCTATCAGTGATTAAATAAATAGTCTTGTAATATTTGAAAGTAATATAGTAAAATCATCCTGATATTGACAGTTGAAAGCTGAAACCAAATAAGTGACATTTTGGCTGATATTGAGTTACATATACCATTAAATTAGTGTTTCAAGCACACACTAGACATTATTTCATTAAATAAAGTTAAAAGTATATCAAATGTAACTAATTTTAGTAGATATAAGAAGAAAAATTAAACAAGCCATGGATTCGACCCTTGAGGTCCACACAACCAACTTCCCAACATGGTATGACTATAAATACTTTAATACTGATTATTTATTGTTTATGTGAATAAATAAATTAGTATTTAAAATTCAAATTTTGACAGTGGTTTTCACCCCTTCAATGACTGTTTAGGCACGTATATAAAAAATACTGAAATACATGTTTTATTATTTGTATTGTAGAATATTTATTCATGCTAAGTTTCAGAAAATAGTTGTAAAAATAGTGTAAATATACTATAGCGATCTTGAAACATAAAAATATGTTGAGATTTTTTATTTTGATTTTCGGACTGATTACAATAACTTCCTAATGAGAAGTTAAAAATTGCTGAAAAAAAAACTAAACAAAATATCAATTTTTCATCCTACCATAAAACTTGGTATATGTCACTTATTTAGTTTTAACTTTTCACTTTTGATATATTGTAAAGAAATACAAAAATAACTATTTTATAAAACACTTACTTTCAACATATTTATAGTACTAAATATAAAAATTGCCAAACTAAACTTGCAAGAAAAACTATACAACTGTTGGCATATATTACATAGAAATATCTGCCATAATGCAAATACTTTATAAAGACATGTTTTACATATTGATGTAATGGAAATTTAATGTAATGACGATGCTATATTGTTTATAGGAAATATCATTGGTATATTAATAACACATAATTACTTTGTATTCTCTATTTATGTATGGGTTTATTATATTTTACTTTAAAGTAAATTGAAAATCATACAAATCGCAGGCATTTTATTATCTATGCATTATTTTTAGCATAAACTCTATTCTATATAAGAGGTATTAAAAAGGTATTTTTATGCTTAACCCTTAATCACTTAGGTGCGATTATTGTTCTCTTTTATTTTTCAACATGCACCCTTTTAGCTGTATGTACATATGCAGGTCTGCTGGAGGTTTTTTGTTGATTTGTATTTTTTATTCAATTACCAAAAATTAAGAAATAAGTTTTTACTATTATTTTCCCTTATCTTTTCTATTAAGTATTGTTAAAGGGTATAATATTGTGGGCACTATGACCATGATCTCTGGTTGATGTGTAACTAAAAAGCACCTAGGTGATCAATGGTTAAACTTCAGAATTTGTTTTACATATTTTATATATACTGTTAACTTCAAAACGTGCCTCTCCTGTGATATCTAAAGTGGACATTTAAAAATAATATTGTAATGAATATTAATACTGGTTCAACAAACATTATAACACAGAGAAAGACTACTCAAAAACGTAGAGTTATACTATTATACCAAATAATTACCGGTACACTAGGTCCGGTGAGTAAATTCTATGCGAACCTGGAGATATAGTACGTTTAAGACATAATGGCCTTTGAAACATGACTGGGAAATTACCCCCTCGCCCTACACTCTTTGAGTAACACATAAAATGTTAAAATGATCTGCTGACATGCTTACAGTAATAGAGTAATCCGGAAATTTTTGACATACCTTTTTTATTCAATATTAAAATTCGTAAAAATCAGCTCACATTTAAAATACAACGAGGTTGATTAAAGGGTTTGTGACGTCACAAATTTTATTCTATCAACTATATAGAATAACCTTACTTTTAATTTTTTCTTTAGTTTCCTTCTGGCACAGTTATAAATATTTTTCCAGGAGTTTTGTATGTTGAATTATTACAACATGGTATGAAACAATATTTATAACTTAATATTTTTCATGCGTTTTCCATGTTTATCGTTGACACTTGTATACTTAAGCATTGACTGACATTTCAATTCTGGATTATGACGTCATGCAATTGGGAACGTTTGAAAAGTACCTTTTTTTAAATTTGATATTTTGGGGTCGGGATAAACTTTTGGAGTATGAAAAAATGTTCTACAATGTTTTTTTATCTCTAGATTATATTAAACAGGTTTTAGGGGTTTGCATTTTTGACCAGATTACTCTATTGTATGTGTAAAATGAATACAGTTGTGTTGTGATTATCTCAATTCTTTTCAAAATAAAAAATAATCGATTTACATTCCATCAGTCTCTAATTTATTTACATCTTCTGTAAACTGAAGTTTACACAAACTACGAATCATTCATGAAAAATAAATAATAAAAAGCAAATTAGATAATCTCAACACTACTGAATTTATTTGAAAATATATTTGTATATAAAATATAAAAAAGCAGTAACAAAATATTGTGACGTAAAAGTGAAAATACAACTGATGTAGACAAATATTTAACTGCGTTGGTAACATCGTCATCATTGATTCAATATTTAATGAAAGAATAGCAAACGTTCTTGATGACTACTTGATAACAATTTCCAGCCTCTCTTTATATTCAAATACTGGATAATTGCACGTACGCATATCAGAAGTCCTAAAAAAATTAAGAGTCGTATGCAAGATATTATAGGTTAGATATGACTTATCCAAAAATCAACATTTTATAAATAAACTTATATACAATTAAATGTGGAAATATTCTAGTCTAAAAATGGTTAGGTACTTGTTAATTATTCTCTTGCAAATATGAAGTGTCCTTATAATTAGGGCAAACTTTGCAAGCCCAATTTCTGGGGGTGAAGATGATGGTTATTTTAGTTTAAAACAGTAACATATCTCTCTCGCAACCAACTGTTTTTAAATACTATACACTTTACACACATTGGTACAATATTGTTGCATGTATATACTTATAGTATATGATCATTTGCTAGAGGATAATTAACAAGTATGGGAATATTTTTGCTAAAGAAATTAATTTTGATATTTTTGTTTCACTAGAAATTGAGAATAAACTTACCAAAAGCCATTATTAACCACCATAACCAACTGTTTTCTCGAGATGCAAGATCTGTTGAATGTTTAACAATAAGTGTCCATTTTGCAAGCGATAATCCAAAACCAGACAGTGCTCCGTATCGAGATGCGATTGTATGACAAAAACACATTAACAATAAGAATCCAATCCAGTTGAATAAGAACGCCACTAAAAATATAATTATATAGATCAAGTATTTTAATTGATATAAAAAGGATGTATTTACCCAAAAACGATGTAAAAAACATAAAATCTGTGCCTAATAAACTTGTATCGACATCTCCATCATTCACATCTGTGTCAATAGCTAAAAATGCAGACAGGGGTTGTGGTGGAGGCTGCGATGTAGGTACCTACAATACAATTAAACCAATCAGTATAAGACTTTTAATATTGCATACAATATAGAATATATTTATTGTTTGTTATTAATAAAATTACTTTCAATTCTTAACTTACTCTGATTGTCGGTGTTGGTTCACCATGTAAAGTTTTTTCTCTTTGTACATCTTCGTACGAAGGTAACTTAGTAGCTACTTCATAAGGCGGTGGTGCAGAAAAATCTGGTTTGGGTGGTGGTATTTCTTCATTGGAGGTGTTGTTAAAAGACATATTGTATAAATAGTCCATCATAGGGGGCTGAGTATTTGTATTTTCATTGTTATTGACTGGACTCATCTACAAAAATTTAAATAAAATGAATTTTGAACATTGATATCAATTTTTATAGCAACTATTTTTTAAATGATATTAATTGTAATCTTACCATGATTGCAGAGTCCTTTTACACTGATAGAATTTATAAAATATTTATATTTATATAAAATAATCAATGTCTTCCATGTCAGTAAAAACCTAACACTGTTGCCAAACTGAAAGACACAATTATGATATTATTGGGAAATTCAGGGATGTACAATATATAAGAAAAATTCCGGAAAAATATTTTTATTATATAATTACAATATTTACAATATCAACAGAAATAATAGATATTTATAAAATTATAATTAATCAAAAAAGGTAACAGCAAATTTATTTTTTTGAATGAATATAACCAGCTACTTCCAAAACTTGTCTTGCAGCATTGTTAATGTGTTTAAATCTGTCAGGCCCAAGATGAATACCACCATACCTACAATCAAAAGCATGTTATAATTCAAGTTTTCTTTCTATAACTAAGCGATTCATACCAACGAGTCACAACAACCATAACATTAACTACATCTAAAATATTTAAGAGATGTAGAACTCGGCTGCTTGCATTTGTTTCTCCATCGTCATCACAGTCCTATCAAATAAAAAAATAAATATTAAATGAGTATATAAAATGATTCATTGTTATTTATTCAAATACCTGTAATAATCCATTTGCACATTGAATCCTATATGCTAATATATTATGTGTGGCCTGTGCAATTTTTCTATTTGATAACAGGTGATCCATTATATTTCTGCAAACAAATAATATATTCAGTTTTTTTCCGCATCCTATTTACATTAACAAAAAATGCTAAAACATTTTTTATTGTGAAATTTCATTTTCTGATGCCACCAGACAGTTGCCCCATTTGCCCCATTTTAAACCCAGGACAATAGTGTCAGGACACTATAGAGTACTGCAGATCAAACTTGATCAAAAAAAAAAAAATACTATTATAATTATTGTGATTTTATAAAAGAGTTGAAATTGTAGGTAACATTTTTGTTTATATGACATTCGTTTATATATACTGTTCCACATACTGAACATCTTCTTTACTATCAACATGAGCACAGTGAGCTTGAAATGTACTTTTACGATCTTGAATTAAAGAACCATGTGATATCTTTTGTTCCAAGTTTTCAACTTTTTCCAAATTGTCCTTCACATTTATTGTATTTTCAATATTTTCAGAATGTTCAGTTTCAGCATTACTTTCATGTTCTTCTAAAATTTCTCTGACTTTCTCTATCCATTGGTATATAATGGGTTCTCCTATATTATCCCTAAAAAGAATATTTTAATTGAAAAATACAATTTATTTTATAAAGATTTGTCTATCGGAAATATTAGGCTGGCAACTCATTTGTTATTTGATTTAAATTCTTTTTGTATTTAAGTAATTTACCGGGTATCCCAGATAACTTTTCTAGCATGGGGATCTCAGTATCTATATTGCCGAATTTAGACCTGCAGAAAGACAAAAATGCACCAAACCCTATATATTTTTAAACCCCCCCCCCCCCCCCCCCCCCAAGCCAGTACTGAATGCTTATATGATAAATTCAGTATTATACGTACAGATATATATCATTAAGACTCAATGCAATGTTTTGTTTCATATTGCGATTTACATTAGGAGCTGATAATTGAAATTCTGGTGGCGACATACTAGGATAATCGGACGGAAGATTTAAATACAAAATCACTTCACCAAATGTTTTATTTGACATTGTGAAACTATATGATCGAGATGCAGCATCAACAGTTTTCCAATCATTATCATAAATTGAATTCAAAGCCTCCATTTCATCGATCTAATAAAAAAAAATGTGTTTATAAAAAAATGTTTAGAATTGCTGTAATTAATAAATAAAATAGATAACACGTATACACTATGGCAACGTCGCATTTATGATAAATGCAAACCAAAGGTTTGAACATATGATATTTGTTTGCAAAGTTGTTCTTGTATTGAATATGAATACGACATAAAATTCAGTTTTTAAGTATATAATAATTGGCTTATACATTATTTTTCATATAATTTTATAAATTAATTTACCTGTTTAGATAAATCATCCATTTTGTGAAATCAACCATAAAATATTTTAAAATGTTATCTACACATTCAGTGAATAAATTCACAGATTTGACGTTTTTCAAAACCAGAATCCCTAAACATTTAAAAAAATAATGTATAGTTATGATATCGTCAGAATATTTATTTAGAAGCTCTAGTGCAAAGTATAAATATAATAATTATTGTATATTACCATAATAATACTATTAATATTAAATGTACGATAGTTTATAATTCCCGCTAAAAATTTTAACAATTAAAAGTAAAAGAAAGAAAGAAGATTGAAGTTATTATTTTTTTATATTTCTGTAATATTTTAAAAAGTGTATACATGTATGTCTTTTTGTAAAGTAAAAAATCAATAAAAAAATTAATTAAAGTATTTTTTATGTTTTTAAATATTACCGCGCTTATATATATCTTATTTCCGCCAATGGCAGTCTAGTTCCGGTCGGTTCTTTTTATAGTTATAACAGAAAGTGTCAACATGGTAAGAATTAATATCTGAAATATCTTTATATCATCGTTTCTTAAAATCAAGATCAGATAATTTGTAAATAATAAACTATGTTTTAATAGTAGTGTCTTATTCATATTTTTTCATTTGTAGTATAAATTGACCTGGAAATCTTAATTTTTAATAATGGTATACAATTTTATGTTTTCAACATTTTATGCAAACTTTTACGTTTTAAGTTGTGTTAATTTAGTGATGATTTATTTTTAATTTCTATAAATGTTTTTATAAATCCAGAAATGTTACAGACTTTAAAATAATATGTTTTTAAATTTTATAACCTAACTTTTGTATTAAAATATGTGTGATGTATTTATATTAATTTTATTTATTTTTTTCAGAGTGAGGGCAAAGTAACTCTCCGCACGCGAAAGTTTATGACCAACAGATTATTATGTCGCAAACAAATGGTTTGCGATGTAATACATCCTGGACTACCATCTGTAAAAAAAGCAGATATTAGAGAAAAATTAGCAAAAATGTACAAGGTAAGTTGGAAATGTCAATTTTAATTTGATTATAATAATATATTTAATTTTAATACATTACAATATTATCTTTCAGGTAACTCCAGATGTAGTATTTGTCTTTGGTTTCCGCACGAATTTCGGTGGTGGAAAAACAACAGGTTTTGCTTTAATATATGATTCATTAGACTGGGCAAAGAAATTTGAACCCAAACATAGGCTAGCCCGTCATGGATTATATGAACGCAAACAACAGACTAGAAAACAACGTAAAGAACGTAAGAACAGAATGAAGAAAGTAAGAGGTACAAAGAAGAGCAATGTAGGCGCGCAAGCAAAGAAGGTATGTTAAAAAATATTCATTTACCATTCACACAGGTCTTAATGCTCTGTTCTGATTGTATTATTTTATTATGTACTTTTATTTTAATTTACAGGGTGGAAAGTGATTTTATTTCATTTGGAAAATGAGAATTGGTTATTATTTTCTTATTTCTTAGTTATGGTTTTTTTGAATGTTACTATTTCATACCTTTCTAACCGTTTATTTTTTAGTAGTATAGATAACTCCTTCTATTTTTTTTATACTAATATACTAAAACTTTAAAGGTTTTATTACTTAAATTTTAATTATCTTTTTTACCAGTATATGTATATATTTATATAATCTATCATTATTCTTGAGAGTTACGTTTTTGAGATTTACTTTGAATATAGAAATCGTGAATATTAAAAAAGCATTTTAAAACTAAAAAAAATAGCATGTTCAAATTGTTTTTGTGTTTTCACTAAACTTAACATATTTTATTACTAATTTTAAGAATTAAAATTTGGCTGCCACTCATTTCATGCTCAAAAACATCAACGATAATTGTTTTTTATGAGCTGTATGATATATCAACTTTTTCAATTACCTTCTTAATAGTGATTCGGCAAATAACAAAAACAATTTAATTATCTAATTTTCATCCTTCGAAGCATTTTTTGTCACAGTATAATTGTTAAATGCTTTCTCCAACATTTTCTGCACTTTATTCTATTTTTAACAAAATTTTTTGAACATTGTTTGCTTCGAAATTATAATGTACCATCAAGTACACCTTATTTGCCTGTCAAAAACTAAACTACGCATTCAATTTTCATGTCAATATTGAATGAATATATATTTTTTGAAATAGATAAAAATTACAAGAACTTTTTGATTAATCCTTGTGTTAAAATAATGTTTTATAAATATTTGTATGCTTTTATTTTATTAATTAATTAATGAGTGTGATTTTGATTAAGCATATTTATATTTTATAAGTATATTGTTTTTAATTATTTTTTCTTTTTTCAGTGAGCAAATGCGGGGTTCTTACAAAAGAAAGATTCAAAACCGAGAAGTCCTGTATTTCTTGGACCATTTATTTTTGTTTCTTTTATATGTATTAAGTATGTAATTTAATAAAAAATTCAAGAAATACATAACTTTTGTTTTGAAAATATATGTTTTATTTATTTTCTAAAACTCAAATAGGTTATACCAAATTTTAGAATTGTGGTTAAAGGAGAACTTAATCTTATCTTTATGAAGAAGTTTGTGTCTCATCACTGGAGTTATGAACTGATGGGAAACGTGCGGCCTCTAATTCTTTAGTGAAACAGTTAAAAAATAAAATGTTTTATTAAAAAAATATTTATTTTTCTAAATACATGCTATATTACTTATTTCTTCAAAACATGATAGTGTTTGCTGTATTATGTTACACAAGACATTTGAAATATTGCTATTAATTCGATATTGTTTTATGAAGTTTCTTATTTCTTGAGTAAAATTACGAGCTGTCTCAAATCCTAGTTGACTAAATGCCATTCCTGTTTCTATACCAGCTGCGGTATATATTTCAGCAGTTTTAAATCCTAGATTCGTTAGATTTCGAGCTGTATTCATACCTGCTATTAAAACATCTTTTGTTATATTCACTAAAATAAAGTAATATATTTCATTAAAATGCACATAAGTTACAATAAATATTTTAATTGAAAAATGAAAATTCCGTACTAATGTGATGTGTTGAGTTTAGATCATCTTTATAACACTACTGTTATTTTAGTTGCATATGTTAAGAATATAAATAAGTTAATGTGATGTGTTGAGTTTAGATTACCTTTATAACAATACTGTTATTTTAGTTGCATAAGTTAAGAATATTATGTATACTCAAAAATATTTAGATGACATTCTTTTTAAAATCTTTCTTCAGTGTTTGTTATTATGATTGTAAAATGGAAAATTTATGTAAAATTTGTTTAAAACATTCTTACAATAATATTTACCTGATTTTTCTGTTCGTTTTTTGTTTAGTGTTAACAGATTATCTAATGAAGTGTTAACAAAATTATCTCGAAGATTTCTCGTTGCTATTAATGTTTTTTGTCCAATATTTAAACTGATATTGGTGAATAACATTCCAGTTTTTATTCCCATTGTTGCTGCTTTACTACCAGCTGCCAAACCAATTTGGACAAATTTATTTAAAACTGAGAATATATCTGTTTTATTATCACTTTTATTTTTTTCATTCTCACTGATTTTTGATTTTTTGAAACCATCCCATAATGATTTTTTATTATTAAATAATAAATTGTAACATGTTTGATATTTATTTTTATTTGCTTGAACTATAATAAGGGTAGAATTGTCTTTAACCCATGGAATATCTGTGATCTGAAAAGAAGCATAATTATTATATATTCACACTTTATTTGTTAATTATTATGTAAAACTTACAGCAATTGTTTCTTCTAAGATGCATTGTTGTAAAGCGCACTGAAAATATTAAATTTGATAAAAATATTTAAAAGTAACGCTCTATTACACCATTACACCATTTTCATCGTTTATTTTATTAATAGAATTGCAAAAATAAAATGTATATAAAATGAGGTCATCAATTAAGTGACAAGAATTTAACACTAATTAGAACAATAATTCTTAAATATTTAAGGAAGTAAAAGTGTTAAAAAATAGTTAAGCTGAATTTAAAAATTACAAAAAATGAATTTGGTGGGGGAGGTCAATTATATAATTAATGTCTATTAGTAGTAATAAATAATAATAATAATAACCTACAGGTCTCAAAATACAAACATAAATAAAATAATACAAATTTGGCGGACCCCTCAAGAATTTGTCATATAGAGGTTGATTTTTCTTTTTGAATTCCCCTCCCCTCATTAAACTATAAGTATACAAAAATACTACTATTATACTTTTATCATAATTACAATTTTCCCCCCACAAAAACCGTTATTTTTTTGCCGGAACGAAAACCGGAACTGAACCAAAATCAAAATATCGATTTTTTCGGTTCGGTACATGTTAAAATACGCGCGTTAACATGATCTTATATCCCTCTTGAATTGTCGTTCGGGCTATCATACAAGTACCATAAAATGTTCTAAATTATGGTAGAAAATAAATTTTTAGTACAACTATTTTTTTTTTAATTAACCGAAAAAACGGAAAAACTGTTATTTTTTACGGAACGAAAATCGGAACCGAACCGAAATATATTTTTTTACGAAAACCAAAACGAAAAAAATAACGGTTCGAAGCCCTGATTTAATATACTTTAATTTCATAACTTTTTTTTTGGGGGGGGGGGGGGGGTAAAGTTAAATTTTCTTTAATTTTATCACTTTTTTTGGGGAGGGGGCATGCGTTTTTTTGTAAATTTTAGTTTTATATGTTTATTTTATTCATTTTTTTGGAGTGGGGGGAGGAGTAACCCATAAGAATCTCCTTACATTTTACATACATTTACTATTAAAGTTGTGTTTTGGCTGATTGTGAGATACATTATTTAAGTACCTGTTGGTTGAGAGCCTGTCTACTTGTCTGCTTTGAGTTCGCATTGCAAGCGGTCTTCTGTGTCTCCAGTACTGCACCCAGGTTTCGACAGTTCTTCCCAAGACTCTGCACACGTTTCGATACAAAACTGTTAATGATTAGGTCTTTTGTTAGGATTGTTATAAGAGAAACTTTAGATTATTGTATGTAACTATGTCAGTTTGTAATTGCATGTATGTAAATTTAATAAATTGGGAATCGACAAAATAGACTTACAATTAGATATGATACATTAATCTGTATTTTTTTCGTTTCTAAAAATATTTACATTTTTAAACTAATTTTTTCCAATAAAAATTTTCATTATATTTGACTATAAAAATAGCAATACGGTGTTGTCAAAAAAACACGTGTTATAGTTTTGTCATTTTAGTATAAACACGCCACAAGTCGAACGAGTTTACTCCCTACGCTTTGTTTCTTCTGAAGTTAGATTACCGGCCGCTAGTTATTGCGTCATTGACAAAAGATAACAACACAATAATATTTACCTGAACTCCAGCAAAAATAGAAAACTCCAAGATAAGTAGAATGATCGAAATATTGAGCCACTTGGACAATTTCATGTTTGAAATTGAGAGGAACTAACAACACTGTCCATTTTCCGGCTATCATTTTGTATTTATATCTATTATCAAAATACATCAATGCAAATGATCCCGTTTTACACGATTCTGTATTATTTACACATTAACACTTTCACCTCTGGGCACGCAGATTTAATGATTTTGTGACATTTTTACATCCTGTTTGGGTAATTTAAGAGCAGTTCAAATATGCATTTATGTTGAAATAATTGTACGGAATTAATTTAGTATAAATACGTAGTACTTAAATAAAAATATCTGCCTTGTGAACCACGGGACTTTCTTATACGTAATCCTAACAGTGAATAGAATACGTGATTCTTATTTTATTAAAACATTCCTGACAAACTAACAAGATAGAATAAAATGAATAATATAGGTAATATTATTCTCTCCATTGTATAACAAGTGATTTTTTTAAACGTAATAACTGAAAATAAATAAAATAAATTTTTGAATTTTCGAACATGTTTTAGATAAAAAATGTCGAGTATGTATTATCTATAATTTATTCCTCATACATTTTTTTCCAACATTTACGATTTAGCCAGAAAGAATTTTTTTATGTAATTATTTAGATTCACCTACATTGTTCACTCTCAGTATTACGTATAAGAAAGTCTCATGGTACCTATGGCAAACACTCACTGTTCAATCTCTGTAATACGTATAAGAAAGTCCCATGACACTCATGGCAGATATTTATCCTCTGTTATGAACCATTTGAATTATAATAAAAAAAAATTCTTCAAAAATTCGTTTTTTCGAAAAAATGAATTGGTCATTTTTCTCTATTTCGTACTGTTTCAGAGTAATTCAAAAAATTCAGAAATCGACGTTTAGGTAAACATCCGTATCCGGTTGAAAGATCGTTTTCAAAAATAGGATGTTTTCTTCCCATCCAAAAATTAATCTTAAATATAAAATTTCAACCTTCTACGATTTGTCGTATTTGATTTACAGCGCTTACAGACAGACATGCACACAGGCATCATGGCGAAAATAGTCAGAATGGATTCAGGGAAGGTCAAAATGGATAATTCCATCAAAATCCGGATTTCGAAAAAAATCGGCTTCACTATACTTACTTATACTATATGTATATTTCATATACATAGTATTTTATATATTTTGTATTTTTGGCCCCGCACTTTTTTTTGTGTAGCTGTGTAATTAAAGTAAAATAAATAGGATCTGTTATATTTCAAAATTTCTTTGTTTGTTACATAAGAATAAATGGAAATAATATTTTTTCTAAAAAAAATCACTTGTTAACATATATTTTTACTTTTTCACAATCAAAGAAAATTCGCTTCCCGCGGTGGTTGCGCGGACATGTTTTTTTCTATTATAATAAATTATAATTAATCTATTGTACACACGAGCTTAAATAAAATAAATATTTTCGTTTGAAAAACCAACTAGACTTATCATTTTCATCACTACATAAATAAAGCGTTATCGCGGTTTTATTGTCTTCCTGTTTCATCTGCAGACCGGATGTTTGAATATGCAACACATTTGAACAATTGTCACGTTATATCACAGTTACCTAGATACCCAATTGACCATACTAAATAAATGCAAACTGAAAAAAAAGTGAAGGTGTACATATCAAAAATACAAATATTTATTATGCTTTTATTTTGTAATATTTAATTTCATGTAAAATAAATAATACATTGATATTTGAGATTTGCACGTCATTTTACATAATATAAAAATTATAACTAATTTGTATTTTATTTAATTAATCTTTATTCGTATGAGAATATTGGACACTGAAAAAATACAAAAAAATAATTAGTAAATATATTAAAATTTCCTTTATGGTATGAAAATTTATATTATAAATTATATAATTTGAAACGTATTCACGTCAATCCCTCAACTGTGCATCCTGACACAGTCAACCCCATTTGTTAGAGAAAAAACAATTTTTATTAAACCCTGAACAAAAATTGATATTATAAATATTACGAAAATTTATAAAAACAACTTTTGTTTATGATCTTAATTTATTAGAAACTAGACTGCAGTTTCACAGAGGGGGGGGGTGTCTAAGACTATATATTAGATTATTGAATAATTAATTTATGCATTTAAAATGTGATTCAAATAACTAAATAATTTCTTCAGTAAATTGATTTAAATACAACTTTGAAAAAACTTACAAAATTAATTGTGGAGTTTTCGAAAAAAAAGTTTTAAAATTGCTCCGCATATAAAAAATATCTGCCATGAGAACCACTGAACTTTCTTATACGTAATCCTGACAGTGAACAGTGTACGTGATTCTTATTTTATTAAAATATATTTCTGACAATCTAATAAAAAAATACAATGAATGGGACATAAACTATAGATTTCTTCTCTGTTATGAACCATTTAAATTATAATTAAATTTTGTGTGTGTTGTATTTGAGTTACAGCGCTTACAGACAGACCGACAGACACACATACATCATGGCGAAAATAGTCAGAAGGGATTCAGGGAAAATCAAAATGGATAATTCTATTAAAATTCGGATTTCGAAAAAATTCGCCTTCACTATACTTACTTATACTATAGGTATTATACGTACAGTACAGGCCAAAAGTTTGAATACACCTAAAGAAAAAAACAATTTTTTGAGTTTATTTAATTATTTCACGAAATCAACTTACATAGTTTATACATTTTTTCATTATTATTAGTGTATTTTATAGAAATCAAATCAATTTTGAACATCGAATATATGAAAATGTTACTTCAACCGATTTTCTTGAAAATGACCACCTTTTGCTTTAATGATTTCGATGCAGATTTTTGGCATTATTTCAACAAGTTTTTGTAATATTTGTGGTTGTATGTTGTCCCACGCGTCTGAACCATTACTGAGCCACCATTACTTTTCAAATTATACCAAAAATTGATTTGATCTCTATAAAATTCATTAATAAAAATAAAAAAATGTTTAAACTACATATGTTAAACACAATAAACTTATGTGAATAAAGTAAGTTGATTTCGTGAAATAATTAAATAAACTCAAAAAATTGTTTTTTCTTTAGGTGTATTCAAACTTTTGGCCTGTACTGTATAAGAAAGTAAAAAACAACTACCACAATTAATAATACCTTACAACTTATACAATCAGGGTTGCCAGACGACCGCCTGGAGCGGGACAGTCCCGCTACAGAATAGCTTGTCCCGCGTCCCGCTCAAAAATTCAAATGTCCCGCTTAAACATAATTCGACACCATAATGATTCTAGTACGCATGCATTATTTGGATGCAGAATGTACAAGCGCAAATCTTTATTTTGAATTTTTTGTCATAACTCAGGCGTCCATAAAACACACATGTTTTTTACATCTTAAAATTATTAAACGAAATATACATTTGGCAAACATTTTATGATATATTAGGTAGAATCATAAATTTGCACTACCCAGTCATAAAATTGTGTACAATAAATCCTTCTAACTAACTAAACGTACAGTATAATTTCAAAAAATCTCATAAAAAGTACAATTTAACAATTGTAAATAGTATCTGCAATTATCTGTTTCGAAAAATTTTATATAATAATGAACAACATGCGTATTAAACATTAAATATTTGCGTTTACTAACTCATTGTGATTTTTTTTCTCGATGAAATTAACTTACCACAATATTTATGTTTTATTATTTATGTTAATGTGTTTAGAACTGTGATAATATGTTTATATATTATGTATGAATTTATTTGTATTGTAAAAAAGAAAAAAAAATAATTTTTCTGCAATCTAAAATTACCCCCCCCCCCCCCCCCCCCCGAAAACTATGTCCCGCCAGAGCATTTGAGAACTCTGGCAACCCTGTATACAATTATACATACCTCTAGCCCTTCATCAATACACGCAATGAGTTCTGTAGCGAAACGACAGACGGAGTTCTCAGGTGGGGAAGCCCCGCGTTTAATGCGGTCTGGTCCTGAGTCGGGAATACCGGCAGATGTGCCCGGTTTTGCTGGCCGGCCAAGTTTCGCCAAGGTCATGTTGCGTATCGCCGTCAAACTGTTGTCTACGATATTCAATATCGCGTTGGTTGTCGAATTCACGATGTCGAGTATTGACATGAAGAATTTACTCTTGGAATTATCCGTTGCTGTTAGTTTTGATACTGGAAAATATTATATTTTTAAATTTTTATACAATAAGGTTCTATTATACATACAGGCCTACACCTAGTTATTTCGGCGCCCTTGTGCATTTAAATATATTTCGCTCCCAATTTTAAAGTAAAGTTTGATATTATTTTAAAATTAATTATTTTAAAATTAAAATTAAAAACAAATTTTTATTAAAAAAAAAAATTTTTCTTAAAAAAATAATTTAATTTAAAACCAATATTTTTCATTAACCTGAACCCGAACCGAACCGCTATATTTGAATCCGAACCTTTTCATGGATAACCGGTAACCATACTTCAAAGTAAACAAAATTTTAATTAGATATATTTTGAGATCTATAATTATTTTTAATCTAGTATTTGAGTCTTGAGGGCTGAGGCTTACGTGGTGATCTTGATATGGATCTTGGCTTCTGGGTGTAAGCCGCGTCGGCTTGGTTAGAAGAGCCCTGAAGATATCTACTGCAATGTGTGACAAAACGTTGGCCGATAACACGACCAAATCGACGCGGTTTACACCTAGAATCCAAGATTCATAGTATTTGTATTATTACTACAGGGGAGGTTATTTTCAGTTTTAGCCGGGGGTGTGGCGACCCCTCGCTACGATAGTGTATATACATATTATTAATATTAGAACAGTTTGACTTACACTGATCATTTCCTGTAACAGATTGTATCAATTCGACATCTCTACTTTTCAGGTCACTTCCCGTGATATGATACTCATCTAAAAGTATAAGTGGTCTTAGTTGGTGAATCATGCGCATACATTATTTGGGTTTTGCTATGTTTTGAATAAAAATACCTACTTAATATTTATACCAGTTTTTTTTTATATTTACTTAAACGTTTGTAAATATTTGACCTTTTTTAAAATTTGTATTATTTATATGATTTCTGATCTTTGAACAACACTTTTGTTTTGTATCTTCAAATATTTAGATTTATGTAGAGTTGCATGCAGAAGTGGTCGACCAGTTTTCATTCAAATTCGCTTATCACAAACTTAGTAGGTTCCCCCCATTTGATTGCCATAATATTTAAATCATTTCTCCATGTACCAAACAAAGACATATATTTTGAAACACATTTGCTAGATAAAGAAGTACTCTTCGTTTATAGTAGGTACTCATATGTTTGTGCGATTAAACTATTGAAAATTGTATAAGTAAATTTGATATTCCGAATTTTAGTTTTTAAATATGTTAAATTTGATATAAAATTAATTAATGAAATGGACATATATTTGTGTTTTTATATAAAATGATGTAACTCTAGTATATAAGCTTCGCCCTAGAAATATGTATCTGATGATGCTTGTCTTAATATTTTTGAATCTGTTGTAAGCGATTCTGACCTTTAGGGTGTCAGACGACTTCTGAAGCCCATAGTACATTTCGTAAAAATATAAGTTGTAAAATGCAATCAAGGAAGGTTAGGTTAACTACGAATGGATTATTTTCGAAATTTTCGACCCTTCTCCCCCCTTGTGAGGATTTGTAAATATTAGGTGACCCCCTCCTCCTTCCTAACGTAAGTTTTTTGAATATATTAAAAAACTAGTTTCAATTAACGTATTAAAATAATTATTTTGAAAAAACCTTATCTACGTAAGTAACGCATTTGACCCCCAGCTTCCCATGTAAGGATTCGTAAAGTCCTACAGAACCTCCCTTTCTCCCAAAGTCTTACATAATTTTGATGTTCCTCAAATAGATTTTACAATCGTTTCATTTGATTTTAAATTGAAAAAAAAATCAAATTGACTTTTGAATAGTTTGTCTATTTTTTTATAGAAAAATTCCTCTAATTTGGTTTTGTATACATATTTTTATACAACCACTTGGTTCAAAATTTATAAAGTATTTGTATATGTATGTAGTTTTGTTGTTAACATTCCCTAATTTTTAATAAATTTAATATTACGTATTTTCTACTAATTTGATATCTATCGTAATTTCCCTCTGATAATAAAAGCATTGCAATATAATATGTGTTGTGCAAATAAAAACATGACTCACTCACTATCAGTACTTAACGAAATTTCATATTTAAGTTCATATTTAAGTCAGAAACATGCATACGTACTTGCTACAACACGTAGTGCCTCAGCTGTGAAACATTTCGTAGCTAGTGGAACAATATTCGACCGGTTGAATGGACTTACATTAAATTCCAACCATTGCAGCAATGCTTGAAAATCTACATCTTGATTCATGTCTGTCTAAAACAAAAACAACAATATTTATTACAGTAATATAGAAGTAGTATTTCTTTTTAACTTGAGAAAATACATTAACAAAAAACCCAGAATGGTTTCTATAAAATTCGGCTTTTTATAGTATATACGATTAGAACTTATCAATTCTGAAAAGAATAGAATAATGCATATGTAGGTAAGGTACTGGCACCAGTTATGGCCGCTATAAGAGCAAGGTTTATTGTTTTTGTGATTGACGGGCTTCTTTTTTATAATACTTATGAACTCAAGTTACTAATAAATCAAGTACCTCTTTATTAAATCAATTTCATTACCATACCTATACTATTTCTAATACTAAAATAATATTAGATAGTTATAAGAAGCTTACAAGTTCAAACATTTAAGGATAATACAGAATTTGTTAGGAAAGGTATAGGTCTCCCGAAATGTTGTCTTTGGAGCTCTCTCGGATCCTGCTTTTGAGTATATTTAAAAATTAGTCATTATTGGCAGTTAATTATAAAATTTTGACGAGATATTTTAACCTGAATTTTAAGTGATAATAAAGATGATAAATGCATCTAAAACCTTGAAATTATAATTAAAACAAATATGTACAATGTTTCGTGGAATATTAGTAAGTAATATGCTTCAAGGTAAGTGCAAATATTCAACGTTTTCTGCAAAACAAAAAGTAGTATTATTTAAATTTTATGCACAAGATATGGTCATTTATTTACATACAGTAAAGAACATAATTTATTATCACAAACTAAGAAAATTATAAAAGTTTATTTTCTAATTATATACATACTAGTGCATTTGACCCGCGGTGTTACCCGGGGGTATAAGCTTAATCTGTAATAAACCTATTCAAGATTGTTTTCACCTCTTCGACGACAGTTTTTTTTCCGAGTTCATGAAATTTACACAAATTATACATTTAAACCTTCCTCGTGAAATACTCTATCCATTAGTGAAAACCGGAAAAAAATCCGTTCGGTAGTTACTGATAAAATCGTGCACAGACAGATGCGGCGAGGGACATTCTTTTATATTATTATTTTAACTGTCCTTAAGGGGTGACACCTGGGGTGGAAACCGATAGTATCCCCCCCTCCAAAAAAATCAATGTTTTATTTTTTTGTAGGTATCACCCCTTGTAAATTTTTAACGACAGAAAAAATATCAGTGTGCTCTAGTCTTTAAAAATAAATTGGACGATTATCGTTCCTTTATAGACTTTTAATGACCAAAAACAAGTCAATTGGTTCAATTTCTTACACATTTTACTCCCTGGAAGCTTTAAATAACCAAAAAAGGAGGTAAATACGCATTATATTTAAAATATGAGTTGGGTGTCACCCCTTTGAGGATGTCACCCTTTCCCCTCCGACCCTTCTAGCTATGCCACTGCTGACCCAACCTAAACATTAGGCGCCTCACAATTAAATTTTTTTGCTCTAAGATTTTAATTGTGCTTTATAATTATAAATTATTGTAATATTAAACTCATATATTAAAAATTAATGCGTATTTTTGGGTATTTAAAGCTTCTAGTGGGTAAAATATACATGAAATTGAACCAATTGACTTGTTTTTAAAATGAATCACAATTTTATAATATAAAATATAATAAATGATACATTGGAAAAAAGCAACTAAAACTTTATGCAAAGCATCCTATTAAAGGTAGTTAATTCACTTTTTGAAGAAAGTGAAAGACAAAATTAATTCCTATTCATCTAAATTGAGGTCGCTGATACCGGTACCTATTAAAGTTGATATTACGTCAATTGGAATGTCTATCGAGACACTAACCACATTTGTGGTCACAATAGTTACATAACTGTATACGCATGTGCCTAATATAGATGTTGCACAGAAATTGATAATTCCCTATACACATACAGGTGCGGTAAAAGTCCCTTTAATACTTACGTTTGATTTAACTTAAGAACAAAATGTAAATCAAATAATTATTTAAGTTAGAAAAAGGGTTTTTTTAATTTGATTTTTTTACAATATGTGCTAAAAAATAATAGATACATATGAACCATTATATTGTACGTAAGTCTTGGCCGCTTAAAGAGCAATGTATACAGTTTCTTGGAATTGATGGGTTTCTTTTTTGTAATTCTCATGAACTCATGACTAATAAAACAAGTACCACTTTATTAAATCAATTTCATTATCAAATAGTTTGTTTTTTAAATTATAGCCTCTTATTTTGTTTATGTTTTTTTCTCAAGTAATGGATAAAGTAAAACCAGTAATGGATACTTGCTAATGATTACAAAATGATAAGTACTACGACACAAAAGTTATAAAATAAAGAATCGTAAAGTTTGAAATAATGTAAAGCAGTTGCTATGATAATATAATAATTAAAAAATAGATTACACTTATAATTAGTTTAAATATCCACCATTTTGACACCCATTGACTGATTGTCATCAAATTAACCTGTTTTACAGTCAAGTATCTAGATTTTGATTTAGTAATGGCAGTATGTAATTAAATATCAACAAATATTTCTAATTTAGTACATTTAATTAAAAAAGTGTCCAACACTGGGTATTATCCAAGATTGGTGTTAGTACCTTTGTTTCATGTAGTTTTCCATTACCTTTCTTACTACTAGTGTTTCCTGTGGTATAAACGCAATTTCCGTTTGAATATTCTCTTTCAACTGTTATGGTTTATTGACCTATACTTTTTCCTTTAGGAAGCCCCACAGGAAGAAATCTGGTGAACGCATTTTGCATTGTATGTCTTACTGTGTGAGCTATTGCGCCATATTGTTGGAACCAGATGTTGTTGGTACCTTCAACTGCATGCATTAAAAATCTGAATTTTGTTTTCCATTGATTATTTGAGTCATACCAGGTTTCTTCCTGTGGGCTTTACTAAAGGAAGAAGTATGGGTCCAACATTTTTTTCATAAGTTATATTTAAAATTAACTCAATTCATTTTTTGCAAAATTAATTCATACATATTTGGAAATACCAACGTAATTTAACTTTTTTAGAGGCAGACGAATGTTTCAATATATTTTGGTCATATAATTAATTTTACAAGTTATAAATATAATGTTTTGCGTTAATACTAAAAAATGCATGTATTTAATTGATACCATATCTGATATTCATATTAAGCAATTGAAATCTTACTTTCTTTATACTATCAGAATCAGAGTAGATATGTACCAAGAACTCCATAAATGGTCGTTCAGTTTTTATTGAAATTCGCTTATCACAAACTTAGTAGGCTCCTCCCATTTGATTATTATAATATTTAAATCATTTCTTCATGTACCAAACAAAGACCAATATAAACTCATTTGCTAGATAAATTCGTTTATAGTACTCATATATTTGTGTGATTAAATTATTATGTAATCTATTGAAAATTGTATAAGTAAATTTTGTGGCAATAAATATTTGATATTTCGAATTTTAGTATTTAAATAAGTTAAACTTGATATAAAATTAATTAATGAAATGGACGTATATTTGTGTTTTTCTTTAAAATGTTGTAACTCGAGTATATAAGCTCAGACGTAGAAAAAGATAACCGATGATGTTTGTCTTATTATTTTCGAATTTGTTGTAAGAGAATATGGCCTTTAGGATGTCAGACAAATTATGATGCCGATATAGGGACTAATGTATAATATTAAAGTAATCATTTTTGTATAATTAATTATTTTACTACTTACCACTCGCATTTTCTTCAGCATGCATAAAGAGTAAGAACACTGCAAAAAATAACAAGTATACATATTTTCAGAGAATTCATAAGGGCCTTTAATATTGTCAGCCCATAGGGCGTTTAAATATCTTATCTTGTTATAGAAGATCATGAAAAAGAAATATTACAATTTTGATAAAAGCTTCGCAAACTGATTGTAACAACATTAATTATTATTATTGAAGAACTATGTTTTAATATTATAAATAAAGTCAGTACAGGTAGAATATCATAATTGTTACATTAACAAAATAAAAAATTTGATAACTGTCAACATTAATATTCTTTGTATGTTTTATTTCATCATATCTATAATTACAACGGTGGCAAAGTGTAAAATTAAAATATATGTCATACTTACCTCCATTTGGACTGATTCGTAATTAGTGTATGTCACACATTGTTCATTATAAGTCTGTAATATCTTAATATCCACACATGTTTTGTTATTGTCACACTGAAAATAAGAAAATACAAATAAATTATACGATAATATAATCGAATACCTATACACATTTATTTTAATTCTTTTTGGATATAATTAACAAAAAATATTTTAGTCAGTGTATTGTTACACTGTAGGCACTTTAGGCAACTGCCTAGGGCCCTGAGATAAAAGAGGGGCCTCAAGGTATATTTATTTCATTGCAACTGGAAGATGCATTATAACGGAAGGAAATATAATATTTAAAAAATTATTTTTTTATGATATGACTAAGAGCAAAAAACACATTTTTAATTTTAATTTTAATTATATTATTATACCTTATTATACGTTTAAAAACTGAAAGTTCTCATCAATTTAAAAGCTATAATATTTTTCACTTAGGTATAATTAATGTTATACGTTTTAAATTTGTATATTATTTATTTAAAACTAGATTTACCTTAATCGAATTGTTTAACAATAATATCAAAATAGCGTATTTTATCATTTTATTTATATTCGATTTTCTGCAGAAGAACCTTAATATTTTTGCTACGTTCAAATACACTTTTTTACATATATTAACTCATTTTCTATTCGCGTTGTATGCGATCTAGTCTGTGCATTTTATATATTTAATTATAACCGTTTATTTTAATTTTATGACAGTAAAATAATTTTTTACACTTACTATAATTACCCCTTCCTAACGTGTATTTATATTTATACGACAATAAAACCATTTTTAAATCCAATGTCATCAAATTGTACAAGTGTTAGCGTGTGACCTTCACATTATTTTATTTTGAAATGAATCCAAAAAAATATACTATTGTGTTGATTTGTATGATTTTCTATATCCGGATGATGTGTACTCGTATAAATTAAGCATTATTTGATATTGAGGCTTACGTGTTTATGGAATTATTGATAAATATATTAACCCTACACTGCATATTTGCATCACACATGTTTTCCGCCTATAACTTAAAATTTACAAAGAATTTACAAAAAAAAAAAACAATAGAATGTAAGATAAAGAAACCTAATACAGCTCCACTTCCTCCATAAGTAGGGTGACCAGATTTTAGTTTTGGTTAACCCTGAGATGTAAATGAAGACCCTTTTTTTATTTTATCTTATCTATTTTATTCTTTTTTTTTTGCTCTATTTTTGACGACTTTTTTTTTTTAGTCGTCGTCATTTTTTGCAAAACCCGGAGAAATTGCACCCAAACCCGGAGCCCAGAGATTCAGTATGCAAACCCTGAGACTCCGGGTCAAAACCGGAGACCTGGTCACCCTATCCGCAAGACGTACGACGTGGTAATGTTAGTCATTTTCCAATTTGAAATGCTACAAGACTACGATGTAAAAACTTTACATGCAAAGCATAAACGTTAAACATATATTCTTTGTGAAAAATGTCATATTGTTTTATGTTTTAACAAAGACATAAATTATTTTAAATCATCCATGAAATATAAATATATTCATAATTAGATTTACTAAAATATATATAGCTCAAAGTTCATTTTTTAAATTATTTTTCCTGTATTCCTAACATACACTTACATAGATTTACATCATTTCTAATAAAAATTAAAAAATTGCGCAGTGTAGGGTTAAGTTATTGTTTAATTGCTCATACACATATAAGGTCATAAAGCATATAATTATTTTACTTTAATATATTCCTAGAAACAATTACATTATTATTATTGATAAATAATAAGTTTGAGTTTTCCTCCTCCCTCCAGATATGAGAATAACATCAAGCTAATCATTAAAAATACAATTAATAACTTCAATAGCTTATTCAATTAAACTATAAAAGTTATCAATAAAATTTTTCGATCTTTTCATAAACAAAGCTATTAGATTACCTTATATAGTTTCCAAATTGCTTGAAATTCTTTCTTAAAAATTAATAATTTTTACAAAAATTTGAGCTAACTTTTTCTCCGTGCCTATTGACTTGCTGCCCTGGGTAGTTCCCTCCCCCCCTTCTCAAAGCCGGTACTGTTAGAAGCGTAAATAGGGTTCGGAAGATTTCGCAGGGGAATGGGGGGAAAATGTTAGGAGTTCCAAACCAACTAAAGAAAAAATATATTGCTTATCCCTATAATATCAAAATTCAATAAAAAGTCATATATAACGTCATTATTGTTGAGGATTTCTGACATCACGGAATTTATGGGGCAGTCTGGTCACAGCCTACTAGTGTAAATATCGTGTGGGTTTGACTAACAATAAGTTACATTGTACATATAATTAGTTTAGATTAGTGGTTCTTAAACTAGGGTCTGCGGACCCCCGGGGGTCCGTAAAACATGTTTGGCATAAATTCAAGTATTTTTACATTTATATTTACCAGTGAATAATTAGTATCTAACAACCTTCTCTGTTTTTTTATCCGGGGGAGGGGGTTTCCTGAAAAATAATTGTTCAAAATGGGGTCCCTAGATTATATAAGTTTAAGAACCGCTGGTGTAGATAATTGTGGGTTGGATTTAGTTTCTCGGCTTCCCACATACAAATTTTGAAAATTTTGCATTACTGATGTAGAATTATCAAAATTGGCATGGCAATTTTTTACTACGCCATTTGGTTGGGAATTCCGAATATTTTTGTAGGATGGGGGGTGGGGGTCTTTTTGTTACATTACTGGCCAAAATAAAGAGGACTAAGGAGGGGGAAGGGTTACAGGAGCGGTCCGCCCCGGGTTGCAAATGCTAGGTTGGTAAGGAAACTTTGGCAGTTAATGAAAAGTAAAAAGCTGTAATAATCTTTTTTTGCTCTTCAGGAGTAAATTTTATTTTTTCCAATTTTTTTTATTTTATTACATGGGAGGGAGGGGGTGCTACAACTCATATTCCACCTGTCGTCACAACCTTTCTTAGTCCGCTACTGGGCTATAATGTAATTTTTAGTGAAGTATTTCAGATAATTAATAATGTTTTTTTTTAATTTTAAGAAAACGTCTTTTTCAAAATATGTAGTTTCCAGAATTTCGACTTTAAGGTTATCAAGTTCACCATACCTTATAATATTGTCGAAGCCTACATATAATATTTGTGTATACAACGATAGAGAGCAAAAATTCCCCTTTCCCCCTTCTCCTTGTAAGGCTTGGAACTTTTATGTTTCATCTACCCCTTTTCTTGCGTAAGATTTTTTTATGTGTATAGTAAGCAAATTTTTCAACAGCCGAAATTGGTTTCAATTAATGTATTTTAATTTACGTAAGAAACGCTTTGGAGCCCCTCCTCCCGCTTCCCCGCGTAAAAATTCGAAGGATTTAACAGACACTTACCCTTAAAGCCTTTCGTAACTAATGGAAGCTCCAATAATAACTAGTTTTAAGATGAGACATTTTGATCTTGCAATTTTAAATTTGAAGGAATAAAAAAGTATAAATTTTAAAATATTAAACTGAAATCATATAATTATGTTTATTTACATTTTAATTTTAATGTCAGAATATTTTTAATTATTAATTATTAATTATAACGTCATAATAATATCTTATCTTGCTTATTTATTTATATTTTTACGTAAGAATTTTAGTGAGTAATGTTCTTAAATTATTTTAAATGCAGTCAGTTTAATTATATTTGGTGCAGGTCAAAATTATCAACGGTTGATATATATAACATATGTGTAATTGTATAGTCTTTTAACGAGCTGACAGATGAGTCATCTAATTTTGAGGGATTTTTGTTCAAAACTGTTAATTAAATGTGTATATTTCATTCAACAAATATTCATATGATATACATTTTTAGGGGGAATCACTATAATGCGTGTTAATTAAACATTAACTTACTTCATTGTACATATGTAAAAAATGACAAACTTGGGGAATTTTTATTCAAAAATGTATTTAAGTGTATATATTTCATTCAACAAATAAAAAATAATGATATACATTTTTAGGGGGATCACTAAAATGTGTGTTCATTAAACATTTACCTACTTCATATTTATTTATTTAGGGAAATTATTTACAAAGACAATTGCCTACAACATTACATCTAATTAAAATCAAATGTAAATATTATGTATGTTATGTAATGTATGTAAATTGTGTTCACATTAATATATTTATAGTATAGTACTTCTCGGTTATAGTTTTAAGTCAAATAATTTTTGGAACAAATGTTCAACTTACTGGTGTAACTTGGAGTTGGAGAAACTGCCGGTAGCGCTAGGTCTTGGGGGCACCAAAATGGGGTAAAAGAACATTATGAAGCAAAACGAAAAAAAAGATCTTTACTATTATAATTCCATGAGGTACAAAAGTTAGCTTTAAAGGGTGCTAAAATCGACATGACTACAAAAAAAGAAGGTTTTAATAACACTAGGAGGGCGCTTTTTTCAGGTTTCCTTAATTATACCATAAAAAGTTCGATATATAATTCGAACTGACAGGTAACAATTTTTTGATTTCTTGCGTTTATCTTTGAAACCGTTCATTGTATGAATAAGATAAAAAATGATTTTTTTGTAGAACATATTATTTTATTTAAAATAAAATCAACTATGGGCAAAAAGGGCACTTGTCTGGGCTTTCTATCAATAGTGGGATCCCAAACCAATATTTTATAAAATCATACTAATTACAAATGATATTTTATCTAAGATTATTTTTTAGTTTTTTTTTGCATGGGGTATTAAAAATTGCATTAATAAAAATCGCACTATTCGAATGATTGCTATACCAAATAATCAGACAATTTATGTGTATTCTTTATAAAAATAACAAGTTCAGTAACACTAAGGTTTTAATTAATGCAATCCACGAGCCGTAGAATTATAATAGGTGCTTTTAACATGTTTTTTAAATCTTCTATTATTTTAGTTCAACGTTCTCTAAGCTAGGGAATGCGCACGAAAAACTTTGACAGTAATTTTCGACTACATACATGCATAATTTTTATGCACATTACCTACTCATACAGTGGTTCTCAAACTTATTTTTTTTACTGACTTTTGGGACGTTTTTAATGATAATGTAAAACGACCCAGGTTTTATTCTAATAAATAGGTCTGTAGACATGGGCGGACTTTGGCCTAGACAGACAGGCCCGTAATTTCTGGGGGGGGGGGCGTATTTTTAATATGTGGATGTGGATACAAGTTATTCAGATATTAATGCGGACAACTTTAAAATTAAATTTGCAAAAAAAAATATTTTGGATTTTTTTAATAAATTTATAAATTCGTCTGTTTGTTCGATTTGACGTGAAAACTACTGACAATGAGCTGATTTAAAGGAACTTTTACGGCTAGAAAACCTAAAACCGTAAATAGAATTAGCTTAGGTCTTAGATTTTATCGATTTTGAGTATTATTGATAAAATATTATAATTAATTATAATGAATAAAATTTGTCTTTATTAATAAAACTTAAAAATCTTCCACCAAAGGCAAAAATATCTAAAATTATTGTTTTTTATCATTTGTTTGTATTTAATTAAATTTGCACAGCACACTATTTTTTATATTTTCTATAAATTTATTACTTATTGTTAGTTTATCTTGTTTTACTTTTAAAGAAAACACTGTCAGCTATAAGATAAATAAATAGTAAATAAATAATATACAGATTTGTCCAATTAAGAAAAAAGTTATATTTTAACATATCTCTGAAATTCGACATTATTTTTTTACACCGCCATTATTCATCCCAGAAAAAATATTGATACTTTACTAGGGTGACCAGGTTTCAGGTTTTGAACCGGAGTCTTAGGGTTTGTATACTGGTTCTCCGGGCTCAGGGTGACGACTAAAAAAAAGGTCGCCAAAAATAGAGCAGGGGGCGCAAAAGTGCAGATTAGGGAAATCAATTTTTTATAAATTTTATTAAAAATAAATAAAAAGAATAAAATGAAAATAAAAAGGATAATTTAAAATAAAAAAGGGGTGTCATTTACCTGTCAGGGTTTACAAAAATCAAAATCTGGTCACCCTATACTTTGCCCATTTAACCGATCTTCTAGCTCCATTAATAACAATGATCATTTGGTTTCCGTGAACATCCTGTATATATAATACGATAAAGATTGTCTTTAAATCTTAACACCTCGAGTCTCGTTCTTTATTCATAAAAGAACGGTGTTTCAGAAGAATATATTTATACCACGTTGTCTTTGTTCAAATAATTGACTGTATCGTATCAAGTCGCCTCTGAAAGTAGTTGCTGCTTCGTCGCCGCCGACTCGATCACGCGGTTGGCTAATTGTTGAATATGATGGAGTCTTGTATAACCAGTTTTTTATTTTGTTTACTGCGAATTGAATCAGTGTAGTGTTATATGTATGTTGTGATAATACTGTTTGTTCTATTTAAATCTCACTAACGGTTATGATTGTAATTAATAAGACCATGTGAAAATTAACTATGTTTTTATGTGGTGCTGTTAATTTATTGTGGTAAATGCAAAATGTTTTTACAGTTTTTCTGTGTGAAATATATTTGTTAATAGCCTTTTTATAGACGTAAATTAGCAGTGTATTAATTATTAGTGAATAATTATCAATATTATTATTATCCTAGCTGAAAATGGCTTATAGGTAGGTACATAAAAAATGTATGAGAGACTAGGGCATATTTGTCACTTGAATCACATATATAAAACATATTCAAATATTATTTTCATTGATAAATCTTCGAGTTAAGGAAAGATAATTTCTTATACATTGTTTTATCAGCAAATTTTTCGTATCTCATAGAGACATAAATTTTTAGATTCTCTTAAAATGAAACCTATGAGAATTTTTGAATCTTTTTCAACAGTATCTATATTTAGCTAAATTAACTTATTATTTCTATTTAGACGAATTTGAGACACTTTTGGAAATGTATAGAACAAATATTATGTTAATAACAACAGTTTTAAAAAAAAATTATTTTTTTACTTTATTCGATTGATAACAATTTAATGCTATAAATATTATATATGTTAATTATATTTTTAAACTGTATTGTGTTGAAACTATGTTGACATTACGAAATTCTAAAAACTAAACACACTTTATTTTTAACGTATAGAAAACACATACAGGGGTGAATTAAGCTATATATAGGATATTTGTATCAAAATATAACTTAATAAAAGTTCAATGGTAAATACAAGCGCAGTACTTTTTGTTATTCTTCTTCTTTAGTTGTGACATCATGAAACCTTTATATTTATACATTATTTTTTGCGACTATTTAAAAGAAAAATATTTACAATTAATATAATATATAATATTATTATATATATAAGTCATAAAGAAGAAAAGAACAAAAAACTGCTTGGTTAAAAGATGATATTGAAATTCCCATTGATTAATTATAAAAATCTTTTGTGAAATAATTGATAATCACGTAAATAAGTAAGACTTTACTTCAGTACATGTATTATAAATAAATATATACGTATACATTTACAATAATCCTCCTAATTACGTCCCTGTAAATAGGAAAACAAATAAACTAGTTTAAAATTATAATATATGCTGAAGTTGTAAGTTATTGGTATTTAAATTCAATTTTTTCATAACATTATTTTTTGGTCGTGAAGGTTACTACACATAAATATGTTCACTACAATAAATTTTTTTTAAATCGAATTTTTTTTCGAAAACTATAAATTTTTGTAAGATAATATTTAGTAAGGTTGAAAGTTACATAGAATGTGACTTTGAAAAAAAAACAGTCAAATCTATGCATGTTTACCCGGTTTTAGCCTTTATTAGCATACGTTTTGGAACAACTGCCCCTTCCCCAGTGCAATTATCAATATACAATAGTTTTCTTTTTAAATTTTGACACTTTATATATTGAACCCACATGACCTTATATCATAGATTAATATAATTGTATCACTAATATTATGATATACATTTCAGGTTCCTCAAAATGTTATGTAAATACACATGCATATAAGTATTAAGAAGAAATTAATGTTATAGGAGTTGTAAATTGATATCCAAACAAATAGTCAACATGTGGTTGTTACTAGTCATATTATCTAGTGCAGTTCTATCAACTGCGAATGGGGAAATTGAAATCGCGGGTGTTAAGTGGTCGAAGGTAAGTTCTATTATAAATATTTATATTTTCAGAAAAATGCAAATATTTCAGTATAGGAAACGATGAATTCCACAAAAACTAGTAAATAGCCATTTACATATGTACATACAGTACAGGCTTAAGGGGGTGGGGGTGAAAAAGGGCGACCGTCTGAAGTACCACGTCAGAGAAAAACAGTTTTTTTTTAAATTGTTAATTTTTAAGAAAAAAGGACAAGCATTGTAATTTGAAAATGATAAGGCAATCTAATAGCATTGGACATTTTATTGCTATTAAGTAGCTTAAATTCCTAAGTACGAATTAGAAATTTTTAGAAGTAAAACTGTGTAGCCAAATATTTAAATGCTGGTGGGGAGGGGGGGGGGGGGGTAAAATCTTGCTCAATGTTCGAGATTTACTCATCGTAAAATAGAGTTAATCAATTTTGCATCTGAATAAAGCTAATATAAATAAATGGCAATGATGTAAGTTTTGAACGAATATTCTCAACATAAATTACCTGGCGACTATTTAAATTTAAATGTTAGCAATAAATGACCTCCAGTTGTATACAATCAAACCGCATTCAAATTTTACATACCGGGTGTCCTAGTTCAGGTGAATGAAAATTCAGGGCCTTATAGTAAAAAAAAGATTTAAATTGAAATTATCAAAAAATTAAAATTATACGAAAAAATAATCAAGTGCATATTAAGAAAAATTTTGAACTAATATTTTTTAGTAAAATTGTATAATCTGAACACTATCGGTTTTTATTTAAATTGTTCAATAATTAACCAAGGTTAGTAAATACACAGGTTGCCTCAGTAGCTTTTGACCAATCAGCTTGGGCACCCCAGATGACGTATTTTCCTCTTCTCGCGCCAAATTACAAGGCTATATTTGTTATGATTGGGCACATCAATCCCCCTCTCCATATTTGGGCACCCCAGATGACGTATTTCCCTCTTTCGCGCCGAGATACTGAGGCTACCTTTTAACTACCTTTGGTGAATTTAGCACGAGGAAGCATTGTGCATTTACTTGGCAGATGTTTTTTGAATTAGGCCTATTATTTGGTAACAACCGTAAAAGACTAACGTTTAAAATCGTTCATGCCTAATTTAAATACATTTTATTATTCTATAACCGCGCATATAATTTATTCAAATCACTTCCGTTGTTAAAAAACACGTGTGAATTGAATGACTCATGGCTACTTACTAGGACTTCCTCGAAGTTCTTTTTTGTATATATTTATTCAAGAAAGTCATCCTCTAATATCATAATTTATATCATAACACATGTTGGTTATTTACTGTTATACTAAACAGTGGCGTACTAAGATAATTTTGAAAGTATAATTCATTTTAGTTCTCGTCCGTCCGTCTGTCATAAGCGATTTCCTCTGAAACTATTCGATGTAAAATTTGAAATTTAGTACAGGATAAAATGTGGTGGCTCAATTTTAAACGTGAAGTATAAAAATTTGAATTTTGATTCTGGGGGTAAATTGGGAAATGAAAAAAAGGACATCTTGTAGGGTGTCAAATGAAAACTTATTAAAACTTATTGAAAATTGCTGCCCCTCACCCTTATCACCAAAAGGATAGTTTAGAAAAAATCCATGAACATTGAGAATTAGGTGTAGATTGAGCCAAAATTAACAGGATTGAAATATTCTAGTATGATCAATTGTTATAAACAATTTAATTGTTTATTTCTTTATAAATGCTAAACCATTGGTTTTAGAGAAAAAGTTTTTTTCGACAGAAAATATTTCTCACTCAACTTTTGTCCTTGCACGTTTTTCAAAATTTTCAATAATGCTAAATTGCTAAATTCAAGTAGAAATACTGATATATGTATGTTTAATGTTTATATTATATATTTAGTTAATTATTTATATGAATAAAAATACTTAATAATCCATATTGAAAATTATTCACTTGTTTATAAGTACATTCTACTTATTTTAATTCATGTATTTTACTATAATGAAAGCTTTTTATAGCCAGTGGCGTAGATTGGAGGGGGGGGGGGGAATTAAGATGATCAATCACCCCCCATGAGTTTACTTCATGAGAAAATTCAGACATTTTTTTAAATTTCCCAAGTATGAACAAAATAGTAGAAGTAAATAGGAAAAATTAGGTAAATTAAGAATAAAAAAAAGAAAAAAAGGTCTTCAGGTTTTTTTTAAATTTTGAATGACTTTTTTTTGGTAATAAAAAGTACAGTGAATACAGTTTATATGGTCAAAAAAAAAGGTCATTCAGTTTAAAATTACATGAGTAATATTTTACAGCCACCACTTGCCCCGGGGCCTGGTCATATCGCCCCCCCCCATCGCAAAAAGCTATCTACGCCACTGTTTAGAGCACGTATATTTTTTCATTTTACTGTTGTGATATGAAATTATTTGTTTTTAATAACAAAAAATATTTTTTTGCAGAATTTCGATTCTACACCGCTTGGTTTACCCATAGTGACAAAATGTTGCAAAGTTGGCCAAAGTTATTCAGATTTTGATTGTATAGATGTATCATCATTTGAGCCCATAATATATAATTTTGAAATGAAAACCACTAATTATACAAAGTTAACTGCTGTTATTAAGGAAACATGTGAAGGGGGATAGTAAGTTTGATATTTTAATTGTATTTAAGTATAACCTTAGTGCTGCTTCATATTGGCATTAGTTAGTAAATATTATTGTTTAATGTATTGATTTTTTTATTATAATAAATATAGTCCAGTAAAATTACATTAAAAATTGCCAAATCTGAGTAAAAATTCCCCACCACTGGAGTGTTTGGTGTTACAAGAGGTCGAAGGTCAACAAAAACAGTTTTTTGCAAATAATAAGAAATATTTTTATCATAAAGCTAATAGTTTCTGAGATATTTGTAAAACACTGTTTTTGTTGACATTTGATCTCTTGTAACACCAACCACTCCAGTGGTATCTTTGAGATCTTTTGATATTTTATTTATAATGCCAAAAACATGTTTCTTACAAAAAGTGAATTTTTAACTGGGCTAATATAATATTTTTTAGTTATTTAACATTTCAAAATTTATAATTGTATACCATAATAATCGTAATAATTAAAATATTTTAATTTTTAGTACAGTCCATGGAGATAATAATTTTACTATTTTTGAAAATGGTTCTGCTTTCATCTGGGGGACTAATTATGAGGACATTCTAAAAAAATATCCTCCAAGATTCGAATATCTTTTACAAATTGGAGAATATTGTTTAGAATCAGCGGATGGCGACTTAACAGTTTTTATTTGTTCTGAAGAAAATGATACCTCAATCGAAAAGGCAGACATTTATAATGCTGGTAATAAATGTATTTATTAAAATGTATACTAAAAATGTATATATATATTTACTATTCGGAGTAGATATAGAATTCAACACAGCTCCGAGGGGGGGGGGGGGGGGGTACTACATTACCTATTATTTCAACAATTATTTTTCTATTGAAATAATGAATACACTCATCAAAAAAATTAAAGGATAATTTTTTTTTTAATTTACAAATTTTCAAACAGTATATCTCAGCGAAAAATGATTGGATTTACATGATCCAAAGCTCATTCGTAAGCTTGCACTTTCTAGTTTTTGAATCAAGACTTCAATAATTTTATCATCCCCTGCCGCTCTGCGCCAAGGGTTAAAATAGTTTGAAAAATTAAGGGATAATTTTTCAAACTAATTATAATTAGTTCGAAAATAAAATATAAAATAATTATTGAGCTCTTGATTTAAAAACTAGAAAGTACAAGCTTACGAATGAGCTTTGGATCATGCAAATCCAATCATTTTTCGCTGAGATATAACTGTTTGAAAATTTGTAAAAATTTTGCTTTTTAAAAATTATCCTTTAAATTTTTTGATGAGTTTATATTATGTTATTTTTAGGTTTAATCGTTTCCATTCCATTTTTATTGTTGACGATTATTGTGTATTTTTTAATCAAAGAACTGAACGACCATTTTGGAAAGATGCTTGTACAGTATGTAATATTTCTAGCTATTACAATGATTGTATTATGTGTAGTCAAACACTTCGAGGAAATGTTAGATTACTGTAAAATTATAGGTAAGATTTTAAATTGATATATTTATATTTTAAAACAAGTCTAAGAATATACGGTGACTAATTTATAATTATATCAAATGTTTAATAATATTTTCATTTATATTTTAGCTGTAGCCGTTCATTTTCCATTTATAATTAGTATATTTTTATTAAACGCATTGTTTTTCTATGCTTGGATGAATATGAGGTAAGAAATAAAATAAAATATTTGATATAAGATTAATCAATGTAGTTTAGGCTATATAAGTTTTTCCTTAAATGACATGTTCATATACGTATTTTTATTAATAGGTTTTTTTAATGATTCATACTAATATTATAAATGTGAAAGTAACTTTGTCTATCTGTCTATTTGTTACTTTTTCACAGCTAAACCGCTTAAACCATTTTGATGAAATTTGGCAAGGAGATAGCTTGCATCCTGAAAAAGGACATAGGCTACTTTATACTCCGAAAAATTTATTGAATAAAAAATAGTATATTAATATTCCTACAAAAAATTAGAAGAAACGTTTAATTTTTAGCGATTCATAAATTTTTCGCGAACGAACCAAAATATTTTTTTATTATACTATTTATTTACAATTTGTTTTAATTTTAGGTATTATGTACAAGAAGAAATTAAGTCGAATGTGAAAAGAAAACTGTTTATTTTCTGTTCAATTTGGTCATATGGTTTACCGACTTTATTTTTAGTTGCATTTGTGGTTTATGATCAGTATATTAATGATAAATACAATGATGATAAAACGTGTTCACTTTATCGTAAGTATTACAGGATGATTCAAAACAGATGTGCCAAAATTTAATTATTATTATTATTAGTTGATACTGAAAATCGAAAATACTTATTAATACTAACTTAATCACAATGTAAAATCTTCATCATCAAAACCTCGTGGTGAAATATATATATTTTCAAAATATCTCAAACACAACGTTTACTAAAAAAAGTTATTACAACAAGCAAAATAAACTTAGCACACTGTGTAATAATTTGGCTAATGTTTTTTTTAACTAGTTATTTCTAATTTCAGCTCAAAGTAAAACAAGATATATATTTTATACAATAATATCAACAAGCCTATTGATCGATATAATAATATTGTTAACAACGTACGTACAATATTTAAAACTTCGCCCTATAACCAAAAGAATTCCAAATAGCCAAGAAGAATTTGTTAAAAATTCAAAAATAATCGAAAGAATCAGGAATTTAAACATGCATTTAAAAGTGTACACTATTTTATTTTTATTTGCTATACCCCTATGGATTGCAGATGTTATAAACTACGAAACAGTCAACAGAAGTATTAGAATGTTCAGTATTTTTCATGGATTCTATGGGGTTTGTGTCTTCTTTGCGATTTTGATATATCCAAAAGTTGTACGGCATAAGGTTATTAAAGGAATTAGGGAAGATATGGCTAAACTTAATTGTTGTAAAAAAGAGGAACCAACGACTCAAGACAGATCTCTTATTGAATCTCCAAATAATATCAAACTAACAGAAATTAGCAAGACCGAAACAACATCACCAAATAAATTATATCCTTTTGATGAATTAGCATACATAGATGAGGAAAATAATAAATAATTGATGAAATGACAACAATAAAAAGTATTTTCATTCATTTATTTAAAAATTATTAAATGATTCTGACCTATTTTTTAGATAGATACTATTGTTTTTTTATTGAATTATTAATTAATATTAATATCAGTAATACTCATAAAAATATGCCTGTATATTTTATTATTTACATGCACATATAAGTATTTTTTGTTTATGCAGAGATGCCCCAGTTTTTAAGAACCAAGTCATTTTTTTTTCTAAGGGGACATTTCCAAGTGGCATAATCATATCGAGTTTAAATTTTGTATATAGTAAGACAGGGTCAGGGTAAGTAAGAAAAAAATATCTTAGCTGCGGTAAAATGGTTTAATACCCCTATGAAAATGTGCAAAATAATCATAAATAACTAATAAAGATTTTTAAAAATTTATAATACAAATTTTTCATGATTTTTTATACTCTTTTGAAGTCAGAATTCGAAAAAATGAATTTAGGGGAAAACATTATGAAAATGGTATTCTTCAATTTAAGATATTTTCGAAAAAAATTACTGGTCCTTTGAAGCTGGGACATTCTGTATAAAATGCACATAATTTATATAAAAAAAGAATACTTATATCGATTAGTTTCTTAGATTGAAAAGTTTTTTGAATCTCGATAATAGTGATACAATTTGTATTAGTAATATTTAAATTTATATTAGGGGTTATTTTAGTGTGCAGTTTTAGTTTATTTGTGCAGCTTTGAAATTGAAATGTGCAGTTATAAAAGTAATTTTTGTGCAGTGCTAAAAACGAAAGTCATTCAATTGCATATACAATTTTTTTTAATTGGAAGACAAAAAATGTCATTAAGATATTTTTTTTTACTTTTACATTTTAAAATTTTCTTAAAATAACCCCTGATTTATATCAGCTATATTTAAGACGATTAAATGACACTGTGTGCCTGAAAAAAAATTATTCAGTTTTTCTGATATACTGCTAGTAGAAATATATTAAATAAAATATTCTATATTTATGAGAATAAGACATTGAATCATATTCGAATATTTGTCTCAATTTTTTATATCCTTATACATGAATATATTTCAATGATAAAATTCACGTCCTTTGATATGTAATGATTTATCGACTTTAGACAAGGTGACCATATTTCCCTGGAGAAAATACTGGATAGATATATAGGACCTTACTCGTTGGGAGATAGGGACTGTTTCTTGTAAACAAATTTGTATTTATAAAACTAAAGAAAACAACAAAGAAATAATAATTTTTCATAAAATTTTCGAATAAACTCTGAATTGATACAAAGACATTAATATTATAATAAATTATTTTTTATTAGTTTGAAAATCACTCTGTTGGTATTTTACTTTCAAATAAAATAAAATGACGTAAAACTAAAAATTAATAATATATTAATTATGTTGTCGAAACAGTGGAACAAAACGAAAAAAAAACCGGGATGATTTCCATTTGTACAAAACGTGAATATTCCATTCATATATAGAACAGTGGCGCATCCAGAAAAAAATCGGAGGGAGTCATTTTTTTGTAATTACAGTTTTTTATCTATCATAATTATTAAATCAAATAATGTATATATTTACAAATTCGGAGGAGAGGGGGATGTTAACCTTCCTCTTGGGTGCGCCACTGTTGTAGAAGGGTTAATCAATAATTATTATACTCAATTAAATACTCAATATTACTATTATGATGCTATTTAATTTATTAAGAATAAGTGTATTATTTGTAAGAGAAATGTACCTTGAATACTTATAAATATTTGTATATTGTCCAAAAAAGATTTCAGTACAAGTAAGTACATTACTATTGTATTTGTAATATTTTTTACATTAACTAAAGTATGAATGTACATTTATACAGGTCTGATCTTGAAGATATTTTTTTCAACACATTTATCGTAAATTATTTTAAATAAGAGAAGTATTTTATTGTGAAATAAACTTATAAGAATATATTACAAAGATTATTATTATTTTGCCTATTTTTGGTAACAAAATATTTTTTGTACTTTTTGTTATTTTGTATTTTAAATAAAAATAATAAATACAGTGTTGAGTTTTATTTTCCAGAAACATCAGATAATTGTTCATTTTTATCATATTAACCGGAAGTTGAGGTGGTAGATAATTTATATAGTTCATAATTTTAAATTCATTCATTCAATAGACGAATTTATAATTGCATAAACATTTTTTTTTATTAACATTAATACATTTAATAATTCAATTGTTTTTAAATATAGAGTGAAATTTTATAGAAAATCTATTTTTTTAGTTTGCATCTGGTTTTAATCATGTTGATAATTTTAATAACACTGTTATTGCTTCAAATTTGTGATTCTTCTATGTATACAGATGATTCTGTTACGATAATTCCATATCCATTGCGCAAGGTATTTATAATTTTTATATTTTATAATCTATTTTTTTTAAGAAGGCAGACAAAAATAAGCGAATTTAAAAAAAAAATTCTGTCGAAACTATTAATTCTAAATTAAATTTTTATGTGCATATTAATTATTACATCGAAAAAGTGGTTTTCAGTGGTCCACCCTAGGTGACACCCCTCCCACATGTTTACCTCCTTTTTGGTTATTTAAAGCTTCCAGGGGATAAAATGTTTCAGAAATTGAGCCAATTGATTTGTTTTTGGTCATTAAAAGTTTATAAAGGGGAGATAATCGTCGTTTATTTAAAAAAAATAAAGCACACTGTTATATTTTCTGTTGTTAAAAATTCACACCTTATGTGCAAAAAATAAAACATATTGTTTTGACTTTCTTATACCATGTAGGTATATGAAATATACATTAGTATAAGTAAGTATAGTGAAGCCGATTTTTTTCGAACCTCGGATTTTGACGGAATTATCTATTTTGACCTTCCCTTAATCCATTCTGACTATTTTCGCCATGATGTCTGTGTGTCCGTCTGTAAGCGCTGTAACTCAAATACGACAAATCGTAGAAGGGTGATATTTTATATTTAAAATTAATTTTTGGCTGGGAAGAAAACGTCCTATTTTTGAAAACGATCTTTCAACCGGATACGGATGTTTACCTACGTCGATTTTTTAATTTTTCAAATTACTCTGAAACAGTGCGAAATAGAAAAAAATGGTCAAGTTAAAAAAATGTAGGTAATATCTATATCTATAATTTATGTTCTATTCATTTTTTTGTAAAAACGAATTTTTGAAAAAAAAAAAAAAAATTATAATTCAAATGGTTTATAACAGAGGAGAAATATCTGCCATGAGTGTCATGGGACTTTCTTATACGTATTACAGAGATTGAACAGTGTGTGTATTTGCCGTAGGTAACATGGGACATTCTTATACGTAATACTGAGAGTGAACTGTGTAGGTGAATCTAAATAATTACATAAAAAAATTCTTTCTGGCTAAATCATAAATGTTGGAAAAAATGTATGGGGAATAAATTATAGATAATAACATACTCGACATTTTTTATCTAAAACATTTTTTTCTTATTTCAAAAATAATTCAAAAATCCAAAAATTTACAAGAGTAAACATCCGTTTACAGTTATTACGTTAAAAAAAATCACTTGTTATATAAATATAAAATTATTCATTTTGTTCTTTCTTATTAGTTTGTTAGAAATGTTTTAATAAACAAAGAATCACGTATACAATTCACTGTTAGGTTAGGTTATGTTAGGTATAAGAAAGTCCCGTGGTTCCCAAGGCAGATATTTTTTTTTTGGGGGAGAGGGATGACACTATCGATTTCCGCCCCGGGTTCTACCCTTCTAGCGACGCCACAGATCGTTTGTATATTTAATTTAGTTTTAATATAGACTCCAGCACGTGTATACAAAACCAACCGTCCAATCGTTTCTAAATGCTGTGAATTTGGCCAAACCGTGAAGACAGAAGGAGATTCCTATACAAACTGTGAAGCAAGTATAAAAAATTACAATTTCAATCCAAAATTTAAGACGACAGATACAAAACATAATAATCTTACTGTAATAATTGGATTAAGATGTGAAATAACACACCTGTAAGTAAAAATAATATTTTATAAACATATCACCATGAGTGGATCTTGGCTTCTGGGTGCAAGCCGCGTCGATTAGGTCGTGTTATTGGACAACGTTTCGTCACACATTGTAGTGTACATCTTCAGTGCTCTTCTAAAAGAAAGAAGACGAAATGCTGACCGATATAATGATCAAATCGACGCGGCTTACACCCAGAAACCAAGATCCATATTCAGATCGCCGCAGAAGCCTCAAAACTTGTATATTACCATGAGTGTGATTTTTTTTATAATATATATTATAAATAGTGGAGGCCTCAGCTAGAATAAATATTCGGATCCCCATTTAAAAAAAATATATACAGCATTAAAAAAAATCATTTCACATTGCCTGAAGACCTTTTTTTAAATTATTGTCAGAATATTTATTAGTTACTTACTATTTATATTAAAATTTCAGATTTTCTCCTGATGGCACTTTTATTGTACCAAATGGCAGTTTGTTTTTTGAATCTGATGAATATCCGATTGGTGAATATTGCATAGATAGAGTTACCCCTGATGATGCAATACAACATTTTATTTGTGGCAGTATTTCGGAACCAGAAGCTATTTACATAGCAGGTAATTGTTTTTTAAAATTTATTATAGTTTTTCGAAAACCGAAGAGTCTAAGCAACCGTTTGGTGACTTTGCACGTGTAACGTAATGGCCCTCCGCACACGGTGCAACCGAAACAAAACTGAACTGGTTTCATGCAACTGTGCTTGCAGGTCGAATTAGCTTTATAATTATAATAATATTATTATTTATTTATAATTAAAATTATTAGTTAATTATCATTATTCCTATTAATAACTACCTTCATAGTTAGTTCATTCAGAATAAATGATCAGTTAATAAACATTAAATTTGTTGAGGAGGTGGAAAAACATGAAGTTCTATACAATTATAACCTTCCTAGGTATTCAAGAATGCTTGACATGTTGCCAAAAGTTAAAAAAACTTAAAAACTTAAAAAAAAATCGCGTTTTTTCTTCCCGGCAATTCCCATAAAACTGTCGACTGATCAAGATTCAATTGCGCTCGTGTGCGGAGCGAGGACTTAAATCGATTGCAAACCAGTTGTAAAAAGTTGCTTCCGCAACTGGTTTGCGATTCTCGTTGCAAAACAGTCGCACCGTGTGCGGAGGGCCTAAATCTACAAAATAAAAGGGAAAGTTAAAAATATAAATTTTAAGTTGTTTTTGTCTCTATATTAAAAAAATCACTTGGTGCATAATTTTTAGGATTAAAATTAACATTTTTTAACAGATAAAATAGAGACATTTGATCGGGGTTACATTTTTCTTGAAATTAAAATTATTGAAACGTATTTTAACAATAATATTTATTTTTATTTTTAGGTGTATGTGTTTCAGTTCCATTTATATTTTTGACATTTTGTATATACATGTTTGTAGAAAAATTACACTCACTGTATACAAAAATATTGCTGAACTACGTTGGATTTTTATCTATAACATTTTTGTCAATTACATTCAAGGATCTTGTACAGACTGTTAATGATCATAATTGTAAAATGTCAGGTATGGCTTATTCATTTTTTCATGAGACACTTTTATAAAACTACATATCTTTTTATCTAGGCTCGTATTTGAGGCTCAAGGTGAAAGAAATATAAAGCCCCTATTAAAAAGAAAGAAAAAAAAATATTAAAATATGTGTTAGGTTAGGTTACCATAAGAATGTTCACCGTTCGAAAAATTTAACCAACTATCTATTAGATAGAGTCTCCCCATTACCCCCAAAAACGCTAGGCTTTTTCCTGATATCATTATTGCAATTACAAAAACTGATCAGCTTAGAATGTTTTAGATTTTTAGATATTATTAATATGATATAGTTATTTTTTTTAGTTTATATAATGCAATCTACTTATTTGATGAGTTGCATATGGATGACAACATTGAGTTATAACGTGCTGTTAAATTTCAGGTATGTACTATTCTTAGGGCGTTTATCCACACACCGGCAAAACCGATGCCGGTGTCAGAGCCGGCATTCTCATTACAGATGCAGTTGGGTTCTAGCATTACCTTCTCGGGTTATTATACCTCAGAAACAGTGCCGGCCTTAGCTAATCCCTCTAAAAAAATGTTAAAAAATCACCGAAAATGTCAATTAAAATTCCCTTCTGTAGGCTTTCGTGGCCGTTGTCCATAGTAGTTAATTTTCTGAAACACTTCTGAAGAAGACTCCGACATGAGAGTCGAAACGTCAAGTTTAAAAGTACAACAACGAGGACAACAGCCCGAAAAGTTAGCTACTATGTCAATTAAAATTGATAAATTAACAAGTAAGTTTGATATCTTGCAGATATTATTTAGAAAGAAGTATGACAAATAAAGAAAACAAAAATAGTTTTAAACTGTACGCTACTTGGTCATATGGAATGTCAGCACTGGTGCTTGTTCTAATATGGGTAATGGATATATTTAAAAATCAAGTGCGTATCTATGAAGACTATGGCTGTTTGTTGTTCCGTAAGTAAAAAAAGAACATAAAAATACATTAAGGTGAAATTTTTTAATAATTACGATATACAAAATGATAATACTTAAGTACATGGGCTTCAGAAGTCGTCTGCCACTCTAAAGGTCAGAATAGCTTACAACAGATTCAAAAATATTAAGAAAAACACCATCGCTTATATTTTTCTAGGGCGGTGCTTCTATAGTAACATCATTTTAAATAAAAACACAATATACGTCCATTTCATTAATTAATTTTATTTCAAGTTTAACATATTTAAATACTCAAAATTCGTAATATGATATAATTATTGCCACAAAATTTACTTATACAGTTTTCAATAGATTACATATAAAATAATTTAATCGCACAAATATAGTAGGTATTTCTTTATCAAAATATCTGTCTTTGTTTGGTACATGGAGAAAAGATTTAAATATTATAATAATCAAATGAGAGAAGTCTACTAATTTAAATTTGTGATAAGCGAATTTGAATGAAAACTGGTCGACCACTTCTGCATGCGACTCTACATTTATAAGTAACTAGCTATATAATACATTTTTCGGGATACAAAGTAGCCTATGCCCTTTCTCAGAAAGCAAGATATCTCCCTGCCAAATTTCATTAAGATCGGTTCAGCGATTTAGCCGTGAAAAGTTAAGAAACAGACAGACAGACAGTTACTTTCACATTTATAATATTAGTATGGATAAATTGTGGGATAATTATATTATTAACGTTTTTATTTAATTTCAGCTAAAAAGAAAGGGGTGAGATATTTTTTCCAATTACCAATTGCAATCAGCCTTTGTGTTAATATGATACTACTTTTATGGGCTATACTTGAGTTCAGAAAAAGGTTACCCGAGACAAAACGTCCTTTGGATATATACAACGAGGAAACCTTCAAGTTTCAATCCGACATGAAGTTGCGTATGAGAGAAAACGCTAAATGGCTAAAGATAAGTGCAGCAATCTTATTATTGACTGCTTTCGGATGGGTGTCAGATATGGTCTACGTTGAAATAAATGACGGAAAAGGTCAATATTTTAATTTTATGAATGGTTTCTATGGTGCTTGTGTATTCAGTATTACTTGTATTTACCCAAAAACAGTTCGTGTTGCTACTGCAAATTGGATTAAGGAAAATGTTTGTACAAAAATTAAGTGTTCCAAAAATGACATAACCCCAAAAAATGAGGTTATTCCTAATTCTACAGTAGACGTAGTATAAAAATATTTCGTATAGGTTGTGTTTTTTGATTATTAAAACAGTATTGTGGTGTGACGATTTAAAATTTTCGATTTTTTTCAATACATATTTTGAAAGTAAAATATATTGAGAGTATACTGTGAAAATTGTAGACTGAAATTCAAAGTATTTACGGATTTATAGCACATCTGTTGTTAAATCATTAAACGCGTTTTTCTCGAAACCATTTTTTTTCGGTTGGTGGGAAGCATAAACGAAATTCTAATCAACCGATTGGGCTATAATTTTAACACGTTGTTCTACACACTAATATTTATCGTATTATCGAAAATAATTTATTTTATTAATAATTTATTTTTCACGACTTTCAACGAAAAAAAAACACGATTTTTGTTAAATTTGTTTCGCACCTGAAATACTCCTGAAAGTTGATATGTTTACGGGACACTCTGTGTACAATACAAATGATTACAGCTGTCAGTGAATTGTCATTTATGTTAATTTAATACTTTGCAAATAGGACATTATCAGTTTAAAGAGAAACTGGAATTATGTCTTAAATTATTTTATATTTATTTAATAAAATTGTATTTATTATAAATATCTTTATTATAACTTTATGTGCACATTAAAGTACAAATAAGTAAAATTTTGGCACCGAACAACCACTTTAAAAGTATACCTTCGTAACTTGATAACATTTAACTACCTTACAGCGTGATTTGATGATAATCGGCCAATAGATGTCAAAATGGGGGATATTTAAACTAATTATTAGTATAATTTATTTATTAATTATTATATTATCATATTAACATTGATTCAAATTTGACGATTCTTTCTTTTATATCTTTTGTGTCGTAGTACTTATCATTTTGTAATCATTAGCAAGTGTCCATCAATGCGTGCTCATTACTGGTTTTACTTTATCAATTACTGAAGAAAAAACATAAACAAAATAAAAGGCTATATTTGCGGACTCTGGTAATTAAATTGATTTAATAAAGAGTTACTTGTTTTATTAATAACATGAGTTCATGAGAACTACAAAAAGGAGCCCATCAATCACAAAAACAGTAAACCTTGCTCTTATAGCGGCCATAACTGGTGCCAGTACCTTATTTTCTTAGAAAATATACTTTTAGAGAGGTTGTTTTTATACATTGAGAAGTTGTACGATGCTTAAAATATGTATAAATTATCATTTATTATGTTTTGGAATAGTTTTATAAGTAGTTTTATTTATGTATTTATGTAAAAAAGTATATTAATGAGTGTGAAGTACTTTATATTATAGCTACAAGTATAGTTTATTTATAGTACCTACTTAATTAGTTTATATATTAAAATTCTATATATATATTGCTTTGTTTTCTTATCAAGAAAAATATTTGCTTACATTTTGCAAATATTGTTTTTGTTTTTAGTATATGTTTGTTGAATAAAATAAAAACATTGTTAATATCTTGTTAATTATATTGTTTATCAATTAGATATAATTATCATAAAACCACACCTATGTCTACGAATACGACAGTACGCAGTGGGCAAAGGTAATTCAAAACGACAGTTTAAATATTAATGAAACTTAAGCTAAATTCACACTGTTAAGTAACCTCAAATACACTTTATGAGTCCATATTCAAATGAGTCGAATAATTTTTTAAATATATCTATATAAAAATAATTTAATGCAGTTGGGATCAGATAAAAAATTGTGATAAACTGAAAAATAAGTATTTTTTTAAATCTCAATGATAATACCACAATGTAACTTCTTATAGGTATCACCCTCCAGACAGGGCCGTAACTAGAGGCTCTAGGGCCTCGGGGCAGCAAGTGACCGAGTGGCCCTCACTATAAGCAAAACAAATAGAAGACCTTTTTTTTTCGTTGCTACATCAGTCTACAATTTTTACTTGTTACTAATTTTAATGACCCTTTTTTTGTTCCTTAATCTTGCCGACCCCAATTTTTACGCTGCTGTGCCCCCCCCTCCTATATTCGGTAAGTAGGTACTTAATGTAGATATAATTTGCCCTTTACAGCATCCAATTTGATATTTTAGTTTAAGAAATAACTTTAAATAAGTTATATACGGTAAAATATTATTAATAACGCGTCGCAGCGGGGCAGAGGAAACGATTTGCATGCACTCGGCCGGTATTCGGTTCAGCTGTTGTCTTTTGGTAGTCAATTGTTTATTTTGTTTTCAATTATTAACTTTTAAAAAACAGAACAAAAATTATTTGTACTTTTTGTTTTGATTCGTTTTTGTTAGGTAATTTAGGTGTTGATTAGTTATTATTGTAATAATAACTAATCGTCTTTGTACTTTGTATACAATTATTCTGTAGTCCATGCGAGCGAAGCTAGTCAAAATTTGCTAGCTTGCAAGCACTTCCAAATGAGGTTTCACACGTATCTGACAGTTCTTTTCAAGTTTCATGAAATGTTTGACAATTTTCGCGCATATGTTAACACCAATGGTATTAAAACAGTGGTGATATTATGAAAATTATTTTGTACGATCAAAGTCGCCAACTGTGTTATAATTAGTTAAAGTATCACTGCTCTAAATTCCATAACTAATCCATAGATACAAGTACGGAATTAATACCTTATTTGAGAGTGCTTGCAAATTTTGCGAGCTCCTTTATAATACATTTTATTTATTTATTTTTTATTAATCTCAATCATATTTTTCTATAACAAACAATAATCATATTCTTTTATGCCGTTGGTAATTAAATGTTAATTGTACACTTGTAACTACTTATATAGATTAAGTAATTAAATATATTAATATAAGAACATATACATTAATCATTTTAAAATTGAATCATACATAATGCACATGTTGCTTATTTTCCAAATAACTCTAACATCAAGTCTTTCGTCGAATTACAGTTTGTGGGTTTCAGTTACCCTTGATTTTTGTTAAGGCATCAACCGGGTTTATTAGAATGGGAGGAAGAAAGATTCGCAGAAAATACGATTGACCTACTTGCATATATCAGTGATCTGTATATAGCAGATATATAGCAAGTGGATTTCTTTGACTCAATAATAAAAAATGACATTGGCTCAAATGACTTCGCAGAAAATGTCAATTTATAACAAGACATCCTATTTGTTTGTATTCTTTTTATAATTGTAATGTTGATAGAGTCGTAGCCTTTTGAAAAGGTAATTATAAAATGGTAATTAAAATTACTATATCCGTGTGTCTATATATGATTATTTCTTTCAACGACTTTTTATACACTGAACTAAAATGTGGAAAAAATCATTTTTCATATGTCATTTTTACCTTCGAGTATTATTAATGCAAAATATAGCTTAATTTAAGGGAAATTCAGTGATACTACCCTTATACATAGAACGTTATTGTATATAACGGTAAACTATTAAAAATGCTAAAAATTATATGTTCCAACTTACCAAGTTAGCTGTATTTCTCAACCCGGATCTAATAATAATATTGTAGAATCAATAATTAATAAGGTATACAAAATAATATAAAGAAAATCAAAAACAGTCATTTGACCAATTTTCTTAAAAGGGTCATTTTAGATGGAATGACCTAGAAACAATGATTGAACAGGAATCTCCCATGGCGCCATGCATTTTTTTATTGCTAAAAGTCAATAAAACATATTCTGAAAAAAATGCGTTGCCCTAATTTTGAAAACAAAAGGACCTCAATTGCCTCTACTATAATTATTAATAATATATTAAAACCGAGACTAAGGCACTCTCGTTTTAACGTGACCAGGTCTCAGGTTTTGACCCGAAGTCTCAGGGTTTGCATACTGGATCTCCGGGCTCAGGGTTTCGTGTAATTTCTCCGTGTTTTGCAAAAAATGATGACGACTAAAAAAAAGGTCGTCAAAAATAGAGCAGGGGGCGCAAAAGTGCAAATTATGGTAAAATAAGTTTTATGAAAATAATAAAAAAAAAATAATATAAAAAAATAAATAAAAACGTGGTTTTCATTTACATGCAGGGTTTACAAAAATTAAAATTTGGTCACCCTACGTGCAACCCTACTATAAATGACGTATAAACCCTAAAAATTACATTGTTCAGACAGATCCTATAACAGATACCTATACGTAAATAAATATGTATTATATTTTCGCATTAACAAATTAATATTTTGTTTGTCGGTGACGACCGATGAAAATGATGACATGTAGGAAATGGGCCTTAACCTTAAATGTCACTTCTGCTATTTGTAAACAAAATTCTGATTATATGTTTGGTCAATTAAAATTCATTGTATTTTAGATACATTTATACCTACATACCATCATAGATAAATTCTTATTAATTTTCTACGAAATGTATCTTTATTGACTTTAGATTAATTAAATACATCAAATATGGGTGTGTTTATAAACGTTAAACGCCAGGAAATTAAATTCAATGTTTGGTACTAACATTACATTTATGTATGTCCAATAAAGTAATGTTATTTAGTTAGTTCGTCACGCAGTGTTTGTTAAATACGCCTATATATAGATAGATGGGTACGTTATTTGTTACTTGAAAACAATCCACAAATAAAAATTAGAAATTGAAATTGAATTCATATTGAAATACACATTCCTTTAAGTGTTTTTCATAAAGATATGAGGTATTGGCACCAGCTATGGCCGCTTTAAGAGCAAGGTTTAGTGTTTTGTAATTCTCATGAACTCATGTTCCTAATAAAACAAGTAACTCTTTATTAAATCAATTTAATTACCAATGTCCGCACATATAGTTTTTTTTTTTAATTATAGCCTTTTTATTTTGTTTATGTTTTTTCTCCAGTAATAGATAAAGTAAAACCAGTAATGAGCACGCAGTGATGAACACTTGCTAATGATTACAAAATGATAAGTACTACGACACAAAAGATATCGTCAAATTTGAAACAATATAAAGCAGTTTCTATGCTAATATAATAATTAATAAATAAATTATACTAATAATTAGTGTAAATGTCCACCATTTTGACACCTATTAGCCGATTGTCATCAAATGACGCTATAAGATAGTTAAATGTATATAGATTAATATTCAGAAATGGTATATAGTAATCAAATATCAACAAATATTTTTAATTTAGTATACATTTAATTAAGTACTTTATCTTTTTATAAATTTTAATTTTTAAGTTACATTTTTCAAAAATTATTGCAATGTATTGCAATCTAATAATCTCTATTTCTAATATTGTATTGCGCCAAGAAGGTTAGACTTATAATTAATATCAGAGCTATAGAGGAGGGTTTTTAGAGTATGAAATAAATCCAATAACAAACATGACATGGTTTCGTAAGGTAATAAATTATACAAATATGAAATATCAAAATGCCACGCTCCCAAGTCAATCGCCCGAGGCATAAACACCTTATTTAAGTGGGAAGTAATTCGTATGTAAGTATTTTAATATAATTATAGTGTAGAATGACTCTTTAAAAATTATAAACAAAAACTTACCTATCTTAACCCTAGAATTTACAACCAAGTGCGAAATTCTGTAAAGGGAAATATATCTTTGTAAGAGAATATTGTTAATTTTTATAATGACCTTTTTTTTTAGAAAATGTAATGTTCTATTAAAAAGATTCGTTATAATTTATACCTTACTTGCGTCGTTCTTGAGGTATTTTGAAAAATAATAATAGGGTACAAACAAAATTTTAAAATATATTGTAAATTATGCGTATGTACATATATAATTCGTTTCTTTTTCCAAAACAATGCCGAAAAAACACTGAAAATAATTTTTTTTATTCAAATGAAAAATTTTCCCTCAAAACACCCAAAAAGTCACGTGTTATGCGTGACGTTATTTGCTACATAACAAACTGAAATAAACCAATAGGGATCGAGTATTTTGACGTGTAACATACGTCATACCACTGACAGACGCGTTTGTGATCACGTCACAAACAGGTTAAAAAATTACAATTTCAAATTATGTTTATTATAGTGATATACTATACTTTTTACAACATTATACACCGATTTGAATTAGTTGTACGTGTGTCAAAATTTTTGAATACCTGAAACAGAAATTTTGAAATCAGAGACATATTTTCTGCTTCCAGAATTGATCTCATAGTTCCTCTTATATTTTGAATATATCTCGAGGAAGGAATATTATTTCAAATGTTGAAAATTGAAAAACTTAGGTAATAAATTGTGTAGACTCTTTTGTTTATTTTTTACTACGCTTCATCCTATTTATAGTTTTTCAAACATTTAAAACAAAGATATAAAAACGACAGAACAAAAGAAGGACAAATATTTGCATATTTCATCTTATCCTCTACCTACATATCAATCAGTATTGTATTTATATTGGGAGATATAATCAGGTAATAAAATTTCGTTGCTGTATCTTTGTCGGTATAATAATATAATTAGAAGAACTTTGCAATTGTGCAACGAATAACTAACAAGTAGATATCAATATATTTGGATGTGACTAAAAATAGAATTAACTGTTTATGCTTCTAGAATATGATAGACTCATTAAATAATTTAATTTGCGAACAAGTTTTACTAATAAAGTGTTTTTTATTTTGTTGTGTATAATATTAATTACAGTAGAACCTCGTTAGTACGTGTTTGAAGGAACTAGAGGGAAAACACGTAGTAACGAGAAAAACGTACTAAAGTTATATATTTTGTACCACTGTATATTTATTTTGAACGAATTTAGAAGCAGAATTTATTTAAATTTTAAAATATGGCTGTATCTACTACACACATAGTATAAAACAAAGTCTCTCGCCGCGTCTGTTTGTCAGTAACTACTTAACGGATTTTATTCTGGTTTTCACTAATGTAGTGTTTCACGAGGAAGGTTTAGGAGTATAATTTGTGGATATTTTGTGTAAATTTCGTAAGCTATAAATGAAAACGATGTTTAATAAGTTTTTTACAGATTAAATTTATATCCCCGAGTAACACTGGTGCGCTAATATTTTAATATATAAATCTTCATTATATAATTATATTATATTATATGTATATGTATAATATATGAAAAATTGGTTGGATTTTTTATTTACTGGAAAAACAGTATATAAAACTATATTTTGAAATATAAAAAGTTATAAGTATAGGTATAAGTTTCTTCAATATTACTTGATAGTTTTTGCATGTGATTTAAATACATTAAATGGCAAATGAAGTGTGGAAAAAATGCCAATTTAAAATTTTAAGACATAAAAAGAATAGCTGGAATTTCCTTAGTTGTTATTGGTTGATTGAGAGAAAAACAGGCTTAAAAATAATTATACAAAGATGGAGTTGTTACTATGCTGCAGAAATCAAAAAACAATGTTTGTTCACTTCTCAAACGATGGAGAAATTCAATTTTTTTTGTGTACAAAAATGTTTCTCAATTTATTAACAACGATATAAAATATTACAAATTTTTATGGTTAAGTATTTTTATATTAAAATTAGTCAATCGAAAAAAGTGGACTTACTGTTAATCACATTCATAAGAGTGATTCATAAATTTATTACACATATTACAGGACTCAAAATTACTCATCTCTCTTTCTTTCTTACGCATAACCGACGTAAAGTGACTTGTACGCATGTGCTATTCATCCATCTTTCTCTTATACATTTACTCATCTCTCTTTTACGCATAACCGACGTAAAGTGACTTGTATGCATGCACTATTCATCCATCTTTCTCTTATACATTTACTCATCTCTCTTTCTTTCTTACGCATAACCGACGTAAAGTGACTTGTACGTATGTGCTATTCATCCATCTTTCTCTTATACATTTACTCATCTCTCTTTTACGCATAACCGACGTAAAGTGACTTGTATGCATGCACTATTCATCCATCTTTCTCTTATACATCTACTCACGCATATGCTCCCATAATTGTAAAAGCTGTCGATATCGTTCCAATTCACTAATCTCGCTAAAAAGAAGTTTAACTTCAAACAAATAGACATCTTGAATATAAACCGGAACATTTTCAATAATTTCACGAATAATATTCCGGTTATTCAAAGCCCTTGGAATTACAAAACTGAATCAACTTTTTACTACTTCCCTGATAAAATTAAATATTTGATTAGTTCCTCCATAAATATAAATCTTATTTACTTTTTCTGTCTCAAATGACGTGCGTACACGTACCTGTCAAAGTATTTAATCATTTCACACGTTTTATGTGAATTGTTTGAATACATTTTAAGTGCTGTCACACACATTCAAGGAATAAACTTTTCTTGAAAAATGTACACATAATATACTTGTTATCAATTTGTTACAAATGTATTTTAAATTTACTCATATCATTTACCATAATATTTTGTAATTCTATTTTTATAAATTGCGTTAAAATTAGTTACAATTTATCTATAATGACATAATCATTGTACTTTTTCTTAGAATTTTTAATTCAATGTTATAATTAATATAGTTTTCTGTATTTAACCACATTAGTTCAAATTATATTTTATTCAATGTAAACCACAAAGTTTAACGACTTCAGATTCCATTCATAGATTGTCAATTAGCAGGGCCGTGCCAAGGTAAGGGTGGACAATGAATCAGCCTCGGGGAAATGTTTGTTAGTGGCAGTAAAATTGCTATACAACAGTTAAAAAATAAAAAATAAAAACTATATACTGAACGCTATCGAAGCGCGTGATCAAAAAAATACGTGTACACGTTTGTACATTGTAGTTGTTTTGGGTTTTTCCAATGAGAAATTATCTCCGAAGATTACCTAGTCAATTTCGTTTTCTATAAATCTTCTCGATAAATTTTCAATTGTTAATTATTTATAACACAAAAAAATTTAGTACTTAAATACTTATAGCCTTCTTTGGTCATAGAAATTTTGAGTGCAATTGAACTTTTTTGAGATAAAGTTTATATTTGGAATTAATAATATCGGTTTTTTTCAGTTCAAAGGTTATCGGGTAGATTATTTTTTAAATTAATTTAATTCAATTATACGTACACTTTCACTTACTTTATATACTATAGTAGTTGGGCTCCTGGAAGGAAGAGTAAACTTTGTTAAGCATTATTATAATTTTTTTAATAATATAACACTGTATACTAATAAATATGCATTTGTTATAATGTCAGTAATGTAGTTTTAATACCTACTATACGTGGTTAGCTATTATAAATAAATTACTTCCCAACTCTGACACTTTGCTGATATATTATAACTGATTCAACATTTTTAATAAGAATACGTAAGTCTACATTTATGTTATGATAGATTACTTATTTATTTTAATTAAATATGTGTAAATATAAAAATAAATTAACTTAATTAAAAATATAATATTATCAACAAGCCAGAATCGAGTGAACATTGCTAACTTTGTTATTATTGGAGCTAGAAGATCAGTTAAATGAACAAAGTATCGGTATTTTTTCCGAGATGAATACTGCCCTGCTAAGCACAAATGTGGTATCTGACAATTTTGTCAAAATTGAGTTATGTAAGTACAAAATGACATTATCTATATCTTCCTGCATCTTACTAGTGTTAAATATTGTATATATACTTTTTTTTCTAATAAAACCACCTTTTTGTTTTCGTTTAAGTAAAGAGTAGTTACAGTAAATTGGCTTATTGTTAGTAAAATAAAGTGAGTTTACAAATCTGTAAAATGTTAACTGATTTCTTAATAGAAAATATTCATTCTATCACATTTATAATTAAAAAAACGAATTCACCTGAAGAAATTACTTTAGATAAAAACTTTATTTATAATTGTTGTCAAGTATTAAATGCATGGCAACAATTTAAAAATACAAACTGAATTTTCTCTACTTTCATCTAAATGCAGATACCATAGCTTAGCAGGGCAGAATAATAGTGGCCTCAAAAAAACAATTGAATGTCAAATTTCAGAGATATATTGAAATATAACTTTTTTTAACCGATCTTCTAGCTCCAATAATAACAAAGTTCGATTCTGGCGAAAATCCTGTATATATGTTTTTCAAAATATTATTATATATTAATTTATTGTTTCTAAATAAAACCTTACATGATTTCCGATTACAGTTATCTATTTGTAATTTTATATTATTTATAAAAATTTTTTTTTTTGCTTCTGAACGGATTTAAAAAATCATAACAGATAAACGTGTTTTTAATCAGAAATACTCTTCGGAGAAAAAAAAACTCTCAGCTAAATTATACAAATAGAAATGAATTATGTAATATGTACATAATATTAAACTGTCAAACATATCTGTATCATGTTTTAATCGATAGATAAATTCACAAGAACGTTTTAGTTATCTATAATTATTTCTTTATTGACACTACAATTAGCATATCTGTATGATTCTCTTATAAAAAATATATTAAGATATCATAAATGAATCAACTAACCGGGGATTATATTTATTTAATAAAATGAGTTTCCTCATTCAAGGATAGTTCAAATAACGTCAGTTTAATCATGGAATTAAATTATTTAAATAATTCTGAATAAAGTATTCTTAAATAATAGTAATATATGTATGGATATTTATCAAGAAGTTTATGAATAATACTTTCATGGAGTAAAGTAAGTGTTTGGTGGAGAAAGAATTTTTTTATATGACATAGGCGCCAACTTTTCATTTTTTCTGGGGGGATGAGACAGTCATAATCATATATTTCTAGACGCTCATGAATTAGAAATGACGATTTCAAGTAAGTGTTTGGTGCGCCAAATTTTTATTTTACTTGGGGGGATGAGATTTTTATATCCACGGTGGGGTGTAAAAAAAATCCTAATCATATATTTATAGAGGTTCATATGAAGTGAAAATAGCTGAAAATTGGTAAAAATATTAAAGAAAAAAAATATTTAGATGGTGAGGGTCTTAGGTTTCAAATGGCATATTTCGAATTTAGCTGTAATTATTTTTACACTCCGCGCACGCTGTTTAAGTTGTAAAAAAAAAATTGGTGCGACTGTCACCCTCATCCCCCGTAGCGGCGCCTATACTATGTGAAATATATAAGTATATGTATATATGTATAGGCATGAGCACCGGTAGAATTTCTTTCAGGGGGGTGCATTTAGATATATCAAATTAAATTACATGCGAGGATAATTAAAAAAATATATAATGATTTTGTAATAATAAACCTGTATTGAAATTAGCATGACTAAAAAAAAAGGTCTTCAGTTTTTATTTTTCCTAATGTAACTTTATTTCAATTTATAAAATTAGAAATTGAAATTGACGCGACCAAAAAAAAAAGGTCCTATGACTTAAACTGTTATTTAAAGAGTGAAATTTAAAATAAAAATTGTATTTCTTAATGTTTTATGTGTTTTTTTTTTTGCCAGGGGGTGCAAGTGCACCTCCTTGCACCCCCCTCACGGCGCCCAAGTGTATAGGTATATTGTATAGGTGTATGTATGTAGGTATGTATGTATGTATATTAAAATTAAAACAGTTCATGTTGAACAGAATTAATGACTGTTTCGTGCAAAGAAAGTATAAAACGAAATGATTTATTTCATAAATATTTAACGACATAGTAGTTTTTACTAAAAAGTAATTTTTATCAGTTATTTCTGAAAGACAAAAATCTGTTGTTTTTTTTTATCAGAATTTGTTTAAAAAATTGTTTATCTCGAACTTTTGATTTTATAATACCAATCAATTATAATTAGCGAACAGTTTGAAATAAATTATAAATAATCTCCACCTGTCGATGCGTCTATTTCGTCAAATTGAAACCTATATAATAATCGAAACTTCAAAATCATTTTATTTTTATTTTCTATGATTTTTTTCACGTCCCTGATGATGCTGCATGGGCAGTTTTACAATGGTTATAAAAATCTCGCCCCTACGGGTAAAATGAAGTAAGTAAGTAAATGAAGTCGGCGCCTATGCATGAAAAATTTCTCTCTTTTAAGATAGATTTAAAAAATATTAAAAAATAAAATTGCTTGTGGAATTTTTTTGCATCAGACAATAAAATGATAATTTAAAATTCTTGAAACTAATATAAAATATTCTTTTTTTTTTTAGAAATCCTTGTTGTTATTAGGTTTAAGTATAATATGCACAGAATTGCACAGAATGAAGGTCTGCAGTTCATTCTGCTGATTATAATGAATAATACATTAAATAATAAAAAATGATTCACAGAAAGCCGGCGCTCAAAGTTACGTAGCAGACATGTTTTGGAATCCCGCTAAACTCACGGTCAATAATTATCAGTGCTTCCAAAACTTTTTACTTTTTTCAATTGTTTTATAATATGCGTGACCAAACATTTGGTTTCTTTAGGTCACTTTGAATTGTCTTGAGTCGCATATAAAATATACATATAATATAGACAGTGGCGTCGCTAAGGTGGGGATCGAAATTTGTCCCCCACCCCTCTCAATTTTTTTTTTAACATTAGGCAGGGGACACCCCCTGTAAACTTTTAACGACAAAAAAAATATTAGTGATCTTTATTTTTTATCGACTTTTAATTATCAAAAAAGTCAATTGGATCTATTTTTTACATAGGTATTATATGAATTCAGAATACACAAAAATTGTAAAAATGAGGCATTTTTCATACTTCTGAATAATTTTAAAATCACGAATTCAATTTTTTAACAGTCTTCATTATGACTAGACATAATTTTATAATAACTCTAAACTAAAGACAAATCGATACCAGATTCGACCTACAGGTCGTAGTTTGGGGACCGCTGTGAAAAATTATTTAATAAAATAGTAATTAGTATTTTGTTTTCAAATTTATATCTGCCAAAAAATATTATTATAATTTTATCTAGGATGCTTAATTTCATTAATGTATTTTATTGTTGAAAACAAAATACTGTTGATTAATTAAAAATGTATCAGTAAGTTTCGAGGCGGCATTTCAAAATGCACCAATCACACATCGTTAAAAACTAAAGGTTACTACAACATTTTTAATTGTCCCCATATTAAATTTCCTATGTCTTAAAATCAACTTGGAATACACTGTATAATAATTTTGTTATATTATTGTTTATTTAAATAATTTAAATTAACAATATTAGTAAATTCACTTCTAAAATGACCAATCTTCGTAGAAAAATACTTTCCATTATCATTGAGAGCTATCCGATAAGACATAATAGCGAATCACTGGTACGTTCTTGCAATAACAATTGACGCGCGTGTATTTAGATATCGCTCGCCCAAATTGTCTCACAATCTGAATGGCCAGTCAGTTATAAACTAGACGCTGAACGAACCGGTCGTTAATTAACCTCAGCGGCGAAACACTTGGCACGCTCGCACAGCCAACTATAGAAAATGTACTTCACGGTTTAATTTATTTTGTTTTTACGATCATAGCTTACTCGATTCAATTTGTTTGAATTTTATATGTGAACTTTAGTGAATAAAGTGAATTTTTTTGTGTTTTTGGGGAAAGTTGTTTATTTAAATAATATAAAGTTGATTTAACTGCATTTACTTCGAAAGGTAATATATTGAAAAATAAAAATACATTTTTTTGTAACCTTCCATTATATATTTTTGTAATGAATTGATAGAGTAAATTTAAAAAAAATGGTAATTGGTTCGATCGCGTGATGCAAAATTTCGTCGCATACAACAGTGGATATTTTCGTGAAAAACCTTGAAAATATTCACTGAACTGCAATGAAACGTTGAATACGATCAAGGAAACAGAAGTCAAATACGAAAATTTTATATTTTCCTATTTAATAGTTTTATTCAAGAATAAAGTATCATTTTTATTAATATTTTTTCTTCCTTCTGTTTCTGGTTTAAAAAAAATTATCCATGCAGTTTATGAACTACAATATATTATCCTTTTAAGTTATAACCCAAAAAATGTGTTTTTTAGATGTAAAATTGTAAACCAATTCGTGCAGTTTCATAATACAAATAATCGATTTCGTCAGCAAAGAGTAAAGAACAGACTTTTGAGGAATGAGAAGTTGTTGACTGCGTGTTCTTAAAATTACATCAAGGGACTTTACATATTTTTTTGTAATGGCACACTCAAATAACTATAATTCAAACATGTGGGTATTTTTGATGGCAGTCACCTTTGGAATCTTCATCACGCCTACTGTGATTTGTGCTGAACTGAATGAAATAACAATAGAAGAGGTAAGTTTTCATATATGTAATCTACAAGTAATTAAGTTAATAATAGAAATGTCATTAATTACTGTTGAATAAAATTAATTTCATATTTTCCTATTTGTATAAGTTACGAATGTAATTAATATAGTATCGATATTAATTTATGAAAAGTTTCGATTCACAATCAGACATATCGAGTTTCACGCCGAGACAAAATCGGCTGAAATTTTGACGAGTCGTGACCGAATTTGAATTTTTACAAGATGAAACCGTCTTAATACAATTTATTTAAAAGTTTCGCCGAAAGTATCAGTTTAAAGAGATTGTCACTCTATATAAACGTCAGTGGCGAAGCGTCCATGGAAGCAGGGGAAGCAGTGCTTCCCTTACTTTATGGGTAAATTAATACAAATCTGTGTTTTTAGTTAATAAATAATTTAAAAATATTATTTGAATATTCAACTTTATGCGCGACTCAAATATTTTAACCAAAAATCAAAAATAACATTTAATATTAATTTATAAGCTCAATTATAAAACTATAATACCTCTACGTCTGATTTTTTTGTATTTTAGTCGATATTTGTATGACGAGTTTGTATCTCAAATCGTTCTCGAGATATAGCCTCTCAAATTGAAGAAAAATGGCCCTAACTTTTGAACGGATGGTCGGAATTGATTTTAGTTGATGGATTTGGAATCAGCGTTTCAAAATCTATGTAATGACATGTATAATACCTTAAAACTCGAAATTTTTTTTGCGAAAAATCGAAAAAATTCAAAGGGGTAAAAATGTCGATTTTTGACCAAATTTTTTTTGTCATATTTTAAAGTATTATACATGTCATTATATAGATTTTAACACGCTGATTTCAAAACCGTCAACTAAAATCAATTTCGACCACCCGTTTAAAAGTTATGGCCTTTTTTCTTTAAAAATTTGAAAAAGCTAAAACTTTGAGAGGCTATATCTCGAGAACGGTTTGAGATACAGACCTGCGGTTTGAAAATTTCAACTTTTCACGTCATTTTCTATACAGTAAACATACTTTTAACGAAATCAAAAATTAGAAATTTTTTAGTGTTTCCTGCATACCATATTGTTAAGATTCATTTGAAGATTATTAAAAAATATATAATATAAATGAAATTTGTAGTTTTTGGGTTATTTATAAAATAACGAAGTGAGAAATCAATTATATTTTCATTTATTTCCAATTATATAGTATCTAGAATTCAGATACATAAAAAATGTATAATTTGTGTTTAATAAATTAAATAATAAATCTAATTTATATTTACTTTGTAATTGAAATCAAAATAATATTTAATGATTGTTTTAAAAAGCGTTACATACAGATTAACATGCATGTATCATCACTTGTTTTAAGCATTGATTATGTTATCTTTGAGATAATTTTGATATCAGTCTTTATATTGACTACCGATAAACGTTTTTGAAAAATCAATATATTTTAGTATTATTTCATAATATCTCATGATAAAATTAATTTTTTATAATTATTATCATTTCCTTGATATACATAAGTGTATGTATTGCATGTATAAATAGGTATGTTTCAAGAAAATCGAAAAAAAAAAATTGAAAATATAAAGTTTCACATAATGTATTGTACTTTTTTTTACTTAATGCAGGTACTTCTTTGCATATGCATATCTTAAAACATGATTTTATTTGCATTATGAATGAATAATTTTATTGTGATTATGGAGAAATGAACTAGCAATTTTATTTGTACTATGACAATTTATAATGTTGTATGTTATCGATGATGAAATCAGTGGCGGACTAAGAAAATATATTTATATATTAATTAATTAATTATATATCTTTTGCAATTTGTATTTAAAAAAATATTTTTTTTACTAAAATATTAATGATGGACAGATAAAAAGGGACCTAAAAATTAATCTTTTCATGGCACTCATGTCTACCCCCCCTTTTCTACTTCGCCATTGATGGAAATATGTAAGGATCCAAGAAAAATTTTCGATAATTAATAAGCAATATTAATTACATTAGTAAGATAGTGTCATTAAAAAAAGAAGGGAGAAAGTAAAAATAAAGGCCTACCAATTATACTAATGAACGAGAAGGGTGCCAATTATAAGCTAAAAGTTCTGGTTTAGACTTACCAGTCGCGGACTAAAGAAAAACATTACAAAAATGTAAAAAAAATTTTTATTTATTTACTAAATTGAATGGTTTTTTTCGTTCTCAGTTCAATTTTGGCGCTTCCTTAAAATTACTTTTACACTCTCCTATACAGTTTGTGTCACTTTTTTAATTCTACATCCGGAGCGACCCCCCCCCCCCCCCCTTAGTCCGCCACTGAGACAAACTAATATAAATATTTATTGCGTCTTAAAGAACCATCATGACTTTGATAAATCTTATTCTAATATATGTTCAATATGTATGTGCGATACATTATATAAATCCATAATTAATATTTATATATGTACTTACAATCGTATTTGCATCGAAGAATTGCTAGATGGATTATAAATTAATAGATAAACTACAAAATACACAAAAGATACTGTTGATAAAGGATATGACCCAGTAGAAAAAAATAATGAAGAAAAAGTTGGCGAAAATAAACACATAATATTAATAAATTAATATTCTAAAACATTTGATATTTTTCTTTCAGTAACTTTCAAATTAAACTTTTGAAGTTTTGCCAAAAGGCATAAAACAAGTCTTTACTTCTAATGCAAATATACAGTTTCTTGAAATATTTTTAGAATTGGTACTGTACATAAAACACCTTTATCTACTACTTCTAAAATGTACGATTGAACACATGTACATATAACTGTTAATTATTGTTAAACAAATAAACACAAAATTATTTATTTTATTATAATTAAAGATTTAAATTTAAATTAAAAAAAAGTGTGTGTTTACTATGTACGCGCGTTATAAGTTATACTTCTTTGGCGTAGTGACATCTATCGTGTAAATGCAAAACTAAAAAACCTGTTTTACCGACTATCATAACAGAAATCTGTATTGTCCATAGACATAGCATTCTGTATTAAAACAGTGAGAGAGATGTGGTGGCGTTTGGGATATATCTATCTCGTGAAATAGTTACTCCTGTTTAAATAAGAATAAGTATATCCCAAAAAATTATCTATCTCTTTTTTTGACACGGCTCTATGTCTATGTCTATAGTATTGCCTATCATTCTGTTATTTTCGTTGCATTACTAATATTTCATCTTGAATGCACCTTAAGAAGTATAACTTCAAAAATATAATATAAGATATCTACTAAATTATTATTACCTTCAGTTGCAATCTGAAATAGATTTGATTAGTCAGTTTGAATATATAAAAATAGGAAAAAATAAAAATAAAACATATTTATGGGGGGTAAGTACGATCATGTGATATCTGCGATGAACTAGTTAGAACTTCTAAAACCATTTATTATACTTTCTACGTCTGAACAATTGATTTAATTTATCAAGTAATATCAATAAAAATTTCACACTAACTGATATATCCTTGCACAAAATTAAAATTCTTATATCAATTAAGTTATGAGACACGTTAAATTAAGCGTTGTCGTGTGGCAAGTGACTAATTAAGCAACCAATGTAAAAATAGGTATAAATATTAAACACTGATATAAGTGATAGAATTCTTTATTCCATGGCTCCTATGTTTTTATATAATTGACAGTTGTATGGAAACAAAACACGACTTGATGAAGATTTTTTTAGTCTTTTGATATTAAATATTAGGGTTTCATAAAATATTAATAGCTACGAACATGCACAGAAAAATTATCTAACTATTGGTGAAATTCGCATTGAATATGTCTTCGTGGTGACGTCAATTCAATATACCTTGGGCTACTACAATCAACCAGAAATCGATTTGTGCTGTCTTAACTCTTACTATGAGTGACTATATTTTTTTAGTAATCATAGCAGTCATATGAATATTATTGAGATAACGACATCGTTCTCACATTTAAATCTTTATTAATAGCCTGACGATGATTCTGTGAATCGAAAACTTGCGATTACCTTTTCTTGAATAAATTTTGACGTTTAGACAAAGAAGTTTTTTTTTTTTTAGTAATCCATATATTTTAATGTACAGTCGCCTGCAGAACTCGTCTGGCACCCTAAAGGCTAGAATCGCTTACAACAGATTCCAAATTTAAAGACAAACATCATCGGTTATCTTTTTCTATCAAGTTTAATATATTTAAATACTAAAATTCGGAATATCAAATATTTATGACCACAAAATTTACGTATACAATTTTCAATAGATTACATAGTAATTTAATTGCACAAATATATATGAGTACCTATTATAAAAGAAGAGTAGTTCTTTATCTAGCAAATGAATTTCAAAATATCTGTTCTTATTTGATACATGGAGAAATGATTTAAATATTATAATAATCAAATGGGAGGAGCCTATTAAGTTTGTGATAAACGAAAATTAATAAAAACTGCAAGACCATTAATGCAGGTGACTGTACATCAAAATTATTGCAACTGAGTACTAAATATTTCATAAAATCTGAATGATAAGTAATATTGTATATACTTACATACACACTAACTGTAAAATAAATGTTAGAAAAACCATTAGATATTTTTCATCAAACTGGATGTTATTTCTATTTATATAACGGTTCTATTTTTACCTTGACCATGACAAACAAAAAAAACTATTTTCTGACATCGGCTTTACTTGTACAAGCCACAAACATAACATTAATGCACAAGTGTTTAAAACAAAATATAGTCATGAAAATAAATAAATAATATCATTATCAGTATTTTAAAGTGGTTATATCAGTAGCTTTTATTATGTCAGATTTAAAATAATTAGTACTTATTGATACGTACTACGTACATTTGCAAGAAACTATTTGTACATATGTATTTGGTTAATTTATATGTGTTTTATTATGTAGAGGTTAAAAGTTCAAACTATTTAAAAATTCTTGTTTTGCATGGCGCGTGTACATACATAAATTATATTGTTAATTACCTATATTGTTTATAGCTTGATTCAAATATTTGCATTATTTAATTGTAATTATAGTATTTAATTTTTTTTTTATAATCGACTAATTATTTCCAAAACTTCTCATCTTCTGTAAAAGGGTATTTGACAAAATAAAAAAAATAATACTAAAAAAAATCGCTGAAAATAATGTTTTTCTATTCAGATGAAAAATTTCCGCCATAATTAAATTAAGGATAATTTTTTATCAATTTTTTAACATTACAGCTATGAATTAGGATTTGAAAAAACATAGTAAAATTTAAAACCTGAATTGAAGCTTCAAAACCTTTCTTTTATTTTGTCTACCATTTTTTCCACCGGGTCCCTGATGAAAGAAAAATTAATTGTCATATCGCCGGCATTAGCGTTATCCAAGGCGTACTATTTTGTAAAAGCTTTTGAAGTAACAACGACATATAATGTATAAGCATTCTGAAACCAAGCTTTCAAATAACTTATAACAATTTTTTTATCTGACCAATTCGGTCTAAAATTTTTCAGCGCTGGCTATTGGGCTGTGTTTTTTTTAAGATTTAAATGAAAATAAAATTTTTTTGAAGGAAACTTTTTTTTGGTAGAATGCTAAATTTGGTTTTTAAATTTATTATAAAAAAAATCATCGGTTGTTCCGGGCCAGTCTACTCTTCACCCCCCATTTTTATTGAAATAGTTGATGATAATTTTGTATAAACATGTTTCATAGTTTTAAAAAACCAGCAATATTCAGTCTATCATACCTAATTGTTTACATACAATACATCACGTGTTTTTACGTATGTAGGTATGTAAGAATCTATTTCAGACACGGCGATAGTATACGTTTATATATATATATATATATATAGCATAATTATCAAGGAGAAACATATGTACTTACTTGTTTTTAGGAGTACCTACATATATATATATTTTAAAAATGCTGGTGCAATGTATAAAAATAATACATGCATGCGTATACAAACGTACCTATCTACGTGTATGAGTACTTAAAATAGCAAGGAGATCTATCACATACGCCGCTGTATCAATATAAAATACAGGGTTAGTCAAAAGTAATGACTAGGCGAGTTATTTACATAGCTATCAATTATATCAAAAAAATGTCCTGATAAAAGTTATTTTGTTATGATAGTTTTATTATCCTTTCACTCAATTTATTATTTTTTAAGGGGTGGGGGCTCATTATTGTGGTTTTACACCCAAAAGATATAATATAAGTTTTTTTTTAAATACGGCAACAAAACTTATTTAAAATTAAAATTAAGCAGGGCTTCGAACCGTTATTTTGTTCGTTTCGGTTTTCGTTCCGGTTCGAGTAAAAAAAAAAATTTCGGTTCGGTTTTCGTTCCGCAAAAAATAACGGTTTTTTCGGTTTTCGGTTCAGCTTCGAGTGATTAATTAAAACAAAAAAATTATTTGTATTAAAAAAAATTTGTCTACCATAATTTAAAATATTTTATGGTACTTGTATGATAGTCCGAACGACAATTGAAGTGGGAAATAAGATCATGTTAACGCACGTATTTTAACATGTACTGAACCGTAAAAACCGATATTTTTATTTCGGTTCTGTTCCGGTTTTCGTTCCGGCAAAAAATAACGGTTTTTCTGGTTTTCGGTTCAGTTCCGGTTCGAAGCCCTGAAATTAAGTATACATTTTTAAATATGAATTATTTTTAAAATACCGTGTTTGAAGCAGGGATCTGAACCTGAACGCGAACCCCGAAAAAAACCGTATTTTTTATTAACCTGAATAACTGGTAACTATATATTTTTAAAAAGTTCAATAAATTATTTTTAATATTTTTCTCCAATGATTTTTAAAAGAGATTATAAAATGTACTAATACTGGAAATCTATTTGAATTTTATTGTATTTAAATTTACATATTTTTTACTTTCCTTTTTAATTCTGTACTTAACTGAATTACAAATGCAAAAAAATCTGAAAAGTAGAGATTTTATAATGTAATATTATTTTTTGCCCTCTTTTTAGCAATATTTTAATAGCTATTAATGTTTTTCTCTTCTTCAGAAAATGTTTTATTTGTTAATTATAATTTTTTTTCGAACAAAATAATTTACTTTCAATTACAAACTTGAACTTGAACCATAAATAAATTCCGGTTCAAGTCCTGGTTTGTAGTTTGTCTTTTGGTGCAAACCAGCATTGGAGATAAAAACATAATGTCGGGTACTTTTCCATCTATTTAAGATACTGCCGCATATAAAAACGGATCTTATAAAAAACAATATTTAATGAAAATACTTGTAACTTTGTTTAATCAAGAACTCATTAATTTTCATTTTTAAACGTACTGTTGATATAATTGTGTCAACAGTGATATAGGTAGTATTGACAAAGAATTTACGTACATATGTTTGGTAAGCGAACCATGTCGAATATTTTCATCCACAAGGTCTTCATGTTATAAATCATTTTAATTTTATTTACCTGTCAATATTTTTCACAGGATTGATAAGAATTTTTACGTTCTTAAATATTTAATGTTCGGGTACGAAAGATAATTTGAAAAAAAACATGCGTCTTAATTGTACACATTACAAATTATTAATATTTATTCTTTATAAGTATGTATTATAATCATGTGTAAATAAAGAAATAACTTATATAGAGTAGGTGCATGAAGAGTTCATTATTTGTATATTTACATTAAAATATGGGATAAGACAATGTTTACCAAAGCTAGAATCATCATGGACCCCTTTTGAGAGTTAAGTGTTACCGATTTACCCTTAGGGTTGGGTCCGGGGGTTCACTTAATTTTTGGAAAAATGCATTACATATTGCAATTTTATGTCAAGTTGTTTTTTATATAAAAATTTGTTGCTTAAATCACAAAAGTATACAAAAAAATATCTGCCATGGGAGCTACGGGACTTTCTTATACGTAACACGGAGAGTGAACAGTATACGTGTTTTTATTAAAAAATATTTCAAACGTATAAAAGAAAGAATACATTTAATGACTCATAATTATATATAATAATTTTATCAAAAACATGTATCAAATGATTTTTTTTAAATGAATACAACATGAATTTTAGATAACAATATTACCTATAAATAATTTTAACTTCACCATCTTTCTCTAATTCACACTACGTTTTAAAGTAATTAGACAAATTCAAAAATCGACATCAGTAAACATTGGTATCCAGTTGAAAAATCTTGTCAAAAAATTTCCCAGACAAAAATTAATCTTAAATATAAAATTTCACCCTTCTACGATTTGTCGTATTTTAATTACAGCGCTTACAGACAGACAGACAGGCAAACACACAGACATCATGGCGTAAATAGTCAGAATCGATTAAGGGAAGGTTAAAATGGGTGATTCCAAAAAAAATTCGGATTTTGAAAAAAAAAATTGGTTTCACAATACTTACTTTTTTATACCCTATGTACATTTTATAAAATGAAAAAGAACTAAAAAGAAATATAGTGCATAAGTATTTATTGCTAGTTATTCAAAAGTTCTCATTACTATAATTTACAGTTACTAGATTTACTGATAGCAATTATAGAGTAAACGATGAGAAAAGATTTATAAATGAGGTTGCGTGATATATAAAGTAATTAGACGTACTGATTTTTATCAGTAGAGTACTGATTTAACATATGTACTATTTTTAGAAAAACAAATCTGAATGTATAATAAATTCTAGTTTAAAAAAAAACAAAAAAAAAACGCTTTTAACTACCTCCCTCCTCCATTATCTTGGTCACAATATGTAACCAAAGGATTCATTGAGACAAGTTAAATGAGCCCAAATTCGATGGTACCATATTATTGTATTGTCACCAGAATTACATAAGTTTATAAATTTTAAAATCGATACGATTAGAAATGGGTAAAAAGTGAGTTGTAAGATTTGCTTACAATATTAGGAAATTACAAGTCAAACTAATAAAAGCGTGTTAAAAACAAGAATTTTGGTGAAATTTCCTTATATTAATTATAATATGTATTATACATGTTCGCTACAATCGAGTGATCATTGCTAACTTTGCTAGAAGATCGGTTAAATGAACAAAGAAGTATCAGTATTTTTCCGGGGTGAATAATGGCTGTCTCAAAAAAAAAACAATTGAATGTCGAATTTCAGAGATTTTGTTAAATGGAATAACCTATATATTATTAATGGATTTTATAGCTGAGTATGTTCTTTTTATAAAAGTTTAATACATGCATGGTGGTAAAATGGATAGAAAACAAGTTATAACAAATAGAAAATTAATAGAAAATATCGAAAAATATACAAACAATTGATTAAAATTTTTAAAACAATAATTAACTGCTCTTCTTACTTCATTAATAACAAAGTTAGCAATGCTCACTCGGTTCTGGCGAACAGCCTGTATAATTCACATGTTAGTTAAATGTAGTTGTCCAGGCCAGTTTTAGTGATAAATGACATTTTTTGGCTACATAGGTTTACTTTATAATAATAAATAATTAATTTAATTTATGTTTATTTACAGTACCTGGCAGATCCCAAATCATTCAGTCTACCCATAATTCCTAAGTGTTGTAACCTAACTCAGGACCAAAACAGCGATGGCCCAGGATGTGTGGATAGTACGTCCTTGTTGCCTCTACATCCGAATTTGTACGAATCTAACCAGACTCATCTTAACTATTTAAATTATGATAAACTAACCATTGTTGTTGGACATCAGTGCCATTTCGGAAAGTAAGTGTTTTTTTAGTCACTAGATTGCAGGTAGTAGTATTTAAAAAAATATATATTGTTTCTACCATAAACATAAAGTATAGATTGTGAATTCGATTCGAAAATTGAGACTTCATAAAAAATAGAGCGCGTATATTTGGTCTATGCTTGTCTTTTTTAACATGAGATAGATTATTGTTTGGGTTATTATTGTGAATAGACTTTTGCGCATTGGTTACGTTCACGACTGACCAAAAACAGTGAACAACGAGCTTTAATTGGTTGATTTGTGGTATTTCTGGTGGAATGTACCAGAAATTAAAAGAATGCCATTTTTTAAGCGTGTAAGGATGCGAGAAAGAAGTAACCAGAAGGAGATAGAAACTAGTGTTCTAGCAGAAACGCCCAATATGAAGTGAATATAAAAGTTCTTTGGTTAGCCACTAGTTTCTATCTCTTTCTAGTTACTTTTTTCTCACTTCCTTACACGCTTAAAAAATGGCATTCTTTTAATTTCTGGTACATTCCACCAGAAATTCCATGAATCAACCAATCAAAGTTCATTGTTCACTGTTTTTGGTCAGTCGTGAACGTGACCATTATCTTAATACATAGAATGTGCAGTATATTTCTCTATTGCCCGATATTATAAAGAATTTGTTAAAGTGCAAATACAAATTAGCTTACAGCTAACGCTATCTACTAGGTGTCAAATTGTTATGAAATTGCTGGATATTTTAAAGCAGTAAGAATAAATGCATAATAATGTAAATACTATGCATTTTATGAGGTACACTTGGCAGCACTTATTTTAAGTCGTTGATTGTACTTATCGCGCATGCGTCAATGTTATGATATTTACGATTTCATTCACTACATGTGAGTGTGTTGTTATTTATATTTAATACCTAGCTGATATCGTTAGCTGGAAGCTAATTTGCATTTGCACTCATGCAAATTCTTTATAATTCCGGGTATATTTTTTGATTGAGTATATCAATTAAAAGTGGGGTTAGTCGTTTTGGCTCTGAATAATTCTTTTGGATCTTATAATAAAAAATATATAGTAAAATTATAATTTATACGACATGTATTTCAATGATTAACTTACTGTGCACTTGTTTAAAATGTTATAATCAATTTATATTAAAATGTTTATGCTATTGGAAAATGTAAGCTATAGTGTTACGAAAATAAATTTATATATTTTTAGTAATTTCTAAAATTTAATGAATGCCACAAGGTCAAGTTGGTTACTCAAAATTCTAATCCAATTATTGTTTATTGCAAATCAATTGCAAAATTTTATACTACCAATAGATTTGAAATTTGAAGAAATAGATCTACGCAGATCTAATTTGACCTACGTTGATCAAAAATTTAATTCGGCCATCTATGTTTCTTATTGTTAGATCTAATTAAGTAGATCTATGTAGAACTAATATAAGAAACAAAGATGGCAGAGGTAAATTGTAGATCTATGTAGATCTTTGGTCAAAGTAGTTTTAATTTTTCTTCTTCTAAAAGAGTTATGTGGATCTAAGTAGATCTATTGTAATCAACCTTAAATATAAATTTTGAAATTAGATCGTATTTAATTTAAATTATTTTCTAATTTTTGAATATTTTCAGGTTTTCATTAGACAGCAATAAATATTCCGAAGATGAATATTATTTATTAAATGACGGTAGAATATTTACGCCTCATTTGAAACCAAAACATAGAAGAATTGGAGAATATTGTTTAGATCGGATACAAGGAACACTTGAAGTAATACCATTGCTGTGTTTTGAGTCTTTAACTGCAGAAAATATTGGTTCAAAAGCGAAAATGATGGTTTATGCAGCAGGTAATATTTTTAATTATTTTTATTCAAAAATATATCTAATAATAAAAATATATATGAACCTTATAGAAGTTGAAATAACTATTCTTCTTGATTTTATAAATTTGATATCAAATAAATATTATATAAATCTTGACTTGTGGGTGTAAGCCGCGTCGATTTGATCGTATTATCGGCCAATGTTTGGTCACACATTGCAGTGGACATCTTCAGTGCACTTGAAATATAATTTGAATTAATGTTGCACCGATGTACGACCAAAAAAAAAAAAATGTTTATTATTTATTCTTTGCAGCTCTGATAATTTCAATCCCATTTTTGGTAGCAACGTTGTTCGTATTTCTGGGAATCAAGAAATTAAGAGACTTGTATGGAAAAATTTTAGCAAACTACGTGGGATTCTTAACGATCGCTTTTATAGCCTTGGCTATTGTACAACTTAATGGCGAGAGTCTAGAGAATCCTGGCTGCGTTATTACAGGTATTTTATTATTGTAATTATGTACATAATCATCTTCATCCTTGATTAACTGTTGTTATTGTTAACTTGTTAAATACTGTTTTCTTAGTAGGGTAAGGTATACTAATTTTGGCAAATCAGTAATCATTAGCACACTTGACTTTATTAACAAATAATAAGGATTTTATCATTAAAATATCATTTAAAAATATTTATTTTAAGTTAAAAAATTATACATTTACAACAGGAAACGGAGAGTAATTTTATAATTTACGATATATGATGCCAATGATTCAGCTTAAAGTGCCAATCATTGCATTGTTTACTATATATACCCCGATTTAAGAACAAAAACAGTAATAATTATAGCTATTTTATACATGTACCATTTATTAATTAAAATTAACTTGCTTATTTACCAATAATATTAATATTTAGTTGTATAAATATAATACATTAATATTTATTTATAGATATACAAGTTATAAATATTTATTGCTATTAAAGTAAATATCTGACATGTTTATAAATAATTCTATTTTATATAAAGATTTTCTCTTAGTTGTTATACTTTCTCAAATAAGATAATTTACGATAGTTATATTTATTATATTAATAATTTCTATATTTTTTCTAGCTTATGTTATTCAATTTTCATTCCTGTTGAGCTTCGTTTGGTTAAATATATTATGCATACATCTTTATATGAGTGTTAAGTAAGTATAATAAATAGTGTCACAATAATTCTGTACTCAATTGTTTGTCATAATTATATTTATAGTTTATCTAAAAAAATATGTCTCAAAATTTTCCTATTATTAGAATTTTATTTCTTACAAAGATGGCTTATATTTTCAAACTTTTGCTGTTTCATGGACTTAAAAAGTTCGATTTTAAATAATAATATTTTTTTGAAGTTATACTTCTTTAGGCGTATTCAGGGTGAAATTTTAGCTATGCAACGGAAATGAACATAATAAAGATTTCTGTTATGACAGTCGGTAAAACAGGTTTTAGTTTTGTATTTGCACGCTATATGTTACTATGCCAAAGAATTATAACTTCTAATGCACGTACTATGGGATTCAGAAGTCGTCTGCCACCCTGAAGATCAGAATCGCTCACTATACAACAGATTCGAAAATATAAAGACAAACATCATCGGTTATCTTTTTCAAACTGTTGTTAAAGAATTTTAAAAGTTCGATTTAAATTAACAATATATTTTTTTGATAGATTCTATTTGGATAGAGAGTTAAAACCAGAAGAAACAAAAAATAAAATGCTAATATATTCTGGATGTGGTTATGGCATACCTGCTGTTATATTTGTTATCACACTGTTCATGGATATTCTTCCAGGCGTTCCAAAGAGACTTATTAAACCTGGTTTTGGTGAATCTTCATGCTGGTTCCAATGTAAGTACCAAAACTGAAAATAAATATTCGTATTTTTGTCAAGTGTTGTATTTATTTATTTTGAATTTTTTGCTTCAAGCTGTGGTTTGTTTTTTGATTTTTTTTCTGATATTAAATCCGGTAATAGTATTTTTGAGTAGAAACGTGAAACTAATACTGATTAAATCTAAATGAACCTTAATTGACCTTGGTCAAATATTTTTATAGTTATTTTGAAATGTCTATATGAATTATATATACTAGTAGTCAGACATTCTTGTAATAATATTGCATACTTTTTATCTGCAAATGGGTCATTCTAGAAAAACGCTACTTTTACGAATTTTCATAATATTGACATATGTTATTAAACTTGCTCAAAAAAAATTTGCGAAATAATTAATGAAACTTATGTTTTTTAAGCAAGTTTAATGTCCGGTATTATAAAGGAGCTTGCAAAATTTGCTAGCTTGCAAGTACTCACTTAATTATGTACTAGTATCTATGGATTAGCTACAAAATTTATTTAGTACAAAATAATTTTCATAATATCTCCACTATTTTAATAGTGTTTACCTACAACGTGTGCGCGAAACTTGTCAAAGTCTTCGACAAACTCCAAGAGAACTGTCTTATAAGTTTGATATCTCATTTGCGAGTGCTTGCAAGCTAGCAAAATTGCGAGCTCCTTTATAATACCGGACAACTATAGTATATGCGAATATTATGGAAATCCCTAAAAGTAACGTTTTTCTTTGATAGAGTTAACTATTAATGTCCCAAATATTATATTTGGACCGTTATAAGAGTATTTTTTCTTACGTAACAATACAAAAATTCTAATTATTTTTTTGTTTATTTTGGAAGATTTTAAACCCTTGACAAATTTTTTACGTCACCATTATAATGATAAATGTAAGTTTTTAAAGAGTTTATTTATAATACATTTAATTAAGATCAAGACAGTTTGCATGGTTTATAGAGAAAGAATAGCAAACACTTTGAAGAACAGGAACTATTCAAAATAGCATGATTAGTTTAGTTTTGCTTTATAGTATAGTGAAAATTAGACTAGAAAAAAATATATTAGAACCATAGACATAGAGCATGGACCACTAGGGTTATCCTTATATGGGGTTAGGACGAATTTTGACCGGGTCGCCCCCCAAATCAGCTCCAAATAATTCAAAAAGAATGTGGAAAAAGTTTCAGCTCTCTATCTTAAAAAATGGCCATTACCATCGATTTTTAAACTCTTTCTAAAAATCTAGAATACTCATGAAAGCATCCCCTACTCATAAAATGGCCATTTTTTAAGATAAAGGACGGAAACTTTTTCCAAATTCTTTTTAAATTATTTGGAGCTGATTTAGGGGGCGGCCCGGTCAATATTCGTCCTAACCCCATATAAGGACCATTCTAATGGACCATACATTTGACTTGAAAACAGAGCCATCTTTGTTTAACAGACCTTCGTAGATCTTATCTAAGAAGATTGACGGTAGTTGACGTAAATCTAAATTGAAAAAAATGGATCTTATTTGATCTACGTAGATCTAGTTTTTCCTCGGGGCGTTTTGTTGTCTAATGAATGAACATTTGTTATCATTATTAAAATTCATATAAGCTTAATTTACAATAAATAATATTTTGTATACTATACTGGTGTTTTTTTTTCAACAAGCATCAGCTTCTGGGGTAAATTATGGGGTGTTCAAAAAGTTCCCAGTAAAACTTAAAAAACATCAAAAATATGCTTCTGTTCCGTGTACAAAATTAAAAATAAAATCTTTATTTTATTTGGGAAAAATCAGAGTGAAAATGTTTCGATGTATCGTTGCAAACTTCCCAAGTAGAGTTTGTTTTTAAAAATTATCCCAACCGATCGAACCGATGTTTTTAAAGTTTTGACTATTATAAATACAGTACATTTTTTAACACCCTATTTATTTAAAAATATTATAGCCTTGTAAATAACGCAAATTAATTTTAAAACGAACCGTTAATTAATACATTTAAAATTTTTAGCTAAAGAATCAGCACAATGGTTTTTCTATGGTCCTATGGGACTTAGCATGTCGATCAATGTGATCATGTTCATCATTACACTAATTACATTATGTAACAAGTTACCCCAAACAAAGAAATCTGTGGACATCAGTAATACAGAAGAATTCGAGTTCATAGCCAGCATGAAATTACGTTGTAGACAGTGCTCCAGGTGGCTTAAAATATGCTTCATGTTATTTTTCATAATGGGAATCAGTTGGTGCTTCGAATTTATTTCATGGGCAACCGGAAGTGACCACGTAGTTTGGATGGTATTCGATATGTTTAATGGTTTGCAAGGCGTGACTATATTTATTGTAACTATTATCTATCCAAAACCAATAAGGAATGACGTCTACTATGCTTTAAGAAAATGCTACCACAGTTTTTGGAAGAAATCCGAAGATGGGTATGAATTGAATGGTTTAAATGATAATAAAAATAATGTAAATCCAATTGTTTCTGAACTTACCAATGCAGATAATGTTTGAGGATATTAAAAAAAGTATGAGGATTTTATTTCTTTGATTGGGCTCTTTTGAGAAGCGAGATATTTAATTTATGAATTGTTATTTGTTATAACGTTTGAGTATTGAGGTAGCTACAAAAATATGATTCAATGAGATACATATATTTTTTAGATCTGAAGTGAATTATTATTTTTATAAATTGCATTTAAAATTAAATCCACAAAGTGTCAAAAGTATTGGTAAGATCTCAATTTGGATAATCTATATTTGTATATAATTTATACAGTGTTTCTAGTTTGAGAAAGAATAGTGCTTGCAAAATTAAATATACACATATTATGTACTTATTGTATGTGCACTACATTAGTAATTCAGAAGTTAATGCGATTAACTAAAAGATGTTGAGCTTATATTATAAATATTTTAAATTATATTGACAATAGAGTAATCCGGAAAGATTAGGTTAAAAAAATTATAACAGCATTAAAAAAATTGGGTTTTTATTGCTCAAATTTAAATTATTCAATATTAAAAGTCATAAAAATCAACTCGCATTTCAAACGCGACATGATTAGTTGAAGCGTTTGTGACGTCATAATCCATGTTCTGTCCAGCTGTCAAAGTTTCAACGCGTGAGTTATAGAAACTAGAAGAATAATAAAATTGAGCCGAAATTCTCAAATTTGGGATTGTTGCCCTTAGAAATCCGTGATTTCTCGAGTACCTATATTATTATTGTACATATTACAACTACAGAGAATAACCTTACTTTTAATTTTTTCCTTATTGTTAGTTTCCTTCTGGCACAGTCATAAATCTTTTTCCAGGAGTTTTGTGAGTTGAATTATTACAACGAGGTACGAAACAATATTTATAACTTATTATTTTTCATGCGTTTTTATTTTTTTTTGGATTATGACGTTACGCAATTATGAGCGTTTGAAAAGTAACTTTTTTAAAATTTGATATTTTGGGGTCGGGATAAACTTTTCGAGTATGAAAAAATGTTCTTTTTACCTCTAGATTACCTACATTAAACAGCTTTTTAGAGGTTTTCATTTTTGACCAGATTACTCTATATTAAATTAAGTTTTAAACAATGTCTTTTTGATAATCATGTATAGTTTTTTTTACTTATTATTGAAATAAAATTGTAAACATAAAAAAGTATGTTATATTTTTGTTAAAGATTGGCGTGTTTATCAGTGTATAGTGTATATAATGTAGAACTAGTCACAGAAAAAAATGTATATTTTTTTAACTTTATGTTCCTATCGGAAAAAGCTTTTTGTTATAATTTTTTTATAATCAATAAACATTACATATATGTATATACTTTACTATAATTTTAATTTTTTACATAAAGAGTAAAACATATTATGTTTGACCTTTAATTTTTAATCAAGAAGTATTTTTTAAATATTTTCAAATAAAATAATTGTTATAATTTATAAAATTCAAAAGAAACGAAAGTTATTATTTTTGTTTCGAATAATGACAAATCTGTAAATATTATGTGTATTTATAATTAATCATAAAAGTACTTTTTATAATTTTTGTTAAGATATTACTATAATATATCAACAAATAAAAATACATTTATATTTAAGGAACAGTTTTTTTATAATACTTATATATATCTTAATCCTTTATCAGTGCTTAATTTCGACATTTTTATAACTTTGTTTAGTCATATATAAAGTATTGTATACAAACTTACAAAATGATTGTGATAATTTATATCTACTGTATTAATAGTTTTGTAAAAGTTATTATATATTAATTATATTGCTAAAGAATAAATTTTTATTAATTATATTTCTTGTATTTATTTATTTGACTGAAACCTACTTACAAATAGTCAATTTTAATGCATATTTAAATCTAAAAGGGTATCATAATTCAATCAAAAACGTAAGGTATTTATTAATAATTTAGCCCATGTAGCCCTAAATAGAAATCAAAAACGGTATTAAAACAGTGGTGGAAGATGCCAACTGTCTTACAATTAGTTGAAGTGTCACTGCTCTAAATTCCATAGCTAATCCATAGATACTAGTACATAATTAATACTCCATTTGAAAGTGCTTGCTAGCTAGCAAATTTTGTTAGCTCCTTTATAATACGAGACATTAAACATACTATTACTTTCAAAAGTTGCATCGCTATAGTTGTAATTCTGTATCCCACCAACCGACAAAAGTTTAGAATACTTTTTAAATAACCGCTAACAGTTGAACAGTGACTATATGTACGTTCTCTAGCACGTACGTTTATAATTTTATCCGATATACCTGAAAGAACCTGCTTCATACAAATATAGTTCAGTGAATGTTTACACGTTTAATTATTATTATTACTAAATATTGAGCAAGTTTTGTAAATGTGATCAAAATAATATATGTATGAATATTACTTGTACGTTCTTACATATTGTTATAACAAATAAATATTAAACTCGATTAAACATAATATTTTATATTTTAACTAAAAAATAATTTCTGTGGAATTACTGAAGTAAGAAAAAAATACAGGAAAGATTGGTTTAAAAGTGAATAATATAACTAAAGTTTACTTAAGTATACTCAGTGGCGCCCGAACCAATATTTTCTGGGGGTTGGGGTAATGCGAACCTCAAAAATTTAGATAATCTAACTTTATTATTATTTTAAAAATAATAATTCAACAGATACCAACTTTTCATATATATTTTTTGTTTCTGACTAGACTCGTGATTAAATTTTATAATTTGTTTGTGAGCATTAACATCAGTTTACAAAAATTAAAGAATTTTCAATATTTTTAGGTATTTTTGAATGGCTGCATCTCCGCGAAAAATGGTCGTAGAACAGTTTAAAAAAAATAGTTTTAAAGTTTGAACGTTCTAGTTTTCGAAAAAATAATAAAAACATAAACATTCAATATTAAATAGACTCTATTATGCAATAATGTATCAATTCACACACATATAATTTATTAGTTATGAATACAGTTTCATTCAAAATAAAGTTTACAACATTATAGAAAATTGTTCATGGCTATTAAAAAATTATTTTAATTATAATTTAACAAAAATACTTTTTTGCAAAAAACTATTTGCAGTTTAGTTGAACAGAATGGTTTCATTAGAAGATTCAACTAATTAACCAACCAAATACCAAATTACCCTTTTCGAATAAAAAAAAAATATAACAAAATAATTTTTTTTACACATCAAAAATCTCTAAAATCGAGACGAGATAGCTTCAATTTTCACGAGATGAGACCTACCTAACTTTCTTCTCGTCTCGTGTACAACCCTATGCTACTAAAAAAAATTTAATGCACCTAATTTTAATTTAATTAAAATTTTATTTAATTCCTATAAATTTATTGATATTTATTTAAAATAATCGTTAATATTCTGCATATATTAATACACAAAAACTGAAAATAATTTGCATATACTTTTATAAGAAATTGCAGTAAATTCTCATAATAAATTCTTAAAATTTTTTCTCATGATTTTACGAAAGCTGTACGTGATGAAGATCTGATCAAAAATTACAACAAAATATTAGAAATTTTCATAATTACATTTAAAAATTCTTGCTCAACGAGTTTCATATGAAGAAGTTAATTAAACAGATTTTTTAGATGTTGACATTAGTATAATTAATTAAAAGATTTCAAATGTTTCTTCAGTACTTATGTGTAATGGTTATGTGAATATATCTCATCTATAATGTGGACGGTTTTAGTTTTTATAACGTTGGGATTTTTATTAACTAATGTTATAAATGATGAAGTATTTGAAGATTTGAATGTTATATCGATATATGAAGTAAGTGCATATTTATTTTTTATGTAATGTTTTTCTTATTTATCTATATTCAACATTTTGTATGTATAAATCTTAATTAATAGTCATATCTCATGCCCTTCCGGTTTGTTTTAACATGTAAAGATCAGCAGGCCCGGATTTAGAAATTTGCCGCCCCTAGGCAGTTGCGAAAATTGCCCCCCCCCTCGAAACTAACAGTTTAAGTCATAGATGTCAAAATATAAAACTCAGGATCTTTGTTTTTGGTTGCGTCAGTTTCAAATTTTATAAATTTTTATAAAGTTACATTAGGAAACATAAAAACTGAAGACCTTTTTTTTTTAGTCATGCTTGAGTTACATGTATAGAGAAATTATTGCTTATGGGTTGAAATTATTACGTCTCGATTTTCGGATGGCAAACTCATCGATAATAGAATCAAAATCAAATTCAATTCCCAGGAATATAACAAGTTTTCAAAGTTTCCACCAAAATTTGCCGCCCTAGGCAGCTGCCTACTCTGCCTGCATGGTAAATCCGGGCCTGATAATCAGCCTATGGGCAATTATACGCTATTTTAAATAACTAAACCGCAAAAGTTGTGATTCATTTAAAAAACCACTATTAATAATATAAAATGTTCATTTTGGTGATGATTTCAAATTCGTCAACGAAAATCAACTTCAACCACGCGTTCAAAAGTTACAGCTATTTTTCTCCAAAATTTTGATAAAACTGAAACTTTGAGAGGCCATATCTCGAGAACGGTTTGAGATACAGATCAGCGGTTTGAAAATTTCAACTGAATGAAATCGAAAACTCAAAATTTTTTCGTCAACTTTCATGGTTTTAATTTCACTTTTCATAGAAATTTGTCCTTCGATCACAAAATTGAAAATAGTCTTTTTACGAGTTAAAAAGTATGTTTGTCCCATATAATTAATTTCTTTAGAATTTTAGATACATCAGTAAAATATAAAATATAAAATCACACTGTGATTGATTTATTAATACGAGTTTAAAAAAAGATAATTGTTTTACAGTATTTTGATGACAATTCAACACTCGATACGCCTATTGTTCCTAAATGTTGCAACCTCACACAGGACAAAAGTAATGAAGGAACAGGATGTGTGGATAGCTGGACTCCTATGGTCTTCATGCCAGATTTATATGAACTCAACGATTCGAGTATTAACAATTATTCATACACACAGTTGACTATTGTTGTTGGACATCAATGTAAATATGGATTGTAAGTATTGAACGTTGGTTATCTAACTTCATAGGAGGTATAGTATAGGTAATCTATATATACATATATATAAAGCTCAACGTGTCTGTTCTCTGGCCAGGTTATAGGCTATATTTTGTTACGTTAGGTAACATAACAACTAAGCAGTGACGATAATAGTAAATTAAGTCGGAAAAAAATTTGCTGTCGGCGTGGTATTTTGCAAATATATTTTGAATTTATAATAACATTAATATTTGTTACTGTCAAAAATATAAGTTAGAAAGTATTTTAAAAGAAATTTATCAAATGATATACACGTAGGTGAGATAATAGTGTATAATAAATTACATTTAAACATGATATTATAATTATGTGTGGAAAAAATAATGATGAATATTTTTTACGTTTAATATTTTTAGTAAGATTTTTATTCAATGACATAAATCAAAAATATTTATTATCTAGTCTTCAATCGAACTAGAAAGACTAAACTATGGCACATAAATCTATAGAAGTACAATAGATAGCAATAACTGAATTGTTAACGCATTCAACCGACAATCACAATAAAAGATCTGGTTTTGTGTCCTACTTATTGTGAACATATTTTTTTCAATTCACGAATTTGTAGATATTTATATAACAGAAGCATGCGATAACTAAATTTTTCTTGCTATAATATTATATTAAACTTTTATGCAGTATAAATAAAATATATTTTGTATAATTAATTTTTTTTCTTCATTTTATCGTTTCTGACAGGTCAGATAAAAAAGTTAAATATGTAAATAAATGTCAAAAAATTGCGTACTAAGTGAGGGGGTAGTATTAATTATTATTTTTATTATTGGGCCTGTTTTTACATAACAAAGCTATTTTGTTTTTTAATAATTATGTATTATTTTTTTCAGATTTGCATTGGATACAGAAAAATTTAAAGATGAATATTATGTATTGGAAAATGGTACATTATTTGTTCCCCATTTAGAACCGAATTTATTAAACGTTGGACAGTTTTGCTTAGATAGAATCAACGGCACGTTTGATATTACAGCTCTATTGTGTACAGATTCATTGACTGCAAAAAGTGGAGCAATTCATGCAGCAGGTAGAAAATAAATCGATTTATATTTTATTTGTAAACGATTAGATTATACATAACATAAATATATTTATATAAACTGCCAGGAAAATAATTGATATAATTTAATTATAATAAGGGCAGTTATAATCTGATATAAAATGTTCTGATCTTCCCTAGATATTAAAAAAAATTAAATGATAAATAAGGTGCTGGAACCAGCCTTGAACAATACCCCAATGTTGAACATGTACTGAATTAGAAATATGTGTTGATATTTGATTACTGCCATTACTGAATATTGGCTATGTTCCGATATACACTGTGAGCACTGGCCAGTGGTGACAGTTACTGGATTTTGCGTTCCGTTATGGCTTCCAGTGCTCTGTTACAGTATCCTAGCAATATCAATGACGTCATTGATCGCCGCCATTTTACTACTGCCAGTACTGTAGCTTTATTGCATCTGTGCTCACAGTACTCTGATCACGTGATCAAAATTTGAATGCAATTGACAGAAGCAGATGCATTTAAGGTTAACTTTCGATGTATTTTTTATTATCAGGTTATTTGAAGATGAATTAATAACATTTATGGTATATATAATTTATAATCAAAAGTAAATATAAATAAGAATAAATAATTTAGCCTTAATTGAAATGCACTAATATAATTAAGCAAATTGACGCAACAATATAAATTTTTTGAATTGCTATTTTTTTCATTATTGAAAATAATATTTGAATTATTTATTTATTATTGTACTTTATATGATCAGAGGATATTAAAAGTGATGTCCTGCATAGAAATACTATGAATCTGGCCACTTCATCGTTATAAATATATCTGGTCTTTATTTTGACATTAGTTTCAAAATGGCGGTCTACAGTAACTGCAAAGTATTCCGTTATAGAAAATTCACCATCGTTTCCAATACAAAATCTAAAACGGAACGATCAATCCAGTAAAGTGGAGTGACGTCAGAAGTCACAGTGCTCGCAGTGTATATCGGAACATAGCCATTAATACATTAATTATCACAAAAATCAATATACCTTGCTTTTAAAGCGTTCAAGATTGGTGCCAGTATCTTAGTATGGCATTTTTTCAAGCTTAAGTAAAATTTAAAATTGTTAGTTTATAATTCATTAATATTTTGTTTTGTTTTTAGTTTTGATTATTTCCATCGTATTCTTGCTAATTACATTTTTGATCTATGTGATAGTCCCGAAATTGAGAACTGTTTTAGGAAAATGTTTGATTCACTATATTGGATTCTTATTAATTACATTTGTTACATTAACATTTATTCAATTTAATGAAGGAGGCTTCAGTTATTTTGGATGTAAAATAACAGGTAATTTATATTTAAAAAAATATTTTATTTCCTAGGGGTGTGCCAACCGGAATCGGATTTTTTTCAAAACATTATATATTTGTTAATAATAATAATAAAATAATTAAAATAATATATACATGCTTCATACATAGATTATTATATTAAATTAATATAAACATAAGATTTGATTGCGGAGCGAGACCGAACCGAGACCGGCTCAATAGTCTGGATCGACCCTTAATCTCTAATTCTATATCTATGTATGGTTTTACTATAACAATAAGCTACGTTAAATTTGGCACTGATATGTATCGCTTGACTGTATACTTGCGTAAATAAATATTTATGTTATGTATGTTTTCATTTGCAGCATACATAACTAATTTTTCATCCTTGATAAGCTTCTTTTGGTTGAATGCATTATGTTTCCATTTATGGATGGATTTAAGGTAAGGTATATATATCACAGATATTCATTAGATCATTGATCTTAAATTATTCAATAAAATATTGCCTTCTTTCTATAAACAAATGTAAAATGCAAAAAAATGAAATACAAAACTTGTTTTATTAACATAATTTAATATTACTACTTAAAGCCTTGGCACTTTACAGAAACGATCTCTGTCACCGCTTCGATCTTGTAAATCTATTACATGTTAGTTGCGTCAAAACGCAGCGCCGTTTCGATGCAGCTAACATGCCACTTGTATTGAATCACATATAATAGATTTACAAGGTCGAAGCGGTGACGGAGACAGTTTCTGTAAAGTGCCAATGCTTAAATGTTTACTTACAGATACTGTTTAAAGAAGCCACTAAGTCTAGAAGAAAACAAGAAATTGATGATCGTTTACACAATATGGGCTTACGGAATGTCTGTTCTTATCTTTATCATTAATTTATGTTTAGATACAAGTTCACATTATACAAATGGAACTAGGACCAATTTTGATTCAACATTTTGTTCTTTTCATTGTAAGTATTTCTAAAATAACATTATTATTAATATAGGTACACTAGGGTGGGCCAAATTGTATGGAAGGAATTTTACCGACCTCAGCTTCCCCCCTACTTGAAAGTACTCTCAATTCTAAGAAAGAACGCCAAAGGAAGTATACCTTTACATTCAACTTTAGTTCGGCGCATTTTTGATTGAAAATTTTAAGTTTGAGTCCCTTGAATTCAATATTTTTATTGATTTTTTTAAGCAAAACACCAACCCAAGGGTTTTTGGGTACGAGAATTCCGAATTTGACATCCATTTTTTTCATGTATATTAACATACATATTGAATTCAAGGGACTCAAACTTAAAATTTTCAATCAAAAATGCGCCGATTTAAAGTTGAATGTAGCGATATAGTTCTTTCTTAGAATTGAGAGTACTTTCACGTAGGGGGGTAGCTGAGGTCGGTTGGAAAATTGGTCCACCCTAATATACATAAATGTTATACTTACTAATTAGTTACAATTTACATAAATATATTAAATAGTTTTATCAGGAACTGTAAATTCCGAGAACAATGCTAAAAATAACTTAAGTTTCTTTATGCATTTATAGATATCACGTATTAAAACATTCATTGTTTTCAATTACTCGGAACATACATATGCATTGTAGAACATCATTTAAATTAATAATTACACTGGCGAAAGTTATAAAAAAAACACTTTAACGATTGTGGATTTTCCAAAACAATTTATATTAATTGTTACTGTCTTATCAATTGGAAGTTGATTATTGCTCGGTATAAAGAATTTGCTTGAGTGCAAATGTAAAGTTAGCTTCCAGCCAACGCTATCTGCTAGGTATTAAATATAAATGATAACACACTCACAGAATGAAATCGTACATATCATAACCTTGACGCATGCGAGATAAGTTCAATCAGCGACTTAAAGTAAGTTCAGGTACCTCATAAAATGTATAGAATTTATATTATTATACATTTATTATCACTGCTTTAAAATATAGAGCAATTTCATAACAATTGACACCTAGCAGATAGCGTTAGCTGGATTTTTTTTATAATACCGTTATTATTGAAAATACAGTTTATAGTTTTATACTATATACTATTATTTCTACATATTTTTTATATTATTATTTTAGTTTTAATATATTTCTTTAATTCAGGGTTGCCAAATTTTTAAAATGCTCCGCCGCGATAGGAGAAAGAGAGGGGTGGGGAGAGTAAAATTACAAACTAATTTTTAATAGATTTTAAATTATTACCTTAAAAAATCCAATAAAAACTATATTTAAACTGAAAGGTCTGAAAGTCTACATTGAACAAGAATCGAATTGATATCAGTGTTAAATCTAAAAAACTCCCTTGATTTAACAATAAATTTGTAAGAACATATTAACCGGTTTTTCGCCCTAAATAATTACTAACCTCTACCCTCTTTTTTGATTTTTCAACTACATAAATTGGCTTTTACAACTGCATTTTTCATTTTTGGAACTGCAGAAACAAGCTACAACTACACACTAAAATAACCCCTGCAGTCATATATATAATATATAAAGAACGGTAGACCGCATACGTAAAGAAATTCAATATTTCATATTTCTCTGAAAATGATTATTAAAATTTTTATTTTTTTCAGCAAAAGAGTCAATCCAATGGTTGCTATATATACCTATGGGAGTCAGTATGTTAATCAATGTTTTATTATCCATCAACACAATAATGATATTATGTAAAAGACTACCCCAAGCAAGAAAAGCTTTAAAGTCAGAAAATATGGACGATATAGAATTAATAATCAGTACAAATCATCGCTTAGAATCACATTCCGTTTGGTACAAGATTAGTTTTACATTGATTGTTGTAATGGGGTTATGTTGGATATTTAGATTTATTTCTTGGTCGGCAGAAAAAAATACAACTGAATGGATTGTGACAGATATATTTTATTTTCTTCAAGGTATTTGCCCGTTTGTCGTGGCTGTCGTTTATCCGAAATCCATCAGAAAACATATTTATCAATTGAAGAATATTGTTAACTGCGAAAGAAAAAATAATGAATAATATCCAAAAGTGAATTTTAATTAGGTATTCAATGGCGCACCCAGAAAAAAATCGGGGTGGGGTGATAATTTTTTGTAATTAGTATATTTAATTTAAATAATGTATATTGACAAATTCGGGAGGGGGAGTTCTAACCCCTAACGCCACGGAAAGTACTTGTTCCATTGAAGATGTAAATACAGGGGATAATATAGAAAATTATGTTTGGTATTATAAAAGAAATAACTGAATTTGTTAGTACCAAATGGGGTATCAAACTTATATGACAGTTTTCTTGAAGTTTTACGATGTTTATTTTTTAATATATGAGACGAGTGTCATCTGGGGTAACTACCCTCCTCCTTAGTGACACCACTGCCTCCTTTCATTCCCCTCCGAAGTGTAAATGTAACGCCTTACACTAACTCGCCGTATATAGTTACCCCAAATGACTCTACATAATTGTAAGCCCTGATTATTTTGTCTCGAGTATTCTGGTACGATTTGACCTTGCGTGGCGCCATGAAAGAATTTTAATATTGTACGTACTGTTATAATAAAATAAAATATGAATGAAGGGGTACTTACTTACGTTACCTCAAACATAAATCAAAATATTATCAAAAGTGCTTAATTGTTGAAACTAAAAAAATATACAATATATTATTTGATTGTTATTTTAAAAATTATGTTGGTGTATTAATTTTAGAGAGATTTTTTTTGCAATTTTGTTCATATACAGCCAGTTATTAAAGTTACTGTGCCATTACCAGACATGGATGACTGGGAGGATCGGGAAGTATCCGGGGGCAATCAGGGCAGGAAAAGAGAGAAAGTTCTATATTGTACATTGTTTTGTAACTTTTTTAATGTTAATAAATCTTCATTTGTTTAATTATTTTATTTAATTTTTTTCTGTAAATTGGATATTTAAATTATTGAAAGTAAAATAAAATGTATAGGTATGTATTGATTTTTAAAATTTTTATAGCAAAACGTTAATTTAAAATTAAAAAAATGTGCACACCTTGCATTGTGTTGTTAGTTATAAAAAAATGTATTTATAAATAATTTAAAGCCAGTAAACACATATCAGTTCCTTTTTAATTCAAGGACAAATTCAATTAATGTAAGAATATTACTGGAAACGAAGAACTTATATTGAAAAAAAGATGTGCTTCTAAATAACCGGTTTCATTGTTGTAGATGTAAGGGTTATCAGAATCCGTTTAATGACTTCTTTTATGAGAATAAAAATTTGTGTGGCGAATTTACCGTTCTATATTTAATTTCGTAGTTGGTTTAAATAAAAATTCAGTTAAACATATTTCAAATATAGTAGAAAACAAAAAAATATATCAGTCAATTATTAAATACCGCAATAAACGTCTAGTTTTCTAGATAAACGTGTTTCAATAGCAAATACCAGGAACGCATTTAAATAATTATCACTTAATTGTCAGTATCCCCCCTCCTAAAACCCAACTCTTTCTTATACTTATTACAACTTCGTTCGCGTGGAAAAAAGGAGAAAATTCACTCGACATAAAACCCATGAAGAAGAATAAGAAAATTAGGTAATACAGATTTCTGTTATGATAGTCGATAAAATAGGTCGCACGTACAAAAGTCACACATCTATTTTTTATCTAATAAAATTATTATATTATAGAAATGTAATTATATTCTATCGAAAATAACGTATGCTATACAAATAATTTTACGTAATTTTGTAGAAAACTATTTTTTATAATTTAATGCATTCTCTTAAAAAGAAAACCATGTAAAATAATGTAATATTAATTTAAGATAATAATCTATGTATAAAATATTGAAAATATAATAGTAGTGAATAGTGACGTTAAAATATTCACTTTAATTCTACAACGTGAGTTCCGGCCGCAATTCCGGTACACCTTTACTTTGGATGCAAGCTTCCTGCCAAATTTCATCGAGATCGGTTCAGCGGTTTAGCCGTGTATAGATAACAAACAGAGAGAGACAGACACACTTGAGCATTTATAATATTAGTATGGATTTCAGATATAAAATTTTATTAACGGGAATTTTTAAATTTCAGTGATTTTTATTGGGTAGTTGGCCTTCGGGGCTTATTCGATGGGTTAGTCCGTCCCTGTATAACTTGGTCCAAGTTGTCGCGCTGCTGATGCGAGCAATGTTAATCAGTATGCTCAACACTGAGGACGGTCAGTTTCAATTGTTGTAATAACAACGAAAGTAGCGACCATGATGGTACCTTCAATGGTATTAGTGATCGTAAATATATTTGGCTAGATATATTTCCGTAAAATAAATAATAGGCATGGTACAGTGAACTTCTTGAATGAATATTTAAAATGCCTTTTATTTTATCGAAGTTAAAATAATGTGAATCAATTATGTCGATATATGTATAAAAAGTGGTGTTTTGTAATAGATGTTAAAAATGTAGTGAAACTAACGCTTAAGAATCATTGTGCGGTATGAATGTTCACTGTAATATGAGACGATATGTTGACCATGAAGAGTTACTAAACATAAATAATAATATATTTGAAATCAACAACAACATACCAACTTTTTTTTATTATTTTAATAACATGTGCAATAGTTTCGTCTAAAATGATAAATATGTATTATATTGTACATACATCTGTTTCAAGGACTCCAAATTTTTTATAAGTACCTACTACCATTTAATTTTGCAATATTTAGCAGACATACAATATGTAAATTATTTATTAGTTTATTGGTCGAGGATAGTCGAAATCAAAATTTTTGGAATTTTCTGCTTACGTTTTTTTTTTATTTGAGATTGAATTTTGGGTTTAGGTTGAATTTTTCCAAGTTGGCTAAACCGAAAATTCAAGTTCAAATAAAAAAAAAACTGATAAGCAAAAAATTCCAAAAATTTGGATTTCGACTATGTTCGACCAATTCTACAATGCTATATAGGTCGATTTTTTTATATTGCACACTTTTTTTGGAAAAATTTAACCTAAATCCTTTTTTTGTGTAGCTGTGCTATTGTTAAATTTATTTATGTATACAAATAGTTTTGAAAACACGTTGCTAAAATCCATAGACAATATAACATACAAAGAACTGTCAAATACACGGTCAGCCCATTACTTGAAAAAACTAAATAGTAAATAAAAATAATAAATAAAATATTTTTTAATAAATAAATTGAATATAATGGACACCCCTTAATACAAACCCGTTTAAGTTATTTGTTTAAAGATTTAGGATGAATAAATATTCTTCTTCTTATATTTTATAGTTACGTCGTCGAAATTTCGAGAAAATTTTAATTTATTATTGAAAAATATAAAAATTCTGGTTGGTTACGTTATACAGTAATTTCCAAACAATTAAATCACAATTTTTGCAGTACGAGTATATAATATTTTTAGATTGATGTAAAGAGATTAAAATGTACTCACTAATTGTTTAATTTACATAACTTCATTAATTCCACCTACTACTAGTTAAAAATACAAACTAAAAATTGTTTCAGTGGTTTATTATAATAATATGTCTAAAATTGTATTAATAATTAATAACAGCGAGTAAAATCAACATTAATTGATTTATAATGCAGTGGCGAGGCGTGAAATTTTTAATATGGGAAGCATATTTTGTCAATCCTCCCCCTCCTGTTAACAAAAAAAAACTAGTTATGAAACACCTTAAGTTTAAGCTTTTACTTTTTTAAATAAATTCTTATATATTTATATAGTAACTAAATGATTCTACGTCTTATTTTCTTGTATTTTAGTCGATATTTGTATGACGAGTTGAAATTCTCTGCAGGAAATTTCACTAAAAAATTTCGAATTTTTTATTTCGTTAAAAGTATAATTATTGTATAGAAAATTACGTGAAAAGTTGTTTGTTTCAAACCGCAGGTCTGTATCTCAAACCGTTCTCGAGATATAGCCTCTCAAAGTTTAAGTTTTTTCAAATTTTTGGAGAAAAAAGGCCATAACTTTTGAACGGGTGGTTGGATTTGATTTTAGTTGACGGATTTGAAATCAGCGTGTAAAAATCTATATAATGACATGTATAATACTTTAAAATCTGACAAAAAAATTTTGGCTAAAAATCGACATTTTTTTAAGGTATACCCCTTTGAATTTTTTCGATTTTTCGCGAAATTTTTTTTTCCGAGTTTTAAGGTATTATACATGTCATTATATAGATTTTGACACGCTGATTCCAAATCCGTCAACTAAAATCAATTCCGACCACCCGTTCAAAAGTTATGGCCTTTTTTCTCCAAAAATTTGAAAAAACTTAAACTTTAAGAGGCTATATCTCGAGAACGGTTTGAGATACAGACCTGCGGTTTGAAACAAACAACTTTTCACGTCATTTTCTATACAATAAACATACTTTTAACGAAATCAAAAATTTGAAATTTTTTAGTGAAATTTCCTGCAGTGAACTTCAACTCGTCATACAAATATCGACTAAAATACAAGAAAATAAGACGTAGAGGTATTATAGTTTTATAATTGAACGTGTAAATTAATATTAAATTCTATTTTTTATTTTTGGTTAAAATGTTTGAGTTTTTTTAAATTTAATTTACCCATAAAGTAAGGGAAGTACTACTTCCCTTGATTCCATGGACGCTTCGCCACTGTTATAATGATAATATATGATTTCAATAAAATTTATAAAGCACTTAAATAAATTAGTTAATACGTTTGAAAGCAATACATATGTTAATTATAAAATAAACATTAATTTATGCAGTTGTATTTATGATAAATACAAACTTATAAACACGTGTTTTCAAGAATCAAATGTTTTGATGTGCACACATGGTATCAATTAATATAAAAATGTGGACGTTACTAGTAATTTACTGTGGATATTTGACAGCTAGTGCTACTAGTGAAAGTTATTTGGAAAATATTAATCAAATATACGTACATGAGGTAAGTGTTATTTTTGAAATATTCTTAAGGCTCTGTCAAACAGGAAGCGGACTGTCCGCGTGGACAGTCCGCAGTCCTCCGCAAATTTTTTCTTCATCTAGTAAAACTACATTCGTAACTAAAAAATATATTTGAATGGGTTGATACATTACTGTATAACAGAGTCCATCTGTGAGAGATCATTCTCTGTGTATAATACAACAAAAACAAAAAACATGCGCATGCAAATCACAACAATTACTCCGGATGTTAAAATACTTTACAATAATAAACAGGCTCGGTCTAGTCCGAGTCCTCTTTTTTTCTTAATTTCATATATTTGAAATAAAATAAATATTTATTGAATTATTTTTTTTTAGTTTTGGAATCAATACTATAAAAAACACGTACAAATATACCATATAGCCTCTAATGGCCCATGTGAAAAACTAAAATTAGGGCTTGTAACTCAAAAAATGAAAATTGATATAAAAATTCTAAAAACCAATGAGTTTAACACAAAAAAGTGATTTAAGAAACCGCAAACAAAAAATACCTATCTGTTTTAACAAAACAAGTTATAGCTATTTTAAAAAATTCAGAATTTTCAGTTTTTTAAGTACTGTTTGCTTGAACCACATAATTTTTATTTTATTTTTGATGTAGTAACACTCACTCCTTCCTTACAAATAATTTATCTTATTTAACCAAAGTTATCTGGGACACCCTTTAAAAGAGTATTTAATTAGTTGATAATACAAGGCATGTCTGTTAATTTTTGTTAAGCAATACATAATATATTTTTTAAAACCTTATTTCCTTATACTTTTGATCCTTACAAGGGGGCGGGGGAGGGGGGGGGTAAATGTTTCATAAATCATCCATACGTAATTAATAAATGGATACTTAATCAAATATGTATAAAAATTTAAAATATATTTTTGATATTTTCAGTACTCTAAAGGAAAAGTACCATTACCTGTATTTCCTAAATGTTGCGATTTGTCACAAATACAATATGATGATCTCTCAGGCTGTTTTAACGGCGCATCTCCAATTTTCAAGCCATTCGTTTATGATTTAGATCAAGACTTGGAATCTGATGACTACACAAACTATACTGTAGTTATTGGAGAACTGTGTCAATCTAATAAGTAAGTCTAAAATTTAATTTCAACTATAATCTTTGTCAGAAAGTCACTACCTTTTATATATATGTACGTACTTTTATGTCCGGTTTTATAATAACTTTGCTCTTAAGATAACGCTTTGCCCACTCACAATTGCGAGTTAAGTAAAAATCAGCAGTGGTGATAAGTGTACATTATAAAATTCATACCATTTACATTATTATACTTTTATTACCACTGTTGTAAAATCATGAGCAAATTAATATCGATTTGACATCTCGCAGATAGTATTAACTTTGCTTTTGCTTTAGAACAAATTCTTTATAATACTCGACATTCGTAATTCTGATTATTTAAATTTTAAATATTTTTGTTTTAGATATTCACTACTTGATGACACTTCTGAAGTTAATTATCATATACTTAAAAATGGATCATTGTGTACTGATGAAGGAAACATATTATTAGATATAGGAGAATATTGTTTAGACTATAAAAATAATTCAACCAATTTGACAGTTTTTTTCTGTAGTGATACAGATGATAACAAATCAATACTACGTGCTGCAGGTTTTTATTTATTTTATTTCTAATACAAAGATTTAAAGTTAGATATCTATAGATAAGTTCTAATATATCGTAACTCTAAAATTTTTTAGAAAATTTGGTTTTACATTAGATTACATTACATTACATTTATTATTATCATAAAACATCATTAATTAGCAATTTTTTTAAACAATATATTTTCTTTTAGCTTGTATAGTTTCGATTCCATTCTTGATTGCAATATTTCTTATACACTTGGGTATACCAGAGCTGAGAGATGTTAATGGGAAAATTATAGCTCATTACGCTGCGTTTTTAACAATTGCATTTATGATGGTGGCTTACTCAAATTTACAATACACTCACAACAGTGGTTGCTCCTTTTCTGGTATAGTATTTTTTTTTTTTATTATTTTAGAAAATTTGGAATAAAACAGAAATAATATATAGTTTTATCAAATTGGTTTGAAAAAACTGATTATTTAAATATTTTCGTATTGCTTCCTCGCAAGATCGAAGATACGAGAAGCTTTGTAATCGTTTGAAAATGAGACAAAAAAATTGTCTGTCTGTGTATCTGTCTGTCTCCTGAATCCTTGCCACATAACTCATGAATCACTGGACCGATATTAATACAACTTGGTGAGATGGTTGGGTCTGGCTTGATGACGGTCCAATTTTAAAATCATTAAAATTTTACGTAAAGGGGAGGGGTGACATTCCAAAATATTTATTTTTTCAAGATATCTCAAGAAAGACACATGTTACGTGAAAATTGTATAGAACATTTTTGTAGAGCATTCAATTTCCTAGCAAGAAAGAAGTACTGTGAATTTACTGGGCAGATGTTTTTTTTTATACATTTGATTATTAAATTTATAAATAATTCATTATGAATTTTCAGCGTTCGTTATTTACTTCGCACCTTTATTGGCAGTACTAGCATTGAGTGTGCTGACTTTCCATGTATGGCTAAATATACGGTATAGTTAAAAATAAATTACTTTTACTATGTCTACCATCAGTCAATTACTTGGTTATTTATTGATTGTTAATTATTCTATTTTTTTTTAAATTTCAGTTACTATTTACGTCAAAAAATGGAGCCAAAGCAAGAAAAAAAATGTATGATAATATATACAGCATTGGTGTATGGAATTACAGCGTTTATTTTTATAACAACGTGTTTTCTATGTTATTACGAAGGTAAGTTTTACAAAAAAAATGGGTCAATTAAGCATACACCGATTATTAGGGTTCCATCGTTACCTACTGAGTACATGTATATTTTACTTAAATTTAAAATAGAAGAATGTAAATATACTTTTTATGAATACATATAAGAAGTTTGCCAATATTAACCCCAAAAGAAGATAAGGTGCCCTTTTGTTGACACCATTTTTAATATAATATAATGATTAGGACCTACATGCTTAGATAGCAAAAAAAAAACTCTTGAAAATAAATTTTTTTTCCAAAATTTTTCAAGTAATTACTTAATAAGTTTCTAGCTTAAGTTGATAAGATATTTTGCTTTGCCCGGGATTTTAATTAGGGTTCTATTTTGATAATATATGAAGTTACGTAATTCAAAACGATTTCTGTTAATTTATTACGTTTTGCGACCTGTAGCATGTTGCCGTCACTTAAAAATTTCAATTTCTCGACAAATTCAAGTTTGTTTATATTTTTATAACAAAAAATTAAAACCAATCGATATTAAACTAAGTAATTTTAGAGACTGTAATGTTTTCTTTCAGAAAATGTAATCTTTTAAGTGGGTTACTACAGAAATTTAAGATATAATGCTAATTACTAATTCATTTTTATTATATTTACAGTTGGTTTCGTTACACATGTGACCTTTTATATTCCAACGGCCATCGTTGTCATTATTATTGGTATATTTATCATCACTGCTGCCATAATTATACATAGAAATTTTACACCAATTACAACCCAAACACCACTAGATGAACATGCTAATGTTGGCGAAAGTGAAGCAAATAAGATCTTACGTCTACGATTGGTAACACTTTTTAGATGGCTGGTGTTATGTTTGTTCCTAACATTTACTTGGGTAGTGGAGTTTATGTCATGGATTTCAAATTATGATAGTATCGTATGGATGACGCTGGACCTTTTTAACAGCCTCCAAGGTGTTTGGATTTTTGTGATTGCCATTGTATATCCCAAAGATGTCAGAAATCGGGTTCTCAGATGGGTGAAATGTGAAGAATCTAGAGATATTGAAACTTTTTGAGATATTCATTCTGGAACAATCTGTGGATTTTGTCTTGAGGGGAGCGGGTGGAAAATATTGGATTTTGATAAAACATTGTCTGTTTATTTAAAGTAGCTTAAAATGATAATACATATTTGATTCGATCGCGTCTTCCGGATTTTTTTATTATACAGACAATATTTTGCATTTTCGATCAATCCAGGATAGATGGAAATACTATTTGGAGAGGAATCTATGTATTAAAACAACTTTATTAATACTGAACATTATTTTTATTTAATTAAAATGAATACATATCAGTGAAATCAAAATATTTCGTTATTACTATGTAATTGTAAATTCTTTAGTAATTATTATATAAACTTTGTTATTTTTTATAAGCTGGAACATTGAAACTACTGTGATTATTCCGTGTGCAGTGGTGAATAAAAGAAAACTGTTAAAACATGGATCAAAATATTATAAATATACAGTGTGTTCCAGGATAGATGTAACAAGAGGTGTAATAAATTTTTTTTTTCGAATTTCGGAATGACATTTGAGGATCGATTCTGCTTGATGTAAAACTAACGTATACCAAAAATTACCAAGAATAAAACACCTTTATTTTTCAAAATTAAATAAAAAATACTGAGAAAAGACTTTTGAAATGAAAGAAATCAATAAAATTTATTTTAAATGATACAATAAAAACATTTTCTCTAGGTAATTTGTTCTTGATTATTTTTACAACTTTGCTTATAAAATACCCTGTAGAAGACCGAATGGACCTTAGTTTTACATTAAGAATGAGTCAGAGCCGGCCTTTGCGATTCTGGCCCCCCAGGCGAGATTTTTTTTGACGCCCCCCCCCCTCCACCGCCACAGTGACGATCATTAAAAATTATCCGCACAAAAAAAAAAAAGCGTGAGAAAATTATCTTGTTATTAATTCATTAGTGTAATATAATAATATAATATAACATATAATTGATAAATAATATATAATATAACTAAAATTATATAAAAGATTTCTTCCTGGCTTTCATATCTGCAAAATTATCGATTGCTGTCTCAAAATTGAGGTTTGCTACAACCTTATTTTCAATTGAAAGAATAGCCAAATTATTCAACCTATCTTCTATCATAGCCGATTGCAAATAAGTTTTTATGAATTATTTTAATTTACTAAAACTTCTTTCACCACTAGCTACACTAACCGGAATTGTTACAAGAATTAGCAAAGCCACCCACAGATTTGGCACTGTGCTTTTCAAGTTTAGTAAAAAAATGTTTAATAAATAATTTATTTTTGATATTAAGCATTTTATTAAGTAAAATGAATTATTTTGCAGAAAAAATCAAAACTATTATTCAAAAAATATATATAGCTTAAATTTGGCGCCCTAGAACAGAACATAGAAAAAAAGTTTAAAATAATTGGCGCCCCCACGAAATTAGCGCCCCAGGCTGTCGCCTGGGTCGCCTGGCCGTTCGGCCGGCCCTGTTTTTTACTTATCCAAGTATTAAACCAATCTATAGATTCTAATAAATTGAAAATTTATCAATAATGATTAACGGATGGCAAATTAAACAAAATATATTGTTACATTCATCAGAGTAACCGTTTTTTTAAATTAGAGCGAATTGTCGCTGAAGAAGTATCGACTATCGTCTAATTTTTATAATACGCGTGATTTTGCTAATTAACTTTTTGTATAGTGTTTACCAGGTATGTACATTGTGATTCATATTATTTATTTGATTTTTTTGTTTCGGTTCTGATATTTATGTAATGGTTTTTATTTGTTAACGTATGTTTACATCATGCACTTGTCGAAAGAGCAATAAAACTAAGTTTTGTTAACGAATGTACATATCCTCATTGTTTATAGTTAATAATAATTATATAATTTATAAAAATATAATTTTAATAATAAAAAAAAGGTAATATTATTCTCTCCATTATATAACAAGTGATTTTTTTAACGTAATAACTGAAATCAGATGTTTACTCTTGTAAATTTTTGAATTAACGAATTATTTTTGAATTAAGAAAAAATGTTTTAGATAAAAAATGTCGAGTATGTTATTATCTATAATTTATTCCCTATACATTTTTTTCCAACATTTATAATTTAGCCAGAAAGAAATTTTGTATGTAATTATTTAGATTCACCTACACTGTTCACTATCAGTATTACGTATAAGAAAGTCCCATGGTACCTATGGCAAACAAGCACACTGTTTAATCTCTGTACTACGTATAAGAAAGTCCCATGACACTCATGGCAGATATTTCTCCTCTGTTATGAACCATTTGAATTATAATAAAATTGCATGACGTTAACATTTGTTTACAAAGTCAAAAAAATGAAATAAACTTTTATTTTCAAAAAAAGATTTTTTTTACTATTTTTCCCTTAAATCTAGCCTACTTCTGCTTCAAAAAATTAATATTTCGTTAAAATAAAAAAAATCATGCAATTAAGGGTTAAAGATAATAGTGTAAGCTACATTTAAAAAAAAAACTGGAGTCTCCTCGATCGCGCCAAGTTGAGATATTAACTATTCAATTTACTTCTTTGTTAGCGTATGAGTTTTAATTTGTTTTTTTTAGTTTTAACTTGTTTTTAAAAAGGGAAGGAGCACGCGAAGGTCTTTAAGTGCGTGATGCTCTTAAAGATAATAGTGTAAGCTACATTTAAAAAAAAAACTGGAGTCTCTTCGATCGCGCCAAGCTGAGATATTAACTATTCAATTTACTTCTTTGTTAGCGTATGAGTTTTAATTTGTTTTTTTTTAGTTTTAACTTGTTTTTAAAAAGGGAAGGAGCACGAGAAGGTCTTTAAGTGCGTGATGCTCTTAAAGATAATAGTGTAAGCTACATTTAAAAAAAAAACTGGAGTCTCTTCGATCGCGCCAAGCTGAGATATTAACTATTCAATTTACTTCTTTGTTAGCGTATGAGTTTTAATTTGTTTTTTTATTTTTAACTTGTTTTTAAAAAGGGAAGGAGCACGCGAAGGTCTTTAAGTGCGTGATGCTCTTAAAGATAATAGTGTAAGCTACATTTAAAAAAAAAACTGGAGTCTCTTCGATCGCGCCAAGCTGAGATATTAACTATTCAATTTACTTCTTTGTTAGCGTATGAGTTTTAATTTGTTTTTTTAGTTTTAACTTGTTTTTAAAAAGGGAAGGAGCACGCGAAGGTCTTTAAGTGCGTGATGCTCTTAAAGATAATAGTGTAAGCTACATTTAAAAAAAAAACTGGAGTCTCTTCGATCGCGCCAAGCTGAGATATTAACTATTCAATTTACTTCTTTGTTAGCGTATGAGTTTTAATTTGTTTTTTTAGTTTTAACTTGTTTTTAAAAAGGGAAGGAGCACGCGAAGGTCTTTAAGTGCGTGATGCTCTTAAAGATAATAGTGTAAGCTACATTTTAAAAAAAAACTGGAGTCTCTTCGATCGCGCCAAGCTGAGATATTAACTATTCATTTTACTTCTTTGTTAGCGTATGAGTTTTAATTTGTTTTTTAGTTTTAACTTGTTTTTAAAAAGGGAAGGAGCACGCGAAGGTCTTTAAGTGCGTGATGCTCTTAAAGATAATAGTGTAAGCTACATTTTAAAAAAAAACTGGAGTCTCTTTGATCGCGCCAAGCTGAGATATTAACTATTCAATTTACTTCTTTGTTAGCGTATGAGTTTTAATTTGTTTTTTTAGTTTTAACTTGTTTTTAAAAAGGGAAGGAGCACGCGAAGGTCTTTAAGTGCGTGATGCTCTTAAAGATAATAGTGTAAGCTACATTTTAAAAAAAACTGGAGTCTCTTCGATCGCGCCAAGCTGAGATATTAACTATTCAATTTACTTCTTTGTTAGCGTATGAGTTTTAATTTGTTTTTTTAGTTTTAACTTGTTTTTAAAAAGGGAAGGAGCACGCGAAAATCTTTAAGTGCGTGATGCTCTTAAAGATAATAGTGTAAGCTACATTTTAAAAAAAAACTGGAGTCTCTTCGATCGCGCCAAGCTGAGATATTAACTATTCAATTTACTTCTTTGTTAGCGTATGATTTTTAATTTGTTTTTTTAGTTTTAACTTGTTTTTAAAAAGGGAAGGAGCACGCGAAGGTCTTTAAGTGCGTGATGCTCTTAAAGATAATAGTGTAAGCTACATTTTAAAAAAAAACTGGAGTCTCTTCGATCGCGCCAAGCTGAGATATTAACTATTCAATTTACTTCTTTGTTAGCGTATGAGTTTTAATTTGTTTTTTTAGTTTTAACTTGTTTTTAAAAAGGGAAGGAGCACGCGAAGGTCTTTAAGTGCGTGATGCTCTTAAAGATAATAGTGTAAGCTACATTTTAAAAAAAAACTGGAGTCTCTTCGATCGCGCCAAGCTGAGATATTAACTATTCAATTTACTTCTTTGTTAGCGTATGAGTTTTAATTTGTTTTTTTAGTTTTAACTTGTTTTTAAAAAGGGAAGGAGCACGCGAAGGTCTTTAAGTGCGTGATGCTCTTAAAGATAATAGTGTAAGCTACATTTAAAAAAAAAACTGGAGTCTCTTCAATCGCGCCAAGCTGAGATATTAACTATTCAATTTACTTCTTTGTTAGCGTATGAGTTTTAATTTGTTTTTTTTAGTTTTAACTTGTTTTTAAAAAGGGAAGGAGCACGCGAAGGTCTTTAAGTGCGTGATGCTCTTAACCCTTAATTGCATCTTGTTAACATTCGTGAACAATGTTTTCAGAGGTATCTATTAGCAAAAATGTACAATATTTTTTACCAGAGCCGGCCTTTGCGATTCTGGCGCCTCAGGCGAGATTTTTTTTGACGCCCCCCCCCCCCCCTTTCCACCGCCACAGTGACGATCATTAAAAATTATCCGCACAAAAAAAAAAAGCGTGAGAAAATTATCTTGTTATTAATTCATTAGTGTAATATAATAATATAATATAACATATAATTGATAAATAATATATAATATAACTAAAATTATATAAAAGATTTCTTCCTGGCTTTCATATCTGCAAAATTATCGATTGCTGTCTCAAAATTGAGGTTTGCTACAACCTTATTTTCAATTGAAAGAATAGCCAAATTATTCAACCTATCTTCTATCATAGCCGATTGCAAATAAGTTTTTATGAATTATTTTAATTTACTAAAACTTCTTTCACCACTAGCTACACTAACCGGAATTGTTACAAGAATTAGCAAAGCCACCCACAGATTTGGCACTGTGCTTTTCAAGTTTAGTAAAAAAATGTTTAATAAATAATTTATTTTTGATATTAAACATTTTATTAAGTAAAATGAATTATTTTGCAGAAAAAATCAAAACTATTATTCAAAAAATATATATAGCTTAAATTTGGCGCCCTAAAACAGAACATAGAAAAAAAGTTTAAAATAATTGGCGCCCCCACGAAATTAGCGCCCCAGGCTGTCGCCTGGGTCGCCTGGCCGTTCGGCCGGCCCTGGAATGAGTCGATTCCCAAATGTCATTCCAAAATTCTTTCTACATCTATTCTGGAACACACTGTTTATCAGTGGCGTAGTAAGAAATATTTTCGGTGGGAGATAAATACATAAAAGTTAAATTTTTTGAAGGTATTTTCAACTGATGTTTTTCCAAAATGTTTACATCCTCACTCCCCCCCTCACCGTTACTATGCCACAGCTATATATGACTTACTCACGTTCAAATGGCCCATAAAAGTTAATTATGTTACTAGCTGTATTGTTTAAATTTAAAATTGACTAACTAAACAAACAATGTTGATGTCTTTGTAAACAGATTTAATTAAAATGAAATATTAATCATTTTTTCAGAAAGGTCGATTTGGTACATTTAAAATAGTAATATGTACTTGAATTGTATAATACTATCTACAATGTGTACTCAATTTTTAAATAAAGCTTAATATTAATATTTTTAATATTGATTTTCATTTCACCACGCCTATAATTCGTTTAATCTTATCTCCACTCGCCGTTCAAATAACCTAGAACACATGCAATATAGTTTTTAAATTTAATATATGTATTATACTTCATCAAAATAATGTATAATTTAGAAAACATGTAGTGATATTTATTTTAAAATGTGGTTGTTTTTAATATTATTGTGTTTTGTTTTTGCTCAACCTCTAAAAGCAGTGGCGACAGATAAAGTGATTGTTGTATCAATAGATGATGTAAGTATGTACAAATGTATAAAGTTAGGTTATTATTTTAATACAAAAAAAAAAAACAATGTGAAAACAATTTTTTTTGAAGTGAAACTTCTTTAACGAGACTATTGATTTGGAATGACCTCGACAGATTTTAAAATTCGACACGTTTTAAAGATGAAACGCTAAGGAGAGTATGCAGTATGCATATGTGTGAGAAAGATAGATGAACAGCGCATGCAAACAAGTCCTTTTACGTCGGTTATGTGTGAGAGAGAGATGAGTAAATGTATAAAAGAAAGATGAGTGAATGCGCACGTTCAATTATAAATTTTACAATCGTTTACTTATTTATTTAATCCGCATTGTTAATGAAAACAAAAGAAGTTTCACTTCAACCGTGCGTTTATGTGGGTGAGTTATAAAAAAAAAAATTCTTGTTTAAAGCGAATAAAAATTATATTTAATAATTAATTAATTTGAGTCATACCTGTATACCTACCAGATAAAATTAGGGTAATTTTTGGGTGAGTGGAAATCTCATTAGGCCGCCACATAACTGTTTTTATCTATTCAAACGATAAAATAATTTTTAGTTCCTTGCAAATAATTCAGCATCAAAGGATTTTCCGGTAGTCCCTAAATGCTGTAATATCAATGAGGAACAAAATGCCGAAGGACCAGGATGCGTCGAAAGCTTACATCCTCAAGATTTTAATCCAGAAATATATTCCATAAATGAGACACATGCGAAGCCCGTGGATTATGACAATTTAACAATTATTATTGGGCATAAATGTCTACATGGCAAGTATGTATTTATTTATTATATTATTTTTAAATATAAATATTTTTATTGAGACAGTGACACATTATTACACATGTATGATTAGGTATATTAAAAATAATTCAGATATAAACTTCAAACATATTAATAATAGTTTACTTAAACTATCAAAGTTCTTATCTGTGTTTTTATTTTATCATAATAAGTATTGTATGTATAATAATGTATATTAGTATCGCCTATGATCGAAATTCGACCAATATTTTACCTGTCTTAACGGCAACATACAATGATCTACAACGACTACAACAATCTTCAGAGTTCTTTCTAGATCGTTGTAGATCTTTGCAGGTCTCCACAGATCAAAAACCTCTGGAAAAATATAACTCAAAATGCAGATCTATCAAGATCTGATTTGATCCCTTCAAATCTAAATTTTTTCCCGATTTATTTCTAATGAAAGTTAAATTATTTTAGAATTCCATTGGATAGCGAACAAAATTATCAAGATCAGAATTATATACTTGAAGATGGAAGAATTTATACACCTCACCTAACAAAGAAGTTCAGAAATATTGGTGAATATTGTTTAGATAGAATGGAAGGCATAGATATGATAATTTCGCTGCTTTGTATAGATGCACAAAAACCACCAAGGAATTTATATTATCCTATTGGTAATGTATACCCTCTAACACTTGACATTTCAATTAAGAGTACTTGAGAATCATAGTGGTATAACTAAAGAACATTAATATTCATCAAGTATATTGTTGGGACTATCGACTATCGAAATATTAAAAACAAATGTTTTAAGTTTTAAATAAAAGCTTTATGACTATAAAGTGCATTTAATGCTGCAATTTTTTCCCAATGAATAAATAATTTATTCAAGAATTTTATTTTAATTTAATAAACAATTATCATAAACTCTGACATTACTCAGTGAAGTACATGAGAAATTTATTAGCTTTATTTACATATTATTTTACCTTAGGGGGGGGGGGGGTAATTCAGGGATTCTTTATACGAAAACCAAATTCAGTATGAATATTTTCTACTCAAAATATTTGGCGCCTGGCCTATTTTAGCTTCAAACTAATCAAAAAGGTATAAAACTGTATTAATTTGTCTTTGTCTTCATTTCAGTAATGATTCTGTAAGAAAAATATTAGTTTCTATTTTATTTTGATTTCTTAAAAACTATTCAATTTAATAGGTCTTGAAGGAGAGGGTTCATTTCTTAATTTTTTTATGTGTAAATAATTTTTGATAATACTAACATTAGTTAATAACTTAAAATAACGGTCTGGACTCAACACTTTTTATGAAAATCTCTTTCCAAGGGTAAAATGAAAAGTTGGCGCCTATGAAAATCTTTATATACATATTAAATTTTTCAATGAATAAACCTTTAAAATTTACTTAATCATTCATTCTAGTTTAGTATTTTGTATGTTTAATTTTCTTTAGCTTACTGATATTAATAATTATTTCAACAAGAAATTAAACATTTTTAGCTTTGATATTTTCAATACCATCCCTGATAGCAACATTTTGTATATTTGTATTAATAAAACAACTACGAGATATGCATGGAATTATTTTGGCGCAATACGTAGCATCGCTAACTGTTGCATTTACAGCACTTGTATGTGTCCAATTTGATGGTGATAAATATGGAGATGTCGCATGTAAAATTATAGGTAACTATTTTTAGAATTTTTTTATAACATAAATCAAATGATACAAGAGTAAAAATAAGTCACTGTAGAAATACTTTTATTATTTTTTTTATTATCATGGTGGTTTTTTAGGTCATAACATGATAACTAACACATTCTGGTAAGCACTCATTTTAAAAGTCTTGAGGCTTCCGTGGTGATCTTGATATGGATCTTGGCTTCTGGGTGTAAGTCGCGTCGATTTGGTCCGCATCAAGTGTTTACGACATATAGTAAACACTTAGAAGAGCAATGAATATGTCCACTGCAATGTGTGACGAAATATTGGCTGATAACACGACCAAACCGACACGGCTTACACTCAGAAGCTAAGATCCACTCATTTTGATTTAGTTTTGTGTGTTTTTTCGTTTGATTTATTCATATTATTTGTATTTACTCTAGAAATAAATAATTAAATAATGTTTCTACTGATAAATCACTTTTTTGCAGTTGTCATTTTATGACCTAAAATTATTTTAAAATTTTGTATTTGTTTATGAAATATTTGAAATATGTGAACTTTTATTTTCAGCTTATATTATTCAGCTGTCATTTCTATTTAGTTTTGGTTGGCTAAACATATTATCCTATACCACATATAGAGCTACAAAGTGAGTATATTTTAACGACATCTGTCACTATTAGTGATGTAAAGGTTTTTATTGAAAAGCTCCATAACTTTTTCAATTTCACTGAAAGTTTTCACTCAACTGTGAAATTTTCAAATTTTTGAAAAATTTTATTCATGCGATTTTTTTTGGTTGATACCACTTACTTTAACTAAAATAATACAAGCAATGTGCAAATTTTAAAAAAGTAACAATATATTTTTAAATTAGTTTTGGAAATGATCGATTCTTATATTGTCATCGAGAATATAAAAGTATATACAATTTTAAGACAAAGTGGGTAAAAAATTGGTTATAAATTTTGATCGAAACGAACAAACAAGCCAAGCTAATAAAATTGTAAAAACATAAATAAATTGTGTATTACATTATAGTTTAACTCTTCGTCACTTATCTTCACGCTAGAAAAAACCCCATCCCCCCTTTTGCGTACGTATTTTATGTCGTTGAATGCAGAATATTTCACTATCTGTCCGCACTTTGTGAAATGTCTAGAGTTTTCATGAAATTCTATATTATAGTACATCAAGTGTTTACGACATATACAATAATATACATACTGTACACTTAAATTTTTTTAGGAATGAAAATAATGACGACCTAAGTATAGTGAATAATAGAAGACATTTGATTGGTTATATGATGCTGGCGTATGGAATACCCTTACTTATTGCAATAATTACAATTATGATAGACTTAAATCCAGCATTACCTCACGTATTGGTTCGACCAGGATTTGGTGAATCTGCTTGTTGGTTTAAATGTGAGTATTTTCAGAGCTTTAAGCGCATGATAGCTGGGGACACGCCCAATATTATTTTTTTTAAATAATAAAATGTATGAGTTATCCATAAATAACATTAAAATAGACTTTTATCTATACATTGCTCTAATGATCGAATAACCTTAACTGTCATAGCATTTGTAATCATTTCAGCAAAAACATCAGGAATATGGTATTTTTACGGTCCAATGGGATTCAGTATAGCTTTGAACATAATGTTATTCATATTAACATTAAAAGAAATACATAAACAAAAATCACTGATACGAATAGAAGAAAATATAGAAAAAATGGCAATATCAAATATCAATATACGAAGATTAACGAGTTGGTTAAAGGTTATTGTTACATTAATTGTTATAATGGGTATAGGGTGGATATTCGAAATAATATCATGGGCTATAGAGACAGATGACTATGTTTGGGTAGTGACAGATATTTACAATGGGCTACAGGGTGTTTGTATATTTGTCATCACGGTGATATTTCCTAAACCAGTTCGATTCCTTGTATGGAAGAAGATTAACGAATGCTGCCAATGTGAAAATGTTGGACAAGAAATGGATGAGTTAAAAGGAACGAAAAATAAAAACATTGAGACTATTGAATATAAATATAGATAGATATTTAGTCTATTAGAAATCTAAACAGTAGGTGTTTTCTTTTAATATTTTCCAGCGGATTATTTCCAAAATATCGAATTTTCAGAGAAAATGTTTCAGATAAAAGTTTCATGGTTTTGAGGGGGCTAAATATTGACAATATGGGTTGGCCTTGAAAAGCTCACCTTGAAACTTTAGTCTAAAACATTTTTTCTGAAAATTCGTTATTTTGGAAATAATCCACTGGAAAATAAAAAAAAACAGTATATTGTTTAAGTATCCTTAAAATTTAAAATTGTAAAAATTTTGTAATTTTTGTTAAACACAATACGATGAAAAAAGGACCCAGCATAAAACCAATATAAATTAGAGTAAGTACAGCCAAATTGGCTGAAACAGAAGTATGATGTACTTAGTAACATTCTGATTAAATGATCAAATTTAAAATCATTTGTTAACTCAAAATGTGTCCATTTTCATAGTTTCCGGAAAATTAAATTTATGTTGATTTTGTGAGGGGTCCTTTGATTTGTTTAATTTTTTGTAATATAAATAAAATAAAAAAACATTTAAAAAATTAAATCGGCATGTTTAATGGTATAATCAAAATGTAATTGATACAGTAAAACATCAAATACGAAATAATCTTAACGTATCTTGATTATTTTCTACACTTATGTTGCATGTTATTTAAAATTTCATGTAAAATGTAAATGTAATTTAAAGTTTATGTAATAAAATATAATAATAATAAAAGTGAGTGATACGTCTGAATGCTTTTAAGGATGGTATTATGTGGGTCATTTGTTGTTCCCCCTCTACCCTATTCTACTTCGTCGAGACAATAAAATTAACTTTTTTTTCGATAATTACTGCATGTAATAACTTTAAGGATAGTATTAAGTTTATTTATTCTGTGGGCCATTTGTTGACCCCCCCCCCCCTTGAAAATATATGAGGATTCGAATGAGACAGATACCTTTAAGAAGTTATTCTATTTCATCGGGTCAATAAAATTAACTTTTTTCATTTTCTTTCTCGAAAACTACTGCATGTAACAAGAAAAAAAATGTTATTGCCTGAAAAAAGTACGTATATAGAGAATAGAAATATTTTTTTTTATGGCGGAAGTATTTTTATATTTTTATATACAGTGTTGGAAGAAAGTTGATTTGTTCCCTCCAGGGTATAGTCAGAAACAAAAATTAAAAAACAATTTAATCTGTATGTGTGCCGCTATCGCCTGTACCTCAATTATTAATTTTCATCGCGATTTTCGCAAAATAGTAACAAATGTAGGTTTAGTTTTTAAGTGAGAGCCCCCATATGAATTTTTTTATATATAAGACCTATAAATTTTAGAATTTCTTAGAATTAAAGCACAATATTTAAATAGAAATATCATATATAAAATATCCGGTAACCTTTTGATGCATCTTTTGTACTTGTGAGAATAATTTTTGGTAAACTTTATAATATCTATAAATATTAAACATCATGGAAAATATTATATCTTTTATAGAATTTTGTGAGTAATATAATAAATATATCTTATCGTAAACGAACATTTTTTTAATAAAAATAACATTATGCATGTGTAGGTAGGTACTTAATTTAAACAAATACTTAAAAAATAGATACATTTGTATCTAAAGATAGAAAACCAGATATAAAAAAATAGAAATTAATACTGCTACTTTAAAATGATTATTTTATACAATTTTTTATATGTATACATACGTTAATACATACAACATGAAACAAAATTTAGCTCTAGTTTTTATTGTAAGTTATTTATTTATTTTAAAAGTGGAGACATTTGATACCTTTGTTGTAAATATAACTAAGGTAAGTTCTTACTATAAAATATTTTTAGAGTTAGAATATTATGATAATAAAATTTCTTATTGAAAATTATATAATTATTGAATCTAAATAAGATAAAATAAATAAGTAGTATTAAACTGAAGTGTAATAAAGGCTGGTCATTTGGTAATTTTCTGGGTTGCTGAATAAGTATTTGTTAGTTAGCAGCTATCAAATAATCGATTTTTTTACAAATTAACATTGTTTATATTTAGCTATATTTTTTGCTTACTCGGGTTTAACTGATCGACAAAAAATTTAAAGATAAAAAAAAGTTTACTCAAAAATTACAGCCTGTACTACAAATGATAATATTTATAAACTTGGTTGTTAATATATTTCAATTTTAGTTTAAAGAAAGGGATATTTTACCTAATGAAGTAATAATTCCAAAATGCTGTGAAATTAATGAAGTGATTTCACCACAGTCTGGTTGTGTTAAAACTTCTGACAATTATACTTTTCACCCAAACGATGTCGAGAATATTACAGACACAGAAGAAATTAATTATGATATATTAACAATTGTCGTAGGTCATAGATGTTTTTATAAAAAGTAGGTATAATGGTTTAATAATAAATAAAACTTGCCAGGACTGAATTCGGAATATTTCTATTATCGGAATTTAAGGAGAGGTTCTCATCTAGCGACCCAAAAATTACGTGATTTTCGCGATTTTTTTTCTTATGGAAGGAAGTAAATAAAGTAGTCAAGTTTTTTGGTACTTATTAAGTATGTTATTAACTACTTTTACAAATTTTTATGAACAAAAATACCGAATAGTTTATAAGTTATATGCATTCAAAGATAGTCATCGAAAAAAAAGACACCTCCACGGGCGGAAAGGTAACGCGTCCAATTTTTGTCTGAAATCAAAAAATCAAAGTTTTTTATAAAATAGAAGACATTTGCTGGATCCTGCACTAAAATCACTAAGAAAAGTTAAAAATCAACAAAATGGCGGACTTGCAAAAAAAAAAAAAAAATTTCGCACTTTTTTTGGCTCTAAAAAGTGCTGTAACAATAAAAATAATGATTGTAAAATTATGATTTTAGTTCAAGATCCAGAAAATTTAATTATCTTTAAAATAAAAAAAAATTCATATCGATATCTATAGTAGTTTTTGAGATATCTTGCCGCCCGTCTCAGAAAACATGGTTTCGAGAAATACGCGTTTAAAGTTTTAGTACAACATGTATATATGTGTGTGTATGTGTGTATATATTGACTATAACTTAAAAAAAAATTGAATTCGGCAAAACGGGTTTCACGAGCGTATTCTACGAGACATTTGCCAACTTTTTAAGCAAAAAAAAAAAAATCGATTTTTTGGTCGTGCTTGATGAGAACCTCCCCTTAAATTATTTATACATTGAATATTGCAACGAAAAGTCAATATAAATATTATATAGTCTGCAATTATCTATAATAGATTCATCTGTTTTTTTTCGATGTATTTTAATAATATTTTTTTCTAATTTATGTTTTCCTGGTATTGTTTTCTTCGGCTTTTTTCTAACCTTATTTTTTTAAATTGAAAAAATAATTTCAGTGTGTAATTAACAGACTTTTTTTTGGTCTGTCAATAAAAAAAAGCTTACTGTATAATTGAATGGCCCTTTTCGGACTTTTAATTTTATTTATTTTTTAAGATATGTATTAGATCCCGAGCAAAATGATGTGGATAATTATACTGTCAAAAATGGTTCTTTATATACACCGTTTGCAAAAAAACAAATTCATAATATTGGTGAATTCTGTTTAGAGCGAATCGAAAATGAAACTCTAAGACCCTATGTTTGTAATGAACCAATGTTAAGCAAAGTTTTTGTTTTTGCAACAGGTAAATTATTTTATTTTAATTTTTAATAATAATCAAAATAAAAATTACCATGTTTGATTTAAAATGTCAATTAAAATTGATAAATTTATAAATAAGCTTGGCGCGATCTTACAGACTCCAACTTCCTTTTTAAATATAGTTTACATCATTAACTTTAAGACTATCAAATGCCCTAAGACTGTCAAGACCCCCTTCCCATATTATTAACAAATTATAATTGATAAATTAACAAATAAGTTGAATAATTAATATCTCAGCTTGGCGCGATCCTATAGACTCAAACTTTTTTAAAAATTACAGCTTGTACAATGATTTGAACCAAAAAAGGCGCTGTATATTTTTTCCTTATATTCCCTTTGGCGTGAGTTTATAATCAGAATCAGAGAACATTAAATTAACGGCGGCTACTGTATTTTATCTTACAGAAGACAAAATATATAAAGAAACTTATAACATTAAAAATATCTTATTATAAATTATACAATGTAATATTTGCTATTTTCAATTTATAATAATAATGTTTTAATACCTTTTTTTACAGCATTGTTGGTTTCGATACCATTTTTAATAAGTGCATTTATTATATATATTTGGATTCCACATAAAAATATGAATGAAATAATTTTAACTATTTACATAACCTCACTTACAGTTTCTTATTCTGCATTAGCTTACGTACAATTTGCTGGCGAAACTGACTCTCATTGTAAAAAATCTGGTAAGAAGAGAATATATATTTTGATTAATTTTTAAATCGATAGATTTAATAAAATATTTTTTTTCAGCTTATATAATTCAATTATCATATATCGTAAGTGTCTTATGGTTAAATGTATTATGCTTTAATACATTTTATAATGCAAGGTGAGTAAAAGATTATATACATATAATGGTGAAAGAAATTCGGGTTTTATCTAGAAAATAAGAATTCAAAAATTTATAACAAAATAAAAATAAAAGTTGATATTTTAATGTCAGAAATATATATTAAGAAAAATAATAAACGCAAGCTTTCGATCCACAGAATCATCGTCAGGCTATTAAGAAAGAACGATGTCGTTATCTCAACAATATTCATGTGTTTTTTCTTAATAGCCTGGCGATGATTCTGTGAATCGAAAGCTTGCATTTATTATTTTTTTTTTTTATTTTGTTCTTATTTATAAATAATATAATTTATTTTCATATCTACATTTATTTAATTTATATACAAGGTCTCCTTCGTCAGTTCGTCCCTAAGCAGTTGCTAAAATTGTCTGTGTAACATGCCTCTTTCTAGGAAACAGTTTTAACTTTTAACTTGATTGAATGATTTTAAAAAAATCTTTGTGTTTAAAAATTTGACAAAATCTGAGAAAATCTTAAACACCCCGATTTTTTTCCAACGTAATTGATTTATTTATATTATATATTATATTTTTGCCAATTTTTAAATATAATATTTTTAATTCTTTTCTAGATACTATCTTAATAAGGTTTCAAAACCTAAGAAAAACAAAAGAAGACTGATTTTGTATTGCCTATGGAGTTTTGGGATACCTTTTATTATGTTCGTAACAACTAAATTATCGAAGGTGCATCCAGCAGTTCCTCAAATATTAATAAAACCAGGCTTAGGCTCGTTTTCGTGCTGGGCTTATTGTACGTATTATCATAAAATAAAAAAAAATCCATTTATGTCCGGTATTATAAAGTATTTGCACCCAAATTTGCTTCCAGCTAACGCTATCTACTGGGTGTCAAATTGTTGTGAAATTTCTCGATATTTTAAAGCAGTGGTAATAAATGTATAATATGATAAATGCTATACATTTTATGAGATACACTTGGCAGCTATTATTTTAAGTCGCTGATTTCTACTTAATACGCATGCGTCAAAGTTATCATATGCACGATTTCATTGGCTATATCTGTGAGTGGTTGTCATTTACATTTAATACCTAGCAGATAGCGTTAGCTGGGAGTGCTGGGACCTAATTTGATTCTTTATAATACCGGGCATTAAAAATATAATTTGAAAAACATATTTTATTTTTAGCGAACGAATCAGCGAAATGGTTCTTTTACTTTCCAATAATAACAAGTATTGGTTTAAATATACTTCTGTTATCTATGACCACTCTTTATCTATACAATTACGCCCCTACGCCGCCAGCAGACGACTGCGCCGAAAGTGTAGAATCTAAAATTAGGTCTATAAAGAGAACATGTTGTACGTGGCTAAAAATTTCCATGATGTTGTTTATAATGATGGGGCTTAGTTGGTTGTTTGTTTCTGGAAGATTGGATATGTGGGTGGCTTTTGACTTGTTTTATGGATTACAAGGATTGGGTGTTTTCATCGTCACTGTGGCGTATCCAAGAAAGGTCCGCAGTTTTATTCACAGGCGGTGTAATATAAATAGGAGGTCTACGAACAGATCAACACCCCAGGAGACAACTCCTTTTCAGGATTGAAATATTACAATTTTGATTGAAATTGTGAAATGGCTTGAATTTGGATGATGAGACGAGACAGACGGTATTAATTATATTTAATTAAGTATTTTCAATAAATAAAAAATAAATAAACATCTGCCAAGTAAATTCACAGTACTTTCTCGTGCTAAGTTCACTAAATAGTTAATTATCGAACAATTTTAATAATCACATGAACAATTTAATTTTTATACAATTTTATTAAAAATTTACCATTACTGGGGTCAGGGGTCCTTGCCAAGACTGGTGCCACTACCTTATTGTCATTTGTAAAATTCGATACCGATACGAGACTATATTACAAGCATTAAAAAAAATTTACTTTAACAAGAGAAAATATTGTCTTCAAAATATTATTTCAAATAGAGAATATTGCTTTAAAGAAAAACAATAATACAGTTGGATTAAGTGTATATTCTTATATTAAGAAAATATTGTTTAGGTTATATATAAAACAAGGAATGTCTTGTCTCAAGTCAGTTTTTTTTTCTGTGTACAATGTTAAGGATTTTTTTTTGTTGTAATTATATGTAATTTTTATTTTTTGTGTATCACAATTGTTAAATTAAACAATGCATATTGACAAATCCGGAGGGGGGGGGGTACACCTTCCCCCCTTGGATGCGTCACTGTGTTAGTGAGCCACGTACGACCACAACTATATTAATTTTATCTATGTATGTATTTAAAATTGTTAATTAAAATAAGTGTATGTAATTAAAAAGTTTAATTTTTTTGTATAAATTATGTCCCTATGTTTAAGTACAGCAGTGATTTTCAAACATGTTACCATAGATGCGTCAAATTATTTTTTTATCTAATTTTTATATTAGGGTCTCGTCACATGGAAAAGTTTGAAAATCATTGGTTTACAAAAATTCATAGACCTCGTTTGGTTTGTATCTTCACTACAATATATGCAGTTAGTACAACCAATATTAGATGGCGCTATGATTAAATTGAAAATTAAGTGGAATTATAAATATTAAGCAGTTTATGTATATATTATATAAAATTATTGTGAATATTTAATACAATTAATATTATGAATTTATTATGAGAATTGATTTTCCAGAATAAATACCTCAAAATGATGAGTTCATTATTTAATTATAAATATGAATTATATACGTAATTTCAATTAAATTACCTAAATAAATCAATTTATTATTGTTATGTTTAAAATTAAAAAAAATTTTAGAGATACATATTGTGTAACTTAATTTTAGATTATATTATTTTATCAGCCTGAAGATGATTTTCCAAAATCGAAACCCTACTATTATATTTCATTTATTAAATTTATTTGACGTTTATTTATTTATTATTAAAATTATACATGTCAACAAATTTGCATTAATATTAATTTGAATATATAGATAATTACATAAACAAAATTTAGTTAATTATTTGATTAGAATATAATATATTGTTGCGTTAATGTACTCGATACCAGAGAGGGGGGAAGTGCCTTATTTGCCATGGACGTTCATGTATATATTTTTAATGAACATAATTAGTATTTAAAAATATATAAAAGAAAAAATAGCTTTCTTCCAACATAAATTTTCATTACCTGAGGGTTAACATGTAATAATGTTTTTGATAATTACTAAATTAAATTCTATTTAATTAAAACGAGAAACATTGCAGCTTCTTCCGAGATATACCTACATAAATACAAAAATCAACAGTGGGTGCCGTTCTGTCTAAGCTCGCTAGGGGGCACCCATCTTTATTAAGCACATAACATTACGGTGCTGCCATCTCTGTCGTATGTGATGAATCATATATACACCCATCCTTTTCTTATAAATCGTTCAATCACATATACTGCACTCGCTCGCACTCAATTTAGCTGGAGGGGATGTAACAGCCATGCGTCAGAATTAGTCAATGGGTACAGAGTTCGATGCTAGCTTGTGCATTTAGTCCATCTAGTTCCTAGTTTCGTTGTGTTTGCAGTGCGCGGATATAGATAAAGATGTGACAGTATAAGTGGAATTATATGCTGAAAAACATAGTATTATTAAACAATGGTTGTAGTAGTGACTTATTTTAGTGCATTGTTATGTGGATTAACATGTTAGAATTTTGTAAATAATAGGAACAATATTGACATTTTAGTTTATCACTTCATTGTTTGTCAACGATTAAAAGGTACGCAGTCAAATTAGATCTAAATAATTAATATTATTTAATTCTTCAGTTTGCATGGAATTTTATATATTACAACAAACAATTTACAAAAAAATTTAAAATTTACATTGTAGCTAATTTCAGTAGTCCTTAGTCCTTTATTACTTCATTAAATTGTATAACAGGGCTTAAATATTGGGTTATCATGCTTTACATATACACATACGTGTAATAGATATAATCATAATGAAAGGTTAATAAATAATAGGTAATTTATTATCCCGTTTCGTGTTATTAATAAACAAAACATAATTTTGTGTGAACAATTTTGTACTACTTGTCGATAAGTACTTGTGAATTATTCATTTTATTTGAAATTTTTTAGGTATATTCACACGGTACGGTTAGGTAAACAGTTTTAATGATAATCTAATTAATTAGTGAACCTAACTACAAAGTTTGACAGCTACTGAAGTGCTTATAGATCAAGATCATCTTGAGATATTTTTAAAATAAGTTTTTATCGGTCAATTGGACTGATATGTTAAATATAATTCGTTTTAATTTCATTTAACTGTTTTAAACAGTAATTGAAAATAATAAACTCTGTTTGCAGATTTTTTAATCGCTTTTTTGTATTAAAACTAAAATTCTAGATAGAAGACATTATTTCTAAAAATCATAGTAACATTTAAGGAGGAGTTTCTTAATATAAAGACGAGAGGGGTGCTTTATGGGGCGCCTTGTAATTTTATGGGTAAAGTAGCAATATAGGCACTATTATTTTAACAATATATCAAATATACTAGACAGCGAATCATTCAAAAAGACAATTCGGTGTGTATATGATTATTTTATTTTAACCAGGGCTGGATTTGACATGACATTTGGAACCCTGTCGCTCGACTTAAATTATATGAAAGTCTTTGTAATTGTTATAAACATAACTGTATTGATTAATTTAAAGATGTAGTATTTTATTATTATGGTGTATTTACATCAAAAAGACAAAACAGTAACACGATGTTTTTAAAACAATTCTTATTTAAAAATTGTATGGCTTTGTTGCCAGATTTTGTCTTGTTGTAAACACACCGTTATACATATTAGATTTTATCACGAATTGGTTGAATGGTTCTTCTATGTCTATATGCATTTCCATTGGCAGTGATGGTTTAATTGCATCAACATTACAACTGCTATTGATTATCCTTTTTCATTTTTACCAGAGCAGTATCAATATTTTAATGCGTGCTTGATCTATTTATTCAATATAAATTTTTGGTTAAGCGTCGATTACATTGAGCGAGTTTACAAGCAAGCTTTTTTACAAGCTGCTTGTAAACTCGCTCAGTGTAATCATGTTCACTAGCTAACAAGCCAGCTTGTAAAAAAGCTGGCTTGTTATCTTGTAAACTCGCTCAATATAATCAACCCTTTAAATTACACTAATTACTATGATAGATCTAAATGAGTGGAGTAATTTTTGCTAATACATTTTTTTTAATATCTCTCACCGTTTAGGAATAATAAAAGGTTCGTGAGTTCTCGGGTCACGCATCTAACTCTATTCCGAAGTTCAACCCTACAAAAACTACAAAACAATGTTAAGTTTACACATAAAGATGGTCATTCAGAATTCAGATGCGCCACACAGATGTAATCTTGGCATTTCAAACACTTTTTTGTATGATAGTTTTTTATTCGTTTTCTACTGTACATTTTTTTCGAGTGAATGTCAAACATTGATCACTAATGTTTCCTAAAAAAGTATTAGAATCTCATCCCCTCCCTTAATTAATCCAATTGCATCAATATAATCTTTTCAGGGTTCCGTAGAAAACTATTGTCCGGTATTATAATTCCGGCTTAGTACATAATTATGGCCTATTTTATTAAAAATTAATAAATAAGATAACTTTAAGAGATTTCATTTCATTTGATTTTAATCCTTATTTTCTTTCAAAGTTGTTATCAGAGTACCCCCCCCCCTCCTCTAATTTCTAATCTATCGATGCAAAAACATTCGAGAATGTAGCTTTAAATTAGTACTTTCAATGAAAATTATAACGAAGTAGAATTTTTGAACCTATTGACTGAAAAATGTATTCCATTTTTTTTATAAATCATAACACGATTATCAAGTATAGAGAATGTTAGTGAAAATGACTATTAAATGTTTAAAATAAAATTTCCTGAAGAAGAATAATACGTATAGGTATATATAAAGTATTTTTAATGGGATATCAAATGTAGGCGTTGAATTTTAAATCGTAAGTGTGATTTTTATTTCGTCGTTACAAAGATCATTGCCGCGCACCTGCGTCAAACTGAATTATAAATGGCGCTACGAAACTGGGGCATTCAAAACAAAAATCTGCTTTAACGCCCAAGAAAACAAAATAAAAAAAAGAACTCGAGCACCTACTTGACAGCGATATGCTTTTAGTGTACGTTGTACAGTTTTGTGCGACAATTGTTGCAGGGGTGGATTTGTATAGGGGTGAAACATAATGGATATGATATCTATCTATGCTAATTATATACTTTTACTTGAGGAATAGAAAATTCTTAAACAAGGAAAGATAAAGAACAAATAACACATTACCTAGCGATGTTACCATATCGCTCCACGAGTCATTAGCGTATCATTCAGACTTTAAAATAAATATCAATTATTTTAAATTATTAAATTAAATATTAATAAATGTTTTATATTGTATATATAATTGATTAACATAGAAATGTCTATTTGGAACTATATTTGCATATTATAAATAATATACATGGAAATGACGATTGTGACATTTAAGAAAAGATGGCCGCCGTAAAAAATTGGTAACAGTTTCATGTACGGATTAGCATTGTTGTTAAAATATGCATTTTTTAATTGTTTTCTGAAATTAATTAAAATTTATTTTTGTCGTAATCAATATAAAAATTTGTGAAAAAAATATTTTATGAGTAACACTTACTCGCTATAATTTAACGAATGCATACATTTTTAAAATAAATAAATAATTTGAGAATTTAAAACCGCATAACTATTATGTTGGTCGGCTAGCATTGATGTGAGCGCTAAGTGCGGTACTTCCGGTTTTAATTGTTAGCTACTGAACTCATCAATATTTCAATCATTCATAAATATAAAATAAACTTCAAAGTATCGACAAATATGGCATATCCTGTAATCTTAAGCTGGGGTCACATTCGTAAAAATTTACTTCATATGTTGAATGTTAAATTTGACGTAAAGATTTTCGCCGCAAATTCAATGTTCTTGCCACAACGTTTCTGCGTGATGTTTTTTAAGGTTGCAAACGACGAGTCGGTACGAGAGTTAGGTAACCCTCGTCTCGGTTTTTGTCTCGTACACGTGACTGAAACCGAATCTTATGATTTTTTTATAAAAAAATATTTTTATTTATTTATTCTAATATAATAAAAAAATAAATATTGGTACAACCGATGTTTAGTAAAAAATTAAATCAGTTTAAACAATTAGAGTATTTAATTTCTTTTATAAAAAAAATAAGTATAATTCTTCAACATAATTTCCTATCTTAATTAAACACGTTTTTCAATCTAACAACCAACCCGATAGGAATAGTTCATTTTTTCACCACAACGTGGCGTACGATCAAAGACACAACAATAACGAATCTTATATAAAAAAAATTTATATCAAATAGTAAAGTTTTACAAATTATACATAATTATTACTATTTATTATAAATAATTATAACCGAATTTTCAGACGGTTTCGGCTCGTTCTAATGGGAGGCACTCTCGTAAAATAATATATTATTACATTGCTAAATTATTCATATATCATATAAGAGTTCTTGATAATCCTGATGCATGCATAGAAATCAACATACAAAAGTTGTTAACAGATCGGGCATAAATCTAAAGCTGGGCGAAAGAAAAGATAAACGGGGAACCCATTTTCGTTTGTTTTAATAACCACATAATCATTTTATCTTTTGTTTGTATTTATTTTTCTGCTGTTAAATTATCATATTTTGTTGTGAAAATTAACTCTTCTTTTTTTTCCCGATTTTTTTGTTGTACAAAATAAGCTAATGCGATAATAAAAAGGATTTCATATGGTTTATTTATTTTTTTGTGCATGTTATGTTTTTTTTTAAAGAATTGTTGAATACGAGTAATGTTAAAATAGATTTAAAAGATTTTTTCTTTTGTAAGCAAATCCTAATAACAGTATTAAGTAAAATATAAAATGCGATTTTGCTTTGTTTTTGAGTTGTAAAGCAAATATTATTGACACCAGTGGCGAAGTGTCCATGGAAGCAAGGGAACCAGTGCTTTATGGATAAATTAATACAAATCTGTGTTTTCAGTTAATAAATAATTTAAAAATATTATTAGAATATTCATCTTCATGCGCAATTCAAACATTTTACCAAAAATCAAAAAAAGATTAATTTATACGTTCAATTATAAAACTATAATACTTCTATGTCTTATTTTCTTTTATTTTAGTCGATATTTGTATGACGAATTGAAGTTCCCTGCAGGATATTTCACTAAAAAATTTTGAATTTTTGATTTCGTTAAAAGTATGTTTATTGTATAGAAAATGACGTGAAAAGTTGTTTGTTTCAAACCGCAGGTCTGTATCTCGAACCGTTCTCGAGATATAGCCTCTCAAAGTTTCAGTTTTTTCAAAATTTTGAAGAAAAATGGCCCTAACTTTTGAACGTGTGGTCGGAATTGATTTTAGTTGACGGATTTGGAATCAGCGTGTCAAAATCTATATAATGACATGTATAATACCTTAAAGCTCGAAAAAAAAAAATTTCGCGAAAAATCGAAAAAATTCAAAGGGGTATACCTTAAAAAAATGTCGATTTTTGGCCAAAATTTTTTTGTCTGATTTTAAAGTATTATACATGTCATTATATAGATTTTGACACGCTGATTTCAAATCCGTCAACTAAAATCAATTCCGACCACACGTTCAAAAGTTATGGCCTTTTTTCTCCAAAAATTTGAAAAAACTAAAACTTTGAGAGGCTATATCTCGAGAACGGTTCGAGATATAGACCTGCGGTTTGAAACAAACAACTTTTCACGTCATTTTCTATACAATAAACATACTTTTAACGAAATCAAAAATTCGAAATTTTTTTGTGAAATTTTCTACAGTGAACTTCAACTCAGTCATACAAATATCGACTAAAATACAAAAAATAAGACGTAGAATCATTTAGTTACTATATAAATATATTAGAATTTGTTTAAAAAAGTAAAAGCTTGAACTTAAGGTGTTTCATAACTAGTTTTTTTGTTAATAGGAGGGAGAGGATTGACAAAAAATACTTCCCTTATTAAAAATTTCACGCCTCGCCACTGATTGACAAAGTTACGTATTTCTGAAAAAATTAGACAAAATAAAAATATTAAAAAAAACAAAACATTGTGAAGGTTATATAGATGATCTACTTTTTAATTTTTTAATCGTATTTTCAAAAAGCTCGATTATCAATGAATCGAAGCCGGAAATTGGTTAGAGACTTAGAGACAAAAATTTTAACAGTTTATATCGTTATGATTTAAATTAAGAGATTATAGCGTCGTGAATTTTTTTTATATCGCAAATAAACTGGATTTTTTTTGAAAATGCGGCCTATAAAACGATGATTATTTTTTTTAGAGAAAGCTTTGAATTTTCCATTATTTTTTTATTTTTATCACATGATTTTTTACTTCCATGTTCTGAAAGAAATGGAAGTATTGTAATACCATCGAAAAATCGTGTCCGAGAAAATGACAAATTCTGATTGTACTAACTTCAAAACTTAAAGAAAAGTTAATTTCCGCATGGCGGCTGTGCGTGCGTCTGTGTGTCTGTGTGTCCGTGTGTCTGTGCGGATGTAGAATTTTCTTTCGTTCACGATAACTACTGTAAAAAAGCACCGATCTGAATTATTTTTGGGGAAAATGTTTGTCTCAGTGAGTACTCCAGACCTATTGATTTTAGTGCTAATCGGATTAGGGGTTTTGGAAATATTCGCAATTTTGTAACTTTTTTCGTCTAAAAAGTGAATATTGCGAGTATTATCTCACTAATTTTGATAAGATTTGGTACATTTGCAGTTCAATTGAATCTAAGGGACATTTATTATTTGTACGTGCCTAAACAGCCATTAAAGGGGTGAAAAACACACTTAAAATTTGAATTTTAAATACTAATACGTCATTAATTCATTTTTCCTTGGAAACAAATACAACTAAATTCAAATTGTCAAATTAGTTTTTCTACGAATGTGTTTTATGTTTTTGACATTAGAAAACTAATATTTATATACAAATGGCAAAAAGAGCTGTAACCGTTGTAAGTATTTATGTTTTTTTAATGTATTAAATGGTTCTCCATACCGATATTTTATTAGGTCATTCCACGCTAAATAAATCACAAAAACACATTAATACATACCTACCCTAATCTACAGGTATAATTTTGTGTTATGTTAAATTCAGGTCTTTTGATATTTGATTGGGTTACGTAATTTCAGGTCCTAAATGATTGGCTCTACGACCAATATGACTAAATTGGATGCTGTAAAGGGCAAATTATATCTACATTAAGTACTTATGACGATGAAATAATTAATTTCGATAAGGATTAATGTTTTTCAGGATATACATAAGTCCACGTAAACAGAACCCAAATATTTTTAACTTTCTTTGTATCATAAAAGCAGTCATATGAGATAGATATAGATATATGGTGTCGCGGACTTTATTGTAGATATTTTGATTCTACACAGTTGTTTACTACATTATTTTGTTCAATATTGAACGGTTTAGGCAGCGTATTGCAAAACAGCGCGAAATTTTTTTCCGACTTGATTTACTATTATCGTCACTGCTTAGTTGTTATGTTACCTAACGTAACAAAATATAGCCTATAACCTAGCCAGAGAACGTACCTATGAATTAAAAAGTAATAAGCGCACTAACGGACAGACAAACAGACGTTGAGCTTTATATATATTAAGGAAGAGACAATTCCAAACAACTATTTTTTGTAGGTTAAATAGTTCCTGAGATACGGCCGTTAATAGGCCTATTAACGGCCGTATCTCAGACTATTCAACCTAAAAAAATTGTTGGGAATTATCAAACTTAAAATTTACCACGGAAGTTTAAAATCTGTATAACATTCGTGGTATTTGTCATTAACAGAAATAGAAAAATTCTTAAATAATAAACATAATAAATAATATAATTTTATACACACGGACGATATTCACGAGAAATATAAAAATAAATATCATTGACCTCATAAACTTTCATATTTACTCGCACATTCCTAAAAGTGTATGTGTGTGTATTTTAATTTAACACATTTTTGCAAAGAATTTAATTCGATTGTAATCGCATGAAAAGAAATAAACATGCTAAAGTTCTGTTTAACGCTTGAATGTCTTACATGCTAAACATTCTTTTTGCAATCAAATACGGAATGTGAATTAATATATCTGGAGCTGAGGCTTTCGCTGCGACATACAAATTAGTATAAGATTTTATACTTCCCTGGTTCTCGTGATAAAGGGCGATAATTTATGAGTTTTTTGGGTTTAAAACTTTTAATTAACTATTTACTTGTAATTACATATTAAAATATCTGATTATATTATCTAATAATTCGATTCCTTAAAACCGAAAGAATGGTTACCCTAAAATACACATTTTTTTTACTATTGTAAAAAAAACGAATTTAGACCATTAGATTAGAGTTTTAAAGATTTCTGTCTGAAATAGTTATTTGTGGTGCACAATTTTTTTCTACAACCCTATTTATTATATAATATTAACTCAAGTAAGCTTTGGACAAAAGTTTTGGCAGTTCTATTTTCATTAAAATGTGTTCCTTAATTTGTTAGTGTATAATATAAGATGAATAAGTGGTGATCCTGAAAAAGAACATAAGTGTGCACCACCAGAGATATCAGAAGCTGTAAATTCTGTAATTTTAAATTTACTATCTGCAAAATCTAAATTGATATATGAAAATTACACATAATAAAACCACGTATATAAAGTTAGCGGGGACCTAATAGCGGTTCCAAAAAAAAATACGTGGAGATCTTGTAGCTAATTTGTTGCTAATTTGTGCCGCCAATCCTGATTTTGTTGCTCTATTCGTTTTCGAGAAAATCCGGATTAGCTAACTTAATAGCTTCAAAACAGCTGTTCCGCCCGAAGACCTTCGTAACCTCCTTCGGCTATTATTAAGAAATTTAAATTGAAAATTTAACAAATAAGTTGAATAGTTAATATGACAGCTTGGCGCGATCGAGGAGACTCCAGTTTTTTTTAAATATAGCTTACACTATTATCTTTAAGACTATCTAATGCCCGAAGACCTTCGTTTGCGCATTCGGCTATTATTAAGAAATTTAAATTTAAAATTTAACAAATAAGTTAAATAGTTAATATGTCAACTTGGCGCGATCGAAGAAACTCCAGTTTTTTTTTAAAATGTAGCTTAAACCATTATCTTTAAGACTATCTAATGCCCGAAGACCTTCGTTTGCGCATTTGGCTATTATTAAGAAATTTATATTGAAAATTTAACAAATAAGTTAAATAGTTAATATGTCAACTTGGCGCGATCGAAGAAACTCCAGTTTTTTTTTAAATGTAGCTTAAACCATTATCTTTAAGACTATCTAATGCCCGAAGACCTTCGTATGCTCCTTCGGCTATTATTAAGAAATTTAAATTGAAAATTTAACAAATAAGTTGAATAGTTAATATGTCAGCTTGGGGCGATCGAGGAGACTCCAGTTTTTTTTTTAAATATAGCTTACATCATTATCTTTAAGACTATCTAATGCCCGAAGACCTTCGTAACTTTATATACGTAATAAAACCTTAAGGTATTGTTTATAATTTATTTAATTTTATTAATAATTTTGTTCATTGCAATAATTAATATAGTGCTTAAATTTTAGTAATTTGTTTAATACTATAATACAATAGTATTTATAAAATTCATTTATCGAAAAAAAATGTAAAAATGTATGTGTTACTATGAAAACAGTAATCACTTTTGCGCAGGCCGTGCGTAAAAGTAACTTTGTCGCACGGCGAGCGCAAAAGTACCTACTACTTTACACACTGAAATGTCAATGAAAAAGCCTACTTTTTTTAAACGGTTGTAGAAAAACTATATAAAAACTCGTTAGTTTGCAGTGGTAGAATAATTAGACCTATTATTCACAGATTTAATTAAAAAGTTAATGGATTTAAAGAATTATAACTATTATGTCCACGAACTTTTAGTACAAAAATATCTAGCATTTGGTAACCCTAAGAACGTTTATTAAATTTCGTAAAATAATATTTTTACTTCCATGTTTTGTAATACCTTCGAAAAATCGTGTCCGAGATAATTGAGCAGATTCTGATTGTACTACCTTCAAAATATAAAGAAAAGTTAATTTCTGCATAGCGGTTGTGCGTGTGTCTGTGTGTCTGGATGTATAATTTTCTTTCGTTCACGATAACTACTGTAAAAATGTACCGATTTGAATTATTTTTGGGGAAAATGTTTGTCTCAGGGAGTACTCCAGATTTTGGTGCTAATTGAATTAGGGGTTTTTGAAATATTCGAATTTTTGTAAATATTATTGTCTAAAAAGTGAACGTTGCGAGTATTATCTCACTAATTTTGATAAAACTTGAAACATTTGTAGTTTAATTGAGCATAATCGAATTTTTTTTGTACGTGCTATTGATGGGGTAAGAATCACCCTCAAAATTTGAATTTTAAATACAAAAACAAATGAAACTTTTATTTCTGACAAATCCCATTGAAATTTTTCATATACATACATCTTAAAAATTATTTAAAAAGATATTAAAGAATATGGAAGTCATGTATGGTTCTCCATATCGATATTTTCTCTGTTACATATAAATTCAACATTCACGTTATTAGATAATTCTTCATGATAACATTTAGTGTTTACAAAATTGACGTTTTCCCTGTATGCACATATTTATCATTGTTGGTCTGTAAATAAAAGGCATCTGCCTTCGGGTTAAACTAATGTAAAGAAATATATACTTCTTAAAGTATAATTCGGCAATATATTAAATTTACATATACAATATTATACAGTTATATGTATGCTTATTTCAATATTTATGTTGCGGAATAAAACATTTTTCTGGATTTCTTCGAATACGTACAAAGGCTTGTGTAAGAGATAACAAAAGAAATATAAAATATACACAATATTTGATAATGTTTCCAGAGCTCTTGGAACACGCTGTTTTTATTAAAGCTTTAATATTATTGTCATATAAATCAGCGATGTTCAAAATTAAAATGATAGTTTTGTGTTTCGTGTGTTTAACTTTAGTAGTTTTATAACACATGTTGAATTTAATAAACATCTTAAATTGTAGTAATCTCTAGCATGTGCTGGATAATATTGGGTTTGACACCACAGTCAGGAAACGTACATAGATAACAAAATAGTAAAAATATATTATATTTGTAAATAACTTTTAGAAGAGCCCTGAAGATGTCCACTGCAATGTGTGACGAAACGTTGGCCGATAACACGATCAAACCGACGCGGCTTACACCCAGAAGCCAAGATCCATATCAAGATCACCGCGGAAGCCTCAAGACTTGAATAATAATTCAAATTTATAAAAAAAACAAAATCTTTCATCGCGTATGTCTGTCTGTTTGTGCACGATTTTTTCAGTAATTACTGAACGGATTTTATTCCGGTTTTCATTAATGGATAGAGTGTTTTACGAGAAGTAGTCTATGTGTATAATTTGTGAATATTTTGTGTCGGGGGAAAATCATTGGAGAAATATCTTCGCCTGCGCAATGAGTGAAAATAATGTTTTATAGGTTTATTACAAATCTAATTGATATCCCTGGGTAACAGCAGATCTAATATACTACATAGTACTCAATAAAAAATACTTACATTTTTAGGTTCACACTAGTTGCACTAACATTTATATATATTTACACTAGTTTAACAATACAAAACTATAAACTTGCACTTATATTTAACTTAACCTAAAACTATGATCACGTCACTCTATACTGCAATGTAGTATGGGCCTTCAGCATGAATTACAGAGGTAAGGGTAGAAATCACAAAAACTTAATAAGATATTTAACTTTGAGCACTTTTATAAGATTAATGTTTATTTTTAAAGCCTCGATTACGTTAGAATAGTAAATAGTAGAGTACACTGTAAAATCGATCTAGATACTGCAATGTCGTATGGGCCTTCAGCATGAATTACAGAGCTAAGGGTAGAAATCACAAAAACTTAATAAGATATTTAACTTTGAGCACTTTTATAAGATTAATGTTTATTTTTAAAGCCTCGATTACTTTAGAATAGTAAATAGTAGAGTACACTGTAAAATCGACTGCCTCTTTATACTTATACCATTCATCTGTCTAACAGTGATATTATTATGTAATGTCGATTTTTGATAGTTGTAATCATATGAAAATTACAACTATAGTGATTATTTATTATATAATACCGATTATTATCGCTACATTATTAAAGATTAATATCATTACAACACTTAGACCAGAGGTTCTTAAACTTATGTGGTCTAGGGACCCTCTTTTGTACAATTATTTTTCAGGGACCCTCTCCTGACAGAAATACAAAAAAGTCGTTGTATACTAATTAATCATTGGTAAATAGAAATGTAAAAGTACTTATGTCAAATATGTATCATGGACTTTTGGCGAAAGTTCAGGGAACCCCGGGGGTCCGCGGACTCTAGTTTAAAAACCACTGACTTAGACGATACTTTTATCGGTCTCGTCTCGGTCTAGGTTAAGAGTTTTAACGAAAGTGCTTATACCGAAAACGAATACGAGTGAGAAAGAAAAAGAACAAGAAGAAAATAAAAGCATAATTATATTTTTCATATGTGTGATGAAATTGACATTTAGGATAGCTAGAATTGATAATTACAGTCATAATGAAATGTCAAATATGATATTTTTTATTGAAATACATCAGCGGTACAGCCAGATTTATTTTATTTTATTTATCTGTCTTATTTGTTAAGTTAAAAATATTTATTGATAAATCGGGAGGGGGAGGGGTGATGCGTATATAATGTAATAAACAATTTTTTGTTAAATTAATTATTCATTTAAATAAATTTTTTACTAATTATTAATAATCTTTCAAAAATTCATCAAAATTTAAGCTGGTCTCATTTCGTCGTGAAGCTCTAGATACAGGACTGTAACCCCGAGCATAAGGGCTCCAAAGACTCGTTACGGCCCTGCCTAGATACAGTAAATGTTTTTTTGTAATAACTAGTATTAATTTCTAGAAATACATTAATTCTCAAAACGACCCTTTTTTCTGCATGACTCCTTTCTCAAATATCAAATAGATTTTTAGTTACCTTAGCTTTTGATACAAGTAAAATTATAAATAGTTAAACTTTCTTGTTCTAAGCCAACCCTGCATGTATTGAATAATATATACAATTAGTGAATTATATTTTCAGAGATCGTATTCTATTATTTATGTATGTGACAGTAAAATTGAATTACACTCGTCTCTGTCACTTGTAAGGGTGTTTCTTAGAAACTTCAAAAGGACTTTTGGAGAAGGCAAGGTTAAGCTTGAAGGTTGTAAACATTTTCTTTTCCCTTTTGTATCAAACTGTTGAATGTTGTTCTCGTGTTTATTATTGTAAATCATTTTCAACTTGTTCTGTATTTTTGTTATATTCGGTATCTTTGTATTTATTGTTTATTTCAAAGAATTGCCAGAAAGCGTTTCATAAAAATATATACCAAAATGTGGATTTACTTTTTAAGTTAAATTGAGAATTTTTAACCGACTTCAAAAAAGAAGAATTCTCAATAAAATCAATGTATATTTGTTTATGTATGTATATGTATCGATTTGGAGTTTTTTTTTTATTTGAAAGAATATACTCCCGTCAAAATCTTTCAAATGAATTCAAAAAAAGAGGTTATCATTTCAATATTTTTATGTATTATATTTTCGGGTATAACTCCGGCAAATATGCACCGATTTTGACGTTTATTTGTTTGTTTGAAAGACTATACTCCCGAGGTGGTCCTATATAAATTTTATCATATTCTAACCTTGGACTTCGAAGATGCGCCAAACTTAAAAAATAAAAATAAAACCGACTTAAAAAAATAATCCTAAAAAGTCGGTGCCAAGTCCATTAAAAACTTTCTAATAAAGAAAAAAGAAAACCGACTTCAAAAACTGTTAAAATAAATTAATAATTCATTTTCAATGTTTTTAGGGTTTTTTAAAGTCAGTTTTATTTTTATTCATTTATTCATTATTATTATTATTATTATTCATTTATTTTTTTCATAAATAATCTTAATATCTATTTAAAATCAAATCAAAGAAGATTAGGTTAGTTTTATGTAATAATTAATCAGTCGGTAAAACAGGTTTTTTGTTTTACATTTGCACGCTAGATGTCACTACGCCAAAGAAGTATAACTTCTAACGCGCGTACATAAGTACACCCACCCACTTTTATTTTAATTCAGCAACAATTCATATTTTGCAATTTTTAATTTTTAATAATAATAAAATTCAAAACTGAAATTTACGTGTAAATAAATACAGGTTTTATATACAAAGCATTAAAAAGAAAATATAGCGGTTAATTTTCAATAGCACATATGTCATAATTTATTTTAAAATGCGTGTAATCTATTATCTGGGAACGTTGGAAACTCATATAAATCATACACTTTTATACCCCTGCAGTCATTTCAGCGTAAATTCAGCGATTAATAGCAACAGTGCGGTGCGCTAATCTCAATGGGATAAGCACAGCCTGCCAAGATCGTTCGGTCTAGTTTATACAGGTCTCGCCGAAAATCATTACACAATTAATTTTTACTTTCTTGTACCTATGTATATGAAATATACATATAGTATTGTTAAACCGATTTTTTTCGAAATCCGGATTTTAATGGACAATTCCTCGACTCCATCTGACTATTTTCGCCATGATGTCTGTGTGTCGGTCTGTCTGTCGGTCTGTAAGCGCTGTAACTCAAATACGACAAATAGTAGAAGGGTGAAATTTTATATTTAAGATTAATTTTAATCTGGGAAGAAACTTTTTGAAAACGATCTTTCAACCGGATACGGATGCTTACTAAGCTCAATTTTGGAATTTTTCAAATTACTTTGTAACAGTGCGAATTAGAAAAAAATAGTCAGGTTAAAAATTATAGGTTATATTAATATCTATAATAATTTATGTTCTATTCATTTTTTTGAAAAAACAAATAAATTTTTTTTTAATTATAATTTAAATGGTTCATAACAGAGAAGAAATATCAGATTTTCTTATACATATTATAGAGATTGAACAGTGTGCATGTTTGCCATAGGTACCATGGGACTTTCTTATACGTAATACTGAGAGTGAACAGTGTGGGTGAGTCTAAATAATTATATAAAAAAATTCTTTCTGACTAAATCATAAATGTTGGAAAAAAATGTATGGGGACAAAATTATAGATAATAACATACGCGACATTTTTTATCTCTGCCAAATTTCATCAAGATCGGTTTAACCGTGAAAAGGTAACAAACACACAGACAAAGTTACTTTCACAATTACAATATTAGTATAGATTTTAAAGAAATGAATACAAATTTTAGTTTAACTATTTTAGTCGTAAATCGTTCACAATCCGAAAGACATACAGACATTATTGATATAGTATTATATTTCATTCAGGGACTCTCAGAACGAGTAATTCTGTAAAAATTTGAATTTGTTCATGTTACTATATTATACAGTAAATTTCATGTATGTAAAAACAACAAGAAAATAATAAAAATATTTATGTTGAAAAATGAAAAATGGTCAGTTACTTTTCGATCAGCCATACATACATGCGCGAATGTGGTACATAGATATATTCATCACGGTTTGCGCCGTTGCCGGTATTTACGTACAGAGCTGGTTTATCGATTGCATCAATGTTTCATAGAGGGTGTGCGGCGAGACCCGACATTCTGGAGGGTATCCCGGAAACCTACCCGGAGCTGACCTTCGTACTACAGTCCAACTCCTTACTACCGGAATTGTAAAAAGATGGTAACCTTTGATATGGCCAAATGGAAAAACGGAAATGAAAATGATTACGTCCAGGTGAAAATTATATACGATTTTTTTACATTACCTGCTTGTGGTACTAAAAATTACATTTAGTTTAAATTCGGTTAATTAAACTCGATTAGAAATTAAATACATGAGTCGAATTTGTAAATGGAGTTTAATTATTTTTTGGAAAGATATACGCTGTTAATTCGAATTAAAATTTTTATTTTAACATTTAATTACAAATTATTTATTTATTTACTTTTATATAAAAGTGTTTGACCTGATTATTTAATTTAAAAATTCATGTAGTTCAACTTACCTTATTTAATAGTAGAAAATTTCAAAATAATTTAATTAAACTAGCTACACATACATATATACCTACATATATATGTTTATAATTATATATTTTATATAACCCTTAACGATTTATTTTATTTTAAATAATTTAGTGATGTATGGTGTTAGATATATATTCTTCTCAATAGCTGTTGGGTCATTCCATATAAAATTATCAAGGTGCTGAAGTTTCACCATTTTTAATTTTGATGAAAGTTTAATCAGGTGTTATTATACTTATTAGATAGCTGAAACAGTAGTTTGGGGGTGGTGACCATTTTACCCTCTTAAGATATGAAGATTTCGTCGATTTATTATTTATTATGATTAGTTTTTATGATTAGTTTCATTTGTTTTCAGTCAGATTGCTAATGTCATACTATCCATATACTAATATTATAAATGCGAAAGTGTCTGTCTGTCTGTCACCTTTTCACGGCTAAACCGATGAACCGATCTTGATGAAATTTGGCAGGAAGTTAGCTTGCATCTTGAGGAAGGACATAGGCTACTTTGTATTCCGAAAATTTATTAGATAAAAAAATGGGTGTGTGACATTTGTACGCGCGTAGCTTATAATTTTTTAGCGTAGACATCTATCGTACAGATGCGAAACTAAAACTTTTTTTATCGACTATCATAACAGAAATATGTATTACCACGCGATCGAAGTTGCGATTAACAGCTTGTTTATAATATGATAATGTTGAAGTTAAATAAAAATATTATATCTTTCTTCACTTTTCAATTTTATAATTTTTTTTAGATGTTTAAAGTAATAGATAAAAAAATAAAGCATACATTGCTAAAATTACTTTTACTTTTTAAATTAAAATTTCAAATTACTTCTTAACACTAGAAAGACGGGAGCAGTCATTTGACGGTAATTTCAATTTCAATATTGAATAATTCAAAAACTATTTGACTTACCGTACTGAGACTTTGTGACTTTTATTAATACTAGTAGTTAAATGATACTATGTATCAAAATAATTCACTTGTCTTTTCTTTATTGTTTAAAATATTGATATACCGACAAAGACGGCGGCGGTCTTTTGACGGTTATGATCTGATAAATGTTTTTAATTGTTGTATGTTTTTAATTGTTGTTGAGAGGGTACAACAATAAATACGTATATGAATTGCTTTTATTTTATCAGTCAAAGGAGTGGTCAGTATAGTTTCGACCGCCTGTAATTGTGGATCGATATTATTGTGAGTAATTTGTGAAAAAATGTCTCGAGGGCTTCGAGATAACGAAATACTTTCTATTTTGCAAAATATACCCGAAGATGAAATGTAAAAATTGTGTGTGAATATTAAAATTAATCATACATTAGATCTTGTTTTATTTCTTTACTTTAAATTTTTTTCGCCACTCATAAAAAAAGATATTTACTAAATTTGTAGTCATTTGACCGGTCGCCGTCTTTGTAGGTAGGTAGATTTTCCCGTCTTTCTAGTGTTAATACACATGTGTCTGATTTGACGCCACCACTAATGTCATGAGGGCGCCACGACTGGAGGGTTAATATCATATTCACGTAGTTCGACTATCTCTCTTTACTTGATTGAACATTATCAATGATGCCGTTATCGGAGAAGGGACTGTGTGCGGTCAGCTCGGCCCAATAATACCTTTGAAACATCCGGCAAGTTTAGATTTTGTGAATTGAGGTTTGCTAAAGTGTAACTGGCCTTAATTAAACGAATCCAAACCCGAACACGAAATAATATTTATCCTCTGTACATACGGTATTTATTGTATTAGTTTTTGTAGGGGATTCTACCTTTTGATTGGGCACCCACAGTTATAGTGTTATTAGGGGGAATTCACGGCGAATTACGTGGCCGTTGAGTAGTATGGGGATAATTCAGGTGCGTAGCAACCGGACTGTTTTGAAAAAATGTATCGATTTTGAAGGTTATGGGTAGTATTTAAGTGAACAATATTTTATACATTTACATTAACATTTTCCGTTTTGAGCATTAAAATTTTGTTTTGCGCAATAAGTATTGTATAGTTTAATTTGCGTCAAATTGATAATTTTAATTTTTTTTAGGGAGAGGATGTTCCATCCACCCCTCCCCCCCCCCCCGAATGAAAATAAAATATAAATTATTGTATAATTTATTTAAATTAATTTTTTGGAGGGGGGGGGGGTTGATCTATCATCATTATTTTTGTTTTTTTATAATTACATAATTCGTTTTAAAATTATGTAAATTAACATTAACAATAAAATGATTTTAAAATTTATGACTGTTTCATTTAATAGGGTAGGTAGCAAAATAGTCACTTTGGGGATTACTTTAATAGAAAACTGTAAGACCTAGGTACTTTTGGGGAAAAATGTCATTTTCATAAAAAAATTTCAAAAAAATAAATATATTTTTTGACTTTGATGAACAATAACTCTGAACTAGAAACACGGCTAGCAATAACGCTAATATTGAAAAATACGTTAGTTATATAATTACCTATCAAACTGACTCATTGTAGTTGCTCTAGTTACATTACTACTCTGAAGGGATTTTTTCAACACCCTGTACTCAGACGGTGTTGAAGATAGACCTCCATTTTCATTACAATTTTTTACTCACAGTGACCCAGGGAATCAGCTCCTAAAATATCTGTATCCCAAACCGAACCAACCTTTATATTAATCATTCTAAAATGTGTTATTCTTCGTCGTACTATTTTTTATTGCTTTGTGTATATAAAAATACACAAGAATATTTAGATATTATAAAAATCGTATTACAAAGAAATGTAGAATGTCAACCCATATGGCACAAATTGTACATTATTATACATATGTATGTAAAGTGTATATTAAATACATAACGTTTGAAAAATCAATACACCACTCCTTGAAGATGTGCTCTATTTATAGAGTTTAAATTATTTTCCCATTATTGCCAGTTTCTCGATCTAGTTCATTAGATTCTTAAGAACCGATACTAACACAGCCTTTAAGATTTAGACTACGGATTAAAGGATCGTAAAATTTAACTGACCTTAATTAAATAGGGAGAAAAGTAATCTGCGGTGCCTAAAGAAACAATATTTATTTAACAGGGCGTATGCAACGTTTGGTAATGTTGTTTTAACCAAACGGTTAATTTAACAAATGTATTTTTGTTAATTATTATGTTATTATTTTACATTTATTTCTTGAAATGGTAATGCGTAGAGGACAGGAAGTTTATGTTCTAATGTTATCGTTGTGGATTTAGATACATATGTATTTGAAATGTAAACTTTGTGTTTTAGGGCAAATCTACAACATCCATCCATTTTTTGCAGTATGAAAAAAATGGAGCATTAGTTAATTGTTCGTTTAACTAAATGATAAAAGCTTTGCACAAACACCCATTAATTAATGTTTCATTTTGACCAAGTAGTATACAGTAAAATTAGATGTTTTGAACACAATAAATTCTTCAACGAAAATTGGTTTATATTATGTAGTTTTATCAATAAAATTAATCGTTTTGACGTTGGATCTTGGATTCTGAGTGTAAGCCACGTCGTTTTGATCGTATTAAAAGCCCTGAAGATGTCTACTGCAATGTGTGACGAACTGTTGGCCGATAACACAACCAAAACGATGCGGCTTACATCCAGAAGCCAGGATCCATATCAAGATCACCGTGGAAGCCTCAAGATTCGTTTTGGCGTTATTGACGCACACTTTTTCATCTCTTTTACCCCTTACCAAACTACCCCTGCATCCCGTTGTCGACAATTAATTTGTTATTATTTATATGTTATAAAACTACATAATATGTAATAATTTTCGTTGAAGAAATTATTGTGTTTTTGTTCTATATTTTTGAATATTTTTACTGTACTAAAGTGAAACTTGTTAATATTAAAAATATGAAACAACTTCTTAAAGCCTTTACTTCTCTATTTTGGGATTTTGCCTGCTACTTGCCTTGTAGACAGAATCGGCATGCCTATTGTCCATCTCATTTATCAAAATTGATAGATCTTAATTGATCTTTTGTAATCGGTTAATCGGGCGTTTTATAGAGAAAAATGTTTTTTAGAACATTTCTGCAATCCAGCATATGGCCATTCAAGTATTACGTAAGCATGTTTAGGGGGTGAGGGTCTCGATTTTTCATTTTTGTAGACAGGGAGGCGGGAATAACTGCAAATATAAGTGTTTTATTTTATTCTAAAACATTTTTTTGCACTAATAATATAATAAACGCCCTATTATATTAATTAAAATTTAATGTCTCAAAAAAATGGCAAAAAAAATACCCTAAAACGTTACAGAGATATTTTTAACAATAACTTGAGAAATGAAGAAGACAACAAAAAATGATTTATTTAGAAAATTAATTATTACAAAATAAAGATAATTTAGTTTATTTAAAATGAAACATTTTTCGTAGGTAGTGATTATAAAAAGATTCTAAAAATTAATTTACATATTATATTTATATACCTACATGTAGGATATACTTGTAAATATAATTTAAAAAAATTAATATGAGCATTTTTAGCAAATATTATTTCTGTAAATATTCTCTGGAAATTTTTGTGGCACGAAATTATTTAATATATTGTTAATTAAGTTATACCCACACATTTTTTGTTAGCATTTATTTAAATTTACTTTATAAAATGATGTGTTTATTTTTGTTCTAAAAATAAAATTCGAAAAAAGGAAATAAATTAAATATAATATTTTTAAATAAACATCCTATTTCTGAGATATTTATATTTTACATAGATTAAAAAACGGCGTGTTTGACACATACATGATAGGGTTCCGTAGCCATTCTAACTAATATTCTCTACTTGATAAATTTGAGTACACTTTTCGGTCTGAGAGAGGTTTCAAAAAATTATTTTTTTCAAAAATCTTATCATTTCTGTTTTTGTGTCATCAATTTACGTCCGTATATTCTGGTATATATGTAGATGAGAGAATGGGAGGGCTGTGGCATACAGACAGACGGACATATGGATTGACCATAACTATATAAGGTTTTTTCTATGAAACCCTAAAAAATGACCTATTCAATATAAAAAAAAATTTTTTTTCTACCCTAAACTTTACTTAAAAAATCAAAATTCCGCCATTTTTGATTTAAAAAAAATGAGGCAACTTAAGGGCGATTAGGAAAGTATGTATATGATAGAATTTATGAATTATTATGCGATACTTGAAACAAAAATTTCAGAGTGAAACCCTAATTCAATTTTTATTGAATCGAAGTGAATGTATATTGGATATAAAAATATTTTAATCCGACTCTGTCTAAATCTAATATTAACCTATTCGCCTATTCCTTGTATATATTATATTATAAAATAATATATAAAAGACAGAATATACGGGTTTAGAACGTCATATTATGAAATGTAATAAAACTGTCGCGTATTTTTATATACAAATTGAAACTGAGACAACATAACGTACACATAACTATGTACGGTGGTTTATATATAGTCTGATTCAAAAGTCTACAAACTTAAATGCGGATATCATATTTTGATCTTCAACCTAATACTTTTAATATCAATACTACAAATAATTGCAATATTTAATAAAAAAATTTTAAATTATATATAGGTAGCAAAATTGAAAAAATACCCCCCCCCCCCCCAAAGGTATCATTCTACCTTCCCAATATCAGCATCCTCATCCGCTAAAACGACATCCGTTACATTCCTAATTTTATTAACTTCCCAACTATAATCGGCCCGAAAATCAAAATTGAAAATTTCAACATATTTCTATGTCTTAAGGTCACTATAGTATATTTACACTATTTTTAGAAAGATGTCTGTGTGTGTGTACGTACGTATATGCGTGTCATTTTTTACGAGCACGAAATCTCGAAAATGAAAAATTCTATTGACTTCGTTGGGGTGTCAATCGAAGTCTTGATGTAAATATGATCTGAAAGAAAGGATTTTTCAAAATTCAACCCCTAAGGGGGTAAAAAGAGGTGTAAAATTTTTTGGTCGGATTTACTTGAAACTTAGCATAAATATTCTACAATACAAATAATGAAACATGTATTTCTGTATTTTTTGTTTGTTAAACGTGCCTAAACAGCCATTGAAGGGGTGAAAGGTGAAAAGCACTATCAAAATTTGAATTTTAAATACTAATAAATAAGTCTACAATTCATGTTGCCTTGGAAACAAATACAGTTTAATTCTAATTGTCAAATTAGGTATTCTAAAAATGTGTGTTGTATTATTGACATTAGGATATTAGAAAACTAATATTCATAATACAACGATGACAAATTTTGACAAATTCCATTAAAATTGGTTATATAGGTATGTAGATATTAAAAAAAAAATTCACATAAACTATGTATATAGAAACAATAAATAATCAGTATTCAAGTATTTATAATCACACCATGTTGGGAAGTTGATTGTGTGGACCTAAAGGGTCTCACCCCAACCCAAAGCTTGTAAAATGTATAACAATAAAAAAGATTTGATTCCGAAATAAACACTGACGAAGCTGCGGGCAATTTCAAATGTCGTATATATCTCTAAAGTTTTCTTACTGAATTACTTTTTTCACATGTCTCTAATTTGTTTGAAAAATCCCAAAACGGCACCACCGAGCCAGCAACAGCAAGTCTGGGTAATGTGTATAAATATACTAACATATACTCACTACACATATGTGACAGTTATATTCTGTGCATCGTAAAACGAACCCATATATAACAGTTGAATTACACGACTGTAGTAATCTCGCTAATTCGATATCTCTCCACCACCTGATCCCGACACATCATAATGATTACCGACAGTCTGCGGTACATTAAATATTTATAAACGCAAAGCAAGTGGCTAATTATAAAACTTATCAGTTAGATCAGATTGGCAAAATCTGATAGTTCTTATTTTATGTGAGCTTTTAATGTTAGGCTTGATACAGATCAGTTAATTAAGGCGTTTGATGTTTCTCTGGTAATTTCGAATATATCTGTATTTCCGGTTGTCTTTGTTGAAGCTACAAGTTGGACCAGTTGGAAAATTATAAAGAACGATCAATATGATATTTAAGGAGGTTGGGAAGTTACGTCAGACCAGTAGGCAACCCTAAAGACAAGGATGAACGGAAAAGTCAGGAATCTACAAAATAAATTGTAAAGATTGTGATACATTTTACATTGGTCAGATTAGAAGAGCCATCAATGTAAGATTTAAAGAACATATAGCCGTTGTAAAACATTTCAGATTAAATAATTCCAGTGTAGCTACTCATATGTTTGAAAATCACCACAGAAAAAAAATTCATTCACAAAAAATGGCCATTTTTGGCCAAAATTTTTTTGTCTGATTTTAAAGTATTATACATGTCATTTATATATATTTTGACACTGATTTCAAATTCGTCAACTAAAATCAATTCCAACCACGCGTTCAAAAGTTACGGCTATTTTTCTCCAAAATTTTGAAAAAATTGAAACTTTGAGAGGCCATATCTCGAAAATGGTTTGATTTTTCTATACAAAAACCGTACATTTAACGAAATCTAAAATTCAATATTTTTAAGTATATTCGGGTATCAAAATTTTATAAATATACAGATACTTGTTTTAATTTCTCAGTAACTTAAGTTACTATTGCATCATTTAATTAACCAAAATTTGGATATACATTTTATCTAGTCTTACTTCATCTGAAAAAAATACTCTGATAGCGTTGAAAAGTACATAACACTTAACTTGTCCTACTCAACAATATAGCCTTTGACTCATACGCATCAAGCCTAAGTGGCTAATTATAAAAAGTTATCAATTACATATATTGAAACGACACCCGATGCGAGAATGTTTATTTGCCGACGACTGTGCGAGCCGTTCACGTCGCTGCATGTGTTAGTTGGCCAAGTGCCAAGCCACCCAACTGTTTATAAATCCAGTCGGCTACGAGGCTGTTGTTATCTACCAACGTAGGTCATGATTTTTGCTTAATTAAATATTTAACCACGCGAACTAGCGATTTTGTTGTGGTTTCTTACAGTGATAATGGGTTAGTTAGTTGTTAATAAACTTGTTTTTGTTGGTGGCATTAAAAAAATTATGTGTAACTATTTTTATGAAACAAAATAAGCAGAGCTGTTGTGGTATTGGGTTAAAAACAACACTTAAAATGAAAGTTTTTTTTATTAATTGAAGTACTTGCGATAGCCATATATGTCCTGAATATGCCTATAAAATTTCAGATCGATTGGACAAATCGTTTTTGCGGAATCACCTGCGCTATGTGCAAAAATATTGATATGAGAAAAATGCTTTTAAAGTTGTCCAAACGCCGAACGCCACACACAAAGTTAAGTATGTAGAAATGGACTGTACCACCATTGGATATGATTTCTGTAGATAAATTCTGTCGAAAGAAGAAATTAAAAAAAAAATTAAAGTCGAAAAAATTATAGCCAATGTGATACTAATTTTAAAAAGTAAATCGCAGAGAGCTTTAAAATCTTCCAAACTATATTTTATTGCGAAGAACATACTTCAGTAGATCTCAAGAGAACATTTTTGAGTTACGCAGGAGATATGATGGTCGCGGCGGCTAAAGAAATATTAATATTAATAATAAGATAAATATCCCTACGGGATGTAACTTTAGAGACATACTGTATATTTTACTTACGTTATACCATAAATCTTTTTACAGTAACGGATATTTACATACTATGCGAATATAAATTTATTCTTTGATGTAGTTTTTTTTTTGTTTCAATTGACATTATCTTGTTAAAAATGAATTGTTTAAAATAGCATTATTAGTTATCATTGAAATTTCTCCGCGGCTTCGACCGTGTTTTTTATTTCAAAATTAAGTGGCTGTTTAAAAATAAAGGTATCACATCCCCACCATGACGAGTTTAATTAAATTTATTTCAACTGCTATTGAATATTTTTATCATTTTTATAAGAAAATTGTGATTATAAAGTCGATTTTATACGTGACCTAATTATATAATATAATTTTTTGGTTTGATTTCTCCTTTTTATTTACCTATCTGTTTTGTTATAAAAATATGTTTTTTCTTAGAATTATTCATTATAAATTATTATTAAAAATATCACTTGTAATTCTTTACGTTTTTACATCATTCGTATTAAAATATTTATAAGCTTTGAAGCACATTTTATCAAAAAACATCATTGTCTTTTGAACAGTGAAAGTCCCACTAAAATCGGTTTAGTAGTTTTCGTATCAAGTCGAAACAAACAAACATTTAAAAATTCTAAACACGAATTGATTATATTGTCAAATTTTTATTAGGGTTCCGTAGAAATTTAGGAAACCTTATAGTTACGCTCTGTTCGTCCGTCTATCTGTCTGTATGTCACAACCCTCCCATTTTCTCATTTATATACCTATTAAGATTGATGACCCAAAAACATAAATTCGATTTTTGAAAATATAATTTTTATAGACTGAAAAGTGTCCTAAAATTTTTTTTTCACTTACATCATTTTTAAAATGCAACAAAAAATGTTTTAGGACCTTGTCGTTATCAGAATATTGATAAATATAGGTACATATCCTTATAAAAAAATCAGTAAGTATGTGTGGAACTTACTTAAACATTTCATTTATAATAACAACTTGAAATAAAAATAAAAATAGGAAATAACATTTCCCACGTTATGGAAAATATATCGAATGCTTGAACAATCTCCTCTTTATCAACAGCAGTCAATATTTTCGTGACGTTTCCTGTAAATAGTCCTTCAACCGTGAATGATTGCAGCACTCGCGTACCAGAGATGTTTTATTTTTAATAGAATATATTTAACTTCATATTTATACAAACTTATAATTGGTATAAAACTATCATAATTAGATAAAACTAAAGTTTTGCTCATGTAAACTGAAAACTTTAAGTATATTTTGTATTTATATGTGCATAAGATTGAAGAAATTCATTAGTTATTTTTAATTGGTAATATTTAAAATTACGAAAGTTTACATTCAGAAAATATGAAACACCAAAAAAATGGGGTAAAAGTGAAACAAGCTTGCAACTAAAAAATTAATTTGTTTATAGGAGAATTATAAAAACTGACATTATCATTAAAGGTAAGTTAAAGCGACCTGAAAATATGAATCGCCTAATAAGTGATGTGTCACCCCTACAGATTTCCCTGTTAGTCGATGTCAAAACGTGTGAATTAAATTTTAATTCTTTGCACATAACTTTCTGTATAGCTCAGATATTAATTAAAGTTACAATTTCACATTGATATGCCACAAAGAAGATAAATCAAAGTTACCTTTGTAGCTTTTCTTTTAATTTTTCGAGAAATAGTTTCCATTAGAGGCCTGTTTCACTTTTTCCCAAATTAGAGGTTAAAAATGAAACACACTTTTTTCATTTTTAAAGTCCGTGTTGTATCGTACAGTTCAAATGACGTAAGTATTTAAAATGGTTATTCATAAGCGCATCTAGTAGAAAAAATTAAAATATGAATTTGTATCGTTAACTGTCAAAAAACATGAAAGATTTGTATTTTGTTTCACTTTTACCCTAGTTGACCCTACAATAATTAATTAATCCATATTTCTCTTATACATTTACTCATCGCTCTCTCACGCATAACCGACGTTAAGTGACTTGTACGCATGCACTATTTATCCATTTTTTTCTTATACATCTACTCATTTTTAAAACGTGCCGAATTTTAATTTTTCACTTCAATAATAATTTTCATCGAAAATAGTAAAATACACAATTAAAATAAAATTTAAAAACACAGGTCATGTAAATATAAATTTAAGAAAGGTCACGCGAGGTACACGTACTCGCATCTGCGTCTTAATTTAACCAACAGTAAATATAATATTTATTTTAATCTGTTTGATTATTTCAACTTGTCATGCAATGCCACTGTTAGAAAATAAATTAAAGCGTACTTTTCCAGATGTATTGTTGACGTAGAAATCATTACCTCTAATTGTGTCATTTTCTTTTGAAATTTCACTAGTAGTAGTTTGTGATTATGCACCCTACTTTATAATAAATTTCAACGGAATCAGATGAAGGTTTTTACATGTAATAATAAATTATAAGAGATAAAGTAATCTTTTATTAATGTGACATTTCAGAAATTTGTATAATGTACGTAAATATATATATAAAATTGGTGTGTTTTTTTCTTATCAAGAATTTTATACGTAGGTAACATTAAAATAAAATAATATAATTTATAATTAGATATTAATTTTCCGTGCTACGAACTCAAGGCTAGTAAATACACAGGTTGCCTCAGTAGCTTTTGATCAATCAGCTTGGGCACCCCAAATGACGTATTTTCCGTTTCTCGCGCCGAGTTATAGGCTATATTTGTTATGATTGGGCACATCATCATATCGGTAAGTGAAGAAAGAACATTATCTTCCTCTTACAATACACTGAAACCACTGAATTCACGATTACCCCGCTTTCGTGATTACCCCACTCTCCCTTACATATCATTGTACTTTATACATGTATCGAATATCCCCCCCCCCCCCAACTTCAAACGCTTTAACGTTCTGAGAATATACATATATATAAATCATAGAAGACACATTTTTTTGTAACCAAAATACTTTAAACATTTAGGAGAAAGATGTATATAAGTTAATTTATCTTTTTAAAACATGTTTATAAAATTTGCAACTTTTATTGCAGAAAAGAAAGTTTATTTTGTTTTATTATTCAGATTTTTTTTATTTAAGAGCTTAGCTTAACGTAGACTAATAATTCTCAAAGGAAAATATTTCCTGTAATTTTGATATAAATGTTTGAAATGTAATAACTCATCTTAAAACGAGGTAATTTAAAAATAATTAAGTTTCGAGAGCCTTTATTTTTCACAGAGTTTAATTTACGAGTTCTTTACAACAATGTAAGGCAACTTTAATGAGACTGAATATTTTAAATACCACCGAAAATGAATTTACTAATATTTCATTTTCTTCTGTTGTTAAGACCGCCTCTAATTTTTAATTTGCTAATAAGAATTTTGATTGCAAAATAAAATGAATAATGGTTTTTAATAAAGTTTAAACGTTCAAGATTTGTTAAAATTACTACTAAATTAGTTGTTTATTTTTCAGATATTAATAATCAATATTTAATTGAATGTTTATATACCTAAGGTGTATATATTTATAAAATCCAGATTAATTTATTAATAATATAAATAATACATATATCAATTGACATGTAAGGGAAAAAAGAATACGTGTAAAAAACTAACGTTGATGTTTACATGTAGTACATATGTAAAACAATTTTCAAACTTTAACTTCATTTTTACCGAAACCACGTTTTTAAAAACTACGGAAAACGTATCTTGGCCATTTTCCATCCGATCGACTTGAAATTTGAACTGTAACTTCTTAGATAGATTTTACATCGAAGTAGATACGATTTTTACGATTGGTTAACAATTACGGTTTTTGTGAAAAATTTTAGGTCGTTTGGGAAAACTCATATAAATAACAAGAATTTTTTTTGTTCTGTGGAACACATAACAAAAAAAATGCTCTCAGTGTAGCAACACTAAAGTCATCATTTTGTTATATATTTCATTAAAAATATTTTTTTTGAATGTTTTGAGACATGTACAAATTTCATTTGATTGATTTTTTATTATTCTAAAAAAAATCCTTTAAAAGACTAATTTTCCGAAGTGACGATTATGTGTAACCATTTAAGCTACATCAAATTCTATTTTCGAGATTTTTAACATAAGCCTCCAAAAAAGTAAAATACAAATATTTAGATCAATACCGAAATTTTAAATATATCTACCAATCGATGGAGCAGGAAAAACTGACTAAAACGAAATAAAAAACTAAATTTTGCATTTTGTCTCTTAATCTCTTATGTTAATTGAAATTTCAACCATCTATTCATAATATATATTATCAAAACATATAGTATTTTTAACCAGTTGTTTATAGTAGCTATAACAATAATTATTAAACATTTCATAGAAATGTAAATCTGAATAAAAGGTTTTAAAAATATTTTATTAAATGTTGTTAATTATAATGTAAATAAATTAATAACTTGGCAAACATTTGAAGAATGTTATAAACACGTTTCTACATATTTTAATTAATTGATTTTAGTTTTGCTTTCTCGCAATATCGAAGATACGAGAAGCTTTGTGATCGTTTTAGATTGGGACAAAAAAAATATTCTCCGATTTAAAAATTTTAAATTGATCTTTCCGTTTCACGTCAAGACAAACACTTTTCGTTCCGTGTCTGTCTGTCTGTCCGTGTGTTCGTCCGTCCGTTTGTCCCCTGAATCCTTGTCACACGCATAACTCATGAACCACTGAATCGATATTATTGACGAATTATTATATATACGAAAAAATAATCAGGTGCGTTTTAAGAAAAATTTCGAACTAATATTTTTAAGTAAAATTGTATAAAAATTAAATGTATAAGCAATTCTAAGTAATTTATCTGAGCATCGGTTTTTATTTAAATTGTTCAATAATTAATTATCTTTGGTGAATTTAGCACGAGGAAGCACTGTGCATTTACTTGGCAGATGTTTTTTTAGTATATTTTAGTTTACTATGAAGTATTTTGATTTTGATGAATTAAAATTATTATTATTTTTTTTAATAATTGAATCAAGTTCTACAATGCATTATTAAATTAAAAATATAGACCACAACAACAATAGACAATTGACATTTTTTTATGAAGACTGCAATGTTCATTGCAACCTAAATAAATTTAATTTAATTGAAAATGATATTCATAAATCTAAGGTCAACTACATGTAAATTATATAGTCAAGTGTGGGAACAGCGGTTTTTTTATTTCGGCCCATTTAAGAAAATCAAATTCTTAATTGTACAATTGGCATCTGAGATTTTTCTTACTGTTATTATTGTTGTAATTATTATGGTTGTTATAGAATCTGTACATTTCTTTTGTTGTAATGTTTAGGTTTGATTTGAATTAAAATTTTATATCAGACCTGAACATAACAAATCTCGTGTGAAATTTGTATATAAAAAATATGTTTGTTATTTATTTTAATGTAACAAAAAAATTTTGAAATAATGAATCTTATACATTTTGCTTTATTAACTTCCCAGCATAAGGAAGTTAATTATTGCAATGGGTTCGAAAATCGAAATCAAATATTTTAATATTTTTTTAAGGTCACTATAGTATGTTTACAATATTTAAAAAAATATGAATATAATATATGTAGCCATTTTTTGGAGTCTGAAAATTAATCAAATTCGGTCCAGCCTTTTTTTTGTTAGAACAAAAAGGCAGCCCTATTCCTATTAAATTTTTAGTTGAAAATCACTGATCTGCATAATTTTCTTCACCTGTTAGTATGTTAGTTCAAATATTGCAATCGAAATTTCAACTAGTTCTAATTAAGCTAGAGCTTTGAAATTTTGCAAACGTGTATAAATCCGATGACAATACAATATAGCATATCAATTATTATTCTAAATCCAATATGGCGGACGCCCCAAGATTGAGGATTACCTTTTTCTTCACAACCCCCTTGACATAGGTATCAAATGAAATGGTTTGACGAGTAGAATACGGTAAGCAATGTGACGCATTCTGAATCCATTAAATCTTGTTTCTATAAAGCATTTTTTACACAAAAATTGTACTTACAAAAACACTTCCATTAACCTATACAAAATATCGTTTATTTTAATATACTTTTAATGATTTTATCCCACACAAACGCAGTACCTACAGGTAAAAAAAGTTATGATTGCTTCCATATGATTAATTTCGTTAAATAAACATAAATACGTTTTAATATCATACTTTGATCAAAATGTTTTGTATAATAACAATAAAGTTTCTTTTAAATAAACACAATATATGTATGTAACAAACATTTAACGTTATTTATTTACATACATTTACAACTTTCGTGTTTATTTTGTTCGAATGAATCCATCATTTTTATATCTTCAGCTTTATGTTTAATATCTTTTTGATATTTTTTCATCCACGTTGAAAATTAAATAATTTTTGTTTGTTTGTATTATTGCTAGTAATCAACGTTTTAATTACACTGTTTATACATAAACATTATTTAATTAATATTTACGGATATTATTTGGGTAAATAGAAATTACAAATTGGTAAAAATACAAGTAGAAGGGGTGTCATAGAATTTTTTATTTTTATTTTCATATCTAGGCATATGGGGTGTCCAAATCTCAAGTAGTAGAATATGACCTTACTTTAATAATGTTTTTTTTTTAACTCACGGTATTTATATTCTCAATTAAACAATTACATACATCGAAAATATGAGTGAAAGGCGAAAAACTGACCTTATTTACCCACCTCCTTTGCAAGGTAAAATTCATTCATTTTTCACGTAATTGTTATTAAAGAAGAATGATTATTTCCACAATATATATAAGCAAGTGAATAATTATGTACCTACTGTATTCTTTGGGATAAACGAACACTAATTTGTTTGTTCAGTCTCGATTAGGTCTACATTTTTCCTCCATTAGTTTCCCGTCGAATAAATTCGCTTTTGTTTCTTACGAAGCGATCTTCGATCCAACCGTTCAGCGATGTATAGTTCAAATTACTCTTTATAGCTTGTTGTGGGCATGAAGAAATGGCTGAATGCGTACTGTTTAAGGTTATTCAATCATTAGAGCAATGTTTAAATAAACGCCTAAAAATTTAATATGTTATTTATGGATAACTTATATATGTATTTTACTAACTTGGGGATTGGACGTATCACTGAAATTATGATTTTAAATAATGAAATAGGTTAAAAAGATTCTAAATAATGTATTTATTTTTATATTAAAAGCGGGATTAATATGATTTTTGTTAAAATAAAAACACAAAATACAGCACTCCGCCATGTTAGAGTGGATGACGTCACGGTTAAGTAAACATCATTTTTGTTTTATTAATATCTGCACTGTTTATAAATTATTTTGTGGTTTTAAATAATCAATTTGCTCGGTTTTGTGTTAGCAAAACTAAAAACCGAGAAACGTTAGCTATGGAACAAGGATTTATTATTGTTGACGCCAAAAATGCGCCATGACACCTACGAGTGTTTTGGCGTCAGATTCAAAATTAGTTTTAAAAGAGTCAATTTTTGTGATTAAACCTTTATTTTCTGCAGAAATAAGTATTTTTTTGGAAATAGGAGACACGTAAAATGATCATAAAATAGTTTTTAAAAATTAGGTATCATGCCTATTGGATATTAGTCCACTAAATGACGGTTATCACCTCCGAATTCTTTGAACATGAATGAATTGATTTGGCAGAGAATAACACAAGAAGCAAAAGTGACACAGTGCCGACGTGTGCTTTTTCTTTAGGGGTGGTTCCCACTCTTTCTCGGGGGTGGAAACATTTTGGAAATCGATAAAGGGATCATTTTAAAAAATGTAGTATGAAGTTTGTTTGATAAACCAATACTTTTGGAGTTATTCGCGATTGAAACCTAAGAAGGTTTTTCACAAATAACTCAAAAACTAAGCGTTCCATCGTAAAATTTATAAGAAATAAAATTGTAGCTTATTAAAAAACAAACAAAATGATTTTTTTTATGAACACTCTAAGTACAATACAAACCGAGATATGACTCATTTACGTTGAGTATGAATTCGCAAACCACTGAAATTTAAACAAAGTAAAAAATATTTAATATGTTCTGCATATAAATTAAAAACTAAATTTTTCGAAATCAAATCTTTTTTTTTATTGAAAAAATGTGTCGTATTTTGTCTTATCTGATCTGTGTGAATTGAGCCTATGCGTGTAGGGCGGTTGCGAACTTGTTTCGCCAAACTGCGGCCACGGAGAATAATGGAGAGACGATAAATTAATTATGCATCCTAATTCAAAGTAAACTCCATTGTTATACTCCGTTGAGTACAAACGTTGTGTGTGGGGTCTGTTTCGATATTGCTCTTTGTTGGGAGTTATTTACTCAAATTTTATTATTAATTAATTGATATAATTCTGATTTCCTGTTATGTTTCGATGTAAATGTATGTGGCAGGTATTGGCGAAGTTAGAATTAGTTCACTGATATCTACTAGTTATTTATTTTGTTGAACAAATTGTTTCAATATTAGGTATATTAAATATAGAGCCTGCAATTGAGAGATACTATTGTATAGTATGAGATATTGGGTATAGTATTTAAGCGCGTATTATTTTATACAATTTGAGCATTCAATATGTTGTTTTTGAGCAATACAATTTACAACAAAGCATTAACTGTGATATAAATAAAGTATATTTTGAGCAATAACATTTTCCATTATGAGCATTAAAATTATGTTTTATGCAATAATATTTATATTTAATTTAACCCTCTCATCCATACATACAAAATATAAATAATATGTTGTTTTAGAGCAATACAATTTACGTTTTGAATTAATTGTGACATTAAAAATGATATTTTGAGCAATATCATTTTCCGTTATGAGCATTAAAATTTTGTTTTATGCAATAATATTTGTGTTTAATTTAACCCTCTCATCCATACATACAAAATATAAATAATATGTTGTTTTTGAGCAATACAATTTACGTTTTGAATTAATTGTGACATTAAAAATGATATTTTGAGCAATAATATTTTCCGTTATGAGCATTAAAATTATGTTTTATGCAATAATATTTGTGTTTAATTTAACCCTCTCATGCATACATTCATTTAACAAAATATAAAAATACAGAATAAATTGTTAATACAAAATTTTCAATTTTTTCGTATTTGTATTTTATACGGTGTTTCTTTATTTAATTAGCATTGATTTTATAAGTTTAAAAAAATGAATACTACCTTTTACAGTTGAGAAGGAGGGGAGATATAATATCTGTTTGAAAAAGATATTCGTCTGATAAAAAAATTCTAAAGATATAGTTATATGTATATATAGATTATAGATAGAACGATGAATTTTTAACTGAATTACCGGGAAAAGGTCACCTAATTACATAAGAGATATTTTTTTCTTATTAAAACAGAAAAAATTTGCCAATAATTCTTGTCTGGGGAGGCAATGTAATCTATATTCAATTATGGTTAACCTTTTTGAAGTTTAATATAATCATATTTGTATTTTTTGTGTTTTTATAATATTAAAAATTATCGTCTAATTTTAATAATAATCTTTTTAGAGTTAAAATAATTAATAATAATATAGTTGTTGTTATTATTGTTTAATTTTAACCTTGTCACTCAATAGCACTCTGTCAATTTAATTTAATACTCAATTAATTTGTAATTAATATATTGATTTAATATAAATGTTTGAATTAATTCCATTTTAAATTAATAGGATGAAAGCATCATAAAACGCATACCTCATAAAAAGTTACAGCTCGCAATTTAATTTGATAGCTAATTATCTTTTCGTAATTTTCGATGTGTTTTCAAAACATGTACTGAATAAAACCGGCCAAGTGCACACTTAATAGGGTTCAGTAGCCATTCTCACTAACACTATACTTGATAATACGTATCAAGAGCTATTTCGTGTTGACAAAAGATGTAATATCTATAAAAATTCATATGTGATGATTTATAAAAAAAAAATATTCCAATATTTTTCATAAACTATGTTTGTTGTAATTTTCATTGAAAACTGCATTCTGGATTTTTTTCTTCAGATTTTTGCATCGAAAGTTTAGAAATTAGAGGGGGGACGCTCTGACAACGACTTTGAAAGCAAATATCTCGTGATTGAAGGGTTAAAATAATTTTTTTGAACCCTCAAAACTATGTAAATGGGTCACGTTAACCTTATTTATTCGACAAAGTGTATTATTATAAAAATTATAACAATGAATGTAATATTATTTATATTCATTTTCACGAAGAAAACCGCCTTCGAAAATAAATCAAAAATTATTTTCCTCATAATTCTTAAAATTATACAGGGTAGTTCAATAGTGCGTCCGGCTTTCCTAGCGCACTTCTCATAGGAGATAGAAAAAAAAGTTTGGTACATAATATTATTGGTTTGAAAAGATCAACGTCGTAAAATTATTTTCAACAATACAGGGTGTCCCATTTTTGCGCTATAACAAAAACAAAGATTTTTTTAAATGGAATACCCTGTAACGTTTTATGTCTTCCGATGTCGTTTCTTAACCTCTACATTAACGTCTGTTCATTTTTTAATTTAGTGACAGTGTTGCCAAATTAGAAATTTTTTTCCGAAAAATAATCCATATTCAGGCTCAACTATAAAAAATCGTAGCGACCTAATTTTTTTTGAAGTGGTGAATTTTTTTAGCAACAATGTTAGCCCAGATAAAGAGTAACATTTTGATAATAAACAATTTTAATTTAGTTCTACAGGGTGTTAATAAAAAAATGTCAAAGTTTGCAATCTTCAAAATGATAAAACTCATTTTTTTCAAATGTGACTACCCTTTTTTTATTTCACTATTCGATGGGCTTTTTTCTCCTTTTCAATTTATATAGGGGATATCTTATGTCTAAACCCCATACTTTCGGAGATATTCAATAATTTTCACAAAAGTAACCATTTCACCACGTTTTTATGCACCAAAGTAGGCTGTGCTGATGCAAAAGAAATGCCAAAATGTAAGTACTTAAGTATCAATGTAATATTTAATTAAAATATATAATTAAAACGGATAATACTTATGTAATAAAATTATTTATTTTATTCAAAAAACTATGATAAGTAACAAAATTGAAAATACATATAAAAGATAAGTCTACAATAAATGTTCGAAATGTCTTCCATTTTCATCCAGGCACAAATCAATTCAGCGGCATTTGTTTTATAATTGTTTCGCATTTATTTTGTATTTTTTTGGCCTACTTCGGTGCATAAAAACATGGTGAAATGGTTACTTTTGTGAAAATTATTGAATATCTCCGAAAGTATGGGGTATAGACATAAGATATCCCCTATACAAATTGAAAAGGAGAAAAAAAAACATCGAATAGTGAAATAAAAAAAGGGTAGTCACATTTGAAAAAAATGAGTTTTATCATTTTAAAGATTGCAAACTTTGACATTTTTTTATTAACACCCTGTATAACTAAATTAAAATTGTTTATTATCAAAATGTTACTCTTTATCTGGGCTAACATTGTTGCTAAAAAAATTCACCACTTCAAAAAAAATTAGGTCGCTACGATTTTTTATAGTTGAGCCTGAATATGGATTATTTTTCGGAAAAAAATTTCTAATTTGGCAACACTGTCACTAAATTAAAAAATGAACAGACGTTAATGTAGAGGTTAAGAAACGACATCGGAAGACATAAAACGTTACAGGGTATTCCATTTAAAAAAATCTTTGTTTTTGTTATAGCGCAAAAATGGGACACCCTGTATTGTTGAAAATAATTTTACGACGTTGATCTTTTCAAACCAATAATATTATGTACCAAACTTTTTTTTCTATCTCCTATGGGAAGTGCGCTAGGAAAGCCGGACGCACTAATGAACTACCCTGTATACATCAAATAATATGTAATGTTCGATTTATTGCAACATTGTATTGAAAATAACACGAGGTTACCGGATACATATCATGACTGGCAATCAATACATTGGGTATTAAGTTACTGAAACAATATTTATAATATGTATGTATATTTAATACATTTTGATTAATATTTTTTCATTTTTGTTAAATATTTTTTCAGTGGCCGATAATTCAGGGAGGAGGGGGGGGGGAGTAAGTAAAAAAATAGTAATATATTAATCCTCTGGACGCTTCATCGGTCAACTTTTTCTAGGGCGGAGTTTATATAGTTATATCATTTTTAATAAAAAATATAAGTCCATTTTATTAATTTATTTTATATGAAGTTTATGTATTTAAATACTAAAATTCGGAATATAAAATATTTATTGTCATAAAATTTTCAATAGATTAATTGCACAAATATATATGAGTACTATAAATGAATAGTACATCTTTATCTAGCAAATGAGTTTCAAAATATGTGTCTTTTTTTGGTACATAGAGGAATGATTTAAATATAGGAGCCTACTAAGTTTGTGTTAAGTGAATATGAATGAAAACTGGAAGACCACTTCTGCTTGCGACTATAACGGTAATAAAATGTTGGAATATGATATAAAACAACAATAGAATTATTTTCTTTATAATTTTTCTATAGTCTATTTATTTATCATATACTTCTCTAATTGCTACATAAATTTTAATTTGATATTTTATTTTCTTTCTCTTATTATGGCATTTGATAAATTGTAGCTTTTACGATTTTATTGCTTGCTCTGAATTAATCTCAATTTATTTGGTTCTTTTTTACAAGAAACCTAAAATTCGCGGACATAAATTTTTTATATTATATTTTATTTTTAACATCAGTAAAACCACTTACTTTTAAATCTGATGTTTCAATCTTTCGACGTATTAAACGCTAGAAGAATTCTCTCATGAGAAAAATAAGGAGAGAAGTGGCATTTTTATTGTCTCTGTCACTACCCATGTCATAAAGTTTCATTCGAGGTATAACTTGTTATGATTGGTTCTCTAGTCGAGTAGTTGTGATAGGAAAAGTGCTTTTGCAAACTCACAAACAAATAAATTTTATGTGGAAAGTAGTAAGAAAAATAAGTCGAAATTTCTCATTGGCTGCCATTGACTTGTTTACGAAAATGCGACAAAAGAGGATGCGTGTAAATGTTATATATACAATAAAGAATTGGAATTTAATTTAAACAAAGGCAACGTATGTCCTTTCATATTTTGTTTCTCATTTAATTTGCATTTCATTAGAATTCAAATGATATAATGCTATAAGATACTTGCACCAGTTTTGATCGCTTTAAGAGTAAGGTATACTATTGTTTTTACTTTCTTATACCATGTATATGAAATATATGTACATATAGTATAAGTAAGTATAGTGAAGTCGATTTTTTTCGAAATCCGGATTTTTATGGAATTATCCATTTTGACCTTCCCTTAATCCATTCTGACTATTTTCGCCATGATGTCTGTGTGTCCGTCTGTCTGTCTATCTGTATGTAAGCACTGTAAGTCAAATACGACAAATCGTAGAAATTTTTGTCACGGAAGAAAACGTCCTATTTTTGAAAATTCTTTCTGGTTAAATCATAAATGCTGGAAAAAAATGTATGGGGAATAAATTATAGATAATAACATACTCGACATTTTTTATCTAAAACATTTTTTCTTATTTCAAAAATAATTCGAAAATTCAAAAATTTACAAGTGTAAACATCCGTTTTCAGTTATTACGTTTAAAAAAATAATTTGTTATATTATAATGTAGAGAATAATATTATCTATATTATTCATTTTATTCTATCTTATTAGTTTGTCAGAAATGTTTTAATAAAATAAGAATCACGTATACTATTCACTGTTAGGATTACGTATAAGAAAGTCCCGTGGTTTCCAAGGTAGATATTTTAATTTTATAAATTTTGTGTCTTTGTACTTATCATTTTGTAATCATTAACAAGTGCTCATTACTAGTTATACTTTATCCATTACTGGAGAAAAAACATAAACAAAATAAAATGCTATAATTTAAAAGACTAACTATATTTCAATCACAAAAACAGTAAATATTGCTGTTATAGCGGCCGTAACTGGTGCCAGTACCTTATTTGAAAATAAAAAACGATTTTACGAAATGTACCTACTTCATGACACTGATATTTAGATTATTATACATATAAATGACACGCCCTCATTTCTGGAAAAATAAGCAAGGAATATAATTTCTTGTGCCGTCAAATAAAGAGGGGAGAAAGAAGTTGTTAAGGAGTTGTAAGACAAAGTTAAAGTGGGAAGAAAAAATGAAAATTTCATGCGTTCAATGTAGGTGATGTAAAAAACGTGAAAATATTTCTATTTAAAAAAATATATAATTTTGAAAAGCGTATTTTTTGTGTAGATGTAATTTTTAATTTTCCAGAAAATAATTTAAATTTATATATGCAATTAAACATGATAAATTAAACTTCATTTTATAAACGGTCAAATGTGGGGGTTGGTCTCATTTTTTATTTTAGCTTTCCTTTTCTGTATGACAGAGGGAAATAAATTACTTTGTTTAATTTATTACTTTTATAAATGTAATCACCGTTAGGCATATAAAATTTGCATAATATTTTTTGTTATTTATTTAATATATTTAAACAAAATTTTTCATTTATAACAAATATTAAATTCGTTATTATTAACATCACTTCAAAATCAAATTATTTTCAAATTTCAAATTTTGTATGTTTGTCTAAATTGCATTATATAAACCCTCATAATAGCATTTAAAATTGAAGGGTTGTTCTATTTTTGTAACTTCATTTCATATTTACATACTCTGGATCCCTTTTCTATTCATGTGTGGCAGAAAGAGTTAACACAGACCTTTGTTAGTTATATTTACTTCTGACAATGTAAAATTCTATCCACGTACGCAAGGGAACATATAAAAGAGTTAGAAATTATTTGTTCAGTGATTATACTGGAGCTCTTTAACAAGAATATAGGAAAAGAAACTCCTCTTCCATGTCGACAGCCTACGATTTCTCTTTTATCTTGAAGCAATGGAGGCATAGAATTGAAATAATACGGTTAATGATTTAAAACGTAAAAAAATAATAGTGCAAGTCTAATAATTACCGACATAGGAACTACGTTTTCTTTATAGTTAAATTGTTAAGCTATTTGAGTTTAAATATTCACATTTATATTCAGGAGTTATGTCTCGTTTTACCTTGGTTTTTGTGACTGAAATCTCGTTTTGATTTCAAATTTAACAGCTGTCTCGTTCGATATTGTCTCATAAAAAATTAACTCTGATCATGCATTTATTAAAGAAAATATTGTTTTCATTTTATATTAAACAATGATTTTTGGTGATTTATTTTTACAATGAAAAACTATTTTTTAACTAACTTCAAAAAGTAGAGGGTTCTCAATTCAGTTTTATATGTTCGGGCATAACTCCGACAAACATATGCATCTATTCGGTTGATTTTTTTTTTGTTTAATATATTATACTCCCTAGGTGATCCCATATACATTTCATCAAAATCAGACAATGGGCTTCTTAGATACGCCACTCAAAAAGAAAAAAATATTTAAAAAAAACAACTAAAAACACTTAAAAGTATATAACAATTAAATTTAACAGATTTTGAAGGCATATTCAATGCACCTGATATTAATTTTCGAACATGAGCAATATATCGGGTATATATGATACTACCCAATTTTATATTGATTGGTCTCGATTTGAAATTGATTAATCTCAATTTTAAATTGATTAGTTTCCATTTGAAATTGATTATTCCCAATTTGAAATTGATTAGTCTCAATTTGAAATTGATTAGTCTCAATTTTAAATTGATTATTCTCAATTTGAAATTGATTATTCCCAATTTGAAATTGATTAGTCTCAATTTGAAATTGATTAGTCTCAATTTTAAATTGATTAGTCTCAATTTAAATTGATTATTCTCAATTTGAAATTGAATATTCCCAATTTGAAATTGATTAGTCTCAATTTTAAATTGATTATTCTCAATTTGAAATTGATTAGTCTCAATTTGAACTTGAAAAGTTATAGTATAACGTCATGAGCAACCGGTCGCACAGATTTTCACAGATTTTGGAATACTCGCGAGAAAAGTTGTAAAATACGGACATTTATTTACTGTTTTCCATTTTAGCCTTAAAAATTATAAATGGTATAAAAATATTGATGAAGTGACGATAAATATACTTTGCATAAATTTGTGTCAACTGATATATTAACGCATAATAAACTACGATCATCCACTCAATTATTAATGGGTTATCAGAATTTGATTTTGAATGCTTAGTGCAAGTAATGCTCATCAAATTTAATCAGCCGAGGCAGCGGTTCAAAAGAGAACACAATACTTACATTAGTGCTAATAATCAATTAGTTATATTATACAGATACTGACAATAGAAACTTGTCGATGAATCTTTGAAAAACTTTGGAATATAATCTCTTCTGACAGTCATTTATCTTTAGATATCATTGAAATATTTTTTTAAGAAAATCAATATTTAATTTATTGATTAAATTATTGCTAGATGTGTATTATAGTGGGGTCTACGACAAAAGGTAGAATCCCGAAGGGCCGATATGGACAAAAGACAGACATGGATAAAAGGTCGCATGTGGGTTATTTTTTTGTAAATTTTAATTTGCTTTTATTTTAAGTTTTTTTCACAAAAAATAATTATTATATTAGTTATTGTGGGGGGTTTATATGGATCATGCTACTCCCTCAAAATTATATCGTTAAAGCAAATTGTACATTACATATTCAGTATTTTACATTACATATTCATTTTATTATTTGAAGGACAAGACAATGTTATGTTTTTTTGAAGAAAATATAAAAAAAAATGTGTCTTATTGTGTTCAAATTTGCTGCTTGTGTAGAGGACTAAAATTTTGGAGATATTAATTTTTTATAGAGTACTTTTAAGGAAAAAAATTGGTGACAGGACTGCGCAGGTTTTGGTCGAAATATGGCGAATCTCATAGTATTTATAAAATCCCAATCCGTCTTCGACTACTTATTGTAGAAACTTTATTTTCGGTGATTGGATTCTTTATTTGTCTTCCTTTTTAATATCAAAACCTTACTTCCGGATGTGGGTAACGTGACGGAAGCAGAGATATAATAGGGGAATGGGTAAATAATATAATTGTCATTGAATTTAATTTGTTCCCGTCGTTCGACATTTGTAAATATTTTATGTTCGATTTTGTCTTCGAGGCATTTCATATCATTACGCTTCAAAGAGAGGTATATTTTTTGATAAATTACACAAGGGTATAGAACAAAATGGGAGATAATTTTAAATTCCGTATTTGAAAAATAGATTTTGTGTTTTTCTGACGGGAAAATCTCTTGTGAGTATGTTTTTTTATGGCAACGAAAGGTTCGGTCATGTTATAATGATAAATTTTATGTTATTTTAGAAACATCATGAATAAGATTATAATTTTGTTATATGTTTACAATGTATGTACATACATATATATGTACCATTATGTTTCATTTCATATTAATGTTTAATTTTTTCTTTTCTCATTATATTTCGATCTTGTTATATACCTACCGTACTTTAACAACAAAAAATTGTTGGCATTATATCGTATAAACAGGTAGAAAAGTGACTTGGGCCAAGAAAATCTTGTTTTATATATAACGAAAACAATATTTTCTTAATATAAGAATTTATTCTTAATCCAAGTATATTATTGTTTTCGTTCAACAATATTTCTTTAAATGGAAACAACAATTTTCTGGATTAAGAGTATATTCTTAAATTAAGAAAATATTTTTTTCGTTATATAGAAAACAAGGATTTCTTGGCCCAAATCAACCTTTCTACCAGTGTACGCAGTCTGTTGCTAACCAATACCTGAACAGGATCTCATGATGGAAGGTATTTTATATAAATAATAAATACTACATCAAGTTAAAAAATCCATACATAGAAAGTCTAGTATAGAGTTCATCATTTTTGCTTTTAAATACCAATTCTTACTTTATCTTTTTTGAACACAAACTGAAATTGTTTTAAATTATTTAATTTAGAGTTCTTTCAAACTCAAAAGAAAAATTACCCTGATTGCAGTATTTCAGAATTATTTTGTATAAAGTGGAAAGAATGTAAACAAATTGGAAAGGGGAATTCATCAAACAGAAGTATTTTCAGATATTATTAAATTATTATAAAGGTTTTCAAGCGAATAAGATTACGTTGTGAAACTTAGAGATCGAACAAAATTCTTCCGCATCATAAATTTTCAATTTTATCAAAGAAATAATATAGGGAATTTTCCAATACAAATATCGTATCAAAAACTAAATAAAGATACCTGTGATTTAATTTACATATTGAATTTTCTATAATATAATTTACAATACGATATTTTGCATATCAGTGGATAATAGTAAATAATGACTTTTGTTGTTTTTTTTTGTAAATAAATATTATATTAAATAATATTTATACAGTAGCACTTCGCAATAACGGCTACTCGCTTAACGGCGTTTTGCAATAACGGTGGTTTTAAATCTCTTTTGTATTTAAAATTTTTCTATTTCTTTTTCAGTTGTAAATCATGTTGTACTTTACGTAGATACTTAATATATATTTAAAGGTTATGTAGATTTCCCTTTCTATCATTGTTTTATAATTAGTGTTATTGCAAGGCACAAAAAAGCCTTAATTCACTTATCGGCGTTTTTCACTTAATAGCGAGGGTCCAGTCCCAATTACGCCGTTATTACGAGGTTCTACTGTATATGAATGTACGAGTATTAAATTAGTCAAATTAATTCAAAATAAATAAAAGTAATAATTCGTAAAATATAAACAAATAAAATAATATTATTATTAACAGTAATAATGTGGAGAAAACAAATAAATATTTAAAAAAATTTAATATAATGTTTTTTTATTCTTTATTAATAGATGAAAATCGAAAACTTTGTATTGTATAAAAAGTGGACGGTGTACTCATTTGGTTCCACCTTGAATAAAATTTGACAGTATGACATTTATTTTGTAATTTAAATGAAAATAGCTAACCCAAAATAAATAACATAATAATAAATTTATTTTATTATTAAAATGATACAAAACTCTTGGAGTCACTACAATTCAGTAATATATGACCCCGAACGAAATGTATCTGATAAAAAAGTAAAAACACAATTTTGAAAGAAATCGATGAAACCAAATTATATTTATACAATTTTTCCATTTATTAAAATTAAAAGTATTCTTAAAAACTCTGAAAAGTTTATATAAAGAAAAGAGATATAGATTATTGTATACAAATTCAGTAATATAATTGCTTGTCCAAGAAGAAATTGATTAGCCATGAGTTTGAAATCAGATTTAATTAATTGCTACTTCTCTTTGACAACAAAAAAATATTATCTTGGTACTAATCGTTATTAGAACATAATTAGACACGTGTCAGTTGGTTGTTGCTTTTTAAAGTCAAAGCATCTCACTTTACTTCACTTCACATAACATTTTTTTAATATAAAATATAAAAAAATGATAATAAAAAAAAATCAAATATCGAACATAATTTACAAAAAATTCGCCTTGATATTGTACTTGTATACTTATGAAAGTGTATTGATTCATTTTCATAGAATGATGCAATAAGATCATTTTATACATTTGTGTCTACAACATCCCTTTACAATTTTCCCTCACACCCTTACAGACATGAACAAAACGAGGGTGGAGTGATATTACTACAAGGTCATTGTATAGATTTTTCTTAAGAACGGTATTGAAAAGAAACATTGTACACACATACGGATAGTAATTTTTCAATCCAACAACCGTTATGGCATCGATTGAAAAAAAACCTGAAACTTATACCTTGGAAAAATATCTTTTGTTATTTTTTCAGTTATTGACCATTCCGAAAGCAATTTATGTTTTATCAAATTTTATTTACTATTTATGTATACCTTATAAATTTTATATACCACTTTATTTTATATAAAAAAAATAAATTGAATTTAATATTCGATACTACAAAAATAACAAATATTATTTATGTATTTTTTTCATTCCAAATATTGACACATTTTCCTACTCCAAGGATTATTAAATAACTGTTAAGTGGGTGACAATCGCAGAAATATTAACTCATTACCAGGGTGTCCACTTTCTGGAAAGTCAGGGAAGCCTAAAGTGGTCAGAGAAAGTTAAGGGATTTCATTAAAATTCTGAAAAGTCAGGGAATTTATTACATTTTTTTTATATCTGGAAAGTCAGTGAAGAAGAAAAAAGTGTAAACATTTCAGTGATGAGAAAAAAAAGTCTTTAAATTTTTTTGCACATTCTGGGAGCCTCTCGATCACATCTTGCCCCCAAGCCTCTAGTGGTCAGGGAATTTTGAATCTGTGGTCACGGAAAGTCAGAGAAAAGACACCCTGATTACGAACATAGACTATAAATATACGTAATTTACAATAATGTAGTAAATTAACTGTCCTTGGTTAGGACAATCTCTGCTGTATTTGATCTCCTGTGGGGAAGCTGGAGATTATTTTAGATAAAAGCGTTGTCTCAATCTCCGCCATAATGAACTGTTTTTATATAACGAAAATATAAAGTAAATCCAAACATATAACACATAATGCATAGAAAGAACTCATAGATGTACTCTATGTTCTTAAATTTGCTTATCATCTATACTTTATATCAAGGTAGCTTTTGACCAATCAGCTTGGGCACCCCAGATGACGTATTTTCCCCTTTTCGTGCCGAGTTACAAGGCTATATTTGTTATGATTGGGTACACCATTCCCCCTCCATATTTGGGCACTCCAGATGACACATTTTCCTCTTGTGCCGAGCTACTGAGGCTACCTTGTACTTTACATACCTTAACTTTCACTGCTGAACCGATCTTGATGAAATTTGGTAAGGAGATAGCTTCATCGTGAGGAAGAACATAGGCTTCTTTGTATCCCAAAAAAAATATTGGGTAAAAAATGGGCGTGTGACATTTATACGCGTGATAGGTTAGGTTAGTTTTAGTTAGTCCTGCAAATGCGAAACTAAAGACCTGTTTTATCGACTATCATAACAGAAATCTTTATTAACTAATCTAAATTCCGCGCGAGCGGGTAACAGTTAGTATCAAATAAATTCCGAGGGTGAAAAAGTTATAAATATTATTATATGTACAAATTTTTATGTTGTTGCTTATTCCCGTTTTACCCTTCTTGTAACTTTATACGAGTACAACTGTAGTAAATAACTGCATGCTTTTAATACGATTAATATTAATCGATCATAAAATTCATAGTATATAAGTAGTTATTAATGTTTGTGGCGTTTGTATTAACGTTGATTTTATTTTCTTGTTTCAGTGATATGAAAGAGCTTTGTGAAGTTGTAGCAGATTTTTAGTAAGTATTTATGAGTAAATGTGTGTATTTATGTTATTCTTATACGTATTATGACTTGTTTGGCTAATGGAAAATTGATTACACCAAATGTATTTTTTGTATTGTTCAGGGTGTCCACTTTCTGGAAAGTTAGGGAAAAGTCAGGGAAGCCTAAAGTGGTCAGGGAAAGTCAGGGAATTTATTTAAAATTCTGAAAAGTCAGGGAATTTATTAATTTTTTTTAGAAAGTCATGGAAAAAAAGGTAATTGAATTGAAAGTAAGTAACAAATGTAAAATTTTCAAGTTATGACTAAAAAAAAAGTCTTCAAATATTATTTCTACACATTCTTGCTCCGAGGCCCCCCGAGTCAGGGAATTTTGAATCCAAAAAACCAGTGGACACCCTGATTTTAGTTTTGTATAGTATATTATCCTTACATTATAATAATTCGATCAAGACATACACGGTTAGTGCATTTTGTTTACTATTTTAAACATTTTTCTCTGCTGCGTTCACTTATTTAACAAAACTGATTGTTATATTTTTTTGCTACAGTAAGTCCTCGACTTGCACGATTTTTCGTGGGGGGCCACAAAATGTCTCACAACGGCCCTGTGTACATAAATCTTATCTGCTACCCATCTATGTATCATCATAAACATACGTGTGTTCATATACATACGTATATACATCATACACGTGCATCTCCGATGTATGCAAATAGATCTGTATACAGTAGACCTTATAAAGTCAAATGCCGTGAACATAAGTTTATATTTGGCGTTGTCGGGCTTCGATCATTCCTCCGGTATGTTTATGGTACCTACCTTATACACGGTTGATGTATTCATGTGTATAGAAAATAATAAATAAATAAATACTGATCGGGTATTTTAGGGCGGTTTTATGGATTGAGTAAAATGATAATTTATCATCCTATTTATTTACAATTTACTAACTGTGCCCGCGCGGCTTTGCTCGCATGGACTACACTACGGAATTATTTTTTAGGATTCTTGAAAAATTTTGTTGAATTAAATTACCTGACAAAAACGAATAAGAACAAAAAGTACAAATAATTTTTGTTTTGAGCCGCGTTATTAATAATGTTTTACCGTACATCATATACGACCAAATTGGATGTTGTAAAGGGCAAATTAAATCTACATTAAGTACTTATGACAATGAAATCATTTATTTCGATAAGGATTAATGCTTTGCAGGTCATAAGTCCACGTAAATAAAATCCAAATATTTTAAATTTTCTTTGTAACATAAAAGCAGTCATTGTGGCTTAAATATAAAAGTTAGACTGACTTTATTGTAGATCTTTTGATTCTACTCAATTCTTTAGTACATTCTTTTGTTCAATATTGAACGGTTTAGGCAGTGTATTGCAAAATAGCGCAACGAAGGCAAATTTTTTCCAACTTTATTTACTATTATCGTCACTGCTTATTGCTTACGTTACCTAACGTAACAAAATATAGCCTATAACCTGGCCAGAGAACGTATCTATGAAAATGTTTGTATAACTACATATAATATAAAAATATAAATACATATACAGTGTATTTCAAGTTGATTAAGACATAGGAAATTTAACATGGGGACAATTAGAAATGTTGTAGTAACCTTTGGTTAAATTTAACGATGTGTGATTGGTGCATTTTGAAATACCGCCAGATATAAATTTGAAAAACAAAATACTAACTATTATTTTATTAAATTTTGTAGCGGCATTTCAAAATGCACCAATCACACATCGTTAAATTTGACCAAAGGTTACTACAACACTTCTAATTGTCCACATGTTAAATTTCCTATGCCTTAATCAACTTGGAATACACTGTATATGTTGTATGTATGTATACCTATATCTAGCCATTGTTTTAATAAATATAAATGACATTTCTACACATTCCACCCACACATTCGCACATTTCCGTCTGAGTCGTTGTCGGAGTGTTTTGTCACACAGCGAGTGGTCAAGTACAACAGACAATGCGGAAGTATCACTGACCGGATACGCGAATTTATTCAAATCTTCCGCATCTGGTATACACTGACCGAGTATAGCGTGTCGTTTGGACTCCGGCCAGGTGTGTGTGTGTATTTTTTGTTTGTGTTTGAAGACAATGCATACTTATTTTTAACTATGATCTTTTTGTCAAATTTTCTGCTAAGATATTTTTAGTTCAAAATAATTTAAAGCTTTACTGTCTATTTTTTTTATTATTTATTATAATGAATTTTGGAAATTAATAGGTATTATAACCTTTTTCGACCCCCCCCCCATCTTTATTCACTCTAATGTTTGTTTTAATCCCACATTAATGGTCTCCCAAAAAAATTATTTCGAGTAAAAAATAATTTTAATCAATTTACATAAAAAGTTTCTGGTATCTTCGATATTGCGAGGAAGCAATTGACAAAAAATAGAATATTTTAAGTACCTACCTATTATTATAAAATACTACAACAAAATTTGCAATGAGGGAAATAAAAAAATAATTTTTTGGTAGTTTGGCATCTTTTGGGAGAAACTATTTATTTTTTATATTATATTGTATATAACTAAACTATTTATATTTTAAGTTTTAAAAACGTATTTTATACTTTTTTATATTTTATAGTTTTAATAAAATCAACAGCACGTTGTGGGCCGCGGGCCGCATGTTTGATCTTAAAAGATCTGCACTTACCGACAAATCTGACTTAGCAGGTCTCTACAATTACATTCGAATTTGATCATTAAAAAATAAGAAACAGCGAAAGCCTGATAGCTCTTGATAGTTTCATTAATATAACCTCGACGTGTTTTTATTTTTTCAGATTTTTTCATTATTATCAATACTTTCGGAGATATGGGGCGGGGAACGGCAAGTGTGTGACATACATACATACACCATCCATTAGTGTTCTGTATTTTTTCGGTTTCGGTACAGAGCACTAAAATCGACAAAATAAATGTTTATTTCTTTTTAAATAATCGGGCTAACAAGATCATTAAATCGAAAAAACCGTCGTTTTGTAAACTGATCCATTGATATAAGCAGTGTCGGCCTTAGCAAATCTGGGGCCCTAGGCGAGATTTATTTTTCCGCCCTCTCTCCCCCTAAAAAAATGTTATCAAATCACCGAAATTATCAATTAAAATTGATAAATTAACAAATAAGTTGAATAATACATATCTCAGCTTGGCACGATCCTACAGACTCAAACTTTTTTTAAAATATAGCTTACATCATTAACTTTAAGACTATCAAATGCCCTAAGACTGTTGAGACCTCCTTCCTCTATTATGAACAAATTAAAATTGATAAATCAACATACATGTTGATTAGTTAGTATCTCAGCTAATACCTTATTAAAGGTTTTCTTGGTTATGCTGAATAAGTATTTGTTAGTTAGCAGCTATCAAATAATCGATTTTTTTTTTTACAAATTACCATTGTTTATATTTAGCTATATTTTTTGCTTAATCGGGTTTAACTGATCGACAAAAAATTTAAAGATAAAAAAAATTACAGCCTGTACACTGATTTGAACCAAAAAAGTGACTTATACTCCATTGTGCGCCGCCCCACCTGACCTGGCGCCCCGGGCGGTCGTCCTGGTTCGCCCTCCCCCTTAAGCCGGTACTGGATATAAGTGATACATGGCGATTAGCGATTTTATCGGTTATTTAAAGTCCATAGAGCTAAAGCTCACGTTAATCCAATAAGCCGATTTATGCACTTTTCCTTTTGGTATTTCTGTCCTTAAGTAAAACATAATCTCGAATTAATACGTAGTGCTATAATCTATTATTATAAATGTCATTTTACTAGGTCAAAGTCAGATATATGTACATATTATATAAAATATGTATTTTAAATAAATGTGATTTATCGTATTAATTTATAAGTCTAAAAAATACAGGTTGTTTACGGAAACCAAGATTTCCTAAACGGTGTACAAAAAGTTCTTTAAGAAACCTACACTTCATTTCCAGATTCCAAAGCTACACCAATTAAACTGGCATTAGAATTATCTTCGATATGAATATCTTCGGTTTCTTAGTTACTTTCTTTTTGCGCTCTTGAGATTTATTTACGGGTAACTTATTTTCTTTATTTGAGGCATCATTTATAAGTGAAACAAATTCTTCACCTAAGCATGTGGTTCTACTTTTCTAAAATATTCTGTGTTTCATATTTTCCCATATTTCTGTTTCACTTTTTCCCAAATTTTAAAATCTTAATTAAATGGAAAATATTTTTCGTAAAATTAAAAGAAAAGCTACAAAGGAAACATTGATTTATCTTCTTTGTGGCATATCAATGTGAAATTGTAACTTTAATTAATATCTGAGCTATACAGAAAGTTATGTGCAAAGAATTAAAATTTAATTCACACGTTTTGACATCGACTAACAGGGAAATCTGTAGGGGTGACACATCACTTATTAGGCGATTCATATTTTCAGGTCCCTTTAACAAACCTTTAATGATGATGTCAGTTTTTATAATTCTCTTATAAACAAATTAGTTTTTTAGTTGCAAGCTTGTTTCACTTTTACCCCATTTTTTGGTGTTTTATATTTACCCCGCTTGACCCTAGATAAAGTTATTTGGTAAAGTCCTTCTATATTATATTAGTATGGATTATAATAAATTAAAATATTTTATCAATAATACTCAAAAGTATGCAAACTAAAAAACTTTTATGTTTAATATAAATACAAGTTCGTATTTCCATGCTTACATCATAAACGTAAATAAAATACATATTCTAAAATTACTTTTGGTAGGATACGTGTTCTCATTAAAAACTCACCGCTTTCAACACATCCTATATGTTTGTTTGAGGGGATGATGCTTTTAGCGGATTACAGAAAACTGTTACGAACCACTGCTCGATAGGGAGCAATGCGAGAAGAACATCAGACATACTAAGCTAAAAATACATTTTTTATTTACTGCTGCAGCCGGCGGCTACCGCAGCTCTCGGTACCTGTATCTATACATTGTACACAAAAATATATAAGGTAAATAAAGACAAACATGCTCATTTTGAGAAGGTGCAGGAACATTTAATGATGTAAATATCTACATAAGATGCTTTGGAGTCAAGAGAATTTTTTAAATAATGTTATTATTATTAAATTCAGCTTTTAGGTTTTATGTCATATCATATGAGGATCAACAGAACAAAACCTGATAAATCCATTTTTGCAAAGAGGTCAAAATGTAACTAACCTATTTTCATGTAATTTTTTAAACTTATGAGTATAGTTATAGGTAGATTTTTTAATACCCAAATTTTGAACTAGCATCTTTGTACAAGTTGGAAGATGGATAACTTTAAAAAATTAGATATCCTGTTTTGTTCTGCGACGTAGGATTTATCCACATTTGAACCGCAGAGACATCATAACCTGTAATGGCAAAAAGTTGTAAGTGAAAGAAAACAATAATAATTAAACCCTGTACCCCAAATAATAATATATAACATTTACTTTATTTAATATATTATTTTTAAGAGTTAACAAAACTTGGTGAATTCTAAAACGATTAAAACAAGTGAAATTAAATAAGAAATAACAAAAACATTTTTATTTTAATTAACATAGAAATTAAAATGTAGCAATTTGTGTTTAAGTTTAATCAAGAGCGGAAAATTGTTTTTAATTTTTACAAAGAAATAATAATGTATAAGTAAGTACATAGCTGTAATTATGGCGCTTGCTATTTAAGAAGAAAACATTTAAATACATTATACATGCGTGGGCAAAATCCTAAGTAATTAGTCTGGCCTGCGATAATATTTGTATTATTTTTTGTACATCTAAAACATTGATAGCGTAGTGGCACCAGTCTTGTCAAGGACCTCAGTAATGGCAAATTTTTAATTAAAAATACTGAATTAGAAATATGTGTTGATATTTGATTACTACCATTTCTGAATATTAATCTACATATGTATCTACATACAAATATTTAATGTCAGGATCATCCTTTTTTCTTTTTCGTAAGTTGAAGGATTTTTATATCGTCTATAGAATCACATTTCTAGTCTAAATATATAAGGTACTGGCACCAGTCTTGGATATAACCCCAGTAATGGCTATTTTTAAATTAAATGTACTGAATTAGTAATATGTGTTGATATTTGATTACTGCCATTTCTGAATATATATTAATCTATATATACATTTAACTGTCTTACAGCATGATTTGATGACAATCGGCTAATAGGTGTCAAAATGGTGGGTATTTAAACTATTAATTATTAATATAATTTATTTATTGATTATTATATTATCATAACAACTGCTTTACATTGTTTCAAATTTAACGATTCTTTCTTTTATATATTTTGTGTCGTAGTACTTATTATTTTGTAATCATTAGCAAGTGTCCATCACTGCGTGCTCATTACCGGTTTTACCTTTACCATTATAAGAGAAAAAACATGAACAAAATAAAATGCTATAATTAAAAAACAAACTATATTTGCGGACTTTCGTAATTAAATAGATTAAATAAAGAGTTACTTGTTTTACATAAGTTCATGAGAATTACAAAAAACAACCCCAATAATAAAAAAAAAATAGCGGCCATAACTGGTACCTTTACCTTATAAACTTGCTGTCAAACGACACGAGTTAATAAAGAGTTATTTGGCAACTATGTAATTTAAAGAGACTACTTGGAATCTTGGAAAGTATTTGACATACAAAAAATTAAAAATGTTTTCTTTGAGGATTTTTTTATTCAATAAAAAATTTTGATTTTTTATAAATATCAATTTAGTCAAATATCTTTTTTTATTGTTTTCGCCTTCATGGAATATTGCAAGCTTAATTTTAGTTATTAAAGGATGAAAATTGTCAAATAAAAACTAAACTATAATTCACGGCCCTGCGTTTAAAATATTTTTTAACACACATCAGTTGCGATTCTTAGAATCTAGAGAAATTTTTAGAAAATCGTATTTTTTTATTATACTAGAAATGTATTAGGTACACAAACATACAAAGTACATAAAGCTATTATATCATCGTAATATCAAAGACAAAAGAAGCTTTTAACATAAGTAGTCAAGATCAACACTGTATTCATTTAGAACCTATATCATGTTACTTCAATGTGATAACCACGAAACCCTTAAATTAGAAATGAAGTTACATATATATTACTCCCAAAATTACCTTATATTATGACTATATACATATATACATATGTTTTGCATATACAGTAATGTGCACATAAAATTACTTTGTATTATTTTGTAATTAGAAATTTAAAAAATATAGAAATATATTTTTGTTTCATCTGAGTGATTGGCATTACAATAAGTAAAAAAATAAATTTATTCGTATTGAACTCCCCTACAAAAATATAAAAGTTTAAAATCCTCTAAGTTTATTACATAATCTTAAAAAATATAACCAACAGTAAATAGATTTTTAAAATATTTTGAAAAAAGATTCCAAATGAACATTTTTTTTAGAATGACTAAAGCACTCATTTATAAAAAAGAATGACTGTGGACAAAAAACTAGATTCTGTTATGAACTTTGACCATCTAATTGTAAGCTAAATGTATTTGAACTTTAATATTTAATTATAAAAAATCATATTTAATTTTATTTTTATAAATATTAATTAATTAAAAATCATGTACTAGAAACATTTTCTACATTTTTCATATCAATATACATAATACATATTAACTTTTACCTCTGCAACACATACATATATCGACATTTATTTTCTTTAAAAAATATGCTACATAAGCTAGTTAATTAACAAATAAAATAAAATATACTAACCTATAGACTTATATACATACATATGTTCTCTGTTGTTGCCTGTTTATGATCCCTAGTAATTATCTGAATGTTTTTATGTGTATCTTCCATGTATTTCCTGGAAAACTCTCTGAAAATGAAATTGTAAAACTTCTCGAAGATATATACATATATACTACAGTTGGTAATGATGAGAAATTGTTTCCAAGCTTCCTCATGCGGAAATATGTATACTCACACACATGGGCGCCGGGAGGGGGGTGCAAGGAGGTGCACTTGCACCCCCCCCCCCTGTCAAAAAAGAAATCGATATTATATTTGACAATTTAACAGTTGTCAAAAACTATTAAGTTGAATAAATATCACAATTATAGTAAACATATCTTCATTTATAATTATTATGATTGTGGATCTACATTTAATGAAAATTAACATGTGCAGGGCATAATTATTATTTTAAGTACCTGGTGTAAAAATAATCTAGAATAGAAAAGGTAATGTAACGAATGATACAATTGAAAAATAATTTGGTGTAGGTACATTACCTGATTTGTTACATGAAATAAAATAATAATAAAAAAGTAAGGTAATTTAATTATATACTGTACCCAGATGAATATTCTAATGCATTGATTGATAAGTATAGCAACCTAATGCTATTAACATTTCTGAAATTATATTTCGTTAAATGTAAATATTCAACATCTCCAACCAGAACGAAAACGGAAAAAATAACGTTTCAAAGTCCTGTGCTCGCGTGATATGAATTTTAAATAAATTTAATTTTATATACCTAGATGCACTCCCCTGAAAGAAATCCTGTCGGCACCCATGCTCACACATATACATACATAAATACATATTACACACGGTTACGTTTACTATATACATTTGTTTTAACAGCTTTATTAAAAATAAATATTATAGTGTTATATATGTATATTATGTAAAGTTAATATTCTTAATGCGTTTTATATGAAAGGTCAACTCTAGGAGAAATAATAAGCCGATGAAATGTTGTTGTGAATTTACTTTTTATGGTTCTGTAAGTCTACGGCAAGAACCCTATTAATCTCACTTTGTCGTCTGACCGTCCTACTATTCGTTGCAGCAAAATATCTCGTAAACTATGTAAGCTAGAAACTTGAAATTTTAAATGAATATGCAAAGTTATGACCTCTAGACATACATATGAAAATTGTATAAAATATAGAACTAACTCAAAAATCTGAAAAATAAATATCTGACAACTATTTTTTAACCGTTTTTTATTTAAAAACGTAAAGCAGTGGCGTGGTGTGGGGGGGGGTTCGGGAACGAACCCCCCCCCCCCCCCGAAATATTCTGTGTTTTAAAAAAACGTATGTTTTGAGAAAAAAATTAACTCATATGTATTCCCTCCCCCCCGAAATAAATTTTATTCTTACTTACTTACTGACGTAAAGAAATATGAAAATTAGTTAAATTAGACAGTAAGGGATCAAAAACACGTATGTTTTCATTTTATTTTTTATAAGACATAGGTACCAATATGCAATTCAGTTTATTTATACACTTATCCAAAAAATTAAAGGAACAAACAATTACAACTTTTTTTTAGTATTTTTTTAAGCGCGATAACCGTAATTAAAAAAAAAATTATGCTAAAAATTCTCAAAACTAGAAACTTAAAGCTTTAAAATGCCTTTTTTTTAAATTTGGATACAGCTCTTCAAAAAACACTAAAAAAAAGTTGTAATTGTTTGTTCTTTTAATTTTTTTGGATAAGTGTAGATTGAAATAAAAAGAAAAAGTTTTAAGATCGATTTTTTTAGGAAAGTATATAATTTTTACATTCATCTATAAAACTCGAAATTTTGTTGTTTATTGTTTCTAGTGAATAACAGTTTGATTTATCCATAATTCAGAACAAAAAAACATCAACACTGATTTACAAATTTAATAAAAACGAAAATTGGTCAGTTTCCAATGTAAAGATTATATTACAATCAATATTGTTCCGGTATCTATTTTTTGTGTTTCTATACATTGTTTTCACCATCATGTTCCTTTTAGGTAATAACAGTTTTTGTGTTACTAGCCATTATGTGATATTGGTTTTTGTTTACTCGGCGTTTTAGTACAATCGTTTATTACAAAAAATTCAATGGAATTTTTTTGACATCAAGTTTGTAAAAATTATTTATAAATAATTATTAAAATTAACGTATAATAAATAAATTGATTTTGATTTTGTTTACGCATCACGGGTGTTACGGGGAGAGGGAGGGAAAAGTTCTTAATGTGGAAAAATGTGATGAAAGAAGGAGATGGGGTTAGATCATTTTTGTGTAGTCAAAAACACCAACTAAGGGGGGGGGGGGCGTCATTAGATTGTAACAAATAAAGATAAATGTGTTTTTTTTACTTTGCAATTTTCAAGTGTTAAATGATTTTCATTTCCGATAATTTCGAATACACGACTTAATTCCGAAAACTCAAAACGTAGAAATCTTAAATGGGGTTAAAGTAATTGTGTTTATGACTGCACATTCCAAATCTTAATACTTACATCAGTTTGGTTTTTCCTCCAGTCGTAAAAGAAATTGGTTGCCGAGGGCTGTTATACGCAATAGAAAAAAAAATACAATCTATTATACGATAAATATAACTCAACCTTTGAACTTATTCGAGCGATTGTCCCAGATTTTCTACCCTCTGTACAGAAAATCTGACATATACTAAAACTGCAATTTACTTCCTCAAATACGTATGTACAATGTTCACATTCAAGCATTTACATTTGTGGTTCGGAAATTCAATTTTAATAGATCTTTGATAAAAATCTTGTCATTTAATTTTTACTTTTGTATACTATATGCAGCGCCGGCTTTAGGGGCGGGGTTGACAAACCAGGGCAACTGCCCGGGGCGCCATGCTAAGTGGGACGGCGCACAATGGGGCATAAGTGACTTTTTTGGTTCAAATCAGTGTACAGGCTGTAATTTTTGAGTAAACTTTTTTTTAATCTTTAAATTTTTTGTAGATCTGTTAAACCCGATTAAGCAAAAAAATGTAGCTAAATATAAACAATGTCGATTATCTGATAGTTGCTAACTAACAAATCCTTATTCAGCAACCCAGAAAACCTTTAATAAGGTATTAGCTGAGATATTAACAAATCAACTTATTTGTTAATTTATCAATTTTAATTTTATGATATCTGAATGTCTTTAACTCAGAAATGATAAAACGTAGAAGGTTTAAATTTTGTATTATTTATTTTTTTATATATCTTATCAATTAGCTATTAGATACACTTACCTACACAGTATGTATAAGCTATAAGAAAGTTCTGTAGAACCTACTACAGATATTAATGCATAAAATTTAGTTTCATTAATATAATTACTTATGTATATACATTTTAAACAATCAATAATTCATTTCCAAAACAAGACATATAGTTTGGAGATTATTAAGACACTTACACTAAGAAATCTAGCACTTCACAAATGTATTGTATTTATAAATAATATAGTAAACTACTTAAAACTAAGTTTGGCAAGAAGTTGAAGAGGATATCCTGAACACTGCTCTCAAAACTTCCTGAAGCCGAGTGTCCTACTTTTTGCTCCCTGCCAAAAATCCAAGATTCTCTGACATTCCAATTTACAGGGTCATAATATAGCCTGCATTTTATGTACATACAAACATGAGTTTTTTACGTATACAAGATGTACTTTAGTACATACAAGGAATGGTATAAAAGGTTTTTTCTATTTCTCAAGAAATATACAGTAATTCTATTTCAGAGCACATGCTTCAATAATAATCGAAAGTAAACGTAACTTTGTTATACGAACTTTATCTGCTTGCCTCGTAAATGATTGATTGTAAAATCTGTTTGTATTTTGTAGTAAAGTGCTGGCACCAGTCTTGGACAAGTACTACATTAGAAATATTTGTTGAATCATACACTTAACTATAAAACAGCTTAATTTGATTACAATTGGGTGTCAAATTGATAAGATGATAAATAAGGTATGGGCACCAGTTATGGTCACTATAAGAGCAAGGTTTACTGTTTCTGTGATTGGCATGAACTCATATTATTAATAAAATAAGTAACTCTTCATTAAATCAAACCATAGTCCGCAAATATAGTTTGTTTTTTTAAATTATAGCCTTTTATTTTGTTTATGTTTTCTCTCCAGTAATGAATAAAGTAAAACTAGTAATGAGCACACAGTGATGGACACTTGCTAATTATTGCAAAATGATAAGTACTACGACACAAAAGATATAAAAGAAAGAATCGTTAAATTTGAAACAATGTAAAGCAGTTGCTATGGTAATATAATAATTAATAAATAAATTATACTAATAATTAGTTTAAATATCCACCATTTTGACACCTATTGGCTGATTGTCATCAAATCACGCTGTAAGACAATTAAATGTATATAGATTAATATATAATTGTTAGTAATCAAATATCAACAAATATTTTTAATTTAGTACATTTAATTAAAAAATAGGCATTACTGGGGTCATATCCAAGACTGGTGCCAGTACCTTATATATTTAGGCTAGAAATGTGATTCGATAGACGATATAAAAAGACCTTCAACTAACGAAAAAGAAAAAGGATGATCCTGACATTAAATATATGTAGATATAAACTGATCCTACTGAATTGAAAAGACAGAAGTTCCAAAATAATGTTACGGATAAGTAGATATTATCTGATACTTTTATTGTGTATTGTCCATTTGATCATGTATTTGAAAAACCATAAAACAGAAAACAATATGATAACGGTACATTATTCATTTTTCATAAAAACATGTTTTTCAACATTTTCTATCTCCACTTTATTTCCATCCTTTAGAAAATTATATCTGTCGAAAAGTTTTCAAAAATTCATATATCATAGCCATAAAAATATAAAAAAAATTTTTTTTAGGGGAGTGTGGGAAAATTGTACGATCCTGAATAAAGTGTATTCATTTCTCGCGAATTAGTGATTTGTTTTGATCCATATACATAACATACCATATATTATATCATGAAATAAAAGAATTTAGTTATTAGTTCAGGTATTATAAAAGTGAAACTTTTTTAGCGAGCTTAGTGAATTGGAATAACCTCGATAGATTTTAATATTCGACACGTTTTAAAGATGAAACGCTAAGGATAGATGTATAAGAGAAAGATGGATGAATAGCGCTCCAAGATGGCGGATTACCTTTTTGTTCACAACCCCCTTGATATGGATATCAAATGAAAGGGTTTGGCGAAATTTATTAGTCAGTCAGTAACTAAAATTTAATAAAAATTAATACAAAAATGTTGTGATAGCTGAAAATATATTTTTTACTTTTCAGTACATTTTTAATAAAAGCTTGTTTAAAAAAACATGTTTTATGAATTTTTATTTGTATTAAGGGGTTACATCTAATCGTCACGACTTTTTTATGGAATTTTTTTAGAATAATAAAAAATACAATCAAATTAAATTGGGAGGGTTTATTGTATACGTCTCAAAACATACAAAACAATTTTTTTTTAATGAAATATAAAACAAAATGGCGACTTTAGCTGAAAATTAATTTTTTACTTTTTAGTACATTTTTAATAAAAGTTTGTTTAAAAAAAAAACATTTTTTATTTATATTAATCAGGGTGTCCACTTTCTGGAAAGTCAGGGAAAAGTCAGGGAAGCCTAAAGTGGTCAGGGAAAGTCAGGGAATTTATTTAAATGTCATTGAATTGAAAGTAAGTAACAAGTGCAAAATTTTCAAGCTATGACAAAAAAAAGGTTTTCAAATATTATTTCTGCACATTCTTGCTCCGGGCCCCCCCGAGTCAGGGAATTTTGAATCTGTGGTCAGGGAAAGTCAGGGAATTTTATTTCCAAAAACCAGTGGATACCCTGTTAATATTATGTCTATTTTATCACTGAAGCAGTATTAAAAAGTTTCTTATAAAAGTACCGCCCTGTACGACATACATGAACATTCCTGTTCCGAAGTCCACAGTAATTTTCGCAGATGTTTTCTACACACATCCATGTATGTGCAGTGTGATAGTTTGAGAGCAGAGAAATGGCTTGCGAATACTTTCACGTCGACGTCGCCATCGCCGCCGTCGGTGTGCATTGTTCGCAAAGTCTGTGTGCATTATTAGAAAGGCATTGTTGGGATGCCGTGAGATGACTACGGGGCGAAATGGCTTATTGAATCTGGAGAGCTTGTGATTAGATGCAGGTTGTTATAGCCTGATGTTTTTCATACTCCGCTTTGTTTTAGTTTTTTTTTTAGTTTGTTGGAATCTGTTTTTGAATTAAGGCATTTGTTCATATAGACAATAGCTTTTTAGTTATTTTGATATTGACCGTGTGGGGGGGGGGGGGGATAAACGAAATCGATCGCAGCGCACGAGGTGGTCAAAAGGGAACTTGTGGCGGGCTCATTTTTAACTAAAAATAGAAAAGTTAACATGATCATTGTTATAAAAAATCAACTAAAAAAGATATTTTTTACTATATTTTATTGAAATTATTTGTTTAATTACTTACTTTTCATTTTGACAGCTATGTTAAAGCCCGCCCTAGTTGTAACCGCTAGTCGGCGCTGTCATCGCGCACGCTGCGAATAGTAAAAGTTAGTATGGGAAAAAATATTTTTTGGTTGGATTTACTTGAAAAAATAATAATTTAATATTTCATCCCCTGTCACGTATGGAGGGTTGTAATTAGTTTCATTTGATCCGGCGGGAAAATATTTTTGGGAGGGGGTTTTAGGGGGAAATCAACCCTCTATATCGCATAGGAGTCGAGATATTTATTATTTTGTATAATGAATAAAAAACAAAAAAAAACATCCGGCGAAAAAAATACTACAGAAGAGGGGGTTTTAGGGGGGTGAGGGGAAATAAACCCTGTTTCGCATAGGAGTCGAGATATTTACGATTTTATAGGAAAAAAATAAAAATGTAATATTTCATCTCATGTCTTAAAATATAATTTGTGCTGCTATCATAAAGTGAAAGCCGCGGGAAGGTCCGTTATTATCAAATATAAATACTTGGAATTTAAATAAATAACAAATATAATATTTTTAATACAATGATATAAATGTTATTTGAAAATTATAGCTATTGCATATTTGTAAGAATTATATAAAATTACCTTCTTTAATTATGCATTATGCATATTTAATATCTACTACTACTATAATATTTATATTATAATTTTACAAAAGCATTTACAGTTAAATTGTTTTTTTAAACAAACGGTATAAATTTTTGATTGAAACCGTGTAAAATGTTTTACTGTTTCAACTAATTTGTGATGCAGTCATAAAGATGTCAACAGAATATTTTGTGTGTTTTATGACGGATTCAAATGTTCGAGTTTTAATTTTTGCTCGTTAAAAATTTATGATTTGGAATTATAATTTTAAATTTATAACAAATATACAGATTTGTTTTTACTCATGTTGAACGTATTATTGTTTGTCATATGCTTTGATAATTTAATTTGTCATATCAAAGGGCTTTTGGAAATATCAGTAGCTATAATATTTCTTTTGATGGTTCCGTAGAAAACTAGAAATCATTATTTCAATCTGTCTGTCCCATTCTCTCATTTATATACCTATTAAAATGAAATTTGGTATACAGACGTAAATTGATGACCCAAAAACAGAAATGATGAATTAAAAAAAAAATTTTTTTTTGGACACCTCCCATAGACTGATTCAAAAATCTGAAAAAAATCAGAATGTAAAACAAAAAATTTTTTTCAGAGGGGGCGCGAAGACAATTTTTCTTTTATATATCAAGGCATGTGGCACGTCAAAATGTATAACCAGACCAGTGGAATTTAGCCATTTTTCTTTTTTTTGTTGAAATTTGTATATTTGTATATTTGTATAACAGCTTAAAATGATTTTTATTAATTATTTCATTGTCTGTATGAATATTTCATGTAATTTTAATTATTGCGAATGTGATAAATATGTGTATCATATGGCAAATTTTAAAAGCACGCGCGTATGTAAAAAATGTTAAATTTTAATTTTAAATTTTGTACTAATCTGCTTTCTGTCGTTTACATATTACAATAAGCTTACAAAGTTACAATGGTTTTTAATATGAATATATTCACAAAATGTTGTAAAATTGTTTATTCTTTTCACTTTGTTGGTGTAAAGGTTCGAAGGTAACTTGGAAAATCCAATTTATTTCTTTTAGAAAAAAAACACAAGCTCGAGTTTCCATAAAATGTATTTTTTGAAGATTTTATGTTATAACTTTTTAGTTTACATTTATGTTTTTTGTTTTGATATTAACATTATTTACTTTTTTAATATTTTTTAAATGTGGAATCGTCGATGTATTTTTTAGGAAGATACTCATTAATAAAAAAATATTTACAAAAATGGTTTAAGCTATTTTCATACTTTTGTTATAATTATGTTCAGGCCTATCGAATTTTACGAAAATTAAATTTATCTATATTTTAAATCTCTAACTGTAAGGGTGTTTTTTTTCAAATCAAGGGAGTTTTGATTTCAAAAAGCAACAAACAATTGTCTGTTTTGAAATTAAAACCGGCATACCCCGTTAGTGTCAAAATCACTACCTCATATTTAATTTTATGGCATTATATATTACATATTTATTCTACAAATTAAACAAAATCTTTAACTTGAAAATGGAATTAAACTTATTTTCACAAAATAAGATTAATTCTAAAACTGAAAATATGAAAGTTAGTAAATTTTTAGAAGCAGCCTTCTTTACAAAAAGGTTTGCGAACCCTGATCTAATTATACGATATTAAATACAGAGTTTTGGAAATCATATATTTTTCTGAATAGAAATTATTCACAGGTGTTATCAGTTAAAATATCTTTATATACAGTGCGTTCACGATGTTTAAAATTGAGGTAATTATTTTGTGGAAAAACGCTCGGACCTGTCGATTAGTATTTTTAGTTGCGGATTTTTTGACATAAGAAATGTCTCAGGTAAAACATATGCAGTCATCATTGATTTTTTTAAATGGAGCACCCTATATATTATACCATTTTTGAATTGTGCGATAAATTCTGAACACTTTTTGTACAGCATATCATATCTCTAAAATCAGCGGTTTTCGGTAATGACGTTTGAAAATTGACATTTTGAAATACACACAAGTCAAATAAAATGTTTAAATTGAACAAAAACACTTTGAACATTTTTTTAAAAGCCAACAAAAATAACCTGTTATTTCAAAAAAGGAAAAAAAGAAAAAAAGAAGAAAAAAAGGAACAATAAAAGAAAAAAAAAGTTCAATGTTTTTTTGGCAAACGAATTTGTTCCTTTCATCGTGAACGCACTGTATATGTGCTGAAACTATCATAATACTAAATACTCTGATACATTTCAATAAACTTTTAATCAAACCTTTTTTGAATGATATCGATATGCAAACGATGTTATCAATTTCGAACAATCGTGATTTACAAACACAAACGTCTCCCCCTTCTTCTACCATAACCCAATGCAGCCTCTGCCGTTCCGCAATTAGTTGATTTGCTGTTTGATGTTTAAGTGGCAATACAGTCATCCACCTCTTCACTCAATATGATAATTTGTTTACATCAATCGGTGTAATTTAAGCTTTTCACCAATTGTCCTCGTTTGTATTCGGCCCCCGACCTTGCTGCATGGTACAACGGTCAAAATAACGGACCGTAATTATGGAACAGGAAATTCCCATTCGGGCCACGTCAGCCTATTTGGGTGGAGGTGTAAACACGTGTGTGTGTGTGTGATGCTGAATCCGGAACAACGTTGTGTTCCGTCATGTAAGCTCGAAGAAAAACTCTTAACTGTTTTATAGTGTAAAAGATACTATAAATTTTCGCTAGCTTTTTACGTGGCTAGTAATTTTAGTATATTGCTGTAGTTTATTCATTCTTTTAAAATAGTTTGTTAGATGTTTACACCATGATGCCTAATTTTTAAAAACTATTTTATGATGATCTTACGTATATCATATTTCCAACAAAATACTTATTTCAGCAGAAAATAAAGGTTTAATCACAAAAATTGACTCTTTTAAAACTAATTTTGAATTTGACGCCAAAACGCTTGCAGATGTCATGGCGCATTTTTGACGTCACACCTATGTAAAGACTCCTTGTCAACTATAATAAATCCTTGTTCCATCGCTAACACAAAACTAGGCAAATTAATAATTTAAAACCACAAAATAATTTATAAACAGTGCAGATATTAATCAAACAAAAATGATGTTTACTTAGCCGTGACGTCATCCACTCTGACTGGTGTTTTATCTAACATGGCGGATTGCTGTATTTTATGTTTTTATTTTAACTAAAATCATATTAATCTCGCTTTTAATATAAAAATAAATACATTTTTTAGAATCTTTTTAACCTATTTCATAATTTCAATGATACTTTGTTACTGGCATCATGCCTATTATATTCTGGTACAACTCTTTATTTACCAAAAAATAATTAAAAGTACCGTTATGTTATCTAGTATATCATGTAAAACAATTATGCAATTTAAATCAATCTTACAATTAATAAAAATTTCGAGCATGAAAGTATATCGAGAAATAATATTTAAAAAATGGCTTGGCACGTTGGTGATGAATTTATATTTTCTGATGAGAAGTTATTTGTTCTGGAGCAATCCCACAACTCTCAGTATGACAGAGTTTGGTCTGCTAGGATTGAAGACATCCCGGAAGACAAAAGGCACGTTCCAAGATTCTAGAAGTTCATGGTTTGGCGCGTCTTCAGCCCAAGAGGCAAATTACCCTTAATTTTGATTGAAAAAGGCGTAAAAATTGGAGGAAGTATTGATTGATTTTAACAAGATGGAGCCCCCTCCCACACAGGAAATTTTATTCAAGCATGGTATAAGGATAATTTGGTTGATTACTAGCAGTCGATTGATCTGAAACAGAAATTTCAAAGAGATTCTTAGAAGTTAATATATGATATCCATGGTCATATACTCTTTCAAACAATTAAAAAAAGTCTAAATCGGCGCAAAATTTAAATTGATTGAATTGAGAACAACCTTCTCCTTTTTTGAAGTCGGTTAGAAAATAATAAAATTTTCATGTCGCGATTCAAGTTCACATAATTTAAATTTATTAAATAAATATCTTATATACTTTTTTTAAAAGCAAAAGAGAACATGTTCAATACATACATGCCAATTTTAATCAATTTATACAAGTCTATAATACAATTTACAGTTGTAAAGTAACACTTTCGTATGGCAGGAAATTCAATGTTCTGTATTGTAGAGAGAAAAAAGGTTTTTCAAAAGGACGAGTAAATTGTTGGAATACAAAATTGGGCTTGATTTTCTTGTACATTGCTTCAAAGCAGATGTGTAACACGACACTATATACTGACTATAACATACACATATAAACTCTTTTGAAGTTTCTATTGGCGCGTAAACATCGTGTATATATCTACGATACTTTTCCTTTTTTTTACTTTTATTGTTAATTTCGTCTCATTTACAGGATTCAGTAAACGTATACTTGTTTCTAATAAACAAGATAACGTTTAAATGGAGGTTTACTGTTGTATTGTTCTCTTTCTTAAAAGGTTAATTAAATAACTTGAACAAGGGTAATACTGGATAGCCAAAAATTAACTTTACAAAAATCCATACTAAGTTTTGGGCTTTCGCGGTTATCTGGATATGTCTCTTGGCTTCTGGGTGTAAGCTGCGTCAATTTCATTGGGGAAGAGCTCTGAAGATGTTTACTGCAACGTGTGATGAAACGTTGGCCGATAACATGACCACAATCCATACTAATATTATAAATGCGAAAATAATTATGTCTGTCTGTTATTTCCTTGTCACGGATAAACCGCTGAACCGATCTTGATGAAATTTGGCAGGGAGACTGTATTTCGAAAATTGATTAGATAAAAAAATATAGTTATTATATATTTGGACCTTGCAATTTTTTGTGAAATATAATTTCAGCCAAATGTTAGTACCAAAAAAGAGCATTTCTCATAGCATCTACACAAATTTCAAGCGATATTTAAACTACTCAATTATTATTCTTTAGTTGTTCAATTATTAATTAAATCTAGGTATCGTCTCTGGAAAGAGATTTAAAAAAATTCTATAGAAAATTTTGAATTATAAAAATTGAATTTAGGTATTTATATAAAATAATTTTTTTTATTTATTTAATGAGATTCTAATTAATAACTTGTAAATTCATGAATTTTATTACAAATATTTAAATAATATTGAAATATATTTTTGATTAGAAATTATTAGATAGGTAATACATTATGAATATTACTTATTTGAAATTTTTGTACGAATGTAATTTGAGTAAGTAGGAATATGTACACGATCTTTTATATTTTCCTATGCTATCTGCGCCTGTTTTTTCTATTTTCCTCTCGAAATCCTTCATATTGTCAATTCAATTCTTATGATTAAAAAGCTGGTATAAAACAGTGTACACAATGCACATACATTTTTAAATTAACTTCATTGGTGATGTAATTATTTCCGCTTCCGACTGTATAGAAACGTTAGTAAATATAATTAATTAAAGAAAACTAGATATGTCTTTTATATCTATAATATAACAGTTTTAATTAAAGTTAAGTTATTTAAAAATCATAAAAAACACACATTTTTAGTTAAAATAAATTACTTCTGGCATTATTTCTAGGAAATTTTCAAAAATTGAAAAACCCCGACAATGATTCTATGAATCGAAAGCTCGCATATACTTTTTTCTTAAATACATTCTGACGTTTACGCAATTAAGCTGTTATAATTTACATCTTATTATACAGGATGATCCGGTTTGGGATACAGATATTTTAAGAGCTGATTTCTTGGCTCATTATGAGTAAAAAATTGTACGGGAAGGTTGGGTCTTTCTTCAACACCCTCTGAGCTACAGGGTGTTTAAAAACTTCCTTCAGAGTAGTTCTTACAAACAAAGATTATCTAGATTAACTAGAGCAACCATAATGAGTCAGTTTCATAGGTAATTAACTAATGTATTTTTCAGTATTACTCTAGTTACGTTACTTTGGAAGTTATGAGATAATCTTTGTTTGTAAGTACTACTCTGAAGGAAGTTTTTAAACACCCTGTAGCTCAGAGGGTGTTGAAGAAAGACCCCACCTTCCCGTACAATTTTTTACTCACAATGCACCAAAGAATCAGCTCTTAAAATATCTGTATCCCAAACCGGATCATCCTGTATGTATGACGCGAACGAAGTTGCGGGTAACAGCTAGTAAAATATAAATAATTGTTAATATTATGTCGGTCTCATCGTGCCAAACTAACACGGTCACGTCTCATTAAAATTCATGTAATATCTTCTCGGTCTCGTCTCGTTCGAATTTAAGAGAATCTCGTCTCAAGTAGAAGTATATTTTAATGACTATAACTATACCAGAAATCCATACTTGCCTTCCTCTTTATGTACAGTCACCTGCATTAATGGTCTTGCAGTTTGTATTCATTTTCGTTTATCACAAACTTAGTAGGCTCCTCCCATTTGGTTATTATAATATTTAAATCATTTCTCCATGTATCAAACAAAGACAGATATTTTGAAATTCATTTGCTAGATAAAGAACTACTCTTCGTCTATAGTACTCATATATATTTGTGCGATTAAATTATCTATTGAAAATTGTATAAGTAAATTTTGTGGCAATAAATATTTGATATTCCGAATTTTAGTATTTTAATATATTAAACTTGATAGAAAAAGATAACCGATGATGTTTGTCTTTAAATTTGAAATCTGTTGTAAGCGATTCTAGCCTTTAGGGTGCCAGACGAGTTCTGCAGGCGACTGTACATAATATTGAAATAAAAGCAAGTAAAAACAATTCATAAGTTCACAATTGTTTCTACCACTATAAGGACAAAGTCTGTGACGAACATCTAGAGATATTAAACCGCTACATCACTGTTTAGTCACATCGTATATATTTTTTTCCTCATCCCATGTAAAAACCGTCATCAACTTAAACGACGGAGTACTTGCAGTTTAAAGACTGTTGTATAGATATCAGATACCAACGCTCATTACACAGTATCTCTAGACGGCTGTGACCTAGTTATGATTCGTTGTTGAATTGCGGTGAAGGGGTTGCGTGGTAACCCACGCGATAAGAGAACAAGTGAATTCTATAGAATTTTACTGAATATTGAAATGTTTTCGTAATAACATTTAACAATACATACATACATAATACATGTTAAGTAACTAAATGTACAAGCTTTGAATGTTTTTATTACCATGTACATATGTAAAAAAGGGAAGCGATGTTCATATTATGTGTATTTTATATTTTACATACAATTAAAATACAATTCTTGTCATTACAGGGAAAAAATTTCAGATCTGAAGTGATCAAATCAGATCTTGATAGATTAATATCTCAGCTTGGCGCGATCCTACAGACTCAATTTTTTTTTTAAATGTAGCTTACACTATTATCTTTAAGCGTATCACGCACTTAAAGACCCTCGCGACCTCCTTCCCTTTTTAAAAACAAATTAAAACTCATAAGCTAACAAAGAAGTAAATTGAATAGTTAATATTTCAGCTTGGCGCGATCCTACAGACTCAATTAAAATGTAGCTTACACTATTATCTTTAATTACTTACTTTAACTAACTAAAATAGGACAGCGTCTACAGACAGACATACATCATGGCGAAAATAGTCAGAATGGAATTCGAAAAAAATCGACTTTACATTACTTACTAAAAAAATCTGCTATTCTTTAGACGTGTTTATAAAAATTCTTAGCCACGATCTTGACGATTAGAGCGAGATAAAAACATATTTACATCGTCGAATGTCCTTCCGTCGAACACAATCTGACGAGGATTAACGCAACTGGATCCGTTCGCACCAACTTCCTACGACAAAGTTATTACGCAGATGGCGTGAAATTAATTACTACAAGGTATATGGATTTCCTATATTATATACATAATCAAAACTGTAATTGTTCACCAACTCTGCTATCAAGTGTGGACCGTTTGAAATGATTTGGTGATTATGGATCATTGAGCTTATAGTTTAAAGTGGATTGTTTGTCATGAGATGGAATTTAATCAGACTGGTTAATTTGATATGTATTATGACAATGCAGTAAATTATAATAAGAAAATATCTGTCGACCTCTTTAATGAAAACTTATTGTGAGTAAGCGCTATGACAATCCTGTCTGGTAATTTAATATATGTAGGTATGGTTATTCTGTTTATACGATTCTTGTCTCTTGATTTCTGTGAAGTACTTTTAAACTACTTTTTCGCCACGTTTTTATGTACAGTCGGCAGGGTGTCCATTTTCTGGAAATTCAGGGAAAAGTCAGGGAAGCCTTAAGTGGCCAAGGAAAGTCAGGGAATTTATTAATAAACTGGTGCCAATACCTTATTTCTTTCTATATATATTACTTATGTATAAGCTATTTGTATTTTGACTATGTATAATATGCAGATATCGTGAAAAATGAAAAGAAGAATCACGAATTAAAGGGTGAAGCACAAACCCCCGCATCCTTTGATTTTATTAATAACTTTTGCAATATTTTCCACTTTAGATATAAAATTAAAAATTAATTTCGTCGTTAATCTTAATTATACTGATTATTTTTTAATTACATTTCCAATGTTCCTGTAAATAGTATCACCTGGAAAGTTCAAAGTTGGTTCTAATTTTAAAATTTATGTTACATTTTTACAAAAAATTATGGCAGCTATGGATTTCGTTTATAAAAGTTTTTTGTATGATTTATCGTTTTCCAGTTTTGTTGACTTTGCATTAATGAACATGGAAATCCGCTGAAGTTGTTTTTTTTTTACGAATTGGTAAACAGTTCTGAAGAGTTTTAAAACGATATTCTGTACATTTTCTTGTTCTTTTATATCTAACTCTTGATGTACAAAGTATTGAACAAACTTGTGGAGAAAAATGTAAAATATTGAATGTTTATTTTTGAATAATGGTTTCTTTTTCAACTTTTAGTTCAATATATTCTGTAGCATAAATATATTGAACGAAACAATATTATTGAAATGTGTGTGGATATTTCATATATATATGTATAGGGGGAAATGGGGAGGATTCATACACTGGGAGCGTTCATACAGATGGATTAATAAGTGTACTAATGTAATTACGAAAATATGTGTAACACAAATAGTATCAACAGTTTAAATCTTTAAATTGTCATCTTTGATCAATTTTCATTTTCAATGCGTGGAAATAATTTTGGTGCGTTGTCGAAAATATTTAAAAACCAGTAACAAACAGAAGCAAACAATTTTATGTTTGATTAGTCGTAGAATTCGAAAAAAATAACCCGAACTGGAGAAACTGGTGCAAAATGGGGTTGAAGGGTAAAAACCCCGTTGCCAAACTTTTTTTTGAATTTATCTCAAAATCTAAATCGATGATGGGGTATTTTATGGTTGTTATTTGTTGGGGACACACAGATGAATCGATTGGGACCACATATACTGAATTTGATCAAAGATCACTCTTTCTAGAGGGTTTAAAAGACGTAAAAAAACTTCTTTCGGGGACAATAGTTCAAAAATGAATAACTTGAATCATCCAAATGACTCGTAATTGACTTCAAATTGTTTCTGATGTTCCAAAGAATAATTACAAACCATAATTTAAAAAATATTAATAGTTTAAAATCTGCCAATATACATAATAAGACTTTATGTGTTTACAGCTATACAATGTTTTCAATATAATAACTATAAAATATTATATTATACAACTACATATATATCAAAAATATGATTCAATTTACGTACAATCAATCTAAATACACGAAATGATTATTCCTTTCTGACAGTCCTTTCCTGTTGACAAAATAAATATTATACAATCCCATCCTTCTTTTACCACTTGACAAAATACACAATATGAAACAGATTAATGAAAGAAGTAGGCTCTATAATAATCTTCAAAAAATTAAGATTTATTCCATTTATATTTTCTTATTTGAGTGAAATTAATTTTGTGGTTTGTATTAAATTTATTATTTTGTAAAATACTCACAAAGATGGTATACGTATGTTTTATTTATAAAGTTATTTCACATTCTGAACCTAACACAAATTATAATGGAAAAAGTTTTCAGTTATTTATATTTATTGATAAAGCCGTAAGAAGTAGACGTCACCAGTTCTTTTTCTTTCTACGTGCTTTGGTTTCCATTTTTGCTTTTTATACATATGTATATAAAGATATGAAATAAATTATATTGGTTTGTAAATATTTCTTGTTCGCTGTGTGTAAACTGAGTCACATGGAAATGAAGCGAGATGTCGATGACATTGTATTATTGTATTATACGATTTTTGTGTAACTTTAAAAATCTGTGGAAAAAATTATCTAGTTGGAATAAGTAACAATTGAAAAAGTCACATCCTATTAATAATATAATAAGGTACTGGCACCAAGGATTACTGTTTTTGTGATCAACGGGCTTCTTGTGTTACTAATAAAACAGGGTGTTCACTTTCTGGAAAGTTAGGGAAGTCTAAATTGGTCAGGGAATTTCTTTAAAATTCTGAAAAGTCAGGGAATTTATAACATTTTTTTTGGAAAGGGAAGTCAGTGAAGAAGAAAAAAGTGTATAAATTTCAGTTGATGAGCAAAAAAAAGGTCTTCAGATTTCTTTGCACATTCTGGGAGCCTCTCGATCACTTTTTACCCCCGAGCCTCTAGTGGTCAGGGAATTTTGAATCTGTGGTGAGGGAAGGCAACCCAGAAAACCTTTAATAAGATATTAGCTGAGATATTAACTATTCAACTTATTTGTTAATTTATCAATTTTAATTTGTTCATAATAGGGGAAGGAGGTTTCGACGGTCTTAGGGCATTTGATAGTCTTAAAGTTAATGATGTAAGCTATATTTAAATTTAATGTTGGAGTCTGTAAGATTGCGCCAAGCTGAGATATGAATTATTCAACTTATTTGTTAATTTATCAATTTTAATTGAAATTTTCGGTGATTTTTTAACATTTTTTTAAAGGGAGGAGGGGGCGGAAAAATAAATCTCGCCCATTACTGGGGTCATATCCAAGACTGGTGCCACTACCTTAGAAGTTAGACAATATTAGATAAAAATTTAAATCAAAATGTATGATCACTTTAAATGGATGTATGTACAATAAACTTTTTTCAATTTATTGAATGAAATATTTTTTTCAAATAAAAATAACTCATTACACATATTCTAGATGATTTTCGTCAACATACTCAACACCTAAATATAAAATCTATCCTCGAGACATTTGTGAAGAAATAGCGTTTCGCTGACACGATAATGCATGCGCACATCTGCCGTTCAGGGTTTCAATCAGATGGGTGATTTATTTTATCGCAAGCTGTACACGCGGTGGAGCATTGTTAACACGTACCAGCCGATAAACACAAAGGCCTGCCATGCCGGTCTACATTTCATATAACCTGACAACGTCATATTATTGTGACAGTGGTACTATATCGTTATTTACCAAACCCGTTTTCAAAAACCTTCGTTCTGAAAATTATAAATAAAATGTATTTAGAGCATTGAAGATATCTACGTTATAAATGATTAATTAAGACATAGGTGATTTAACATGGGGGGGGGGAATTAAAACTGTTGTAGTAGCCTTTGGTAAAATTTAACAATAGTGTTTTGTTTTTTGAAAACAGTTAAGTTTGTTTCCAGGCGGCATGGGTATTTCTAATTTGCCCTATGTTAATTTTCCTATATCTTAATCTTCTTGGAATACATGGTATGTCATAAATGAGTGAAATTTTTTAACTTAAATCGTTTGCTTATACGAAAAAAATCATAAAATTTATTTCATTGATTACAAAATTAGAAACAGCTGTTCTAGTAGTGTGTACATATCATAATAATAAAGAAAAAAGATTTACACATATAATAATTTGTATTGATATTAATTTTAACTATAACTTGTAGCTATCTATTGTGATATAATAATATTGATAAAGAATAAATTATAAATTATCATCATCACATTTATAATATGATTGAGTATACCAAAATAATTTTGAAATATTTTTGAATCAAAACAAAGTAAAATAAATGTACAAAACGTAATGTGTTACTATTTGTATCAATAACTGAAATGAATACAAACATTTAATTTAAAAATGAGTATTGGTTAGAACGTATGCTCTGTCTATTTCTAGGTAAATACGAATTTATTTTAATTACAATGAATTAAATTATGTGGTTTTGATTGTACTATGTGTACATTAAAGTTTCACTTGATTGAAAATTGTTTCATTTTGCTTCCTCGCAATATCGAATATACGAGAAGCTATGTGATCGTTTCTGATTAAGAGAAAAAAAAATTAAATTGATTTATCCGTTTCACGTCAACGCAAAAACTTTTTTTTTTGTCTCAATCTGAAACGATCACATAGCTTCTCGTATCTTCGATATTGCGAGGAAGCAAAATAATCAGGTGTGCCTTGAGAAAAATTTCGAACTAATATTTTTTTAGTAAAATTGTATAAAAATTAAATGGTTAACCAATTCCAGGCAATTTATCTCAACATTATCGGTTTTTATTTAAATTCTTCAATAATTAACTACCTTTGGTGAATTTAGCACGAGGAAGCACTGTGCATTTACTTGGTAGATGTTTTTATTTTACTTTAAAAAGGAAAGGAAGTCTCATACCAGTATCAACTAGATCTCGGATTTTACAACTAAATGTCTCATTTCAAGAAAAATTAAAGAAAATTAATAGAAAAATGCTTATTAAATGTACTAAAGTAACTTTTTTGTCCATTTCACAGATCATGGACCCCCCTCTCAATTGTCATATCTTAGACCATGACCCCCCCAGTGGCGTAGCGAGGGGGGGGCAAGGGGGTCTATCATGCCCCAGGCGCCACTTACAGAAGGGCGCCAAATGGCCCTTAACCTTTTAAACCGCATAGCATAAACCTAAACCTTAATAAATTTTTTTTAGTCGTGTAAATGTAAAATATATTTAATAAATAAGATTAGATAAAATAAATACTGAAGACCTTTTTTACGACAATTTCAATTCAGATTTATTATAAAATTATTATTATTTTTTACTTTCTTATTTTTGGGGGCGCCAAAAAGATATCGTACCCCGGGCGCCAATTATGCTTGCTACGCCACTGGTGACCCCCCCCCCCCCCCAAATTGCAAACCTAGATCCGCGCCTGATCTCGCATATAGTAATACACAAATTATTATATTCCACCTGCATACCGACCTGATATGTTGTTACAAATAAGAAAAACTAAAAAGGTTAAAATTCAGTCCGTATGCTCCATTTGCCACACCTCACTACCAGACCTCTGCTGGCTGGTGTAAATACAATGAGAGCTAGAATTGAGCCTTGGGGTACTCCAGCGCGGTATTGGAGATAAATCGCACATACATACACACACAATCATAGTGTACTATGATGAATGTTTCTTTCATGGACCAGCTTGTGTTATCTTGGCTCTTTGCTTTCAAATAACCGAGCAAATAGACATACAAACAAGCAGTGGCGGTCTCTCAACACAAAGTATGATGGTTCATATTTGTACTTGTAATATTCGCTCGCTTAAATGTATGGTATCGCGGAGTTTATTTATTTTAGATCTTTTTATTCTACACAATTCTTTACTACATTATATTGTACAATATTTTAACGGAGCGCGCTAGCGGCAAACTTTTTTCCGATTGAATTTACTATTATCGTCTTTGCTTATTCCTTATGCTACCTAACGGAAAAAAATATATACTAAAATTAATTTAAAAAAAAAAACACGTAAATCGGATATCACTCGAGTGATAAGCGCACTAACGGACAGACAGACAGACGTTGCATTTAATAATATGTAGAAATAATGCGAAAATTTGTAATCTTTTAACGCCTAAACCGTTGAACCGATCTTAATGAAATTTGGCAGGGAGATAGCTTGCATCCTGAGGAAGGAATTAACCTACTTTGTATCCCGAAAAATTAATTAGATTTAAAAAAAAATACAAATTCCACGAAGTCGCGGGTAATAGCTAGTATGAATATAATTTATTTAAATTGTAAACCATTTTATTCACTTTACGATATTTATGTTGAAAGTTCAGTTCAACGTATTATTTATTACAAAATATTCTTCTGTTTCATTATTATTACTATTATTATATTTGAAATATGTTTTTTTACATGCTTTATGCATTCATGATTACAAATGCTTTGTATGCATTTTATTTTTGTGTATTTACACTGGAATTCGTATATTTTATGTTCCATATAACTAGCATGTGTGAGACTACAGAAATAAAAATTAATTTTATTATAATTATTGTGCATTAGTTACGTAAGGTTATTTTTTGTTATTTTCGACCCAACTTCCTGTTAACACAAGTGTATGAATTCCCATCTCTAATATTACGTACAATATTACCCCTTTCTCTAGTTTTCATTTGATATTTTGATTTGAAAAATGTGCTTATAATAAAATAAAATGGTTAATATTATCTGACCCCCTCCTCAAACTCGTCAAACATGTTCAAAATCTGTTATGTAGTCACTTTATTTGCAAATATATATCTGATATTTAATGCTATTTAATTAAGTTTTTTTTTTAAACTCATTGTTAAAACCATCTTAAGCTTAATTGACATAAATCTATAAACTGGGTTCATTTTAATGCTTTATTTAATAAAACCTACATTTGTAGAACTTATAAGATATCTGTTCTTATAATACTGAAATAAAATAAATCGTTTTTCTTGCAAAGTTACCGAAAAATTGGTTTTATCAATAAATGAATAATTACGTTTTCTAAAAATACATCTCAAATAGTGTCCAGATTTGCTTTGGTATCTCAAACTACTTTTTCTTGTATTTTTAGGTTCATATACTCATTTGCTTTTCCCAGAGACCTCCACTGCTTTGTACATAGACACAATAGGGATAAGAAAGATTGAGATAACTCAAGTTTACGTTTCGCTATTCTGGCTCTTGCAATTGTTGTGGCTTTCAACATTTTATTGTTAGCAAATGCAATCTTGTATTTAAGGATATCTTACAGGATTAAAGCCAAAAGGGAGAATGTACGCTTATGCTGACTGCTGGAAAACTGAGTTTAAGGGACGCAAATTGATATCAACACATCAAAAATGATGGAATGTTTATTAGTTTCGATTATTTTTTATGGCCTTTACATATTTTTTGATGATGTATTATGGGATTTTGATGTGATGTTGCATTAATTTTTATGGTGTTTTTTTTTGCTTTGTAAGTGATTAAGTTACTGCCACCAGTCTTGGACAATACCCCAGTCTTGGACACTTGTTTAAGATGATTTATTGATATTTGATTCCTGCCATTACTGGATCATATTCTATTAACACTGAATTGCAAAACAGCTCAATTTGATGATAATCGGCCAATAGGTGTCAAAATGGTAGATATTTAAACTAATTAGTAGTGTAATTTATTTATTAATTATTATATTATCATAGCATCTGCTTTACGTTTTTTCAAATTTTACGATTTTTTATTTTATTACTTCTATGTCGTAGTACTTATCATTTTGTAGTCATTAGCAAGTGTCCATCACTGGTTTTATTTTGTCCATTACTAGAGAAAAAACAAAATAAAAGGCTATAATTAAAAAGAAAACTGTATTTGCGGACTTTGGTATTTAAAATCATTTAATAAAGAGGTATTCGCCCATCATTGCCAGGTATACTGTTTTTGTGCCATTATCTTACTTTTTTAAGGAATAAGTCTGCATCCTTAACATTATTGTATTTCTAACATTATCAAAAAATCACTTTAAACATCAGGAATACTAATGAATCTTCATTTCTGGTTTAATATTTGATGTAAATAATTACAGCAATTTTCTCATACCCAATGATTACAAGGAAATAATTGTAGATCTTATAATTACTGAAAAAAATATTATAAGATTAAAGAATTGGTATAATTAATCAGAGAAATTAAATATAAATTAGATCGAACCGTTTTTCTTAATCCTGTCTTTGAAAAATTACTCTTACAACTTTTACAAATATCAGAATAGTGAAAAATATAATCCACCCGAGAGAGAAAATCAATTATTGTGGTAGCAAAAAAGTTATGTTGTTAGAAGGTTTAAGATAAAATAATGTTCTACAAAGAAGATTTATACTTTCCATTGGTGGATTAAGGATTACTGTAAATACTTTTTAAGCTTTATTAAGACATTAGGTAGAAATTTCCTGTAATTACAGAAGTTTAATCGGAATACAAGAAATACCAATATACACTTGAAGACGGGGCAAAGTAGTGTAATTGTTTGTAAAACCAATTTAAAACAAGTGTTTCTGTTTTCAGGTATATGGATGTGATTTCTATACTGCTTGTAGAAATTTGTGTAACTGGAACGTATAAAACTTATGAAGAATATTCATTTTAAGGTATGTAAAATATGCTAATTAATACAGTTATATTCCGATACAAATGAAAACGCTTAAAAATTAAATTTATAATAGTGTTTCAGTTAAGTTTTTATTCAATTCTTAAAGTAGACATATGTATGTATTGAAAATTTATAATAAGCGTTTGGGATTATTGGGAATAACTCCTCCTTTAACTTTGATAACTAGCTTCAATCTTCTTTCAAAGTCATTGCAAGCGGCACGCATTGTTCCATTGGCATTTTGACCCAAATTTTAAGAATAACATTCTTAAATTATTTATTATTTATATTCTATAAATTATAACATATATGACCATACAAAATAATTAGAGGATTGCAATCGGGAGAGCTTGGTGGCCATTTATTCTTCAACAAAAAAATCAATCAAATTATCCTTACAGCATGTTTGAATAATGTTTGCCATCTTGTTGCAATCAATAATAATCATCTCCAAATAAATTTTTGATATTTAGTACGACATTTTTCTTCAACACTTCCCTCAAATAATATTTTGCATTGATTTTTATGCCTTTTTTAAAAAAAAATTAAGGGTAATTTGCCTCTTGGGCTGATGGCACCCCAAACCATGACCGACACAGTCTTTTGTCTTCCGGGATGTCCTCAATTCTAGCAGACCAAACTCTGTCCTACTGGGAGTTGTGGGATTGCTCCAGAACAAATAACTTCTCATCACAAATGTTAATGTATTATTTATAGATTTGTGTTAGAATTTTGATCAGTTAATTATTAAAACAGTTGGCAACTCTGCCCTTACAAAATAGTTTTCATAATATCACCACTGTTTTAATACCGCTGGTCATAGGGACTCCTCGATGACTAACAACAAGCCCAAATTTGTTTTTTTTAGGTTTTTAAACTATTATTTTATTAGTTTTGGTTGTATTATACAAAATCTAAACATAATTTTGATTGAAAAATTCAGTTTTTTTAAAGAATTTTTGAGGTTATGTGTAGATGAAAAGTGATTTAATTTTATGTTTATAATCATATAATTTGTTTACTGTGGAATATTGCGCTTCCAAACACATTAAGGTAAGGGTGTGCTTATATAATTGTTATAGTATAATAAATACATGCTCATAAAGCCCCCGTTACAATCTCAATAATAAACAGTTATCCTCTCTAATTGGAATCAGGACTTGGCTGGCAGGATAATCAGATTTTCAGATAATGTGATCGTAACCTCTTTGTACCTTCACACCTCCATACACGTAAATACATAGTTTACATAATGCGTAAAAAATAAACTTTACTCTGGTTTTTATTACCTCATTATCATGTCTGCAGAGTCCTTTTGTTGTCGTAGACAATGAAGCTTATCAGCATATTGTTAGGATTTTATTTCTTTATTTTGGGTTTAGTCTTTAGTCCTTGTTTTTATATAATGAATATGGTTTTTGTTGTTGTTTTATAACAAAAGGGGTTAATATTTTCTGGGTCAGTGTAATTATATTTTTTTTAGTAATATTTTTATTTTACGATGATAATTAAAAATAAGTGATGACACAGTGCTTCCTCGTGCTAAATTCTACAGAGAAATAATTTTTGAATTTATATATATTATATACATATAAAGACAAGGTACAGTGGCGATGCGTGAAATTTTTAATAAGGGAAACATATTTTGTCAATCCTCCCCCTTCTATTAACAAAAAAAACTAGTTATGAAACACCTTAAGTTCATGCTTTTACCTTTTTAGATAAATTCTTATATATTTATATAGTAACTAAATGATTCTACGTCTTATTTTCGTGTGTTTTAGTCGATATTTCTATGACGAGTTGAAGTTCACTGTAGGAAATTTCACTAAAAAATTTCGAATTTTTGATTTCGTTAAATGTATGTTTATTGTATAAAAAATTGCGTTAAAAGTTGAACTGTTCAAACCGCAGGTCTGTATCTCAAACCGTTCTCGAGATATAGCCTTTCAAAGTTTTAGTTTTTTCAAATTTTTTGAGAAAAAAGGCCATAACTTTTGAACGGGTGGTCGGAATTGATTTTAGTTGACGGATTTGAAATCAGCGTGTCAAAATCTATATAATGAGATGTATAATACTTTAAAATCCGACAAAAAAATTTTGGTCAAAAATCGACATTTTTTTAAGGTATACCCCTTTGAATTTTTTCGATTTTTCGCGAATTTTTTTTTCTCGACTTTTAAGGTATTATATATGTCATTATATAGATTTTGACGCGCTGATTCCAAATCCGTCAACTAAAATCAATTCCAACCACGCGTTCAAAAGTTAGGGCCATTTTTCTTCAAAATTTTGAAAAAACTGAAACTTTGAGAGGTTATATCTCGAGAACGGTTTGTGATACAAACCTGCGGTTTGAAGCATTCAACTTTTCACGCCATTTTCTATACAATAAACATACTTTTAACGAATTCAAAAATTCGAAATTTTTTAGTGAAATTTCCTGCAGTGAACTTCAACTCGTCATACAAATAGCGACTAAAATACAAGAAAATAAGACGAATTTTATATGAATTCTTATAGTAAAATTTACTATGTTGTTAGTAACTCGAGACCGGTGAAGAGTTATTGGGAAATTTTCTAACGTGCTTGGTAAAATCTCATATTTTTTTTATTAATAAACGAAAAAATTATATAAATAAAAATAATATTAACAGCCAAGAACAATGAAATAATATTTCTTTTTTTTAGTACCTTAAATATTTGGGCCTCTTAGATTTGTTATTTTTAGGTTACCTACTTAAATCAGATCTAATTTTAGTCAAAATATTTCAATGAATATAGTCGAAACTGGAGCACGAAAAAAAATTGTTAAATGGAACGAATTTCTCGACAGTAAATACAAATTCATTTTAAATTTTAAAAAATCCTAAGAAGCATTTTCATTCGACAGCATTCGTGTTTCTGTGCACTTGTAGGGTTAACAAGGCATGTAATAAAGCTGAAACGGCTACGTACGTGTATACACGTCATAAGATGAACTGAAAAAGTAGCCATAAAACGATTTAAAATAATTGAGCAATATGTCAGAGACTCGTGATGGCGGCCGTTTCGGAATGACATAAAGTGTGTACTACACATTTTGCAAGTCACTGGTGCAGTGCGGGGTGAATTTTTCCCGTAAAGTTTTCCCCGAACGTGCTTCGACTCTAAAAAGGGACCGAGCCGATGCATTACACTGTATCAGGGGCGGGTGTGAGAAAATTGTGCGGGGTCAGTTAAAATGTAAATTTTAAATTAATAACCGTAGATAACTCGAAATGTTTTATGTAGGGGAACTTGTGTATTTTTTGTTTTAATTTATGTTTAGCTGACTTTTTTATACACTATCATTCTAAAAAAAAATTTGTCTAATTAACTGCGCGCTTATTATACCCAAGAATAAATATTATCTCTATATATAAAAATCAATGTTCGTTTGTATGAAGCTTATAGACTCGGGAATTACTGAACCGATTTAAATGCGGTTTTAACCAATAGTTAGCTATTAATATTTTATGAAAACTTAAGATTTAACATCAAAATACTAAAAAAATCTTTATCAAGTCGTGTTTTGTTTCCATAGTGTCACAGTACACAACTGCCATTTATATAAAAACATAAAAGTCATGGAATACAGAATTCTATAATTTACAATTTCAATATTTTATTAATTTAAGTCACTTTCAAATATTTTGAAATATATTGATTGAAAATTGAAATATAAAGAAGGGTAACCTAACCTATTTTTATTTTAATTTTATTTTCATTGAAAATATAATTTTACACGATTTTCTCAGTAACTACTGAACGGATTTTATTCCGGTTTTCACTAATGGATAGGTTAGGTTTAGATGTATAATTTGTATAAATTTCACGAAGTCGGAAAAAAACAATTTACGATAAACCGTGTGTTGTGGGCATGTTGGGTGGGCATTTTAGGTGTGTACTGTGGGTGGGTATGTTGAATATTTTAGGTCAATATGATTTTACGGATATTAACCCGGGTAACACCGGGTCCAGTGTGCTAGTTTGATTATAAATATGATTTGTGGCTTGATTTACTATTATTGTCACTGCTTATTCCTTATGTTACCTAACGTAACAGAATATATCCTATAATTAAATTAAAAAAAAAACACGGGGTTTTCGAGTTCTAAGCGCACTAATGGACAGATAGATAGACAGGGAAGTTGAGCTTTATAATATATTCGGATAATAAAAATCTTGTTAGTTCGAAAAAATGATAATGTTCAACTTATAAAGATAAAAGTGCAATATAATGTACATATGTATATGAAATACATAATATATAACATAATGTTCAGGTCGGTCCTGCTTACAGTAGAGGTGCTGCAATTCTACCTCGTGTTATCGAGGCATTTCATGCCAAATATTACATCAGAGCGATCACAATAAAAATGTTTGTGTTTTTGACTGAGTTATTGTAACTCTGGACCATTTTGTAAAGGTTTTATGAGTATTTGGATACAAATGGGAGTTGGAAAAATGTTATGATGTTTGTTAGAGAACTGAATGGTACAAATTTTAGCACTTTTTCTGGTTGAAAAACCTAGTTCATTTGCAACGAATGGCAGTTTCTTTGTCATCAGGAACAAAGAGCGATAAATTAAAAATGGCATCTAGGCTCTGACTTTGACGTCATTCGGACAATTAATTGTCGTCCATTTTCAACTGAATTTTAAACTAAAACGCACTAAAAAATCTACCCTAAAAAGTTATCTCCGAAATTTAAAAGAATATTTTCAATTAACTGTCATATCATTGAATATACCTTTACTAAATTAAATATATTGGTATATTATATATCCAAAGGATAGGGGAAGCTTAATCCTTGTGACACGCATAACTCATGAACCACTAAACCGATATTAATGAAACTTGGTTTGTTAACTGGGTCTAGTAGATAGTCCCATATAAAAATCATCAAAATCGTGTGTAGGGGGTGGAGTGTACCTTAAAATAGTTCTTTATTTTAAAATATTACAAGAACAACGTAAAAAAATTATAGAATTTTTTTGTAGAAATATATGTATTCCCTTACGAAATATACAAAGTCTTGTTGGATAAACGTGCTTTTTGTTTGACATTTGGGTAACTATGCCATTTTAGACTTGTGTGTAGCAAAAAAAAATAGATTTCGAAAATAATTATCAGGCATGTATTAAGAAAAATTTAGAATTAATATATTTTTATAAAATTGTATAAAATTAAAAGTTTTACCGATGATAGTTTATCAGGTGAATGTCTCTAGCACCACCTTTTTTGTACGTTTGTGCAGGAAATCCCTTTGTTTGTGCTTTAACCCTTTAGAATGTTTAGAATATATTCACAGATATTTTTTGAAATTCTATTTTTTATACTATATGCAGTTTTGGTTGAATTTAGTAAGAGGAAGCACTGTAAAATTACTTACAATTTTTTTTTAATATAAACTAATAATCCAAGATAGCCAGAGCATTTAAATAATATGTATTATCATTTAATTACTTCATTTTAAGTTAATATAACTCTTTTTACCTTGAAAAATAGAATTTACAATATTAGCATTTTTTTATTATTTGACCTTTGTGATATATTTTACGTTGCTCTTTTGTTAACTTTTCCCCTAAGAGTGAATAAAGAATTCTTTTACTCGTTACTCTTGAGATTTCTTTTCGAATCATGGACGAAATAGATTTTCATTTTAGTCTAGATCGTGACATATTTTAAACGTAAACAGGAAGGGAGAGAAAATTGAATTTATAGTTCCTACTATATTTTATTAAACAAAAAAAACATTTATTTTCCGGTTGGTTAATTTATTATACGAATTCTGAAAGCATATTTTTTTTATTAAAATTTATATTATGGTCGTTGTTTTCAGGTTTTTATAATTATTTCGATAGATTTATTATTTCATATTTCTTAGAAAAATACATTGACTTATTTTTGTTGATTTTTTTAAAAGGTTTTGTCTAATACCCTTTGCATCTGGAATACATAAGCATATTTTTTTATTAAAATGTATATTATAGTCGTTGTTTTCGGGTTTTTATAATTATTTCGATAGATTTATTATTTCATATTTCTTAGAAAAATACATCGACTTATTTTTGTTGGTTTCTTTAAAAGGTTTTGTCTAATACCCTTTGCATCTGGAATACATAAGCATATTTTTTTATTTAAATTTATATTATAGTCGTTGTTTTCGGGTTTTTATAATTATTTCGATAGATTTATTATTTCATATTTCTTAGAAAAATACATTTACTTATTTTTGTTGATTTCTTTAAAAGATATTGTCTAATACCCTTTGCATCTAGAATACATAAACATATTTATCGATCTAGATACCTAAAACTTTTATGTTGATGGTTTGTAACACATGAAGAATGTTTGATTTTTATTATTTTTTGACAGCGGTATTCATCATCCGAAGACAGATAGATATATACATAACAAACATACTTAAATTTCTATAAAATGTGTATATATGATTGTCACGTTTTCAACTAAAGTATATAGAACAGTTCTTCAGTTCGAAAATCAATAAATTCTGATCTCTTCCAATATTGCTAAACTCAATCGTTCCCGAGGTTTTTTTTTGTTACCGATATTGCTGATTTTTCTGTCATCAATTCATACCTATCTATGTATACTAAAACTCCAGAACGTTGGTAATTGCATTGTTGTTGTATTCAGTCCAATACTCGAAAGTAAGTATGATTTCAAACCCATTCGAATTAAAATAATCTTACATCAAACGCAAAATCTTAACAAAAGCGCTCTGTTACATATTTGTAACACTGGGTACGATTGGGTTTTAAACACAAAAATACTGTTCAATATTGTTTACAAATGCTATAATAGTTTATTTAATGCTCTTCACTATTTCTCATTTCATTTAAAATAGTGTACGTTTAATTTGTTACAATTTTTTAAAATCCTGCAATACAAAGTTTAATTTACAAGTACGAGAATTCTTGACATGCCACTACAAAAGTGGTCGTTATAATTTTTATTGTGGTTTCTTTATAATCCATCATCCTTGAGATGAGACTTATATTGATGGGCAGTAAAATTCATATACTTGAAGATTTTTATGATAAACTTATACTTATATAAGATATAGCTTCTCAAAGTGAGAATATAAATATTTATAAACCTTTATTCTTTTCTTGAATATTGTACATGTTTATGTGAGTTTTATTTGTGTAGACGAATTTCAAAGGGACTATAAAAATAAACGAGCCTATCAAGTATGGATTTGTTTAGCTTGTTGTGTTTGTTTAATGCAAACAGTAAATAAAAAGTACAAGAAAAATGAACATGATTATTTTAATGTTTTTCGCGTATTTTTTATAGCATTTGGAAGCAACGTATTTAAGACCTATAATTAATTTAAATTGTTTATTATAGAGCTTTTAGACATCAAACTAACCGTAATATAATTTTCGAAACCTTTTTACAAAGGTTATATGTTTATACCATAATAAAATATAAAAAATATACATCCAATGTATCTGTCTGTCTTTTCGTTACCTATTCACGACCAAATAACTGAACCGATCTTGATGAAATTTGGCAGGGAGATAGCTTGCGTCCTCAAGAAGGACAAAGGCTACTTTGTATCCCAAAAATTTATTAAATAAAAAAATGGGTGTGTGACATTTGTACGCGCGAAGATTATACTTTTTTGGCGTAAATATCTAGCGTGAAAATGCGAAACTAAAAACCTGTTTTATCGACTATCATAACAGAAATTTGTATTATTTACCTAATTTACCTTGTTTTTACTAACTTAAAGTTCACGATGTGTTGATACATTACTGTACAGTTTATTTTTTTTATCCAGTATCATTAAAGAAAATTTACGATTGATATTTTATAATAAATATTTAAAATTGAACAAAAAATGATAAAGTTCTGCGATATTAATGTAATTAATAACAAAATACAATATTTTTTATTAAAGTTTATAAAAATGACAAATAATTAACTTCAAAAACAAAAAACCCAGGTGAATTCGCGTTAAATAACTTAATTATCAAAAATGAATATTTAAAATTCAAATTAAAACTTCAAATCGAAAATCATACATATATGTATGTATTGATGTATTAACATTAAATAATTAATATTGTAAATACTAATAATTCCAAAATTACAGCAGATGTAAATTAAAATATTTTATCGTTTGAATTACGATCGAAATAAATTAATCAACATTTTGATTAAATAATGAACTGTAATTTCCAATGTTAGAAAATACGTTTTCTCTCACAAAATATTATACTGTTTGTATAAATAAATATCTAGTTACTTCCACTTATCACTTTATTTGTATCTATATATTCGCGTACCAAAATAATTTATAGATGTTGAACAAACTTCTAATTGGTTATATAAATACATAAGCTATATATTATACGCACAATCTCTACATCTTCCTCTAGTTGTATCTCTTTCTCACACACACACACACACACACACAAACATACCTATATAACTACTTACCGAGTGGATAAAAAAATGTCTTCAATTTGGAGAAACAGTGACAGATAATATAACATAGAGAATATAGAGATGTGTTATAAACTTCATGTAAGTGGAAGCGAAAAAAAACATTCCTAAGTGAAGGTAGGTAGCAATTTTATGCATGTGAACATCTGTTTAACAAAGATAGAAGAAGTCATCATCTTTTCTTTCTCTTTCTACCGACAGTTCGCTTTTTCGGTTGTCTCACCTACTCTATGTTATAATATCTCTATCCTTAAATTAATTAATTTGATAAGAACGTGTTAATCGTTTTTTGTTTGTGGTAAAATAATTGATATTATTCAGGACTTAAAAAGAACTAGTAACAAATATTTTTCAGATAGTGGTGCTTTTGATAAAATATAACCTCTAAATGATTTGAAATTTTCATACATAAAACTAGTTTATATTCACTACATTTCTTGATTACTTGTACATTGTTGTGATTCAGAGTTCCAGAATACTATGGCACCAAACCGGAAACGTTTTTTATCCACCCGATATAATATAATACGTGTAATATATATAAGAGTGCATAATACATATAGGCGTATATAATTTTCGTTTGAAAGCATTTGTTTGTATACTAATTCGTCTTTATCCTTGTTAATCCTTTTGTTTGTAACAAGGAAATTAAAACGAATTATTCTTTGAAAGAAACTAGAGCATTTGGGAATTAAGGCTTATCTTGTCGAAAGGTTTTGTATTTTGGACCATTTATATCATTGTTATTTTTATCTTGTGTGACGAAACGTTTACTATGAATATTAATATAACGAAACTTATTACAAACAGACCTGAACAAAATTACAAATAAAATTTACTTTAAAATGATATATAACAGTCAAACATGGGCATTTTTCAAACAATTAACTATAACAAATGTTTGACTGTTATATATCATTTTAAAGGTACTGAATGTCTCTTTAATTTAAATTATTGCGCATTCAAATATCTTACCCCGTTACCGAGATATAATGCCCAAAAATGTATGTTTTTTTCTAATAAAGAAAATCATTTAGGAACCTCAGGATGATATCCAATTACAAATTCCTTCGGTAGGTGTTTTAAAGATATACAAATGCAAATTTTGCGCATATAGTGTTTTGAAGATTCGAAAAAATTTTTTTTCACCTTAATGGATACACAAGCATTATAAATTGAAAACTGATTTTTAAAATATACGAATAGTTTGGTATTAATTAGGTATGTAAGAACTTACCAGCATTTTCATGTCATCTACAAAATATTGAAATATTTAGTACCAATTTAATCCAAGTTAAGATTAAGAAATCTGCCTAACAGCTCATTGTTTACCTTACCATTTAGTTTTAGTACATTACCTTCATTACCCGGGAACTTTACGACTCCGTACGTACTTTGACAAGAAAATCAGAAATTATTTATTTAGAAGCGCATTTCTGTAACGCCCGTGTTCAGCTCGGAGTCGACCCGAAATCAATCTAGCCGTACCTACTACTGTAAAACCAGCTATGCAATATGCATCACAGGGGTAGCGGTGAAGTAATGGGGTGGCTTAATGCATTCCACTACGCACGCATAGTTCCCTTCCCCGCTCCCCCTCGTCACGTACAAATGTTGCTGATAGTGGGAGTCAGTGTTTTTCAAACACGGGGGTGAAATCAGGGAAAGGTGACATTATGGTGGTTGTATGAATATAACAAGTTTAAATTCAGTGTTGTATTTTTCTGTGAAAAAAAATACATTTAATTCAATTTATATTAGGTTCCTGTAGATGGAAATGTTGTCTTTTTTTTATTCGCGATGAAATTGTTAATATTTTATTTGTCAGCGGTACCTAATTAATGAAAGTTCTAATTAAATTATTTCATAAAGTTATTGCTCAGAATTCTAACAGAGTTTTTAAAACAATTCGTATTTAAAAAAACTTTTTTTGTTTTTGTTTTTGTTTTGTTAATAAAACACCCAATTGCTGTTTGTCTTTTTGGTCTAAACAGGCCATAATATATACAGAAAGTTGACGAAGTTCGAAAAAAAAACCTTTATATTATATTATACAGGGTTAAAGGTTGATGTTTATTTTTTTAAACTATCTATTTTTCTTAAAAAAAATTCTTCAAATTCTTGTAAAAATTAAGTATAGTACTGTTCATTTATTGATCTTTGTTAAACTCATAACGAAAAATTAATTTTTATTACACTTAAATTATGAAAAATAATTACAATAAAAAAAAATTATTGTATTATTTATTTGAAGTAGATAATTTTTGAAAACTGTCTTTTCGAAATTATAAGAACTTAAAAATTATATTTTCTCCCAGGAAACACCAGGTCTTATCTTAGAATTTGTATGAAAATCAAAAATAAATAAATAGGTTACCTTTCTTGGAAATTCTTTATTGTAATTTATAAAAATCCGTTTATTTATATTGTAAAATGCATATTTTTTCATTCAAACTCATGGTGGAAAGATATATATTTGTAGGTATCATGATTCAAACTGACATTCACATATAGTAATTGTTTTCAGCGTCTTATATTCCATGGCTACTGTGTTTTTATATAAATGACAGTTCTATGCTCTGACATCATTGAAACAAAAGATTCTTTTTAATCTTTTGATGTTAAATCTTAGATTTTCATAAAATATTATTAGCCACGATACTGCTCGTAAAAACAAAGAACCGCTGTATTAGTCTATTGTACAATAATACATACATCTACAAACTATCACTCATTGTTTTCTCCAATATAAAGTTCAACAAACACTGGTTATGAAATGGAATGGGAGTTGTTAGTTGATCATCATGTTACACACATTCATCGGGAGCCAGTCGGGTGTAGATAATCCGACCCCCAGTCGGTTGGTCACATCCATATGTTATACAGACTGATTACTCATTGGGGATATACGGTCAGAATATACCAGTTAATTAGCGACGTCAGGTCTTTGAAAAAGCTCTATGTACCTCTACACTACACTGATGAGCACGTATCTAGTAAATAGCTATTTGATGTAGTATTTTCAACGAGGTTGAGTGTGTTCTGATTTATTAACGTGTCTCTTTTTTCGTTAAAAAAGAGACAAATCTTCTTCGCCATGATACAGTTGGAGTAGCAGGTTCATTTATTTTCTAGCTAAAGAAACGCCCGGTAATTTTAAAGTATTTTCAAGTCGATCTTCTGGAATATACACTTTAATGTATGATCTTTATTTTGATATTTATTGAGAATGTCATGTTAAGATTCATTATATCTTTTATATTTATAACTTAAACGTCTTCAGTATTTTAAATATTTCAAAAATAAACACTTTTATATAAAGTACTGGCACCAGTCTTGGATATGACCTAAGTAATGGCTATTTTTTAATTATTTGTTGATATTTGATTACTACCATTTCTGAATATTAATCTATTATATACATTTAACTGTCTTACAGCATGATTTGATGACAATCGGTCAATAGGTGTCAAAATGGTGGACATTTAAACTAATTATTAGTATAATTTATTTTTTAATTATTATATTATCATAGCATCTGCTTTGCATTGTTTCAAATTTGACGATTCTTTCTTTTATATCTTTTATGTCGTAGTACTTTTTGTAATCATTAGCAAGTGTCCATCACTGCATGCTCATTACTAATTTTAATTTATCCATTACTGGAGAAAAAACATAAACAAAATAAAAGGCTATAATTTAAAAAACAAATTATATTTGCCAACTTAGGTAATTAAATTGATTAAATCTATCTATCTATCTATAAAACAAAGATTTCTTGGCCCAAGTCAATTTTTTACCAATGTAAAAACTATTTTTTAGAATTTATTGCAACTTTGAATTTTCCAATATTTAGAGCATACAATTTTGTGGTGTTATAATGAATTCTTAATAGTAACATCGTTATTTTTTAATCATCGTTACAATTTTGTCGATATCATTATACCTAATAGTCCTTTGCATTCAAAAGATTCTATGAAATATAACACCACATACAAACAACATTATTTTTATATTTCATGTCATGTTTGAATAAATTCACAAATGAGAAAATCCCTTTTACTAGTGCTTATAACTAGATTTTTCATTGATAGTTACCATGCACTGGAAACGCAAAATAATACGTTTATATTTACATGGAGCTCTTTGATATTTCCTTTACAATTGTTCTGCATCGTTTTATTCCAAGTACATCCATCTTTTCATTGCAGTAACGTGATATTAAAATCAGAACTGCATGAAACAGCATTGTTAAATAAATAAAACAAAACGCTTATCGTGGTAACTAACACGTAAACATACAATCATTTTATATACATAGGGTAAAGTACAATTGGGTGTGAAAGAAATGGGCAGCTGAAAAAAAAATATAGTGTCGTGTTGATTTAATAATTGAAGGGTTTGCAGCAACAAGGAGTTAACTCCAGTTTTTATAATTTGTGGGAAAATAGAAAAAACTGTTAAAAAAATGGAGAATGTATTTAAATCGCCTTTGTCTTCCAATTATTATTTGTCACCTACCACTTCATGTTTTGGCCAAATTCCATTGAGAAATTCGTCAAATTCGCAATTCTAGAGTCAATTTTATTCTGGAGTTAACTCCTTTTTGGCCCAAATAGTTGAAAATTATTTTCTTTTTAAAGTAAGGAAGCATCGAATAAGAACAATTTTCATGAAAATTGGGTTATTTCAAGAAATAACACCGTAACGAGTGTACTAACTAAATAAAGTCCAAAAAAAGAGTCAGCTTGACCCAAGCGAATGAAGCAGCTAACTTATTCTAGTGGATACCTTGAGAACTATCAACGGTAGGCAACTCTTTGTTGAACCAAACGAAAGAATGATTTTTTTCCCCCGAGAAACGGTTGTTAACTCTGTTTGGCCTAAAAATGGAGTTAACTCGTTGTTGCTGCAAACCCCTCAATTGTATAGCATCAATCTTAGAGATGATTAAAAAACTTAGAAAACTATACAATTATAATGTACAAATTATATTTTTTTATGAAATCACTTACCTTGGGGTGCATAAAGTAAAATTAACCACGATTAGTTAATCAGTTGTTTTTCAAACCATGATTTATATTAATTCTAAATTTAATCTCAATTTGAAAATTAACATTTCACTAAATTTGATAATTTGTAAGGTTCCAAAGAAACCTTATTAATCTCCGTCCGTCCTTTTCAGTCAAAGCAAAATATCTCGTAAACTATATAAGCTAGAAACTTGAAATTTTTACTGAACATGTAAAATGATGCCCTTTAGTAAAATATATACAAATTTGTTGATGAAAATAATGGGGGCGTAAAGGGACTAAAGCAAATCAATAAAAAAATGTATATCGAGACGTGTAGGGTTTCAAAAAGTAAATCTCAATGAGTAGAATTTGACCCTAACTAAAAAATAGCGCCAGCAGGGGACTAAAAGCAGTATTTTTTGTGCCCCCCCCACTAACTCGGTAACTACTTTGGTGGGGCTACCAACGACAAATACTAAAACCAACAATATCATTTTAAATTTTGGAATAATAGAGAAGAGTGTCAGAATTTTATTTTCATTTCTAAGCATGCGGGGTGTCAAAATGTAGATCTCAACTAGTAGAATATGACCCTATTTTTTATATTTTTTTCGAACTAACTTATGGCATACACCCGTGTATAGTGTATATCTTGACCGAATTATTATATATTTAGAAGATGTTTTTTATGGTTTTTTAGGTGAGCTTCAAATAATGGATTAAACATGATAAATTTTGCTTTATGCAACTCAAGGTTAGTGTATTTGATCTCTGGAACAAATATTTTTTTCAATAGTAATAATAGAAACAAATTATTTACCAATTTATTTACGATTAAATAAATTAACATAAAACAAATAGACAAAGTTTGAATATAACATACGTGTAATCGATTTAGTTTTGAAACAAAACATTTTACGGTAAATAAAGTACCACATGGACAATTACCCGCTGTTTAATGAACAAAACTATAAACAAACATTGTGAAAGTTTCAACCGAATGAAAACCGAAATTGACACACACATATTACTAGCCAAAAGTTTCCAAACAATGCTAAACTTTTAACTAAATTAAATAATTGAAATTTATAGGAACATTTAACATAAGCCACGTGCCAAGATTTTAGTTTCTTATGTTGAAGCTAGTTTATATTTTTTTGTATTTGTGTACTTGTACAAGGTATTTCAGATTTTTATCAAAAACAAACGATGAATTTTAAATGTAAAAAATGTTGTTCAAATTTTTATTTGGAAAAGTAAGCTGTTAGGTTTTTATATATTATTATTAATAATAGTTAAAAATGTGTAAAATAAAAAGAATCACTTTATATTTTTAATTTAACTGTGAAATTTTAATATTTCTTATGTTCCTAAATACTGACTAGCTAGCAAAAATTCACTAACTTGCAAGAACTTTCAAACGGAGAGTTATGATTAGTAAATATACTTTACATACCTATGTTTTTATTTACTTTACATGCAGAGCCGGCCTTAGCAAGTCTGGCGCCCTGGGTGAGATTTATTTTTCCGCCCTCTCTCCCTAAAAAATGTTAAAAAGTCACCAAAAATTACAATTAAAATAAAAATAAGTTGAATAGTTAATATCTCAGCTTGGCGCGATCCTAAAGATTCCAACTTTTTTTAAATATAGCTTACATCATTAACTTTATTAACAAATTAAAATTGATAAATTAACAAATAAGTTGAATAGTTAATATCTCAGCTTGGCGCGATCCTACAAACTTCAACTTCAAAAAATTTTAAGATTAAAAAAAAGTTTACTCAAACTTATACCCCATTGTGCGCCGCCCCACCAGGCCTGCCTCCCCCCCCATTAAAGCCAGCGCTATATACATGTAACTATCTGTCAAAAAATCCAAGAGAATTGTCATATAAGTTTGACACCCCGTTTGAAAGTGCTAGCAAATTTTGTTAGCTAGGCTGTAATTCTGGACATTAATAAATTTATTAAGAAATTAGTAACATTACTTTGCTTCATATAAATACATTGTTGAATATATAAATATCAAATGTGGATTTTTTTAGTTACATTACTTTTATTTTGAAAAGCCTGAACAGCGTATCATATTTCATAATAGTGTACATAAATTTGATATCGGTTGTTTTTGATCGTAAAAGTAAAGAAGGGTTGAGCACGTCCAGAACAAAACGTGCATCTGCATAGCTCCGAGCTGTTTTTGTGAACGCGGGAGCTATATGTTTGATAACTTTTGTTGTACCCATTATGCGCTACAAAATTTTATTAGTTTTGTTTCAGTGAAGATATTTTCTAGTATGAATAGGGATACTTGCAATTACGGTATTTTAGAACTTTTAGAACAATGGTAGCGCTAAAGACCACAGATGTCGTTGCACTGAAGCTCTTAACAAGAATGTTACCTATAGTTTTCCAAGTTTAAATTATTTTTGTTATTTATATATTTCTGAAATTCGTAGCTTTTTTAATTGTATGCCATTAAAATGTCACCATTTTTATTTTACTACTAGAAATTATTGTTACCTATAGTTTTTCAAGTTTAAATTATTATTTTTATTTATATATTTATGTAACTTTTTAAATTGTATGTAGTTAAAATGTCATTTTTTAATTCGTGCCTGACCTAATTATTTAATATATCTAAAATCTTGTATTAATTATTATACATCAATATTACAACTATCAATTTATAACATACTAATCGCCATAAACCAATTGTCATACAGTTTAAACTAATTCTAGGCTTTTAAGCTTTATAATAGTACAAGTTCAGTCAAAATCGGTTCAGTAGTTTTCGTGTCAAGTCTGAATAACTTACAAATAAAAACAAATTACACTGTAGTAAATTTATACATATACTAATGCATTGAAGCCGGTGTTAGTGGGGACATAAATTAAATCTGTAATAAACCTACTAATCATTGTTTTCACTTATCGCTAACTGCAGCATTCTCCGACGATTGTTTTTATCTGACCTCATAGAATTTACACAAAATATGAGTGAAACACTCAATCTATTAGTGAAAACCGGAATAAAATCCGTTCAGTAGTTAGTGATAAAAATCGTGCACACATGTATAGATTAGTCTTGGTATAAGCCAACAACATATTTTATAAATTAACATAAGTATTTTCCGATACATTGTCTTATTGATTTTTTTTACAAAAATACATAATCATATAATTTTTAAATCTACCTGCAATAAATTATATTTAATTTGTATATTTCTAAAAATAATCATGAACGGAATTTATTAAAAATCAATTCAGTATGTAAACCTCAAGACTCAAGCACAAATTTGTTTTTGCATAAAACAAATTTACATAGATTAGCATCTTAAATACCTAGACAATTGTGAAAAACCTTTGAAAAAACTAAATTATGTTTTACGATAACTTTGCATTTAAAAAAAATGTCGAAAATCTGATTTTTCAATTAACCTCTTTCATGTCTCACGTTTGAAAAATCCAGGTGAACAAGTTCCACCATGCAATTTTAATAAATCAGAATTAATATGATACTCATACACGTACGTTTCTATGTTTGTGTGTACTGCAGAAAACTAACTGAAATTTTTACAACAGCCGTTTTTTGCGGTTGTAAAATGTTTTGTGTACATGAAAACTCTTTGTTTATGACAAAGGGAAGAGATAAAACCCCCAGCTTTTATTTTCTTGATATATTTTGTCAATTTCAACAACTCGTTTTAAATTGCACATAGGTGCTACATGGGCTGAAAAGTTTTTGACCTAACAATGAAAAAACTCTTTTATTCTACAACATAATCTCCATCTAGAGTAATGCACTTGTTCCAACGGTCCTTTAAATTTTCGATACGGGTTTTACAGTGGTTCGCGTCAAGTCCCTCAAAATAGGTGTTTGTTTCCAATTCGTTCGTAAAATCTTTTGCCAGAGAGCCACATTTTCAATTTCGGAAAAAGATACTAGTCGCTGGGGGCCAGGTCAGGAAAATACGGCGAGTGCAGAACCAATTCTATAACTTGAACAAGAGTACATGAAATGTTATGAAATTTTGACAGTATTTTAGTTAAGGATGGTACTCTATGGGAAGCATAAAGATGTTTTGTTTATTTCACCATTTGTATAAAAATAAATCAAAACTCGAAAGTTTATTTTTTTTATTTCAAATTATAAACAATTATAACATAATAATTTATTGATTTATTATAATACATAATGAATAAATAAGGGTGATACTATTTTTATAAGTTAAATACTAATTAGTTAATTAAAATTAAATAATAGAATTTAGATATTAATAATAATTATATACGAATGTCAATTTTTGATATTCATTTAACATGTATTTTGTTGGGATTAAAGTATTGTAGAAAATAAAAATATTCCACAAATATTACATTTAATAATTATCCATATTATTTACATATAGGTAACTAAATTAAAATATATTTGTCGACAAATAAATGTTAATAAATACAATAAGGTAAAGGTACCAGTTATGGCCACTATAAGAGCACGTTTTCAGTTTTTTTGGATTAATGGGCTTGTTTTTTGTAATTCTCATGAACTCATGTTACTAATAAAACAAGTAACTCTTTATTTAATTACCCAAGTCCGCAAATATAGTTTTTTTATTTTTTTATTATAGCCTCTTATTTTCTTTATGTTTTTTCTCCAGTAATGGATAAAGTAAAACCAGTAATGAGCACTTAGTGATGGACACTTGCTAATGATTACAAAATGATAAGTACTACGACACAAAAGACATAAAAGAAAGAATCGTCAAATTTGAAATAATGTAAAGCAGTTGCTTTGATAATATAATAATTAATAAATAAATTATACTAATAATTAGTATAAATGTCTACTATTTTGACACCTATTGACTGATTGTCATCAAATCACGCTGTAAGACAGTTAAATGTATGTATATATAGATTTATATTCAGAAATGGTAGTAATGAAATATCAACACATATTTCTAATTCAGTACATTTAATTAAAAATTTGCCAATACTGGTGCCACTACCTTATAAATTTGCACACGGAAATATAAAATGACATTGTATTTCATTCAAGATATTATATTAAATTTCCTGAGTTAATTGCTTTAACTACATTCTCCATAAACTATTCAACATTTGAAGTGACTTTTGTAAGATTTCATCTCACAATTTGAATTAAACGTTTCAATATGCAATTTCATATATAAAGCGAACCGAGGTTCAACGAAAACCAAACAAAAACAATCAAGGTAGAGTTCAGTGGATATGAATATACAGGGCTGTCAAGAAATCGTTTGAAAATTTCAAAACATTAATATTTCACTTTTACTCTTATTTTTCCATTTCGGAAAAAGGAAGTAGTTGTTGGGATCCAGGTGAAGAGAATACGGTGAGTGCGGAACCAATTCATAGCGCAATTCCTTCAATTTATCGGTCACCGCTTGCGGCCGTTTTGCCCTGACTTCGTCATCAAATCGATCCAGTAATGCACAGTAATATTCTTTGTTGATTGTTTTACCATGTTGAAGGTAGTCAATAAATAAAAAATACCATGTGTATCCCATGATCATTGATCGATTTTTTTTAAATAACAATTATTATTATTATTATACAGTGAAACCTCGTTAGTACGTTTTTCGCCATAGTATTATTTGTTTAGGTTCCAGCATTCTTCTATAAAATCCCATGTTAAAATATTTCGTTAGGTTATTTCGTGTTTTCCCCCCAGTCCCTTCAAAAACGTACTAACGAGGCTCCACTGTATATATTATTATATATTTCAGTTAGTAAATATCAGGGTTTCGAACCGGAACTAAACCGAAAACCGGAAAAACCGTTATTTTTTGCCGGAACAAAACCGAAATAAAAATATCGGTTTATACGGTTCAGTACATGTTAAAATACGCGCGTTAACATGATCTTATTTGCCATTTCAATTGTCGTTCGGACTATCATACAAGTACCATAAAATATTCTAAATTATGGTAGAAAAAATTTTTTTTGAGTACAAACAATTTTTTTTAATTAATCACTCGGAGCTGAACCGAAAAAACCGTTATTTTTTGCGGAACGAAAACCGGAACCGAACCGAATATATTTTTTTACTCGAACCGGAACGAAAACCAAAACGAAAAAAATAACGGTTCGAAGCCCTGGTAAATATATAAGTTAATACATACGTTAAATATTTGATAAAACAATTCAAATTTAATAACCACCCCTAATGACTCACCATAAATATAAAACACTAAAAATAATCAACAGCTCAATGCATTTTTAACAGTATCCGTATTTGCATTTAATAATTCCATACATTTCAGGGATCTGTATATTTGAATGCAAATTAAAAATGCAGAGTAGTGTCATTCACTGTAACATACATGTCTATGCGAGTGTGATACATACAAGGTTGTATTAGAAGTCAAAACTCATCCCTTTCTTGCTCTCAAATGTTGTGTTTAGCATTAAATTTACATAGAAATATACCTACGTGTATAAACCCTTTGTTGTTCAACTTTAATCCACCCAGAAATGAAACCACAACTCTATTATGTATTTATATGCATATATATGTATTATATACATATTACAAACACATGCATATATATACACATAATATATCGTTGACCATTCTTGACATACAGTAAAAGCTCTTTATTCGCGGGGTATATGTTCCATAAATATACCGCGAATACAGCAACCGTGAATACGGAATGGTAATTTATATGGGATTATAGGGGATACGTTCCTAGGTGACAAAATAAATAAACAAATACAATATAAAAAAATCAATTTAATTGAAGTTTTTGACCATATTGATTAATTATTATCTTCAGGCTTAGGCAATGGTTTAAAGAATTTTGTAATTTTTTCTTGCTTGGCAGTTTTTAAAAGCTCTTTCAATTCAGACTGATATTCAGCAGTGGCATTAGCAACTTGCCTCTTAAAAATAAGACTTCGTTCCATAGACGGATCAATTTTCATAAAGAAATCACAAAGCTCATTTGCCATTCTTAAACCTTCACTAAGATTTTTCACGTTTCCTGATTAGATCCGCGAATAAAGAAATCTTTAGCCGCGAATATAGGAATTGGGTCGCATTTTTTTAATCCGCGAATAGTGAAAACGCGAATGAAGGAAGCGCTAATAAGGAGCTTTTACTGTACATACACATAAAGTACTGGCACCACTTGTGGCCGCTATAAGAGCAAGGTTTACTGTTTTTGTGATTGACGGGCTTTTTTTGTAATTCTCATGAACTCATGTTACTAATAAAACAAATAACTCTTTATTTAATTACCCAAGTCCGCAAATATAGTTTTTTTTTTAATTATAGCCTCTTATTTTCTTTATGTTTTTTTCTCCAGTAATGGATAAAGTAAAACCAGTAATGAGCACAAAATATATACAGAAAGAATCGCCAAATTTGAAATAATATAAAGCAATTGCTATGATAATATAATAATTAATAAATAAATTATATTAATAATTAGTTTAAATGCCTACCATTTTGACACCAATTGGCAGATTGTCATCAAATGTAAAGACAGTTAATGTATTTAGATTAATATTCAGAAATGGTAGTATTCAAATATCAACACATATTTCTAATTCAATACATTTATTTAAAAATGTGCTATTACTGGGGTCCTTTCCAAGACTGGTGCCACTACCTTATAGTCTTCTGAGACGTTACATTATTCGTAAAGGATGCACGTAACCATAGCGACCATGGTAGAAGTCCTTAATCTCGTAGTCTTTTTCTTATTAGAGTAAATATAAGGTGAATAAAAAACGTACAACTAACAATAAGAATTATTTATTAAAAATGTTATTTTTTTAAAAAGAGTTTGACATTAGTATTGTGCTTTATATCCTTTTATCTTTCATTAAATTAATTTTCTTCAAATAAACGTTCATAATATTACGAGTTTTTTATATACATCAAAGGAATAAAAGATTTTTTTAGACTTTTTAAAAGAAAATAATAAATTTTCGACGCGCAATATTGCGTCCATTTGGAAAAATATACAATTATACTTTCTAATTATTTAGATTTTAATGTATAACAAAGTTTTATAATTTAATCCTGAAAAATGTAATTTCATATAAAAAAGAAACATTTGGTAAACAAATTACAATAACCCCCGTTATTATATTCAATTCAATTGATATAAAAGTCTTTATATGTTTCTAATTGTATATTTGCACCCACATGTGTAATTTTAAATTTATACTAAACAAATGAAAAAGGGGAGTTTAAAATTCACTTTTAATACGGTTATGTTAAATTCCTTTCATTCGATTATATTAATTACTGTATAAATAATTCATTTAAAATTATTAATTCTACTCTGAATCTTCGACAAATCTAATTACGTTTAATTAATTAAATTTTGAAATGTATATTTTCTTAAATCTTATTACTTAAAACATACTTAATTTAAAATAATTTTTTTTGTAAAATCGACCAATAGGTGTCAAAATGGTGGACATTTAAACTAATTATTAGTATCATTTATTTATTAATTATTATATTATCATAGCAACATCTTTACATTATTTCAAATTTTATATCTTTTGTGTAGTTGTACATCATTTTGTAATCATTAGCAAATGTCCATCAATGCGTGCTCATTACTGATTTTACCTTTGCCATGAAAAAAAACGTGAACAAAATAAAAGGTTATAATTTAAAAAACAAAATATATTTGCAAACTTTGTTAATTCAATTGATTAAGTAAAATTTTATTAGTAATATGAATTAGTTGAAAATTACAAAAACAAGCCCATTAATAAAAATAAAACTTGCTCTTATAGCGGCTATAACTGGTGCCTTTACCTTACTCTAATATCTACAAAATCTAGAAGTTCAAAATCATAAACACCTACTGGTTGAGCTTACACTTATTAGTTCAACATTCTTTTCAAGGACATAAGTGCACCTATTAATTCAAGGAGGGGGATGTCTGATTACGTTGACACTACAACCGGCCATGTGACGTCACCAGTGTTTGTGTTGACGCCGCACCTGTCCCCCCCCCTCCCCCCACACACACACGGCGTCGCGTGCGTCTGTGCGGTTGTTGCAACCCGTGCGTCGCGTCACCCAAGCTCGGGCTGCAACAGCCAGTCGGTGCGTGCTTTACCCCCTCACTTCTCCCCTCCACACACGTACCGTCATACCCCTCTTATATAGATATTACTGAACCACTGTGATGGCAAACTCTAGTAGGCTATGGAATATGAAATTGATGGATATATAAGTATCTTCTATGTATATTCCATACATATACAAATAGTAAATGATTTAGACGTGAAAAATGTATTAATTATTGTATACACAAATTTTTGATAAAAATCAAGCATCTAGATTGTGTTACATATCTAGACTACTGATAGATAGTAAGCTATGGAGATAATATGTAAACAATGGAAGATAAATGATAAATAAAAATATAACAGATTGCAGATGTTCTATTTTATATGGCGTATATTTTAAATTTATTTTGCTATAAACAGGGACTTGAATCTGAATCCGAACCTCTTCATGGATAACCGGTAATATATTTTTAAAAGGTTCAATAAATTATATATATTTTTCTCCAATGATTTTTAAAAGAGATTATAAAATGTACTAACTGGAAATATGTTTCAATTTTATAGTATGATGTGAGTTATCAAGTCCACTATTAAAATTTACATATTTTTTACTTTCTTTCTTAATTCTATTGCATTTCAATTTGTAAAAAATAATCTTTAAAATGTTATTTCATTTTTTGTCCTCTTTTAGCCACTATTAATGTTTCTTCTTCTTCAGAAAATGTTTTATTTGTTAATTATATTTTTTTACAATAAAATAATTTTCTTTCAATTACAAACTTGAACCCGAACCCGAACCTGAATCCTTAAAAAGTAACGGTTTTTGAACCCAAATAGTTTGCACAATGCTGAACCCAAACTCGAACCCGAACCATTAATAAATTCTGGTCCAAGCCCCTGGTTATAATTTTTATTTGAAAAAAGAACCTCTTACCCTGCTACAACAAAATTCTCCATACATTTTACGTTCACCTCTGTTGATAACTATTCCTTAGGAATCCATCATTCGTCTTACATGAAGAATCATTTTGTATGGTTACTAATAATAAAGAAAAGAAAAACAAAGACAGCAGACAATATAAATAACAGCAAATGGATATTTATGTGACATACATTCATATTTTATGTAGTATACATGTATCATACTAATATTGAATGAACTTCGTTAGTGACAGCTGGTTATTACTTGTACTCAAATTATTATTTCATTATTATTATACTTGTACATAAATTGAGAAGGAAAAAATGTTTTGGTAAAATTATCGTACACAATGATGAAAATTGTCTTACGAGTGTAAAAGTATTTTTAAATTGATAATTAATATAAATTTTAAATTTATATAGGGGCAACACTTCCAGCTTTATTAGTTCAGTACTGACTGACCTATTGACTGCAAACTGCGGGGCAAATTCGATTTAATATTAGTTTAATTAACTCAACAACTAGAACAATGCAATGGTTTATGAACAAGCTATGAAAAGTCTTTCAACATTGACCAGGCTAAAATTTTCGGTGGGCTCCTTCTCGTTAAAAAAAACCTTGTTGACTCTCCACAAATTATAACTAAAGTGGCCTGATTTTCTTAAGGCAATTCTAATATTATAAATGCAAAAGTGTGTCTGCCTCTCAGCCTTTCCGTTTGTTACGTTTTCACGGCTAAACCACTGAACCAATTTTAATTAAATTTGGCAGGAAGATAGCTTGCATCCTGAGGAAGAACATAGGTTACTTTATATCCCGAAAAATTTATTAGATAAAAAATGGGACATTTATACGCGTGACCTGTTTTATTGACTATCATAACAGAAATCTGTATTACCTAACCTCCTCCTTCTTCATAGGAGACATCTCCTACTTAACTTAAATTACACGCGAACCGTATTAATCTTATCAACAGCTAGTATCAAATCAAATTATAACGTTTAATGAATGTAGTTCACTTATAACAAATTAGCGCATTGGGCCCGGTGTTACCCAGGTTAATATCCACAAAATCATGCCCACCACAAAAATGAACTATATTAAATAACAGTTGTATGCTCTTGGAAACAAAACACAACTTGATAAAGATTTTTTTTAGTCTTTTGATGTTAAATCTTAGGTTTTCATAAAATATTAATAGTCACGAACATGTACAGAATAATTATCTAACTATTGGTGAAAATCGCATTGAAATCGGTTCAGCAATTCCCGAGTCTATAAGCCTCATATAAACATTTATTTTTATATATAGAGACTAAAAAATACATTTCCGCGCCGTTGGTGGTATGTACAATCGTTTGAAAAGCACTGCTCTAGTGAGTGCCGGCAGGTATCGATCTGTCGGCGTCTTCCGCGCCCCATCCCCTCTCCAACTTGTGCAAGACCCCCTCCACCGCACGTTTCACCCCCAACGCCGCCCTGGCAGACCAACACCGCACGGAAACGCTAGGTGATGTGGCATATCTTCAATTGTTGTTGTCTCTGTACAGGTTCCGTTGGCTGTGAAATAAAAATTTAATTAGTTGGGTAGAATGTTATATGGTACTATCGCTTCAACGCATGTTTAAACGTTTAGAAACGTATTATTAAAATCTGTTATTAGATTTTTATAGTTCGATTATTATTTTATTATTATTAAATTTATATTATCCACTTTAATCTGGCAATTAATTAATTTAGACCCATAAAAAATAAGGTCTTATACTCTGTACCAGACTATATTTTTCTTACGTAGACATTAAAAACTAATTTGACAATAAAAAAAGGTCCGAAATAAAAAACATTAATGATTTTTGTTGACCCAACTTTTTCTTCAATTTAAAATAAAGCTTTTTGGATCTATAAGGTATTGGACTCTGTACCTTTGTGACAATAAAAAAAGGTCCGAAATAAAAAAAAAAAACATTAATGATTTTTGTTGATCAACTTTGCTTTTCAATTTAAATTTCGACTTTTCAAATCTGCTCTTTTTTTACGATCATTTGTTCCTTATAGTTACATAGGCGTTCAAAGTATTTACAAAATGTGGTATTTTTTTAGCAATGGATTTTTTTTGTGTTATCCTGAGTCGATACAAAAACAACTGAACTGATTTATGTAGGATTTTCAATGTTCGTTATAATAATTGTTTTACGACAGGCCCCGTATTAAAGAAATTGTGATATTTTCTCATAAAAACATATAAAAATGAAAAGAAAAATTATTTAATGTAATTAATAATTAAACCAATTATGTCGATATTGAAATTTAAAAAATAATCACTCACGTTTATAGAAGTTTTAATTTGAAAAATAATACTTGAAACATAAATTATACATAAAAATATTTAATACTTTTTAATTAAAAATGTCTCTTTGTAAAACTCTATTTCATATAACATACAACTTTTTATTGTAATTGAAACAATTTTATAAATTTCAAACATGATATTATTACATAAAAGTTATATAGATTATGTAAGAATGTATACTTTAAAAACCTCGTCAAGTTTTTTATAATAATAATAATAATAAACCAACATAGAATCTTCTATTATGTAAAAGATCTACATATTTTCAAGAGAAAATTTTATAATCTTATCATAGAATAGAGTAGAATATGTTTATAACATGTAATAAATATACAGGATGATTTACAACTAATGTAAAAAAATAACAGTAGATCGAGGATGTTATTTTAAGCAAACAACTTTATATGAACATGTGTCCGGAAATTCTTCGTGAAGGAGCTACAGCCTTCTAAAGATTTTACTAATTTTGAGTCTTTATTTAATATCTAGAGAACCCATTGTGGTGTAGTTATGAAATTTGATAACCGGTTTAGTGTTAATAAGTGTTATCAATTTCAGTGACGAGGCGTGAAATTTTTAATAAGGGAAGCATATTTTGTCAATCCTCCCCTCCTATTAACAAAAAAAACTAGTTATGAAACATCTGTAGTTCAAGATTTTACTTTTTTAAATAAATTCTTATATATTTATATAGTAACTAAATGATTCTACGTCTTATTTTCTTGTATTTTATTCGATATTTGTATGACGAGTTGAAGTTCACTGCAGGAAATTTCACTAAAAAATTTCGAATTTTTTATTTCGTTAAAAGTATGTTTATTGTATAAAAAATGACGTGAAAAGTTGTTTGTTTCAAACCGCAGGTCTGTATCTCAAATCGTTCTCGAGATATAGCCTCTCAAAGTTTCAGTTTTTTCAAAATTTTGAAGAAAAATGGCCTTAACTTTTGAACGCGTGGTCGGAATTGATTTTAGTTGACGGATTTGGAATCAGCGAGTCAAAATCTATATAATGACATGTATAATACTTTAAAATCCGACAAAAAAAATTTCGTCAAAAATCGACATTTTTTTAAGGTATACCCCTTTGAATTTTTTCGATTTTTCGCGAAATTTTTTTTTTCCGAGTTTTAAGGTATTATATATGTTATTATATAGATTTTGACACGCTGATTCCAAATCCGTCAACTAAAATCAATTCCGACCACGCATTCAAAAGTTAGGGCCATTTTTCTTCAAAATTTTGAAAAAAACTGAAACTTTGAGAGGCCATATCTCGAGAATGGTTTGAGATACAGATCTGCGGTTTGAAACAAACAACTTTTCACGTCATTTTCTATACAATAAACATACTTTTAATGAAATCAAAAATTCGAAATTTTTTAGTGAAATTTCCTGCAGTGAACTTCAACTTGTCATACAAATATCGACTAAAATACAAGAAAATAAGACGTAGAGGTATTATAGTTTTATAATTGAGCGTGTAAATTAATATTAAATGCTATTTTTGATTTTTGGTTAAAATGTTTGAGTTGCGCATAAAGACGAATATTCTAATAATATGTTTAAATTATTTATTAACTGAAAACACAGATTTGTATTAATCTGCTTCCATGGACGCTTCACCACTGATCAATTTTCAGTATCGAACAATAATAATTTAGACCAGGGTTGTATGCAGCCAGTAGGTTCACCGATTTTCATCAAGTATTTTTTTGCTCTTTAATTTTTTCCTGAGTTGGGTTCTTGTAGAAGATTATATGACGCAAAATACACAAAAATATACTTTGTTCATTTGTAATAGAATCAACCGCTTTCTATAAATATCATTACAAAAAATAAGCTTATATTCTTGTTCTATATGATTAAAAATAATAATATAATACTTGTCATCATAGACTTATCGCCAGTTGTATTACTATTAGATAGACTTTACTAACATGACTAAAAAACGAAATAAGAAATGGCTATTTGTTGATAAAAATTCAGTTTTGGAAGTATAAATAAACACTAATTTTGGGTAAAGGCTGTAGCTCCTTCACGAAAAATTTCCGGATATATGTTCATATGAAGTTTTTTACTTAAAATAACTATTGTTAAATTGTTTTACACTGGTTGTAAATCATCCTGTATATTTATGTTCAATAACATATAATTTTTGTATTAATTTATTTGAAGTAAATTCATAGACATCAGTATTATGTAAATTCTAATCTAACATTTTTTTATAGATATTTCTTTTAAAACTGTGTATCATTCTATAGTAGGTACATAAATAGTTTGTTTTTTGTGTACACTTATCCTTGTTGAATCCTGGCGTTTTTTTCCTGAAGGGTGCCGTGTTCAAGCACCGTTAAATATCTGTGCATTAAATGGATTACATTATAATCATATGCAAGTATTTGAATTTGCATATTTATAAGATTGATATAACTTGACACTGCATTTTACCCCCTTGTTTGTTGTGCATTGTACATTAGCAGTCAAAGGTCAGCTGAAATTATAACGACAGCTTGGATAAATGCCCCAAGCCCCTAACAATATTATTATTAAAATTAGTTGATTCATATCGCGCGTTTAAAGGTTTTTTTTCGTTATATAATAATAGTTTTTAGTGGTTACAAATTGTATAAATACTAGGGGGAAATATTGTATTAATTATTCAGTAAAATAGTTTCGGTTTAATTTAATTATGGATGCATAATTATATTTTCTACGTTTTTATACTTTAACATTAGTAGAATATCCCTTGTAAAGAAATTATAAAGACATTATATTATAATTTACAGCTTAATGTTTAAATTCAATATTTAATATCTAAAAGGTACTGAAATATTAAAATTATTTTCTAATGATAAATCCATATCGACATACAGGTGTCCAAGATAAGCGTGAAATGCATGGGGATTTCTTAAACGGTAAGAGATACAGATTCGGTTAAAATTTGTAAGGAAGGGGTGAGTATTACTTCATAAAAAAATATTAATAATTCTATACCCAAAAATCTTAAAATTCGAAATTTTTTTAAATTGCTGTAACTTTTTTGTCAAAGTAGATAGGTACTTTTTGTTTGTTGTTTCTTAAAGCACTATTGATGTAGAATTGATTGGTGTATTTAGAATTTTTATATCACTTTTAGTTTCCGTGTAACAAGCCCTAACTTTAGTTTTTCTTATGGGCCACTAGTTGGCTATAACATATTTGAACGTGTTTTTTACTCTACTTTACAACGATGTATATGTAACTTGTTATACTTACTATTGAAAAAAAAGTAAGAATATTTTTTTTGTAATAATTTATTGTTATAGACATTTAAAAAAATCAGATTTTTGGGTATCCGCCTAAAGACCTTACAATTATTAATGTTTTTCGATGTAGTTATACTCACCCCTTCCTTACAAATAATTCATCTCGTTTAACCGAATATTTATATCTTACCGTGCTTATCTTATACACCCTGTATATTACAAAAAATAATTCCATTATCGCAAACTAACTTTTTGATACTGAATCAATCGATTGCATAGTAACTGTGCTTTATTGATTTTATAACAAGCTTTTAGTATGTATAGTTACGATGTTACGAACAACATAGATTTTTAATAAACCATTTTCGTGAGAATGAATAATTAGAAAAACGGGACACTACATTATAAATGAAAAAGGTAACCATTTTAATAATTTTTCCTGAAAGTCATAATAAAATTTTACTTATTAAATATTCCATTATTTTAACAACCACCTATTCAAATATGAACAGTTGTTTTACTGTAGAGGTATTATTTTGCATTGGCCCGCTCATAAAGCTTTTTGTTTAAATATTAATTACATGTATGTTTACATGATTTTAAATATTAAACGTACGTAAATAGATCCGCTGTTTTAAATAAATTATTATTTTTTTAAATTATTATTCAATGTACAAAAACGTGTATTATTTATTGTTTTAATTATGAAAACATTTTGTTGTACATATAAGTTATAAGCAGACCCTGACAGTGGCGGGGTGGAGGAAAAAAAGGGAAGCTGTTCGACACTAGTCGAAATTCAAATTTTTGGAATTTTCTGCTTACCAGTTTTTTTATATTTTCCTCTCCGTAATTTTTTAGTTTTGAAGGACGATAAATTTTCTCTTAAAAACCCTCGTTATAAGTATAATAATAATAACTTTATTTCGTGGATCATAAGTTACACGATATGAAATAAGTCAAACAAGAGAAAGAAAGTACAAAGTGACAAATAAAAAATAAAAAGTATGTACTTATATTTCAAGTTTAGCTAACTTTGAGCAACTACTATTTAAAATATTTGAACAATAAATTATTACACTTTTGAGAAAATAACGTTTTCTATATGTATTTAAACAACTGCGAAACATTGTTAGAAAGATAATCAGAAATAAACGGAAAATTATAACTCAAATCCCTAGAAATCATCGCACGTTAAGAAAATCAAACACCTAAACCTAACTTAAACACTATTTAAAATATTTGAACCATAAATTATTACACTTTTAAGGGGAGGTTCTCATCAAGCACGACCAAAAAATCGATTTTTTTTTTTTTTGCTTAAAAAGTTGGCAAATGTCTCGTAGAATACGCTCGTGAAACCCGTTTTGCCGAATTCAATTTTTTTTAAAGTTATAGTCAATATATACACACATACACACACATATATACATGTTGTACTAAAACTTTAAACGCGTATTTCTCGAAACCATGTTTTCTGAGACGGGCGGCAAGATATCTCAAAAACTACTATAGATATCGATATGAATTTTTTTTTATTTTAAAGATAATTAAATTTTCTGGATCTTGAACTAAAATCATAATTTTACAATCATTATTTTTATTGTTACAGCACTTTTTAGAGCCAAAAAAAGTGCGAAATTTTTTTTTTTTTTTTGCAAGTCCGGCATTTTGTTGATTTTTAACTTTTCTTAGTGATTTTAGTGCAAGATCCAGCAAATGTCTTCTATTTTATAAAAAACTTTGATTTTTTGATTTCAGACAAAAATTGGATGCGTTACCTTGCCGCCCGTGGAGGTGTTTTTTTTTTCGATGACTATCTTTGAATGCATATAACTAATAAGCTATTCGGTATTTTTGTTCATAAAAATTTGTAAAAGTAGTTAATAACATACTTAATAAGTACCAAAAAACTTGACTACTTTATTTACTTCCTTCCATAAGAAAAAAAATCGCGAAAGTCACGTAATTTTTGGGTCGCTAGATGAGAACCTCCCCTTAAGAAAATATCTTTATATACGTTTTCTATACATATTTAAACATTGTTGGGAAGATAATCAGAGACTTTAAACTGAAAATTATAACTCAAATCCCTAGAAATCATAGCACGTTAAGAAAATCAAACACCTAAACCTAACTTAAAGCAAATACACTAAAGACGGTACTGGGTATACGACCCTTCTCCCGTGGGCCTTAATGAGATCAGTTTGCAATGTCAGGCAACGGCCGAATAGTCGAGCGACCAAAAACCTGCGAGTTTTAGAATTACGCCTTCGGGTTACTAAGGCGGTGTGCGTTCCGGTTCTGGGAGACACTGGTTGTATTCTCGTGGGGAGGGGAGAATGTACGAGAGCACCGGAGCAAACCGGAGCGGATGAATGATAAGGGGTAGGGGTGCACAAAATGTTGAGATTTTGATTATTTTAATATATCGTTTTTAGAATTTTCGTTTGTGTATTTTGACACGAAATTTTTTTTTTTTTAATTAATATTTTTAAACAAAATTGTATAAAAATAAATCGTGTTAGGCACGCACATGATAGGGTTCCGTAGTCATTCTCACTACGATATATAAAAACGAGTTATTCCAAAATGTTTCATAAACTAATTAAAAACTAAATTCTGAATTTTTCAGATTTTTTACATCGATAGTTTAGAAAATAGATGCTCTGATGACGACTTTGAACGCAAATATATCGTGACTGAAAGGTAAAATCAAAATGTCCTAATACATTTTTTGTTGCATTTAAGGAGACCTACCTAAAGACACACTCAAAGGGATAAGTGAACAAAAAAATTTTGAATATACTTTTCAGTCTATTGAAAGAGGGTCCAAAAAACATTTTTTTACTGCACCAGTTACGGCCGCTATAAGAGCAAGGTTTACTGTTTTTGTGATTGACGGGTTTCTTTTTTGTAATTCTCATGAACTCATGTTACTAATAAAACAAGTAACTCTTTATTTAATCAATTTAATTACGAATGTCCAAAAATATAGTTTGTTTTTTAAATTATAGCCTTTTATTTTGTTTATGTTTTTTCTCCAGTAATGAATACGATAAAACCAGTAATGAGCATGCAGTGATGAACACTTGCTAATGATTACAAAATGATAAGTACTATGACACAAAATATATAAAAGAAAGAATCGCCAAATTTGAAACAATCCAAAGCAGTTGCTATGATAATATAGGTAATAATTTATAAATAAATTATACTAATAATTAGTTTAAATGTCCACCATTTTGACACCTATTGGCCGATTGTCACCAAATCACGCTGTAAGACAGTTAAATGTATATAGATTAATATTCAGAAATGGTAGTAATCAAATATCAACAAATATTTCTAATTCGGTACATTTAAATTAAAAATAGTCATTACTAAAGTCATATCCAAGACTGGTGCCAGTACCTTATCAAGAAATCATTGTTTCCACTGTATATTTTAAATAACCGTAGGGTCCGTCACATGGTAACATTCCCTTAGCTTTGAGAAAAGAACACACAGTCATACATAAATATTTATGTATGATAACCCCATATAGACAATACAATATTCGATATCTTCCCCTTATTATCGCATATCGCGCACCCCTTTATGAAATACAAGGCAGACGAAAGGTTGAAACTTTTGAAGTATGAGAAGGAAGTTAAGAACAGAAGAAAGAGGCCATGTTGTGTCGTATACGTGTGGAATTCGGTGTCACACAGTTGAGTACTTATTGAAAGTAATCGGGTGTGAATTTTTACACACCTGAAAAATATCTTCGCAGAAAATACAAAACGTTGGAATTCGTTATCTTTAATAAGTATGATTTATTTGTTCTGTGTTTGAATATGTAATGTATATTCTTTGTACGCAATTATATGTTATACCCTCGTTCCCCTCTTACTCTATGTCGAAAATTTTTATTTTAATTGAATACGAATTAACCTCAATATCATTAACAGTTATGTCGATAAATATATCATGACAGAATGAATTCAGGAAAGGTCAAAATAGATAATTCCGTCAAAATCCAGGGTTCGAAAAAAATCGGCTTCACTATACTTACTTATACTATATGTATATACTATATGTATATTTCATATACTTGGTATAAGAAAGTAAAAAATTCTCATATAAACTTTTCCGCCCCTTTGCAACCTCTAATGAGTTGAATTTTGGGAAATACTGAAATAATTTTTCATTATTTGTATTGTAGAGTATTTATTTTAAGTTTCAAGTAAATCTAACCAAAAATTTGTTTTCCTATGTAGACTTTAACACCTCCTTTTACCCCCGTAGAGGTTGAATTTCGAAATATCCTTTCTTAGTGGGTGCTTACATCATAAAAGTAATATACCTCTGAAATTTCACATTTCTAGGTCCAGGGGTTTCGACTCGGCGATGGTGAATCAGTCAGGGCATGTTATTATATGTATAATGTATATAGATAAAATATTTATATTTAATATTATTTTACACATCATTTTTTGGAGGATAGTGTTATAGGGTGTCCAGTTTTTTTGAAGTGAAACTTCTTTAGTGAGATTAGTAAATTGGAATAACCTCGTCACGTTTATCAAATGCATCACGTAAATAATGAATCGTTAAGGAGAGGGAGGAAGTGAAAGGGTGGAGCATGTGTGTACATATACGAGAGAGCGATGAGTAAATGTATTTACTTATAGGGTTTAGAATTTACCTACGAAATTTCAAAAGCAGATTAAAAAATGATTTTTATAATGCTTTTAACACATTAACCTTTTTATTCGATCTAAAATATAGTTTAGGCGACAAATTAAGTTAATTGGCAATGCCTGAAAGCAAACGAATTAACATATTATATTAAATAATAATTGAAGAAAAATTTACACTTTATGGTTAGTTGACGATTGAATTTTTTTGTTACAAGTTCAATATTATTTTGTGTAATCGAGTGTGAATTGTACGCACCTGAGAAATATCTTCAACATCTATAAAAACAAAATCCAAATGGAGGACGATGAAAAGGAGGTACATAAATTGAAACTTTTCTTTTTATTTTGCTTGTTTGGAAGTAGTATAAAGTTCTCATAATGTTCTTTAAAGTTTCATCGAGTTTCTAGTGCGCTAATTGGTTGATTAAATTTTCAAAATAAAACGTAATTAAGGTAGCCGCCGTTTTGAGTGCCCAAATAAATAATAACTATGATTTAGCATCTTTTTCAAACCGTTTTAACATATTTTATAAATGACCTCATTTACAGGATATTCTTATAATGCAGTGGTTCTTAACCAGTGTTCCGCGAACATGTACAAGTGCTTCCTGAAATAATAAAAACAATTCACTAGCAGCGCTACCGAACCCGATTTTCATTTTTTTTTTTGCATTTTCTCAAAGTATAATATTTCAAAAGTATTTTCTGAAAATTTTAGACAAAAGTCCTGTCCATAGACGATTCAGTGTAAGTTCCAAAATAAATTTTTTATCTGCATGCAAATCGTACTCAAACTTTAAACGCGTTTTTCTCGAAACCATGTTTTCGAAGTCGGTGATCACTGAACTTGAGAACGGCTTCGCTGATTGGTTTGAAATTTTTCTTACTTATTCTATACATAATTGTCCTCCGGATGAACAAAGGATTTTTTTTGACGATTATTATTTTTTTATAGCCGAAAATGCGAGTGAAATTTTAGTCGAATAAAGAACTTTGACTTTCAATATCCGCCATTTTGTGAAAATTCAAAATTTTTCAAATCCCTTCGTTCATCCGGAGCATTATGTCATTAGCTAATGATCCCTTTTTTTTAATTTCAAATGATCTAGTGACGAGCAGCAGTGATCACGACAAAACACTTTTTTTGGACCCCTCCCAAATTGCTGTATCCCACTTATTTTTTAATATTTTGCTATAAAAAAATTACAATGTTTTCTGTAAATACATATCTTTCATGTGGAAAAACATTTGTTATTAATTATTTTAATGCGTGGCCAAAAAAAATCTTTAAAAAAAACTTTTTTTTGGAAGTCCCAATTAATAAAAAATAATGTGGGTCCCACTTTATTAATACTGTTTAAGAAACAATATAAGTAATAAAGTTATTTTTAACATAACTTTATTGTATTATAGTTCCAAAAATAAACTAAGGCGTTTGCTTCTAATCAATTTCCTGCAAATTTCTCTGTCTATTTAAAACTTTTTGGCAACTAAGAACTTTTATTATTAGCTTCGAAAAGCACTGATAATAAATAATAAAGTCTGTTTACATGAATATGCAGACTTCGATCATTTATATTCAATTTTATAAAAGTATTCAAAAATTTCTTCATATAAAAAATGTGTAAATTTTAATTAATTAATTTTTTTCAATTTTATAAAGTAAGGTCATGTTATTTATAGAAAATAAACATACAAATAATGATTATTATCAGTGTATTAGCTAAAAAAATAATATTTATAAATAATAAATGAGGTAGATACAGAATTTAATATAATAATTATACAAAATAATAAAACGACAAAGTAAAAAGAATTATAATGCCGTATTTAGACCAAAGAAAACAAAACAGCAACACGGTGATTGAAAACTTATTTAAAAATGCATAGGATTTATTGTACTTTTGTCAAAAATACACGATGTTGCTGTTTTGTTTTTTCGGTCTAAACACGGCATACAATACTAGACATAACAGAAACATAAAAGTGATTTTTATAAAATTTTCAATGACCCAAGCTACAACTCTTTCCGCTAATGTTCTTTTTCCGGTTTACACTACATATAAATAATCACGTCTTAACTAATTCTTTTATAAATAAGTGTGATTGAAAACCATTATGAAATTATAATTAATAATACTTGACACGGTTCTAAAATAATAATTATTTCATTAACAATTGTCTAAATATTTACGGATTGTCGATTTGTATACATTTCAATTCAGATTTATTTATGCACTAAAATACTAATGTATGAATTAATTATAAATCAAGCTATATGACGTAAATACAATTCAAAACTACAATCAACATGTCATAGTTATGTATTAATATAAGCTACTAATAATCATAATATTGCATTGTATACAACTAATTTAAAGGGATATTATCTACAATATACACTATCAAAGCAGAACACCTACACAATATATTCAAAATTACAATGAGCAAACTTGTAACTAAAATTATTATCAAATAGATTAATTAACAGAAATGGTTCCACCACATACTGATCGCTTAACGAACGGCAGTGGCGTAGATAGCTTTTTGCGATGGGGGGGGGGGGATATGAGTGGTGGCTGAAGGGCCTCTAAAATATGCGAAATTAAAAAAATATTATTATAATTTTGAATTGAATAACCTTGTTTTATTATCATATAAACTGTATTTAGTCTACTTCTTATTACTAAAAAAAAGGTTATACAAAATTGAAAAATAACTGAAGACCTTTTTTTTTTAATCTTAATTTACCAAATTTTCCCTATTTACTTGTACTATTTTGTTCCTACTAGTGGAGTTTAAAAAAATGTCTTTAAATTTTCTCATGAAGTAAAATCCCCCCCCCCCCCCCTATCTACGCCACTGACGAAAGGGACTGGTTGGACTTAATGTTGACAATACGAGACAGAGATGATATCAACTCGTCGAGAGTATCGATTTTAAAGGATTATCAATAATTAATAAAAATATTAATATTAATTTTTATATCAATAATAATTAAAGTAAAACAGATAAAATTTATTTGTTTGTTTGATAAAAGAATAAATACTTTTTTAGAAAAAATTAATTATAACGAGACTTGAATTAGTACGAGATAAAATCGAAAATAAACTGTCAGTTGTTAAACTGGAGACCGATTTAATTTTAACTCTAAGAAAATTAGTTAACAACAAAACAGAATTTAATACAATTGTGATTTCTGTTGTTGTTTTTTTTTTTAATTACTTAATTAATTTAAATTACAAAGTTCACGTTCTTAATTAACAATAATATACTAAAAGAAAAAAAAAATCACGTCGAATTAAAACAAGTTCCTTATTTTTTTCACGTAGAATCAGATTCTTGAAAAAATAGGTTCTCATTAAAAAAAATGTAACCATTAAAAATACCTTCATATAAAAAATATATTTTCTCCCTCAAACTGAGTAACTTTTGTCTGAAAAGTTTTATTATCGAAATAAAAATTCATAACCTGATACACCAAATCTGCATAAAAATCTTGCTAATTATAGCAGGGGATTCAAGTTAGTATTTTGAACAAAAAAAGGGGCACGGCATGAAAAGTTTGCGCAACCCTGGGTTAGGCTTATGTTATTATTATAATACAAGCAATATTTGTTCTATATACATAGGTACTATGAGCTTCAGAAGTCGTCTACCACCCTAAAGGTCAGAATCGCTTGCAACAGATTCGATAATATTAAGACAATCATTATTTTTCTAGGGCGGAGCTTATATAGTTACGTCATTAATTAATTTTATATCAAGTTTAAATTTAAATACTAAAATTCGGAATATACAATTTTCAATAGATTACATAGGTAATAATTTAATCGCACAAATATATATGAGTACCTACTATAAACGAAGAGTACTTTTTTTATCTAACAAATTAGTTTCAAAATATCTGTCTTTGTTGTGCTACATGGAGAAATGATTTAAATATTATAATAATCAAATCACTGTGATAGGTGGATTTGAAAGAAAACTGGTCGACCACTTCTGCATGCGACTGTACAATATAAAAACTAACAAAAACTGAAATTGTGACATAGTTTGCGTCACTATCGATTTATTCATTTTTTTATTTAATAACTTTAAAAGCCATACAATTTACTAAAAATAAACGACCACTTTTTGTAGATTTGATATAAAAATAATAGCTTTTATTGATCCAATCAACAAAACATACTACATAAAGTCAAGCGCTTTATAATTTTCTTTTCTAAACTTACGTTTGTAAGGATATAATAATATTGTGATATGTATTTATAAATAAAATATTACGAATTGCCTCCCTCTATTATTAACGTGAAATTTGGGTAATTAGATTAATTCGTGGTTGTACAATAGTTTTCAAAAGATTAATTTGACATTTTTATTTACATGTTATGCCGAGTATATTTTAGTATATATACAACTTATTTCTTAAAAACATCTAGTTTTAAAACTGTAGCCTAATATACCAACATGGATGTATAGGGTGTTCCATTTTTAATATTAAAAAAACAAATGTTTCGGACAAAAGATGAAGGGTTTACAGGGGAAAAATTATTTTTAGTGGAGATCTGAAGATCACATAAAGGTCATATTTCTTTTTTGTAATGGGAGCTACTATTTTTAATGCAGAATCGTGTTTTTCGTGAAAAATAAATTCATTAAAAATAAATTTACGATTTAAATTTTCCAAGACAAAATAAAATATTTAGAGATTTTTGTACTTTTTTACGTGAAAACCAATCACTTTAGAAAAAAGTACAAAAAAAAATCAACGAAAGTTGTTTTTTTTTTCACGAAGAACAGATAAAAATCGCAATTAATAATGAGCATTCAAATAGATGCTCGAACACGTGTCTTTTTTATTTTTAATCTAGTTTCACCTCCCAAAAACTAAGTGAAATCATTCATCCAAATACTGCGACGTGCTCTTGTAAATGAAAAAACATATAAAACTTAATCAGAATAAATATTTATTAGAAAACAGCCATCATGTCATACATACATATATTTAATACTATATTAGGAATATTATCAACAACGCGAGAATTGAAAATTGTTCATAAGCAACTGAGAAATAATTAAATTTTGCAAATAAAATAAGAAATATGAAACTTCAATTCAACGTTCAACTTTTAGCCGGTTGTTCATTCGAATAGTTTTGTGAAAATTTGCATATGTACAAGTTAGTTTTAAATTTTAACTTAAAATTTATTTTAGTTTTAATTTAATTCGGTATTTCTGTACGAGAAAACTAAATTAGATTAACATTTTCTACTCAATAATTGTGAATACTATCATATATGTATGTACTATGTAAGTCAGCGATTCTCAACTTGTGGGGCGCAAACCCCTAGGGGGGCGTGATAAAACTAAATGATGGGGGGGGGGCGAGTATATCGAGAAAAAATGAGAAAAAATATTATTAAAAAATTTATTTAATTTACTGAAAGAAAATACATTCTGAGATAATAAAAAATAAAATACACGTTTACATTTACAGTGGTATAATACACTTATAAATAGGATTGTATCAGTACTGCACAATGTATTTAATAATTGACTTGTCAAAATCAAATTAAAAATAAGATTAATAATTATTATTAGTGACTCCCTTGGACCCGTCTTGCAGAGCAAAGATTTTCGAAAGAAAATACAATTAAATTAAATTGTGATTGAAAATCGGGTCGCAAATACTAAAAGGTTGAGAAACGCTGGTGTATGTAGATATACAGACAATTTTTAATTGTTGATAAACGGCATTTATAAATTGTAATACAAACAAAATATTTTTCTATCATATTATAAAAACCTTCACAAAATGACGTCAACAATATTTCAGTATTATTTTTCATATTTACTAAATACACAGCCATATGTAACATATATACATATATATATTCCTTACACACACATTATCTTGATGGAACTTTCGGAGACTAAACACAAATCCAGAAAATATGATGACACAGAAATGTATAGATTCTATAAGACTAGGATATCGATTCGAGATAACCACATTTACTACAATACGGAGTATATATTCCCTGAAGAGAAGTATAACAGTATATTGAAGAATGGCATTTTCTGTGCTTTTTGCTGCGTTGTCAAAATATCAGTGGTTCTGTTTTGTTAATATTGACGCAGATGTGACCTCTTGTATAAAAATTCTTTTTTTTAGCAGGTTTAAATAATAAACTTAATGCCTCTATACACCACCCAATCTGCAGGGCCGATTTGTCGTGAGGTTAGGTTAGGTTAGGTTAGGTTAGGTGGGTACTGCAAATTGGGTCGTGTATAGGCAAATCGGGCCGACTATTCGCAGAATAATTGGCCCGATTTGCCTATACACGACCACACTCTACCTCCCGACAAATCGGATGGTCTATAGAAGCCTTTATAGTAAGTAATGTTTTTTATATATTTATAATCGCCCCGACTTGCCTATAGACAGAGGTTACACGATCATTCTGTCATTCCATTCCATCAGTTCAGTCCGTGACCTTGATCAAGACTGAGCGTGTAATGCATTGAATGGCGGACTGATGGAATGGAATGACAGATATCTGCAAGGACCCTGCATATTGGATGTCAAATTGGGTTGTGTATAGTGGCCTTTAACTTTGAATTTTGTTTCCTCGCCATATCGAAGATACGAGAAAAAAAAATTTCACTTAATCTTTCTGTTTCAGATCAAGACAAACTGTTTGTCTATCTGAATGTCCGTGTGTCTGTCTGTCTGTGTATCTATCCCCTGAATCCTTTTCACATGCATAACTCATGAACCACTGAACCGATATTAATTAAACTTGGTTGGTTGATTGGGTCTGGTTTAAGGACAGTTTCATTTAAAAATTAGCAAAATCGTGTGTTTTCAAGATATCTCAAGAACGAAACATGTTATGTGAACATTTTATAGAATCTTTTTTGTAGAATATTCAATTTTCTATAAAATAGGTCACCACATCTTTTGTAGTAAAATATTCTCTTACGAATTGACATAATATTATGTCATTTTGACGTTTGCATAATTTAAAAGTACTTATACGAAAAAATCATGATTGCAGGGCTGTATAGCTACCCCACGATATATATTTTTTTTTTCTAAAAATATCTTCCTCAATATATTTAACGACTCTTTAAAAACATCGTTTTTATAATTAATTATTTTGAATTAATTTTTCTGTTATTTTATTGTAATTATTTGTAATTATACTTCCAGTATATAGATCGGTCTGATAATTAAAAATATTACATTTTAATACTCAATTTGAAATCTAATTTAAAATACATGTATACTAATCGATACTAACAACATAGAGTTGTTAATCGTTTTAACCAGAAAATCTGTTAATTTATACATGGGATATAATTAACGCAATTTATGAATGTTTATCCGCTCTCACGCATACAACATCAAGTTTGTGACGTGGGTTTTACATTAATTCCTACCGCAGGAATAAATACAGTCAAACATGTTAAATGTAAACCCTGTAAATCTGTTGTTTCCTACAGTCTGCGGTATGTACAATGTGCCAGTGTGTGGGGATTTTAGAATATTTATGTTCGAGTATTTCTATTGATTTACTTTTAATAGAAGATAAACTATTTTTGACTTTTCTGTGGAATTAATATGTTTCTTTCAGTCAAAAGAAAATATTTCGTAAATTATATAAGCTAGGAACTTTAAATTTGTACTGAACATGTAAAATGATGCCCTCTAGTAAAATATGTACATTTTTTTTGAAAAAATAATTTTTCAGAGGGGGCGCGAAGGGGTTAAAGCAAGATAAAATATATATTTTTTTATACCAAGGCATGTGGCACGTCAAAATGTATAAACAAACCAGTGAATTTGATCCTTTATCTTATTTTTTTTCTAAATCAAAAATGGCGCCTGCAGGGGGCCTTAAAGCAAATAAAAAAAAAATTGTATACAGAGACGTGTGGGGTATCAAATGTAGATCTCAAAAATGGAGACAGTCGGGGGCTAAAGGTAGTATTTTATTTTGCCCCCCCCCCCCCCCGCCTCTAACTCGGTAACTACTAGCTCAAAAAATCTGAAAAAAATTAGGTAACGAGGCTTTGATAAGACTACCAACGACAAATACTAAAGTCAGCAAAATCATTTTAAATTTTGGAATAATAGAAAGGGGTGTCAAAGAATTTTTTATTATTATTTTTATATTTAGACATGTGGGATGTCAAAATGTGGATCTCAGTTAGTAAAATATGACCCTATTTTTATTTATTTTCTAACTCAAAAATGGTGCCAGCAGGGGGTTAAAAGCAATATTTGATTTTGTCCAACTTTTTTACTACAAAAAAAAAATTAATTAATTCAATTAATGACCGCGGAAGCCTCAAATAGTTTGTTAATATTGATAAGATTTAAGATCTACATTTAGATATGTCTTTATATAAACAGCTAGTATATTTCATGTGATTTCTTAGTTAACCTCAATAAAATGAAAATTCCAATCTAGATGAGAACTTCTTGTAAAGTCGAAACACATCCTTCTTAATTTTAAATTTAAATTTTTGGTTAGTTCATATTTTCATCGACAAAACTAATTTTATAGTCAGTCCATAATTATTAATTCCTTTTTCAAACCATGTTTCAGTAATTAATTACCTTTCCCCGAACAATCGAATACACGGCTAATAAATACCATAAATTGGAGAGAAAAAAAATCGACCTGTCACAGTATAAAAAAAACATTTCTCCATTCGTACTTTACATTTCATGTAACCATTCACACCACACGACCATAAATTACGTTTGTAATAATTTAATGGACGTGTAATAGACGCGCAATCAACATTATAAATCAATATCATACAATGACTGACGAAAAAAAACAGCGTGGAGAAAATACATCGGTGCGTACGCCTAGCAAATATTCAACCCTTCTGCCGCGTTCGTTATCGCTAATAGCACAAACGCGGCTAAATCATTTTCATTGGCAGACGGGTCGGAATGTAATTCACATTATTTCACGTTGATGAAAACACAGGGTCGAACTTACAAGGGCTTTTATTTCGTTAACTCAATCGTTCTCGAGGTTTTTTTTTGTTACCGATATTGCTGATTTTTCTGTCATCAATTCATACTTATCTATGTATTCGCAGCGTGCGTGATGACAGCACCGACTAGCGGTTACAATAGCTATCAAAACGAAAAACAATTAATTTCAATAAAATATAGTAAAAAAATATATTTTTTAGTTGATTCTTCAAGGGCTTTTATTTCGTTAACTCAATCGTTCTCGAGGTTTTTTTTTGTTACCGATATTGTTGATTTTTCTGTCATCAATTCATACTTATCTATGTATTCGCAGCGTACGTGATGACAGCACCGACTAGCGGTTACAATAGCTATCAAAACGAAAAACAAATAATTTCAATAAAATAAAGTAAAAATATATATTTTTTAGTTGATTCTTTATAACAATAGTGTGGTTATTATGTTGACCTTTCTATTTTTAGTTAAAAATGAGCCCGCCACAAGTTCCTTTTTGGCCACCTCGTGTGCTGCGATCGATTTCGTTTCCCCCACCACCTACTTCGCACTCAGCCAATACTTAAACTCCAGAACGTTGGTAATTGCATTGTTGATGTATTCAGTCCAATACTCGAAAATAAGTATGATTTCAAACCCATTCGAATTAAAATAATCTTACATCAAACGCAAAATCTTAATAAAAGCGCTCTGTTACATATATGTAACGCTGGGCACGATTGGGATAATATTTCTAAGCAGTTTGATACATTATAAAAATGTGTAACATTGTCACGCATAAGAAATTTTACAAAAATATTATAAAAGTAATTAAAAGACAAAGATAAAGAATTCAAATAGTATAAACTGGAAAAATTCATCTACAGAAAAGAATCAGTTTTCGAGTAAAATATATTTAATAATTTAATAGACCTTTGGAATTTCTTATAAGGTAATGCTTTGATATGTAAAGGAATGCAATTGTATAATTTCAGAGATTGGTACTCATGATTGAACTGTGTTCTTCTTATGAAGAGGTAAAACAATTTTGAAATTACTTCTAGTGTTGTAATTGTGTAGGTCGGCATGTGTTATATTATGAGTAGAGATTGGAAAAATAGTTTTTCAACTATTGCGTAAAAATGCATTTATTGTAATTTTTATTACATATCTCCACCGTTTTCAGAAAACTGGTTTGATTGAACACAATTTGAAATCAACTATTTGCAACTACCTTTCCAACTATTTGTGACACTTTTTACTGCTTCGTTTGCACTAATTATTATTAAATCTTTAAAAAAACTATTTATCAACTATTTTCTGAAAAAAAAATTTAACAAGTAACTATTTCATTGATTTTTTTTTTTTGGTATGAAGTAAACAGTTGTAGATGTAGAGGGATGGCACTGGCATGATCTTATGTTTAAAAAAATGGTATTAATCGCGTGATTTTCGCTAATATTTAATTTATGATGAAGTGATATGTTGATTTTTCTATTGTCATGTTTTTATTTATTTTATTATTCTAAGCGAACTTCGTGCCACACGTGAATGCTTTTACGTGCCAAAGATTGAATACTATTTTTATAGCAATACTAGTTATACATTTATACCTCTATTAAAAATAGATTACAACTTTTTATCATATTAAATTTATAGATTTTTAAAATAAAATAACATTCTCCAAGTAAATGCACAGTGCTTCCTCGTGCTAAATTCACCGAAGGTAGTTAATTTAAAAAAACATTTCGAAATTTTTCTTATGACGCACCTGATTATTTTTTCGTATATTACATTTAATATGTCAAAGTAAATATCAATTTAAAAAAAATCAAAACACGATTTTTTAAAGCAAATTGAGATAAATCTTTGTAAGGGAATATTTTACAACAAACGTTGTAGAACTACATATATGTGTATTATAGGAAATTGAATGCTCTACAAAAAAGATTCTATAAAATTTTCACGTAACATGTGTCGTTTAGAAACATGAATTTTTTACAGGAGTATAAGGCTATAGATCTTATTAGTATTTGTTAATAATTTCAACTTAATACCTCTAGTCGTTCCTGAGAAAAAAGATCTTGACGGACAGACAAACGGACAGCAAAGTAATCCTATAAAGGTTCTGTATTTTTTTTGGTTTTTCATTTTACGATACGAAACCCTAAAAATTGACTATATTTAATGACTTTTAATGTAATTTTTTGAAAACAAGTAATTTTATAAGCAATTACATTTTTAGTTTCAAATTAACTATTTTTCTAAGAGAGATCGGTCAAGAAAGTCTGTAGAACTCATTTCAACGGAAATTACAAAGAGACAAATTGCAAAAGAAAAGTTTCGAACAGACGAAAATTAATTGAAAAACTTACGTGCTATTGAAATCACAGTTAGTAGACTTTGCAGTACATTGAAAACATTTCTAGCGGAATATTAGCTGTCATAAAAATTAGATCAACAATTTCTATCATAATTAATTATTATTTATCTTAATTTATTATATCTTACACTAGTAAGTTTAACCAGATTTAATCCGAAATGTTACTTCACCTAACTCATATTCAGTTTATACTTGGATATTTTTATCAGCGTTCAGCGTATCAAATTTATTATAGGTAATCTAAATGGAATTTCTCTCTGGCTTGCGTCATATTTTTCTTTACTGCTTATGTATGGTATAAGCGACGCTACATCGCCAGTCTTACATCTATGTGTATATATGAAAATAACTTCTATTGCGAATATAATATTGTAGAATATAAATGTATATTACTGACTTTGTAAAACTACATATATGAAAAATTCATACATATTGTTTTTCCATTTTTGTTGACTGTTCAGCATTCTAATGATAAGCGTGATTATGCATATATGTTTCTTCTGAAATTCTTAAGGAATACTTAAATGAAAAATTCGTTAAAATCGGTACAGTGGTTTTTGAGAACATACAATCAAGCTCTTTAGAATACTTATATAATAGTATAACAACTCTGCTATAATTGGCCCATCAGCAACCTCTTATTCCGTTTTATTTCCCTACACAAACATATACCAAATAAACAAACACTTCGCTATCGGAACAGAAGCAATCCAGCCGACAGAAATGCATCTTCTTTCATCATCATCATATACTCGTATATCCAATATTTTATTATTCTAACAATACAGAATAGTTATTTATTCATACAGTATAATACTAGAAACACAGCAGATATTTTACAAATAAGCAAAGTTCTTTAATAAGCACAACAATAACAAGAAACCACCAGAGAACTGAGGAAGCACATTTACAAAATGCATGCCACAAACTTCATACATAAGATTATCTCAAGTCCAAAATAAACTAAAGAAGTATCAAAGTCACCTCTGACTATTTACATGCAAATGTTATTCAGTTCTTCATCGATTTTATACGGAGCAAAACAAATTCCAACCATGCCGGCACTGGGAGACAGTATAGAGAGTCGCGACGGTGTGAGCAATCATAACAAACATGAGGGTCACAATCGACGCCTTCAATAGGGGCCACTCCCCTTTGCCTCTACCTGAACTTTCGTTTGATTACTGAAGATCGATTCACACTGTAGGTTAACCAGTACCGCTTGTCCAATATTCCACAATGAATTTCAGTGTGTGCGTGCGTATGTACAAAGAGATATTTGATCGTAAATTGATGGATATTGACAAATATTGTTCTCCTGGTATATACAAAAAGCTGACACCTTTGTATTAAAAAAGGTAATGAAATATTGAAATAACAGTATCGCTGTTGGAATAGATATAAATCTTTGTTAAATTTTACAATCAATGTCATAAAGAGAAGGATTTGAAATATACTATACAGGATGAATTTAATGAAAAAAATGTTTTCTGCAAAACCCTATTTGAACTATAAGCTTGTTTGTTTATAGATGAGACGAAACACTTTTTAGGTTAGTCTCGTCTTATCAGCAGGGGAAGCAGTGTTTTTCCTCCCTTATTTTATAGGTAAATTAATACAAATCTGTGTTTTCAGTTAATAAATAATTTAAAAATATTATTAGAATATTATATTCGTCTTTACGCAATCAAACATTTTAACAAAAATTCAAAAATAGCATTTAATATTAATTAACACGCTCAATTATAAAACTATAACGTCTTATTTTTTTGTATTTTAGTCGATATTTGTATGACGAGTTGAAGTTCACTGCAGGAAATTTCACAAAAAAATTTCTAATTTTTTATTTCGTTAAAAGTATGTTTATTGTATAGAAAATGACGTGAAAAGTTGAACTGTTCAAACCGCAGGTCTGTATCTCAAACCGTTCTCGAGATATAGCCTCTCAAAGTTTTAGTTTTTTCAAATTTTTGGAGAAAAAAGGCCATAACTTTTGAACGCGCAGTCGGAATTGATTTTAGTTGACGGATTTGGAATCAGCGTGTCAAAATCTATATAATGACATGTATAATACCTTAAAAGTCTAAAAAAAAAATTTCGCGAAAAATCGAAAAAATTCAAAGGGGTATACCTTAAAAAAATGTCGATTTTTGACGAAAAATTTTTTGTCGGATTTTAAAGTATTATACATGTCATTATATAGATTTTGACACGCTGATTTCAAATCCGTCAACTAAAATCAATTCCGACCACGCGTTCAAAAGTTATGGCCTTTTTTCTTCAAAAATTTGAAAAAACTAAAACTTTGAGAGGCTATATCAATTGGATAAGGTGCTATTTTGTACTGGCCCCATACACTCCTGGTCTAAATTATTATTATTGTTTGATACTGAAAATCAATAAAACTTATTAATAAAAAAAACCGGCTATCAAATTTCATTACTGTATTACAATGGATTATCTACAAGATATTAAATAAACACTCATTTTGGGCAGAAGAATTTCTGGACACATGTTCACATAAAGTTTTTTTGCTTAAAATAACATCCTCGATCTACTGTTAATTTTTGTACACAAGTTGTAAATCATCCTGTATATATAGAAATAAACTGTTACGTTAAAAGGAACTGTCTTTGATCAAAAGAATCTTGAATTTATCTTGAGTGTAAATCCAACCTAATAAATATCACATAGTTTGTTAGTCGTATATGTTTGTATAAGCATACCACGTTTCAAATGCGCATGGTGTAGGCTCACAAATGATTTTGGTTTAATGTTATCTAATTTGTACATGCAAAAGCAGGTTTGTTTTGTGATGAAATATATTCGTACATGTATATTTTAAATTCAAATTTTAATTACTAAAGCCATGTTCCATAAATAAATTTGTCGATAATGAAAATGTTTACTAAAAATTTTATGTAATATATCTTTTTATGTATATATTTGTAATTCATTGTTCATTTTCGACTCATGATAAATATCATTCAAAATAATGACACTTTGTAAGTCCTTTTAATAGATTATCAGTAATCACGGTTTTAATCCTAGTTTAATCTTGTCTACAAACAAACAAACAAGCTTACAGTTCAAATACATAACCAGTATTGTGTATAGTACGCACTTCAAAAAGAAACCAACATATGGCGCACCCTATATTTATTATTATTACTTTGTGATACACATTTACTCCTAGATAAAGAAAATCCTATGAAGATTGTATAAAATAACCTTACCTACTGTTTATTTTTCATCATAGCGTGAAGTTCTTAAATGTCAATTTTGATATCGATTCATATTTTATTAAGTAATTAAACTTTCAAATAATATTTTAATCGGTTGTTGACATTTAAAGCGTGTAGATAAATTATGAGGTCGATATCTATTTGAATTTTATTGACATTAAAATAATTTATACTGTTTTGTTCTAACACAAACCAATTAATTAAAGAAATTTGTTGACGTTTACTTTTTATATTCATAATTCATTTTAAGTTCAACCAACTATTGATTATTTATTTCTATGTAGAGTATCAAGATACTTCAGCATTAATTAATTAATGTATAAGTTTCGTTTACTTCCACGTAACAAATTTAATTTTTAACCGACTTCAAATGGACAATTTTTTTTTAAAGAGTGTACTTCCGATTTATTTCCCATATATTTTTTTTCAAAATCTTTTCTGTATTTTCGAGCATAACTCCGACAAATATGCACCTATTTGGTGAAACTTTTCTTAGTTTGAAAGAGTATAGTTCCAAAGTGGTCCCATATAAATTTCATCTAAATCTGACCATGGACTTCGAAGATACACCACTCAAAAGGGAAAAATAAAAAACTTTTTAAGAAAAAAAATAAAACCGACTTCAAAAATATACTAAAAACATTGAAAAGTATACCTTATAATTAAATTTAACAGTTTTTGAAGTCGGTGCCAAACCAATAAAATACTTTTTTAAATAGGGAAAAAGAAAACCGACTTCAAAAACTGTTAAATTTAATTATTAGGTATACTTTTTTCAGTGTTTTTAGGGTTTCTTTAAATCGGTTTTATTATTTTTTTGTTAGTTTTCTTTTTATTAAATAGAAAAATTCAATTTTGGAGAATCTATATATACCAAAATATATTTTACGAATTCATTTCTGAAAAGTATCTTCTATATATACCCCTTCAATTCAACAAATACATTTAAACCCTTAAGGACCACTTTAGAAGCATTATTTCTCGCATATAAAGTACTTCCATTAAATCGAAAGTACCATTTAAGAAAACTTAAGAATAATAATATCGTAGAAATCTCATGTGACCGAGAATTATTCTATTGGTCACCGTTTTATTGCTTACCAGGAAATATTTTATGATAATGTTCTTTTTCCTCTTCAAAAAAAATTTTTTTTCAATCAAATATTTATTTTATGTACCTTTAATTTGTAATAGAATTTTCCAAAACAATTTCGTCTTTTTTGTTGTCTACATTTTACCAATCATAATTTACTACATTTTTTATCAATTCAATTTCTTTATAAATGGTACAGAATTTTTCCAATTCCGAGTAAATGTTTTTTATTTAACAAGTTTTATTAAAAATTGATAATCCTTTTCGACGAACTTTCGTATTATTGTTGCAATGTGCGAAACAAAAAATCATTTATTTTTATTTGCCTTTGTTCCAAAAAGTCAATTCAATATTGGGTTCTTTTATTATAGTTAATATTCTATCATTTTGTATTTCAATAACCCATCCTTATTTATTTTGTATATGCCGACAAAATAATTGTTATTGATTTCCAATTTCAACTACAAAATTCTTGATTTACATTTATGAAATATTTTTTATTAACTTCTGTGAGAGATGCAATGCTGAAATTATTATTTAATATATCTGCCTATATAAAAGGAAGTTCTATTTTTCTACATGTTACAGGTAAACTCGAATACTACTGAACCGATTTTAATGCGGTTTTCACCAACAGATATTTTTGCAGTGATTGTTTTAAATTCTAAGCTATTCAAATTTTATGAAAACCTAAGATTTAACATCAAAAGACTATAAATCATCAAGTCGTGTTTTTTTTTCCATGATATCAAAGTAGCATACAAAAATTGATTATGATTGTTGCCAACCTATTTATTTATTTTAATTTTCATACAAATTCTAGGACGGGGTCTGGTGTTTCCTGGAAGTTTGAAAATATAATGTACACAATTTTCTCAGTAATTGCTGAATGGATTTTATTCCGGTTTTCAATAATGAATAAAGTGTTTCAAGAGAAAGGTTTAAGTGTATAATTTTTTGATATTTTGTGTTTTTATGAAGTCTAAAAAAAAATCGTCGAAGAGGTATCTTCATTAGCAATAAGTGAAAACAATGGCTAATAAGTTTATTACAGATAAAATTAATATCCCCGGGTAACACCATGCGCTAGTTCTCAAATAAACCTAAAAAAATGATATAAATTTATTTATAAATATTAAAGACACAATTACAATAAATAATTCACAACACATTTGAAAAATACAACAAATTTAACAAATTAAAATTAACACTGAAATTAGCTAGTCACGTTTATCACCCATACATTTTTTCAGTAGCCGTTCATTTTCGGCAAATTCCGACTGAAAAATAGTCTTTAATTTAGAAATAACCTCGTTGTTTTTATCTGAACCTTGCTCCAATTCATTTCGTATATCCTGCAACTTAATTGTTGTTAACGCGCTATGAGTTTTAACATCCCTTTGTACATCTCTGCTCTGCTGTTGTTCCCCGCTGTAAGCCCACGAAACAATTATACCATCATTTTCGGATCTTGCTTCGCACTCTTTCAACATCTGGTGTAATTTAGTGACCTCGTCTGTAACGTTCTCTTGGGGTATTCCCTGAACTATGTCCGTAGAAAGACAACTAAATACCACAGGCTTCTCTTGGCCAATGTCCTTCCTCGTTGTTATACTCTTCACATTCCGAACGGGCAGCTTTGATGTGAATTTATTCTTCGCTTTACAAAATGACGAAGAGCTTCCCGCGCGAAAAGGACCGTCGAATTTATTCTCAATCGATGTACATTTCTTTTCAGTATTATTATCTACATTAGTGTTTTTATACTTCGCATATGTGTCCAGGTCGCTGCTTGTTTGCAAGGAATCACCACTGCATCGTTTGTTTTCAATTATTTTTGCTACTTCGGACATTTTGTGCGTTCCGAACATGGCATCAAAGAACTTGTTTGATAAGTCTTTGTTTTCGTAGAAACACTGTGTGCTATCAACCACCCCTATTTGTTGATTGTAGTAGTGATAAGACTTCGGTGAGTTACTGTGTCCGTTTCCTGTTAAAAAATCAATTACCGTATCGCCTTTGTCGTTTTTTGCTGATGGATCGGGTGTAGAGTTCGTATTTTCAGACTGTTGTTTAGTTTTCTTTGTGCTGTGGTTTTCTCTTTTGAATACTGAGTGTTTTTCATTTTTGAATACGTCCTGAAATCAGTTTAAAAAAAATATTTCAGACAAAAGTTTTAACCTAACCAATTTTCAATAATTTTTTACTCGAAAACTATCAACTTTTAAGAAAAATTACAATATTAAAAAAGTACTTAGAATCAAGCAAGGATTCTCGGACAATTATTTTTCAAATTTATTTAATTTTTTATGCGTTTTTTATAGAAAGAAAAAATTCTGAAATTAAACAGAATTAATTACAAATAAAATAAAAATTCTGAGAATCCTTATCAAAGCACCGTTTGCCTCTTAGTTTTCGACTAAAAAATTATTGAAAATCCACCTTTTTTCGAATTTGTCGCTGGAAATTCACAATTTTGCGCCATTCTAGTAATTTTGATAACCCTTTTTTTGCCACCCTTAACAAACTGTCGCTCGGGGATATTGCCCCCATTCCCGCTTGATTGTTACGTTAATTATTGCATTATTAGTGATAAAAAAAGCTTTTCGACATTTTTTTGTTTTTTGAGTTTTGGATGCGTTACAGGTCTATAGTCTATTAGTATTTTAGTATTTTAATTATTTTGTTTTGTTTTCCTACGACCTATAGAACCGGAGATATTTCAAAAACAGTGTAGCGACACACTCGAATTACATCAAATTGCATAATTATGCAATTTTCTCGGAACGTACATGGCAGATTTTTTTAACTTTTTCGATTTTCAACTCATCTCCGAACATATAAAGATAAAATTTAAAAAAATCCATTCATCACTTTTTTTGTCTCTATTTCCTCTACGACAAATACTCTATTGGCTATATCAGCGTTTTTCAACCTTTTAGTATTTGTGACCCAATTTTCAATCACAATTCTCACCCCCCTCCCCTCATACAATAATTTTCACTGAAAATCTCAGCTAAATACAGGAAAAGTCAATTTCTAATATTAAACCTTCTGTCGCCCGGGGCTATTGCCCCGTTCCCTCGGTACTCTACTGCCCATAGTGTTAAACGTCCATGAAACTTTTGTCTGAAACCTTTTTTCTGAAAATTCGTTATTTTAGAAATAATCCATTGAAAAGTATAAAAAAAACATCCGGTATATGAAAATTTATAATAACAATATCCTTGTTCTTTTCACATTAATTATACAAGAATCAAAATTTATAATAATGTGTACAAACTTTCTAATCAAATTTAATATACGCCTATTAAAGGAGAGACTGTTCATCAAATATAGACACTTGATACTACACGATGTACAACGATAGAACGCTCCTGTAGACGTATGTAATGTATGTTGTTAATTAATTAAATTTTATCGCTGTTACGAACTACGAAGCTAAATTTAGAACATATCACTAATATAATTTCAGACGAAGATGTAATTATTTGTTTGAATTAATAATATTTATAATCGAATAATGTCACGTAATGTCTATTAATTTGTTTTAATTAATAAATTTAAATGGTTTTCAAATTGGTATCTACATACATCAAACCCCCAGAGATTAATGGTGTTTGCCAATCGCGTTCGTTGTTTATTTTCTATTGGATTACGTATTAAGTAAATATGTACATGCAGAAATAGTTTCAATTGTAAATTTCAATGTATTTTAGTGTGTCCAACATTACATGTATTTATTCTAAACTACATGTGAATAATATACGATATAATATAAGTATTATAATTATTATTTACAATTTTTTATAGTACCTAATGTAAAAATTATATTTTTAAATAAATTATATTACGTATTATAAACTAAATAAGAGCTGCTGAAATATATAAATTAATTCAATGAAATTTGACCGGTCATACACAAAATAACGGTCATTGAAATAATTTCTATGGAGTATGTATTTAAACTAAAGAAAGTCAGAAGTCGTCTGAAATTGATATTTTGTCACTACTGCGAATAAAATCCTAAAAATAAACGCAATTCGTATAGAATCACACACACTTAATAATAAAAATCATTTGCAATAACATTAAAAATATGTAATATTAGAAATACCTATAAAACATCTATAACATGACAATTAAAATGTGGTACTAACATAATTTACGCGCACGTGGCCTTGGTCGAGCATTATTTTAACTTATTTAACAGATTTTGGCATAAGTTCACAAGAAAGTACATAATAAAAAACTACCCTACGATGTTTTTTCATTTTTTTTTAATAACTGATTGTGGGAATAAAAATCAAAGTTTATTTTTGAAAATTTCAGCACGAATTTATAACATAAAAATACATATTTCCTCTTATTTTTGTAAAAATCCCTTAATTTTTACGTTAATTATTGCATTATTAGTTATAAAAAAGTTTTTCGACATTTTTTTTTGAGATTAGGATGCGTTTGGAAACCTATACAGTATTGTAGTCTATTAACTTAAAAGTTTTTTATTTATTTTTTTAATTCCTACCGGAGATATTTCAAAAACAGTGTAGCGAGACACTAGAAATGCATTAAAAATGCAATTTTCTCGGAACGCACATGGCCGATTTTCCTAACATTTTCAATTTTTAACTCATCTTCGAACATATACATAGAAAATCAAAAAAATCCTTTTTATCACTTTTTGTGTCTCTATTCCCTGTACTACAAATACTCGATTAGCTACATAGAAACTACGTGACACACCTGTTCCCCACCACTCGTTTCAACGGTCACAGTCTCGTTACTGCAACCATCAGCAAACATCGGCGTCGCTGCATGAGACGACGTCGCCGCCTTTTGGTATTGCGGCGGTATATCAAACATTATTCCCCCGGCCCTGTCCATTCCTGCGCTGAGCCTAGGCGACGGCATCGCCTTGTGTTGCTGCTGCCACCGACCCAGCTCCTCGATGATAGAGAACAGGTGTCGGATCTGCTCCATTTGCTCCGTGACCGAGTGACAGAGAACACCGAGCTCCGACCGCATCTCGTCACGTTCGCGTTCCACGTTGCGTAAATTCTCTACCTGTTGGGGAGAAAAAAAAAAAACAGACATGATATTTATTATTTAAAATACGCGTAATTTACTTCGTCCAAAATACGTGGATAGAAAATCGAAGTATAAGTGCTGGCTATCTTTATTTTTTAAGAAAAAAAAAAAAACAATTTACAATTAACTCAATCGTTCCCGAGGTTTTTTTTTGTTATCGATATTGTTGATTTTTCTGTCATCAATTCATACTTATATATGTATACTAAAACTCCAGAACGTTGGTAATTGCATTGTTGATGTATTCAGTTCAATACTCGAAAATAAGTATGATTTCAAATCCATTCGAATTAAAATAATCTTACATCAAACGCAAAATCTTATATCTTAACAAAACGCTGGGCACGATAGGGTTAATATACAAGTTTTGAAGCTTCCGCGGTGATCTGAATATGGATCTTGACTTCTAGGTGTAAGCCACGTCAATTCAGTCATGTTATCGACCAAACTGATTTTAGTACTAGATATTCTGACATATTTTTACAACAAAAATGATTTTGTTTTAATAATTTGTATGTACAACAATTCTAATAAGATTATTCTTTGTTTCAGATTACTTTTTACGTCAATGACCAAAGCTCGCTTCTTAATTTTTAAGGTAAATATTTTTAACTAATATGTATACAATTAATATACGGTAAAATATCACATTCACGACTGATCAAAAACAGTGAACAACGAGCTTTGATTGGTTGATTCATGGAATTTCTGGTGGAATGTACCTACCAGAAATTTAAAGAATGAAGTGAGAAAGAAGTAACCAGAAAGAGATAGAAACTAGTGTTCTGGCAGAAACGCTCAACATGAAGAAAACATAAAAGTTCTTTGGTTAGCCTGATCAATAGTTTCTATCTCTTTCTAGTTTACCTCTTTCTCACTTCCTTACACGCTTAAAAAATGACATTTTTTTAATTTCTGGTACATTCCACCAGAAATTCCGTTTTTTGGTCAGACTTGAACGCTCCCAATCACTCAAAATATATCATACCTGTTTAGTGAGCTTTTTAATATCCTGTTCACGCCGTTCATAACCTGTAACCAAAGCGTGATACGCTGTCTGAACAGCCCGTAGATCGTCCAGGTCTTTGCGTAATTGATTCCTTTCCTGTTTCACTATTTCAGTATTGTTTAATTGAATTTGAAGATTTTGAATCTAAAATAACACATTTAGCGATAACAAAACAAGCACAATGTCAACAGACTTGGGCACTTTAAGAGCGTAATTTTCATGAAGTCGTGGAACTAAATAATAAATAAAACAAGTACCTCTTTATTAAATCAATTTAATTACCAAACTCCACAAGTATTGGTTGTTTTTTTTTAAATTATAGCCTTTTATTTTGTTTATCTTTTCCCTAGTAATGGACAAAATAAAACCAGTAATGGACACTTGCTAATGAATACAAAATAAATAAAGAATATCTAGTATTTAAAACAATTTCAAGCCCTGATTAAATCAACATTAAAAAATAAAACTACCCAGCATTTCGTGTGATATTTAAGTTTACCTCTTATCACACTCAAAAGTTTAAAATTTTAAAATTAGGTTATTAGACACCTATACAGAATAAACATTTGCTCGGGTATAGTTAATTGCCAATGCAGTGTTAGTTACAGCCGAATGAATTCCGCGTTTCTCGTATATTTACAGTTTACAACAGTTATGACGACTCAAAGTTCTGCTATAAAGATTTTATATATGTGTTGCTTATTTAAAACTTTCAGTATTATATTACGAAACTTTCAAGCAATACCTTTTTTTCTTTGCTTTTGCCCCAAATGTAATATCTGTAATGGTCCAGTCTTAACTCAAAGAGGTATGATGGCCGACAGCACCTTACAAATAAAATTATATATAAAAAAATTTACTATAAAAAAAAAATGTGTGTGGGATTTTTTTTTAAATAACAATGAGAAATCTGTTTAAACTGAATTTATTTTCTTCCAAATCTTAAATTTTAATACTAAAAAAAAAACTTCAATACTAAATCCTAACTACCCTACTAAAAACCCCATACCAAAATAATAATAATGAACATCAAATCTTTTTGTAAACTCTTAAAACTAAACTTATCTCTATACTGAAACCACTTTTCTTCCTTCCACTTTAATTTTATACTTGACTAATAACACATATTAGTTATATTTTAAACACCTTTCTTCCTTTTAAACCACTTTATTTTATACTTGACTAAAAACTCACATTATTTATATTTTAAACACCTCTCTTCCTTTTAAACCACTTTATTTTATACTTGACTAAAAACTCATATTATTTATATTCTTTTAATACCTTTCTTTTTTTTTAAAACACTACTATATCTTTATACTAACTTGTTTATTTTTAAACTTCTAATTGTTAAATTTTTATCTTTCTATATCTTTTTTTTCCAACACTGCCTAGTTCGGCAACCAAACTCCTTCTGCCTCTGCCCTCATTCCCACAGTCTCACTTGAATCTTCCCCTGTCCCCTCACTCACCTTTAGAACAATCTTTCAACAATTAAAATATCCTATCAAACAGCAGTTCCGAAACAAATTTCAATCAGTGGTTCTTAACTTAATATTATTTTTTAATACATACTGTAACTCACATCGTGACCTGTTACAGATGCCCTCCCTTAAAATAAAAAAAATTTGTATAACAAAAAAAAATTTTTTTTTCATTCTTACATACTAATCTTAATACTAAAACTACATCTTACAACTAATAACATTTTTCAACTTAATACTAACATATTTCAACTTAATACTAACATATTTCTATCTCTACTCATTTTCCCACTCATACACCTCTTTTAAATTTCATGATCTTCCATATTGTCATAATAAGGTTTCATGTTTGCTGCGTTAAATAATTCCTTAAAAAAAATATTTCTGACTTAAATTTTTTCTTTACATGCTTAAAACTTTTATTCTCATTACTTCCTCTTTTCAGTTCCTCTATCCGAAAACGTACATTTTTCTTTTTCTCTAACTTAAACTTATTTAATATTTCATTCGTCTTTATTAATAATTTTCTTTCCATTATCAAAATATCTTTCTTTTTTCTAGCTTTTCCTCTAAATTTCATCATCTTAAACTTTCTCGCCCTTCGTCGCAGCATTCGGTTCATTTCTTTGTCAATATTCAAGTTTTTTCTCCACATATTCTGAAACTCTAGTTTACTTTTGTAATTCCTATCGACTATTTCTTTTACATCTATTTCATTTATACTTCTGATATTTAATTTTACTCCATCAATTATTTCTGAAATTGTTTCTCTACCTTCATCAATATTCTTCTTCCAGTCATTTTCGCTATTTTCTTCCTTTTTCTCACAATATTTCTCATCTAATAAAAATAATATGTCTAAATTTAATTCTTCGCCTTCTGAATCTTTAACTTCCTTGATTTCTTCAGTATTTTCCTTATTCTGATTCTCTTCTATGACTTTTAATTTTTCGACTAACATTGAATCTTTCCTTAGGACGCCCTCGTCTTCTACCTTTACTGATTCTGTGATTATTTCTTTATTTAATAAGTATTTTCCTAAGACGCCCTCGTTTTGTACCTTTACTGATTCTTTCGTTACTTCTTTTTCTCTGAATAAATTTTCTAATCCTACATTTCCCTCAATCGCTTCTTCTCCCGTTTCCCTTAACCTTTTTCTTTCCCTTCGCGTATCATATTTTTCGGTATTTAATTTACTTTTTCCGGTAACTTCAAAATTTTGCTCATTTTTAATAAATTGATTTTCTACTGACTCCCTTTTTTTTTCTTTTTCCTTCGCATAATTCTCACATATCAACAATATTCTCTTCAAACCCTCCGCTCTCTCATTTTCTAAAACTTCGTCATTATGATCATTCTTCTTTTCATATAATAGATCTTCTTCTTTTAACAAACTATCTAAACCTGTACTCTCCTCGTTTTCTTCTATTATAGATTCTTTTAACATAACAACTCCATTATCATTTATTTTCACCTTTAAATTTTCCTTCTTCAAATCCTCATCTTCTCTTTTAGTTAACCCGTTTCTCTCCACGCACATCACTCCGGGCTGTCGGTAATATGCGCCTCCTAGTTTTCCGACATATTCTGCCTTTCACTCCTTGTATTCCCATTTCTCTCTTCTCCCCTCTGTTCCATATTTCTATCGTAATTTCTTTCCTTATTTTCTTCTCTATTGCTATTAATATTTTCTCTATTCCCTTGGTTAATTGTATTGTCATTTCGGCCGTTATCCCCTCTACTGTAATTTCTTTCGTTGTTATTATATCTATTCCTATCATACCTGTTATTATTATCATATCGGTTTAGTTCATAGTTTCTATTATAGTTATTTTCATATTTTCGCGGGTATATTATTTCTGACTCGTCCAAAATGCTGTACACCTCAGCGACGTCATACCTCCCCACTGCTCTTAATAACGGCCAGATACATGGTTCAAAATGTTTTGTGATTATATTTATTATTGCTTCTTTTTTCATGGGTGGTTCGAGGTACTTCGCTTCATTATATAATTTAATAAAATACTCTTTCCTATCTAACCTCGAATATTTGTAGTTATTTGTATTATATAACTTTTTTAACACCTCCTGCTGCCTGTTTTCGGACCAGAAATTTTTCTTGAACCATTTTTTGAAATCGTGAAAATTTTCAATATCACAAGCCTTAAAAAGCTCGAGGTGTTCCCCCCATAGACTTTTCTCTATTATATCTAAAATATCTCTCTCTTTCATAAACTGACCATTTGAATTTACATATTTTTCTAAACGCCTAATGAATTCTATTGGGTGTTCATTACGTTCCATTTTTGTGAAATCTTCTCCCCTACCCCTTGATAACCGCCTATTCCCGTTCTCCCTTTCTTCTGAATCCTTTCCACTATCTAACATTTTTGTTTCATTTTTTGTCTCCATATCTTTTTTCAAAACTACTATTTCTGCCTCTTTACCATCCAATTCCCTACTTTTTTCAATATCGCTAATTTTACCGTTCATTTTTGTGATTTCACTTTTTAAGCTTTTCATTTCCTTGCACATTTCCCTAAGAAAATCTTTCACGTCATCCATTTCATTATTTTTTCTGATGGGCGTCGATGCCCCGAACCCTGAATCATAGTCAGAACTTTCCGTCCTTTCTACATTATTTTTTCCTTCCGCCATCATTCCTTTCACACACAACAAAATACTCAATATAACCTCTCTCTTACACAACAAATTCAGTTCAGAAATCTCTATTATTATTTATCCCGGTTCGTTGAGCCCCCAATCTGTAATGGTCCAGTCTTAACTCAAAGAGGTATGATGGCCGACAGCACCTTACAAATAAAATTATATATAAAAAAATTTACTATAAAAAAAAAATGTGTGTGGGATTTTTTTTTAAATAACAATGAGAAATCTGTTTAAACTGAATTTATTTTCTTCCAAATCTTAAATTTTAATACTAAAAAAAAAACTTCAATACTAAATCCTAACTACCCTACTAAAAACCCCATACCAAAATAATAATAATGAACATCAAATCTTTTTGTAAACTCTTAAAACTAAACTTATCTCTATACTGAAACCACTTTTCTTCCTTCCACTTTAATTTTATACTTGACTAATAACACATATTAGTTATATTTTAAACACCTTTCTTCCTTTTAAACCACTTTATTTTATACTTGACTAAAAACTCACATTATTTATATTTTAAACACCTCTCTTCCTTTTAAACCACTTTATTTTATACTTGACTAAAAACTCATATTATTTATATTCTTTTAATACCTTTCTTTTTTTTTAAAACACTACTATATCTTTATACTAACTTGTTTATTTTTAAACTTCTAATTGTTAAATTTTTATCTTTCTATATCTTTTTTTTCCAACACTGCCTAGTTCGGCAACCAAACTCCTTCTGCCTCTGCCCTCATTCCCACAGTCTCACTTGAATCTTCCCCTGTCCCCTCACTCACCTTTAGAACAATCTTTCAACAATTAAAATATCCTATCAAACAGCAGTTCCGAAACAAATTTCAATCAGTGGTTCTTAACTTAATATTATTTTTTAATACATACTGTAACTCACATCGTGACCTGTTACATATGACACATTTTATTCGTAAATAAAACATCTAGTTTGTTTTTACACACAGCAAAAAATGTTAGATAAAGTTTTGTAAATGTCATAACCTATTTGCAGTTTGAATACGGCTGTAAAATTTTTAAAATTGCACATAAGAAAGTTAGTAGTCGTTATAAATAGCAATCATGTAAAGCTTAAACAGTTTATTTGACTTTTATTGCCCGTCTTTTAACATACAATGTACAACACACATATATATTTTAACAATTTTATAAGAAATTTTAAATTGTAGATAAGTATATATTTAAAGACAAAGTTTGTGTGTAAAAAAATGATACTTGATGAAATATCTGTCAATTATTTTGTAACATGAAAGATGACCGGTCTAAGCATTGTAATTACCTATTATTAACAAATTAAAATTGATATATTAACAAATAAGTTGAATAGTTGATATCTAAGCTTAACAGGGTAATCCTTCGGCGAGGATTTATTTTAGGTAAAGAGAGCGAAAAAAAATATTGCATTTTTTGACACACCTGCGTTTCGAGTTTCGGTATCTGCTCGGCGTGCTCCTTGAGCTTGATCACCTCCCGCCTGAGCGTCTCGCACTCCGAGTCCAGCTCGTACATCTTGTCCATCTTGGTCACGTTTCGGTAGTGTATCTCGTGCAAGCCGGCCAGGTCGCGCTCGAACCTGGCGACCCGCGCGGCCAGCTCGTCGCGCTGCCTCGCCGCCGTCTGGATGTTGCGAAGGCGCGCGTACAGCTCGCCGTTCTCCTTGCGTATCTTCTCCAGCTCGGCAACGTAACGGTCTCTCTTGTCGTTCGTGCACTCGACCAGCGAGCCCGCCTCGGATTCCAGAATGTTCAGCATGTACGCGAGATGGTGACCTATGAAATTTAGTTTTTTAAGTGAAACTTTGAATGGCCTCGACACGTTTTAAAATAAAACTTTAAGGGGGCAGACCCAGTTAGAATTTTGAAAAAATCCTTTTTTTGCATTTTCTCAAAGTAGAATATTTGAAAAGTATTCTCTGAAAATTTCAGACAAATGTCCTGTCCATAAACGATTCAGTGTAAGTTCCAAAATAAATTTTGTATCTGCATGCAAATCGTACTCAAAACTTTAGACGCGTTTTTCTCGAAACCATGTTTTCGAAGTCGGTGATCGGTTTGAAATTTTTCTCACTTATTCTATACATAATTGTCCTCCGGATGAACGAAGGAATTTTTTTGGACGATTATTATTTTTTATAGCCGAAAATGCAAGTGAAATTTTAGTCGAATAAAGAACAGTTTAACTACATCGGTTATAATAAAACCGTAATAACGGCCCTGTGTAAACGTACTCTCTGTCTACCTAACCTAACATAGCCTAACTCTGTCTGTCTGTCTGTTAGCTTACATCCTGAGGAAAGACATAGGCTACTTTGTATCACAAAAATTGACTAGATAAAAAAAATACAATTGATGAAGTCGCGGGTAGCAGCTATTTTTAAATAAATACTGCAACAAGTTAACAAATGCTTACTACAAATGTGCAGTCAAACATTTCAGTCAAAACATTTTTATACGTTCAATAAATATTGGCGACATTAACACCGACACCTTCAGTCACACAATATCCGATAGCCATTTGTTAGCGTCCATATCGCCGCCGGTACGTGAGTACGGTTAGTATGTATAAAATTAGTTTAACATAAGCCGGGTCGATCCATCCCCGTTCAACAACAACTATATTCAAATCCCAAGTCAAGCTCAGGTAAGCTACGTATATGAATTTTGGTACAGATCGAATTTTTAAACATATTGAATAATAATTTAAACATCTAGTAATTATTATCACTACATAATCCTACTGCACATCAATTTTTTTAAATTATTTAATATCTTATTGTATTTAATGTTTCTATTTCAAAACAAATTATAAGGTACTGACACCAGCCTTAGCCCCTTAAGAGCAAAATAAGTACCTCTTTATTAAATCAATTTAATTACCAAAGTCCACAAATATAGTTTTTTTTAATTATAGCTTTTTATTTTGTTTATGTTTTTTTCTCCAGTAATGGATAAAGTAAAACCAGTAATAGGCACCCAGTGATGGACACTTACTAATAATTACAAAATGATACAAAAGTTATAAAGAATATCCACCATTTTGACACCCATTGGCCGATTGTAATCAAATTAAGCTGTTTTACAGTCAAGTGTCTATATATTATGATTCAGTAACAGCAGTAATCAAATATCAGCAAACATTTCTAATTTATTACATTTAATTAAACAAAAATCCACCACTGGGGTATGTCCCAAGACTGGTGCCAGTACTTTATTATCAAACAGAAGAAAACAGTATATCCTAAACGAAAATAAACACGTTAAAAAAATAAACATCACTTTAAGAAAGTTTGAACGAAAGCATGCCAATCTATACCTTCACTAAAATTTAATTAAATTAATTATCATAAACATACATACATTTACACATACATACATACTATTTAACTTACCAAAACTTTCATCCAACTCATTCGATATTGCAAAAGCATCATCTGTAGAAGGTTCCGTCAAAGATACCAAGTTATTACGTTCAGTTTGTTTCTCTTCTGCATCGCCTCTATTCATCTCACTCTGTTCTTGCCCATTTACAACAGTGTTCGACGTGAATATCTCTATCCTTTGCATTTCGGAATCTATCACCTCGGACGTATACCTCTGGACCGCTTCAATTTCCGAATCAACTACATTACACGTATACGATTCCATATCATTTGGATGACCAACTAAATCATCTGCAGCTTCAATATCTGATTCATCGTATTCATCTTCAGACTGCTTATTCTTAAATTCGATAAAATTCGTGAATTCGCGTCGCCTCTTGGCCGATTCCTGTACGTTGTCTGCAAAATCCGAATTAGATATGTTTGCTTGCAGTTCTACATAAGAATCTGAAATAGATTGCCTCATATCATCTTGATCAGTTTCGTTTTCGGTGAAATCAGTACAAAATGCCATCTGTTGTTCTTCGACAGATTTTGATACCGGTAAATCTGCTAAACTAGATTGCTCAGATACCGGTAATATTTCTTGTACATTCACTGCCTCGTGACTGGTCACAATTTCCATCGACGATGAGTTATTGAAGTTTGTTTTGTTACACTGTAACATTTCAATAGGTTTATATATTTCGTTTGTATATTCGGCAGCTTCTTTAAGAATTAATGCTTGTTCCCTTAGTTCTGATTTTATTGATTTAACTGGTATAGAATTACATTCGATAACTCTTTGTTCGGTTGGCAGTCGGTAAATTTGGTCAACTGTTGAAATGAAAGATAAATTAAAATTTGAATGCATTTTAATTATAAATTACAACATATGATTAAAAAAATAAAAACAAACTGACTGGCTTGCCCTGTGTAGTCTGAATGGATGTCAGAATGGCGCCTAACCTAACCATACATATTTGGTATTTTTGTCAGTGAATCGTATCACATACATACATGGAATCTAAACGAAATTTTTCTCTGACTTAAGTCACATTTTTTTAATAATAGACAAGGGTGTGCTGGAGCCGGTTTTTAATATTAAGAAAGTTATAAATTATAACAAAACTCTCATGCAATGTTTTTCGACGTTAACCTTACTCATGTATACTTTTCGAAATTTTGGTTTCCGATACTATATATTCAGTTCAAGAGCTTTCTATCAATGCAGAAATGATTTAAATTGGTTTAGGATAAACTCGTATAAGCTTGTAAAGCATAGATATACATATGTACATAATTCCAAAAATGTTTATTTGATGAATTTTTGTATGGATGACTAGTTTCACTTCTTTCCTGTTTGTATTAATTTTTAATAGCCTCCTTTTCTGTCATAAAAATTCATTTCTTTGAGTGGTTTTCTACTCAAGTAAATTAAAAAATGGGTAAGTAATTTTCATATTAAAAAAAACACACATAATACATTACAAATCGTTCAATTTCTAATTAAATATTTGTAATTACCGCAAATATTTTGCTTTCCAAACTAATATAAAAATCCTTTGATATCTGCATGTTGTAATACTGAAATTCCATCATGAACATGTACAGTTGATTTGATGTAAACAAAAGTCTATCGAACATTGTGTTTAATGTTTGTATTAACCCTTGATGTTAATCGAGGATTCTATTGTAATATCTTGTTCAATTCGCAAATATAACTTCTAATTCTATACAGATATAGTATAGACAAAGCCAAAGTCTGGCATTTGAATTATATGTATTTATATCAATCTTGATTGTCATTTAAACACTTCGATATATTTTAAAGTTATTCTATTGAATATGAAATTATAGTTAATTATAGTTTATTGAAATAGACAGATATCTAATGTCAATTAGATAAGTGGTAAAACACTCGTCAATAAATTATGTACATACTATTTACTATTTGACCCCTGAAAGGGGAATTATTAATTGAAATATGTACTATTATGTAAGAATCAATTGTATTATATGAAATCTAGAAGTTTCCCGCATGTTTTTCTGCGGAACACTTATGGAATTACTTCGGCGTCCATCCGTCCGTCTGTCACAGGCGATTTTCTCTGAAACTATTCGACGTAACAATTTGAAATTTAGCACAGAGATAGAGTATGGTGGCCCAATTATAGCCGTGAAGATAAAAAGTTGAATTTTGATTCTGGGGGTAAATTGGGAAATGGAAAAAAAATAATTTCAAGGCCATCGTGTAGGGTGTCCAATGAAAGCTTGTTGAAGCACGAATTCAACAGTATAAATTGATTTCATTACATCAATATCACAACTATACCTTTTCAACTTCAAATTGAAACTAATCAATTTCAAATTGGGAATAATCAATTTCAAATTGAGATTAATCAATTTCAAATTGAGAATAATCAATTTCAAATTGGGAATAATCAATTTCAATAGAATTAATGTTTTACATTTTTAATAGGAAACATGAATTGTAAAATTTTATTAATACGTACATGACCTAATTATTCAATGTATAAGTTGTTGGTTTTACTACATCAATTTCGTGTCAAATCAAGACAAACAAACAAATATCCTATAAAAAAAAACTATCAAAAAAGATTATGCTCCTTATAAATCGACGTATGGACTCAAAAAATACATTATACATTTTATTATACAGACAGAATCTATAGATTTACATATATATTAGTATGATATATGGAATCAATCGAACATAAATTATAACATTAAATCTTTTTAAATAAAACTATGTCCTATAAAAAATAGTATCTCACAATTCGGGAAAATCGTCTTTTCCAGCTCATTGCTGTAGTAGTAACGTATTTATATCAAGAAATGAAAAGAGTATCGTAAATAAAATTGAGTTATATACTCATAAACCGACTGTCTTTACCGGAATTGAATTTATACCTGTTGTATAAAACGGCATTTCTAAAGCCCCTGAACGTGTTCTAATATATTTTTATATTCGTTGTGTGTATAACTAATAATAAAACAAATTGCCCCATTTATAATAGCTTGGTAAATAGACAATTTACTTTATTTGATAAATCACACGGATATTTAATATATTGATAGTAAATTCATAATCCAATTATATTTCTATATACAGTGTATTCCAAATTGATTAAGGCGGTTATTACACTATCAAAGAAATATGATAAAATTTCTTTGATCAAAGAAAAATGACAGTGTAATAAGTCAACTTTTATAATATTGACCTTCATAATATTTATATGATCATAGTTAATGACAGTCTCTGATATTTGATCAAAGTTTTTTGACAGATAAATCAAAATGGCGACTACCAAGTTATCACTGACAGTTACAGTTATATAATTATTAATATATGAATATCAACAAAATCCAGTATTATATGATAATCTTCTTATTGATTATAAAAACCACAATACACGGTTGTAAATTCAAACCTCGATCGCGTCAATTGACGAACATCCACGCACTGATATTCAAAAGGCACCAAAAAAGAAGAAAATATCCGTAGATAATATTGATAAAATATTATCAAATATTTTATGTAGTGTAATAGAACAAAATCTCTTTTTTATCAAAGAAATATGATCAAATCTTTGTCAAAGATCTTTGACATATTTATTTGATAGTGTAGTAACCTTTGGTCAACTTTAACGATGTGTCATTGGTGCATTTTGAAATGCCACCTCGAAACTAACTGATAAATTTTAAATTAATCAACAGTATTTTGTTTTCAACTTAAAGTAAACATCCTAGATAAAATTATAATAATATTTTTTGGCAGATATTTTGAAAACAAAATACTTATTTTATTAAATTTTGTGGCGGCATTTAAAAATGCACCAATGACACATCGTTAAATTTGACCAAAGGTTACTACAACATTTCTAAATACCCTCATGTTAAATTTCCTATGTCTTAATAAACTTGGAATGTATAGTGTGCCTCTGTTTTAAAGGATCAGGTATTTTTTGGCAAAAGGCTTAAAGATCTACAATAAAAACCCTTTTTTCATAGTTTTTTCCCTGCCTTGAATCTTGATGGCTTTTTTAATGTGTGTAAAGTAAGGCAATTTGAAGAAATAAAATTAATCCAATTTCGAGGGTAAAATATAATTAAAAACAAAAAAAATGTTCACGAGCATGGAGTAAATTATCTTATAGTTTGTACTAAACATTTAATCTTTAGCGGTTATGGTTTTTCACTGAACTGCTCAGTTCATTCAACTGTAGTATAAACAATGAATATAGTAGGTATGTATTGATTTAAAATATAATTAAAAAATATAATTAAAAACAAACAAAAAATATTACGAGTATGGAGTAAATTATCCTATAGTTTGTACTAAACATTTAATCTTTAGCGGTTATTGTTTCTTACTGAACTGCTCAGTTCATTCAACTGTATTATACACAATGAATATAGTAGGCATGTATTGATTTATCTTGGTATTTTTAGATTACATTCCATGTTACTGTCTCTTTCATACTTGACATATCATCCATCGGATAAATCTAAAGAAGATTGCGAGATAGTGATCGAAACACCAAGTACCAATAAACTCCGTCACTTGATATTCATCACAAAGATACAAAAATCAAGATTGCAACCACAAAAATAAATCGTCCTCCACAGATATTTTTTTACTTTGAAAATAGCTTATTTTGGAATTTTTTTTTAATTTCTAGCTGCTAGAAAAATCAAAATAACAAAACTAACCAAATTACCCTTTTAGGATAATTATTAAGAGAATTTGTAAGAAAAAATCAGCATTATATGTCGTCCTCTACATAACTTTTTTTTGCTTTGAAAATTTTCGTGTTTTTTTGTGATATTTAACTTAATATTTTTTTTATAGAAAATGTGCATCAATCAAGCTGGTTTTTTGTGGGTACTGAGTACTATATGTGAACATAAGTTACACATAATTACAGTTAAACCCGAAAGACAGAGAAAATTTTGAAAAATAGATAAAATGATAATTTTATTAATGAAAGTGAAAAGTCTCTATCTACAACAAAAATAATTTAAACTCTGAATTGAGCTAGATCATTTGAAACTTCACCCTTTAGGCTTTCAAATGACATCAAACCTAATTATAACGCGTGCCATAACGAGTTTAAAAAAAATTGAAAATCGACAAAATCTTCATATCTTACGAGGGTAAAACGATGACCTCCCCCCAACCTATGATATTTAAAAAAATTCTAATTACAGTTTCTGTTAATTAATACGTATAATAACAACTCACTCAACTTTCATCAAAATTAAAAAGGGTGCAACATCTACTTTTTTTATAAATTTGATTATAAATGAAATGACTCGGTTTTAATGTAGGTAAAAGAACAAGTTATGAAATTTTGTTTGGCTACCTCCAGAATTTCATTCTTTACATCTTTCTGAATGTTTTCTACATGTTTTTGAAACGGTCTAATAACCGTTTACTTACATCAAAATCAGTGCAATCTAAACTGGCACACTTGATCTAACGCATCAATTTTAAAATATTCCAATTATTCATATAGTACCGTTCCATATTGAAACACACCCCCGCCTTTAAAAATATGCTAATCACAACCGCGGTACGTATACGGGGTACAAAATGAAAATTCGCGCATACGAAATATGTGTAAATTTTTGTCATAAAGAAGAACACAACTCAAGTGCCGAAAAATTTTACCCAAATTATGAATTCATTGTTTCATTTTGCACAGCGTGTTCGTAATACTGTACACTGTTTGATCTTCCGTTAAAGTGGAACCCTAAAAGACACTGTAGCACCCTCATAGAATGTCTGTCAAATTCAAAACTAGCCTAGTCTATAATACAATCGGGTTTGAATAATTATCGGAACCTTTTGTCGAAGTATTCTGCAATAACAATTATTAGCATATTTTCAAAGATATCAAATATCCACCAATCTTTGTCTATAATAATAATATAATCATCACAGTCGAGTTCAAAGCTAATGATAACTGTTAAAATTTAAATTAATATCGCGAGATTTCGCAAATTTAGACAAATTAAGTCTGAATATAATCTGTAAATTTGAATGAAGTTAGGTAAGGTGTAGATAATACAGATTTCTGTTATGATAGTCGGTAAAACAGGTATTTATATACAAACAAAAACGTCCAAAAATATATAGATTAAATTGAGAACCTCCTACTTTTTTGAAGCCTGTTAAAAACTTTTCGGGAGCGAGACTTCAAAAAATATTTTGTGTGAGGAAGGGGGGAGGGTATAATTACACCATTAAGTTTATCTTTAACTGAAGTTTAGTTACAATTTGAATAGTCAGTAAGAAAACCAGACACTTCAATTTAATTTTCTCACCCCACTTATAAAAATACTTGTACAATTTAAAACAACGTCCTGCTGAATTTTTTTTTATGGTAATGAGCTTTGAGAATTAAACCAAATTCACAATCTGACCGATTAGGGGATTAAGAGTGTACACATTCCGATTACAAATTCAACCCCGATAGCAATATTTCGATTAAACTTTATTGTAAATTCGCATGCAAATGTCAGTCGACAACGGTGACTTTAAGCACACTAAAACCACATATATCTATCTTGTTTTAACGACACGTGATAACAATCGAATCAAACACATTTTACATTCAGTCTCTAGTACCTATAAGCCATAAGTAGTACCTATACATATATGTATGTATATGTAGCGAATTCGTGCAACGTGCATGCACGAAAGAATGCAATTCTATAAATATTTTATTTAAAATTGTATAATGTATAAGTAAATTTTTTGTACTGTTTGTATCATTTATTTTAGTTAAAAATTTGAAGAATACGATTTCTTATAAAAAAACTATTGATCTTGCAATGATTAAATGCAGTGCCGTAATTAGAGGCTCTGGGGCTCCGGGACAGTAAAAAAAATGTAAGTTGCATAAAACTTGATTTAGAGTGGAGTCATATTAGCAAAATTGTTTGTACCTTGTTGAAAAAACTAAATATTTTAAAAATTTATAATTTTATTACATAACCTAAAAAAAACATTGGTACTTTCTTTTACAACGACCAATAATAAATCGATTTTAATAAAATTTTTAGAAAAGATATTCCTTATCCAAATCAATATATCTTGTGGGTAAAAAATGGTAGAAAGACATTCTATTTTTGTAGATTTTTCATGTACTATGCGATGGCGCTAAAGATAATTCTATAAATGTTTTAAAAATCTAATTTTTTGGAATTTTGTTTATGAAAAATTTTCTCCGTGTTGAATCAAAATGAGTTTAAAACTTTTTTTAATCCGATTTCGTAAAAAAAATACCCCTATGCTCTTTAACTCCGTGCACCGCCCCGACTGATTCGGTGATAGTTACGGCCCTGATTAAATACTAGTCGTGTATCGTAGGAACTGTATTGGTATCAGTGGTACACCCAATTTTTTTTTTAGAATTTTGATTTTTTTAAGCATATTTGTCAAATATATTTTTAACAATCTGTTATATTTGTGAAAAATAATTAGTACAAAAAGTTGTACTAATAATATTCCAAAACAGTTGGAAAGCCAATCATTCCGCTAAAAATGCGGAATCAGTGGTAAAATTAATTACACATAAATGCGAACTAATTAAGTTACCCGTAACTCGGGGGCACATTTATACACGTCTATAAGAAAATAATATAATCATCACCCAAGGAATTTCGATCCTCTTCAATCGCGATAATCTTCTTCGTGCAGCTGTTGATCTGCGACAGTGCCTTCTGCGTCGAGACGGTCGAGTTGAGCAACTGATTGAACAGGTTCATGTTGTCCGCCGGACTCATCATGGCAGAAACGATCTGCCGGAACTCGGACGTGACCGGCACATGCGCACTCAGATCGCAGTTCAGGTGAACGGATAACAAAGGGTTCAACGTCGGCTGGCGAATACTAACAACACCGATAAATAAAAGTTACCAATTAAATATACGATATAAATTACTCCATTTAATCCCTCGAAACGTGATTAAAATGAAGAGGAGGGGGGGGGGTTGATTGTTCGAAAATTTTAGCAAGCTTTTGTTTAATTATGGTTTAATTAAAATGTATATATTTTTTTATATTATTTAGGTATTCGGTATGTTTGTAAAACTCGGTATTTGTCCTTTGCAAATAACTAGCGATTTTCAAAGAAGTTGTTCATTAAAACAGTATTATCTTGTTATCAATGTAACGCTGAAGGAATAGTCTTTCTTTTTTACAGGATGTCCAAGTTAAGCGGGAAATGCATAGGGATTCCCTAAACGGTAAGAGATACAGATTTGGTTAAATGAGATTAATTATTTGTTACAAAAAAAAAACACGTTCAAATATGCTATAGCCAACTTAGTGACCCGTATAAAAAACTAAAATTTGGGCTTGAAACTAAAACTGAAATAAAAATTCTAAATACACATTTTACACAAAAAGTACTTTAAGAAACCGCAAACAACAAGTACCAACTCTACTTTGACAAAAAAAGTTATTTCCGAATTTTCAGATTTGTGGGTATACCGCCTAAACTACATAGAATTATCAATATTTTTTTATCTAGCAATAATCACTCCTTCCTTACACAAATTTCATCTCATTCAACCAAATGTGTGTCTCTTATCGTTTAGGAAATCCCCATGCATTTCACGCTTATCTTGGACACCCTGTATACCATACGAATAATTACCAATGAATAATTACAAAAAACAATCTTCTCAATATGAAATTTAAAATAAACAAAAGAAAATTGAAATCGGATGGATAGGAGTTGAGATACAGCCAATTTTAGAACACGGATTTTAACGTGCCTCCCTATCTGAAAATCTTTCTTTTGACCTTATCTATTACCGCAGAAAATGGCATACCCAAATCAAAAAGTGCAGCGTTTTGGCTTTATTTGCCACGTATCTACTATGCATACATATGTACATAATACATATATATTTCTATGAAAATACCTCGTCATCGACTTGCCCAACAAATTCCCTTGCGGCGTCACAATTGTACCCGCCTTACACCCGAACAGCCTATTGACGATTTTGCACAGCACGACCTCCTGGTGTCGCAACAGCGCGCACGCTTGTTCCTCAAGCGTTGACAGCCGCTCGTGCATCTTCAGAATACGACTCTTGCGCCCGTTTATGTTGTTGAAGCGGCACATCGCCATGCACACGCCGTCATTCTCCTCGATCATATCCATGTTCGGCTAAAATATGATTTGTAATATATTACAACCTGTAGTTCGTTATAATTCGGAAGTTAAATTTAATTACAGTCATACCCCGAGTTACGGCGCTTGCTTCGGAGTTACGTATCTTTAACGAAATGAATCGGCTGAGGACATTTTCGTGTTATGGCATATATGCGACTGTAATCGAAGGTAGCGTAACTTTGGGGTAAGATTGTACTGATTTATTGATTATTCAAATTAATATAATTTCCAATTTTGACGTTTCTTCCACTTTAAATTTCTAAATTATTAAATTATAAAGCTGAAGATCGCCATAAATTAGAATTATAATTTAAAAATAACATGTAGATTTTACGTTGTTTTAATAGAAAAAAATATTAATACACAAGCACGTATCAGTCTTATTAAAAACGTATCAATAAGAGCCGGTAACACGTTTTCAACTGAAATAAGCTCATCAGTAACAATTACCAGATGATAGTGACAGCTAACACTGACTGATCACATGGCCTGGTTACAATTTCAGATAAAAAGTTGTAAAGAAAAAAAAATCATTCAAAATATCTACATACCTACTCGTATTATTACTTTAATTTACCTAATAAATTTAATTATGAAATTAAACTTTTTAACAAAAATCCCTAAACAATCTATCTATTTTAAAATATTTGTTTCGCGGGGTACACGGTGTACTTCAAATATTTTTTTATTAAATAAAGTGTTTTGAATAACAAATTTTGTATAGTTGAGATTTTTTTAATTCCGTTAAGGGTATTTAATTTTTTTACATGAAAAACTGCTTTAAAGTTGCGATTTGTAGTACATTTTTTTTCAACCGTACGGATGTCGTTGAATTGAGACGGGCGATTGACAGTGATATTAGTTACTACGTGTCAGAGGGCGCCAAAAGGGGGTAATGTGATACACCAGTTACGCGGCGAAATCCACGTTATATTTTTTTTATATTTTGCTGCATTTCATAAGTCTGCTATTGTTCTCCAAAATGACAGGCGCTGTTTGTATTGTATTGTTTTGTTTGACTAAGGCAATCATAATTACAATCAACTCGCGATAGGTCGTCAAAAATCAACCATTTTGTATTTTCTTGGCCTCATATACCAAGTCAAAATTTCATTGAATATTATGAATTTAAATTTTTCATTCAAACTTATTAAAATTATATATTTTTTTCTTGTTGAAAAAAGTATTTGTGCCAAGTTTTATTCGAGTGTTCAAGTAAATCCGACCAAAAAAATATTTTTCCCATACAAACTTTTATACCCCCTTTACCACCGTAGGGTTTGAATTTCGAAAAATCTTTTCTTAGTAAGTGATTACATCATAAAAGGAAGACACCCCTGAAATTTCATGATTCTAGGTCCAAGGGTTTCGGCTCGGCGATGATAAATCAGTCAGGACATGTTATTATAAGTATATAGATTGAAACATTTGTCTTTTAGAAACCATTTTCTGAAAATTGCATACAATGATTCTAGCTCTAGCCATATATATTATAGACATTTAAATCATAAGATACAAATTAAAATTGCATGTATCGTGCATTTAACAAAAGTTGACGGCATATATCAACATTAACATGTTTTGTAGACACTAAAATTGTACCACGCAAACGTTTAACTCTTCAAACAACGAGCTTTGTTACGTACACACGCCAAACGTAAACGCGATATATTCTGTTAGAAACAAGATTCCGTATAACTCATTGTTCATTTACAACAGTAAATTTTAATAATGACTTCATATACAAACCGAAGAACATATGCGAATTTTAACATTTTAAAAATATTCGTTCGAAATATAGCTTATTAAATCTTCTGAATAAAACTGATTATAAATCAGGCCTGGCCAACTCAAATTGCTCCACGGGCCGCATTGACGACCTAAAATTTTACGGGGGCCGCCATAATTTTTTTTAAATAAAATTTGTTCCATGAATATTTTTCTGATCATTTTTTTTTTTAAGTAGAACTTCATCTTCCCCGGTGCACAGTAACCTTGGGAACACGAACGTAAATAAAATATGTCACATTTTGAAAGCTTATATCTCCAGAACTGATAATCATGGAGCAATAAATAAAACGCCAATAGATTTATAATAAGAGTTTTGAGCCTGATTTCTTCTATCTATGTTACCAGTTTGCTTGTGTTGACAGCTTGGTACACATCTGTTAAATAGCAATTGCTGGATTCCGATTGGTCCATTTGAAGATTTACATGATTAGTACTAATAACAGATTTTGATAAATATGGGGGTAAACCTTCCATCCCTTGATCATTAAATATATTAGCACCAAAAAGTTTAACTATGATAATTTTCATAGGATTTTTGATTCGACGGGAAAAATCATATGGGGGTTTAGGGTAAGAAAAGGAACCGTGATATTTACGATTTTGTATAATAAATAAATAACGAAAAAAAGAAAATTTCAATATTTCGTTCTGTCACAAATGAATATTGGTCTCATTCGATCAAAAATAGTTTAAAATTTTATTTTGTATTATAAAAATAGTTTTAACAATTAAAATTTGTTAAGGTATTTCTCGGAAAAAATAAAAGATTCAAGAGTAAGCTCAATTTTTGTATAAAAAAAAACTAAAAAAAAGGTTATTAGAAGCTCCATTCAAAATCTTAAAATGATTCACCATCTGTGAGAAGATATCGTCAAAATAAAATCGAAAATTTAACATTGCGAGTATAGGGATTACGAAATTTTAAACGGAAAAGTAAAAATTTAAAAAATTAACCCGATACTAAAACATAATTTGTTCGTATGTGACCGCGGCGGGCCTCAGATTGGTCAACCCTATTATAAATGTTGAACTCTAACCTTAGTTGCAGAAGAAATAACTTTTTCATTTCGCCGAAGACCTTTTTGGAGGAAGAAACTCAATTGCATTTTTTGGTTATTTAGTTGTTTCTTTAGTTTCGTTATTATACGTCTATTGCTTTCCAAAACTTCACCTACGGAAGTTTCACTGCAACCAGACGATTCCAAAGATGCATTACTCATTGAAGAATTATTTGTAATACTTATTTTTGTCTCTGCATTATCACATTTAACTTCCTGTTCTTCACTATTATCTTCTTTATTAGCAGGCCCATTGTATTTAACTTCTATAAAATTTTCTTCGGTCATGATTGCGCAACTAAAATTTTTTTTTCATACTCCAATTTAATCTAACTGATCTTACTCAAAAATTTTGACACCTTCTTTTCGTGTTTATTCAAGAAATAAATTTAATAATAAAATAACATTTTCATATGACCATGTACATTTTGTTTTGTTAACTTTGACAATTCAGATTCCAAGGTACTCTATGATATAATTCATTTGAACGAAATTATGGACCAAAATCAATAAAATATAATTATCTATTAAAGCCCTATTTGGCTTTAGAAGCGAACAAAAAGTTATACAGTTAGTTTTTTATTTATTTATAGATTAACAGACAAACAAACTAATCGTTTAATTTATTTTTGATATAACCCATCGAATATTAAAAAAAAATCCGCAATGTTTGTTTACAATAATGCCCATTTATAAGGACAGTACACCATTTTTTTCTCTTCAACGCCTGAAAAGGTTAACTACCCATCTGTTCGAGCCCCCTCTCTATATCTATTTTAAATTGATTTTCTCGCCATATCCGAATCATTGACGGAAAGCTAAGTGATCATTTTTTCTCCAATTTCAAAATTTTCACTTGATCTTTACGTTTCAGGTCAAGTTCAATGGTTTTTTTTAATTCTTCGACAAATAACCTTTGATAAATTTAGTACAAGGAATCACTGTGCAGATGTTTTTCTATAGATCATGTCACACTCATGTCAAAAATATTTGTTCATTCATTAATACAATTTTAATTTTTAATAACGTGAATTAATAATACCAATGCACAAAAGAACTAGTTGCGTCATCTGTGAAGATGTAATGTCGCTAACACCACCAGCATAACTAGGAATGCATGCTGAGGCCAAATCAATTAGGAAACAATTGAGGAAGTGCATACATCAAATCTCTATGTATGTACCTACACATATGTGATTATCGTCTGGTGGTATATCACTGTTACTAATTTATATCGGATTTGATTTTAGACCAGTGTTTATCAACATAAGAAAATCTCAAATTTAATTTAAATTGTATTTTGGATTATCTAGTCTTCAATAAAAAGATACTTATATTTTATGCACAAATAATCTATGTACATTTACCTACTTTAAGTAAAAATTTAGATACGTTCTGTAAATGGGTGTTTGCAGGGGGGTGTAAATGTAAAGTAATACAACAGTAGTAGGGTGTCCACTTTCTGGAAAGTCAGGGAATTTCTTTAAAATTCTGAAAAGTCAGGGAATTTATTACATTTTTTTTGGAAAGTCAGGGAATTTATTATATCATGGAAGTCAGTGAAATAGAAAAAAGTATATAAATTTCAGTTGACGAGCAAAAAAAAAAGGTCTTCAAATTTTTTTGCACATTCTGGGAGCCTCTCGATCACTTATTGCCCCCGAGCCTCTAGTGGTCAGGGAATTTTATTTTCAAAAAACAGTGGACACCCTGAGTAGGTACCTAACATGTTGTTTTAAAAAATTGACTAGCTTAACCCACTGTAATAGCTTGGGCTCACAGTGACCCCATGCTGTTCGATTTCTTATTTTTTACAATTTTTTTTAACAAATTTGAATAATAAAACATCGTTTTTTTCATAAAATATCTTGTACTTTATTTTCCTCTAAAATGCTCCCTTCATTCTTCAAAATAAATATTATTTTTTTAAATCATGTAAAAACCAACATACCCACCAGAAAAAGGCATCTTTAAGGATTCAAACGCCGTTTGAATTTTGGAAAAATAACTAAAAATAAAGAAAATAGAGCAATTTTTTTAACGTATTCAAAATAAAAATTTCCAGTTAATTTCTGCACACATTTAAAATACAATCTCAATTTTTCTTGAGCCATTTGAAGGATTCTGGAAATTTCTGCCGCCCTTCAAAATCGCTGGGGTCTAATTGACCTCCTGCTATTAATACGCCATTCTCCGGAGATGCTATTATAGAGAGTTAACCCCCTCCTCCTCCTTGGGTTGTATTTCTAACGGGAACGTAATATTTAGTTTAAAGGGGAGGGGGATGGGTCACTAGTCCCTTCGAGATATGACATAACCTAACATAACGTAAGGTCTACAACAGTAACGTGTTGTTTTAAAATAAATTAAGGGGGATGGGACACTTGTTCCCCCCTTAGGATATGAAATAATAGAGCAGTAACGTGTTATTTTTTTTTAAACTCGGGTTATAGAGGTTTTGTAAATATCAATAATTCTGCACATATTTTGTACCTATAACAATATCGTCTAATTGTGAATTATTATTATATTATTATATTCAGGGTGAATTAAAAGTAAAGAACATTGAATATTAACATAAATTATAAATTGTTTACTTATGTATACATCTTAGGTATCTCAAATTTCAATAAATTAAAAAAATGTTATATTGTTATAGGTATCGAACGCATTATTTTAAAATGGCAAACGTCTACAAAATGTCGTCGTTGTGGTGCTGCCCGTGGGGAAGGGGAGCCGGCGCCTCCGCCTCCCACCCAACACCGGTATGGCGCTGCTGATGCGCCGCCTCTTTGTAGACGCTCAGGTATTTATTACACATTAATTAATAATTTGAAAATTTATATTAAACACTTAAAGGATTATATCAACCCAAGTTCACTTTGTAAATATTGTACCTATTCATGAAGAGCTTACATTTCAAACTTTGAATATTATCATCAACTTCAGGTGAGTATATTATTAAAAGGGACTATTCTACTTCTTCGGGGTAATAAAATTCACTTTTTTCATTTTTTTTTTTTCGAAAAATACTGCATCTAACGAGAAAAAAAAATTCTTCCCTCAAAGAGGTACATAAAGAAAATAGAAAGAATATTTTTTTATAGCGTGATTATTTTTATTTATTTAATAATATGTCAGTATGTTGGAAGAAAGTTTTTCTCGCTGGCGCAGGTGATTTGTTCTTTCCAGGTGGTCTAATATAAAAAATTAAAAAATATTTTTAATCTGTATGTGTGCCGCTATCACCCGTACCTCAATTATTAATTTTCATCGAAAATTAACAAAATGGTAGTGATTTTCGCAAAATTGAAACAAATGTAGATTTTTTCACACCGTTATTGGGTTTAAAACAATACTTAAAATATATTTTTTTAATAATTGAGGTACCGGGCGAAAGCCATGTATATGCTGAATATGCCTCTCCAATTTCAAATCGATTAGACAAATGGTTTTTGCGCAATTACCTGCGCCAGGTTTAATAATATCGTTTTGAGAAAAATGGTTTTAACACTGTTGTGGCGCGCTGTACTAATTGTAAGTTAAGTATGTAGAAATTGACTGTACCGATCGTTGGATATGATTTCTGTAGACAAATTCTGTTGAAAAAAAAAAATTTTTTTAAATAATTTTTCTGGCACGAAGAAGTAGAATAGCCCCTTAAGTTAGGTAGGAGATGTCAGAAAAAGAAAAAAATCCACTTGACATAAAACTCATGAAAAAGTTAGATAATACAGATTTCTGTTATGATAGTCGATAAAACAGGTCACGCGTTAAATGTCACACCTATATTTTTTATCTAATACATTTTTCGGGATAAAAAGTAGCCTATGTCCTTCCTCAGGATAGAAGCTATCTCCCTACCAAATTTCATCAAAATCGGTTCAGCGGTTTAGCCGTGAAAAGGTAACAGAGAGACATACACACTTTCGCATTTATAATATCAGTATGGATGAAATGGAAGAAATGTTTAATACCGATCGAATTTTTCATGTTCTTTTCAGTCTAGCCGAATGAATAAATTAGCAATGAAAATGTTAAAACGCATAACAAAATAATAAAAAAAAGTTGATTATTTTTAGTACGAATAGAAATACTGTATCAAAGACTTATGTCTCTAATAAACAACGACGAATTGTATATAAAAGGAATTCGAAGACTACTGTTACAGTTTCTTTACCGCGCTTTAATAAGATATTTCTTCACCCGAAACCAAGTTACTAAAGATTGCTTAAATGTTTCCTCATTTACAATTAAATTGCTACAGCACCCATGCGAATAATGTAAAATAAAATTGTGTGCATTTCAGTACTTTCAACGAGAATATTTAAGGATATAGACTAATAAAAAATATGTTTTCATTCTTACAAGGGGAACCCTTGAACTTGTTCTTTCCGATTTTCTTCATATTGAAATATGTTGTAGAGGGGGGTTTCCTAATAACACCTATACCCGGTTTTGGGCGTAGACGGGTAATAGTTTAGAAGATATGATCCAAATAGTTTTTAATGCTGCATATATACTATGCTTATGTCTACAGTTTTAACAAACATTTTGAAAAATAAACATTGAAAATAATTTCATAAGATATTTTACAGAAGGTCTATATATTTAAATAATGTTACTGTGTGCAATTAAAACGCGTAGGTCTATTATCATTACAGCTAGGCCAACAGACGCTTATGTCTACAGTTTTACCAAATAGGTATATATACAGCATTAAAAAATATTTTGGATCATATCTTCTAAACTATTACCCGTCTACGCCCAAAACTGGGTATAGGTGTTATCAGGGAACCCCTCTCTATAACATATTTCAATATGAAGAAAATCGGAAAGAACAAGTTCAAGGGTTCCCCTTGTTAGTTAAATTTCTTCTTAATAAAACTTTAATTTTTTGTAAAACTAAAACATCATGCTTTTACCTTTCGGGAGTAAAGATTCCCTAGACTCATGCCCGGTATTATAAAGAATTTATTCGAGAGAAAAGCTAATAAGCTTCCAGCTAACGCTATCTGCGAGGTGTCAAATTGTTAGTAGGATTCTAGAGCAGTGGTAATAAATGTAAATGTTTTATGAGGTTCACTTGTTAGCACTTATTTTAAATCGCTGTGTTCTATTTAACGCGCATGCATCAAGGTTATCATATATACGATTTCATTCGCTACATATGTGAGTCGTTGTCATTTATATTTAATACCTAGGACTAAAGCTAATTAGTTTTTGTTTTGGAGCAAATTCTTTATAATACCGGCAATATCAGTTACTAAGTTTTGATATTATAGGAATGTACAGTACAAACAAAAATAAATTGTCATTCATTATCTAATTTAATACTTATCTCATTCATCAATTGAAAATTGACAACCTTGGAACCACACTTACATTAGCTATATATAAACTATTGCAGAATTTCGCCAATGACAATATTATTCATTTATACAAAAAATTAAACTAAAATTATTTTATTGAACTTAATTTCTATAATTTTTCATTGTCCTCTTTTTGCTTATTGCAATTTATTTTATGTCCTGCATAAAAACGTCTCGTTTTTTATGAATTTGTACCAATTAAGTACTTCTGTAGATGGCATTATGGAATGCAGCCTCAGCAGTGACATAACCTGGATTTTTTTAGAGGATGCAATTTTTTTACAAGGATCATTGGCATATAATGTATATATTTTACATACTCCTACATATTATATGGTTCAACCATAAACATAGAGCAAGGACCGCGCATTCGGTATTAACATAATGGTGTCACATTTCTCCAAAACAGTGAAAGAGATGCGGTGGTGTTTGGGATATATCTATCTCTTTTTCTAATAAAAATGAAATAGACACTCTTGTTTAAATAAGGGCAAGTATATTCCAAACCATTGTCTATCCCTTTCTTTTGACACGGCTCTCGAGTCAGATACATAGATTATTATCTTAAATTAATATAACATTGTTCTATATGGTATTTCTTTAAGAAAATACATTAAATTATAAAAATTGTGTTTTCTACATATTCTGCAATTTTTACAGCTTCGTAAAACTATTTGTATAGCTATAATTTCGTTAAATTATTTGTATAGCATACGTTTTTTTCGATCGAATGTAATTACATTTATAGTGTCAATAATAATATAAAATAATAATAAAATAATAGTAGTGACGTTAAAATATTCACTTTAAATCTACAACGTGAGTTCCGGCCAGAATTCCTAAAAAGTGAATCAATTTTTAAACAATTTCATTCCTCGAAATGTTTTAATTTATTATGTTATATCCACAGGCTAAGCTTCGCAGAATGGTAGAAGAACACACGGCTAACCTAACCTCGCGGATAGAACCCGAGTGTCCTAGTGTAGCCGACCCACCCGCTGCTTCATCTCCCACCCCCACGTCAATCAACCCTGTCCCCTCCACAGCCGCCGCCGCAGCTTCCGCAGCCGTCTGCTCGTCCCCGCGCGCCGTACCCTCGCTGGGGGCGCGCTCCCTAAGTCTGACGTCGGCCCAAGCGTCAGAAGACTCGGACCACCACCGAGAATCGCTCGCGTCTTCGTTCGACGTCAAGTGTCTCGCTAGCTTCTCTCAGTGTAAAGTGAACTCGTCATTCGACGGTGGTGGTACTGATGATTTGTGTAAAACTTCTAAAACTGATAATAGTGACAAGAGTGGTGGTGTAGTAGTTCTTGATGGTGGTGCTGATATGACGTGCGCGGAGGTCGAAAGGTCGGCGTCAAGTCCTGGAAAGGACGCGTCGAATAGTAACAAAACGTCGCCGTCTAGATCTGAGTCGCCAAAGCCGGGATGCAGTCAGGATAAGAGTGAAGAAGTTCAATTAAAAGCCGAATTACCGGTAAGACTACTGAGATATGTTCAAAAAACTTTACTTATCGATGTTTTAACTAACTGTTACCCGCGACTTCGTTCGCGTGAAATTTATATTAATGAAAACAACACCATAAAGTTAGGTTAGGTAAATAATACAGATAGATAATACAGATTTCTGTATCATAGTCGATAAAACAGGTTTTTAGTTTCGCATTTACACGCAATTTTTTATCTAATTAATTTTTCGGAATATTATAAAGTAGCCTACGTCCTTCTTCAGGATGTTAACTATCTACCTGCCAAATTTCATCAAGATCGGTTCAGCGGTTTAGCCGTGAAAAGGTAACAGACAGAAACAGACACATTAAATTAAATTAAATATCAATCGATTTTTACTCTCGAAATTAACTTCTTAATAGTTTTGACAATTCAGCTCTTCATTTATACCTGTATCTGAATTTTAAACAATGAATAATATTTTCTTTTTGCAGGAAAATTCTAGGTTAAAGAATGTAACACTAATCACAACTAGCACAACATCTTCATCGACCGCAGCCGCTGCTTTACGTCGAATGAGATTAGAAAACGAACGACTACAAGCTGAAGTCACCCGCCTCAGAAGGCTTGTGGTTTCCGGAGCAAGTTCAAAGTTGAATTCGCACAATGACAGCTCATGCGATGGTGATTCTGAGAGTGGCCCAGTGGATTGTTCGCCGGCCCAAGTGCAGGCACTGGAAGCTGAAATAAAACTTGCTAGAGAAGCAGTTGCTACACTTAAAGCTGACCGGAAAAGACTCAAAGCTGAGAAGTTTGATTTGCTTAGTCAAATGAAACAGTTGTATGCAACTCTCGATGATAAGGAAAAGGAGTTGAGGGAGTTTATTAGAAATTATGAACAAGTAAGTAACAAATGTTATAAATACTACAATTTACTAGATTTATTAAAATAACTTTTTGGTAGTCACATATTATATAAATTATTTAAAAAAAGATTGCCTTGTCTACCCGATATTGCACTGTTTCAGCGGATGAGGGATAGCGAAACCTCTATGCAACAATTAGCAGCAGAAAGAGAAGAACGCGAAAGGGAACGTTGGAGTTTGCTAAGACATGCAAGAGATGAAGCCGAACGTAGTCTATCATTAGCAGCACAACTTAATGCTAAAGAATTACAATTGCAACAAGCTTTAGAACAACTTCACGAGGTATTATTTTATTTGTTGGTTAATTGGCCCCTTCAGTACTGATAAAAATAAAACAATTTTCAGGCTCGCCGACAACTTTCTTCAAATGGTTGTTTATCCGATCAAGAGAGTCTAGCATCTTTACCACGATACAGCAGTGGAGGTGGTGGTGGAGGTGCAGCCACTCCTGGATCAGGTACACTACTTCCACATGGACTAGGTTTATTGGCTGGCGATCGTGGCAGCTGTAGCGCTGATTCTGGAGTTCGTGTAAGTTCTGACAGAGACAGCGGTGGAGCTACATCAGCAGGAGGAAATCTATCTGATTCTACCACAGACGGAACACCAACAATTACTGTAGATGGAAATAATATTGACGTGGATTCAATATCAGTTGTGTCATCTATTGTACCACATATGTATCATCGTAAGTATCGAGAAAGTCCTTTTGATAATGTTAATTAATTTATCCAAATGTATTTATTTTCTTTTACAGCTATGGGTTCTACAAAAGATTGTAGTCCAACATTATCTCCATTAAATGCGAATGTATTTTCAAGATCTATAGACTCTGGAGTATTATCTAGGTAAGTACATTTGTGTTTAATTGTGTACATGAAATTGACATTCAACGTCAGTGGAAATTCCAGATCAGTAGAACAATTAAGTTCACCTATGGATTCAGAACCTACGTCTGTAGTTAGCCGTCGAATGAAAGCATTCCATTCAAGACCTGGAAGTTCTCGAGGAGGCACATGGGGAAGTATATCGAGAGTATTTGCTAGATCTAGACATCGTAATAAGGTTACAAATCCATCACAGGATAATGGTAATATTTTTTTATTAACTTGATATAAACTTTCTTGTAATATTATTTTATTATATTATAATAGAACCTTGAAATTTTGTGTATATATTCTCTGGGTGTTCAAGATGTCAGCTAATATTATATATTACTTATAGAACCCTATGATCCTTATCGAAGTTGGTCTCCTTTGACTGAAGAAGGTTACGCTGAAAAGCTACGTTTGTTACGGGAAGCTTCTGCTATACCGATGGAAAAGTGGCGTGCACCGACTGTCTTAGCATGGATTGAAATAGCTTTAGGTATGCCTCAGTATGGGGCTAGATGTGCAGAAAATATAAAAAGTGGAAAAGTGAGTATTTTTATTTGTTGTTTTTTTTTTAATTATCGTTTTTCAATCGTAATTTACAATTTGGTGAAATAAATTGTAGGGGACTTGAATTATAAATTTTATTTTGAGCATGTTGTCCCCTACATAAAATATGTGAGGTAGTCCGATGGTTGCTTTATAGATACATGGTTTGCATGGTCAGGTTCTCCTAGAGCTGTCAGATTTGGAACTTGAGTGTGGACTTGGAATCACTCACCCTATGCATCGCAAGAAGTTACGATTAGCTATAGAGGAGCATAGACATCCGAGTCTTGTACGTTATCCCTGTATATCACAGCTCGGTCATACATGGGTATCAAGTGAATGGCTGCCAGATTTAGGACTTGCACAGGTATATTTAATATACTTTATCGACCTATTCAATTCAATAATAAACGTATTACTGAAATATATTTTTATTTTCAGTATTCAGAAAATTTTGCAGCTAATATGGTTGATGCAAGAATGCTTGACCATTTAAGTAAAAAAGAATTAGAGAAATTTTTAGGTGTTACTAGAAAATTTCATCAGGCTTCCATTGTACACGGAATTCATTTATTGCGAATTATGAAATATGATAGACAGGTTAGTAAAAAAGTTATAAATGTCTCTGTCCCATTGATCAAAAATGTTTCAATATTCATTTAATACAGGCTTTAGCTGTCCGTCGTCATCAATCTGAAAATGTAGATGCTGATCCGCTAGTTTGGACCAATCAAAGATTCATTCGATGGGCCAGAAATATCGATTTGGGGGAGTATGCAGATAATTTGAAAGGTTTGTTTTGATAAATTACTTCAATTTTTTCATTACAACATTCGTAGTCAGTTTCAGCAAACTAATAGTAAACTTGATTTACTACTTAAGAGGTAGGCTACAGTCTTTAAGAGGCAAGCGGTAAAAGGAGATTGACATTGACTCGTTAACACTTTAGCTTAACTTAATTAAGTATCCATCCCTTAGGAGTTGAATTTTCGAAAATGCTATTTGTCTTGTAGAATATTTGTGCCAAGTTTCATTCAAGTGAAACAAAAATTTTCTCATACAAACATTTCCATTCCCTTGCAATCCCTTAAGGGTTGAATTTTGTAAATGCTGATATAGAGTATTTATTTTAATTTCAAGTAAATTTGACCAAAAAAATATTTTTCCCATACAAACTTTTACACTCCCTTTTTCCACATTAGGAGTTGAATTTAGAAAAGGTCCAAGGGTTTCGACTCGGCAATGATGAGTCAGTTAGTCAGTCAGGACATGTTATTATATGTATATAGATTACTTATATTTCTGAAACTGGCCTTCAAATAAGATAATAATCAAATTAACGATATAATTATCATGTTTAAAACAGATAGTGGTGTTCACGGAGGTTTGGTAGTTCTGGAGCCATCGTTTAATGGTGATACAATGGCCACCGCATTAGGAATACCTCCAAGTAAGAATATGATTCGCCGACATCTCATGGCAGAATTAGAAGCATTGGTATTACCAGCCAGGTATGTCATCTTCTGCCAAATGGAAGAATTCCAGCAAGCGGACGCCTCGTCCCGTGGCTTACAATCAAAACATTCTAGATAAGAATACTTGTGTTTAGTTAGTTTTATCAGCAATTCTCAACAAGTGATAGACGTAAAAATATATACAATGAAAGTGTTCGACATTATTAATTATTATCTTTTGATTGTTGTTCTTATTTTATTAGAAAAATTGATTTGGTAAACCAAAAAGAATTTGGTTTATATCTTAGCTATTATTAATCATTGTTCATCATAGATGTCTCCACTGTAGAATTAATATTGATCTTTGTTTATAAAGTCCAAAAAGATGTTAAGAATTGCTGAACTATATCAATGTCAATCATCATCGAATAATATAATGTACGATTGTTTAGTTAGATTCTTAAATACTAATCAATCACAGTCGAACGTAAAATGGTTACTTCATTGGATTTCACTTTTTCAGTTTGGAATTAATAAAACTCATTTTGCTTGCATGTTAAAAATTATATTATGCCTACTTTATGTTTTTACGCTGAAATATACAGGGTGGGGAATTATATTTTAAACTCTTATCAGTTTTGATTTAATAAATAACAAAAACCTTAAACTATTCACAATAATATATCTATATTTATTTAACTTTTTTTGAATAGACGCACATAATTTTTTTTGATTTTAAAAAAATCAAGAGATAACAATGCCTGCTTCTTAAAAATTGATTTATTATTTTCCGCGATAATATATATTTATTCAAAGTATATTATATAAATGACAATAATATTATAAATTAAATTTTTTTAATTAATTAAATTATTGAATAATAAATAGTTTAAGGTTTTAATTAAACACAAATTAAACAAAAAAATATTTAAAAAGTTTATTTAATTATTTTGATAATAATAGTAAACACGTTACGTAATTCAATTGTTTGAATGATGTATATCTAGTTCAGTTTTCTATATGTAAGCTTTTTATATAGCACAGCGCTGTTAAATGTTAGCACATTAGTTCAATAGTTTAATGTAAGCGAATGCTGTTTATACATTTTCACTTACCAACAGATCAATGGCGAGGCAGTTCTGTACAATGGCTTGCTTTTTGTTTACTTACTTTACTTTATCAGTGTTGCCACTCATTAGAATAAAATACTATATTTAAACATATACATATTGACATCATATCTGCTGACAGTTAGTTCTGTTTATCAACTAACTATAAAACATATATATTCATATAACAATTTAGAATCAATAAAATTCACTGTAGAAGAATTATAATACAGAATAATAATTATAATTACGTAGTCAATTATTAACTCCCTTATCTTTTGGAATATTATATATATTTTCTCTGTATATATATATAAGTATTTAACTTAATATTAAAAGTATATAAATAAAGTATAATTTTTTAAATATAAAGAAAAAATATATAATAGCAATTACTAACTAAAAGAGTGGCAATTCTGTGACACTGTTTACTTCATTGCACCTTTGTGTTGTTCCATGTTAGATCCACGTTAGAACACTATATTCGTGTCCGAGGCGCTGGAGCTAAACATCGTGTGCCAGGAGGTTCGTTGGGCAGGTCATTTTCAAGGTCATGTGGAGGAAGTTTAGCTGCCCCTTTGCCACCAACATCGGCAAGTAAAAATTCATCTGAATCAGATTCACGCAGATCTAGTTTACGAGTAAGTACTTAGAGCATGATAGTAGTGCATTTTAATGTTAATTTTGCTACAGTTCTATGGTATGCTTTAAAAGTTCATTAAATGGGCTAGACGGTTTGGTGACTGTTTATACTTTCATGGTTATCATTAATTGACTTTAGGTTTTCCGGTTGTTTCTGAAATGAAAGTATATGAAAATATTTTATACAATTCCATAAGAAAATCGCCAATCAGGGGTTTTAAAACCTATATAGAATGAAACCCACTATTAACAAGTTGTAGGTTCAACCCTTGAGGTCCACACAACCAACTTCCCAACGAGGTATGACTATAATTACTGATTATTTATTGTTTCCATATAGTTTATATGAAAAATTTTGCAATCAGGAAAATCAATTGCCTGTTACGAATGTTTGAAGTCACCACACTATATTTATTTGTTAATGTTCTACATCACATATGGAAATTTAAACAACATTTGGGAGGTCACCGCGTACTTTATTGGTTACGTTCTTATGGAATGACTCCAGTGTATAATAAAATATTATTAGTATAAATTAAAATGATGCATTCAGAAACCTGAAGTCAAAATAGCTGTTTAATTAAAGATAAAATTATTTTTCCTACCTTTTTTTAAACTATAGGATTCTTCAGAAAATTTATTAAATAAGTATTAATAAATAATCATGTCAACAGCTACAAAAATCTATAATCAAAATAACTTTTTAAAATTTATTTTTATTTGAAATTGCTAAAGTTTTAATATATTAATTTGTAACTATCATACTTTAAAAAACTATAATTACCAAATTATATATCCAGGTTATTCAAAAATATCAGAAGACTTAAAAATATGTATTTTTTTTTATTGTAAAAACTTCCCCTAAAATATTATCCAGTTTTAATATCATAAAAAGACTGTACCTATATATAATTTGCAAACAGTAACTTTTAATGAAAATTCTATATTGAATATTTGCGTGCACTTCTATTTTTATATAAGTATATGTATAATCCAGTGAATTTTTTTTAAATATTTGATGAATTTTCAAATTTTTATAACCTATTAATTTTTAACAAAATTATACGATTGTGATTGATTTTTAATATTAATTGAAGTAATTTTTTCCTACTCAAATGGTTGCGACTGCTTACTCTCTGTAATATTTGTGATCTATCGTTCATAAATTACAAATAGCAATCAAACTATATAGTAAACATATAAATCTGTTAGGGTTCAAATTTGTATATAATATAGTTTATTTTTTATTTCAATCTATATATATTTTCACAGATTATTATTATAAAAGAAATCAATATATTATACATAATTCGTACATTAATTTGTAATAATTATGGTTACTGCATTTTAATTATTTTTTGTAACATTTTATCTATCCCTGAATACTCTTACAGGACCATTTTAAAATAAGATATTTTGAATGTAGGAAAACTAATTCTTAAAATATAATATTAATTATATGATAACATATTTTGACAATAAAGGTAATGATAGGAATAACAATACGGTGAAAACTTGACATTATCTGGAAAGGTTTGGCGTTTTCCTTTTTATAAAAGTATTTAAACATATTTTAATATGCATATACCTTATAAATAGAAATGCCAAATATTTTATAAGCATACAAAATATCTTATTTAAGTTGTAAATAACATATGTGTACCCCTATATTACATAAAAATAGATAAGATATTAAAATGTAATAAATTATTTCTAAAAAAAATATATATAAATTTAGACTTCTACACATTTTTGATCATATTCAATTTATTGCATCTTAAAGATCTTTTTTTTAATTTAAATGAATATAGAAGTACACAATTCCTATACATGCATAAATAATCAAATTTTATTTCTAATATTTTATAGTTAAAACATATCATCAAATATTTTTAATTGATTAATTTTAACTTAAATTAAAGCAGCGGTCCAACACATTTTCGTATCACGAGTAAATACTAAAATCTCTATATATAAATTTTCACTTCTAATGGCATTCCATATAAGTACTTGATCAAATAATAAAGTGGGCCAATGCTAACTTTAATATATTTTATTCGTTAGCTGAAACAGACTATAATATTATATAGTTTTGCCTCATTAAATTCCTACATCAATACTAATAAAAAAGTATCAATTTCAGAAATAATAATATATTTTTTAATCGATGTGTTTTCAATATACTTTTTATATTATATTACTGATAATTAATTATTTTCTTTTATGTTGAAAAATTATTTCTCATTATTAAAAATTGTTACAAATAGCACTATAAATTCAAGATCTATGTATGATGCTGATTAGTAAAATGTAATAGATCTTTATTTTTCTTGAATTAGGTATTTATTTAATTATCAATATAATTTAGGTACTGAATTATAAAGAATAAAGATCTATCATCATATAATTTAACGGTGTCAAAATGTCTAATTATAATGATGTATAACAATATTATCAACTAAAATAAAAATAAATGAAATATATTTTGTTATTATTCTCAAAGATAAACAAAAATTAATAATTTAAAGTAAATAGATTTGACGGGTATAATATGAACATTTCCAAACATAATTTTTTCATTTACTTATACATATATCAAAAAATGTATTAAAATTAGCTAAAATTTTATTAAAACAATCACAATATTTAATATTATATTTTGAAAACTATAAAAGTATTTCACTATAGTATATAATATATAAGATCACTGAAGGTAAGCAGAAAAAACGTATAATATATTAAATTTAATAATTTTTTTACCAATAATTTTAGGGGTCTTTAGGACGAGCACTCGGCTTTGTTAAATCTGATCGCAGCGATAAGCAATCGCCTACTTCTAGTTCAGAAAGTTCATCAATAATAAGTCGTATGAGTACACCGCCACCTTTACATATGAGAGAATCGCCCATCTACGCTAAGCCGTTTGCTTTTCATCATTCCGTATCAACGTCAAAACAAGATGAAGCATTGTATGAAGATGTACTATCAGATACAGCACAAAGCACTTCTTCTGCGATGCTGAGAAAATATGAAGATCGTAATGATAGCTCTATGGGTTTCCATAGGAGAGTTAAAAGTATCGGAGAGGGGGATGTAGTTGTATCACCCGTTTAACAATAAATTTATTTATAGTCATTAATTTAAATAAAAACTGTTAACTAAAAATTCTATGACAAATATTATGTCTGGTATTTTATAAATTGAATTAATTGTTTTTAGCATTATTTATAGATAAAATGGTGTTCAAAAGTTACTGGAAAATGTGTGCCATTTTTCTTTTATTAAATAATTATTAAACAGTTCAGTTTAAATATAATAGTCATTAACGGTAATTAGGTATTCCATGGCATTTAGAAAAATTTCCACTTTGCAAATTTATCACTAAAAAAAATTTCTAGATTACTTATAGGTTTTTAGAAACCCTTCCCCCCCTTTTTGTAATGTTAGTGTTCTAAAGAATATAATAGCAGTTATTCAGTGGAAGTCATAATGCCATAGAGTTCAGTGATACCGTCATTGACTTTATAAAAATTACATAGCAGACTTAACATTTGTTGTAATAAACTAATTTAATTTTTAATGTTGATAAATATAGTCATTAATTAATAACAACATATGTTATGCACAACTTTCAGTATCAATAGCACTTGTATTAAAGACCGGTTGTAATATTTTTGATTAATGTGATTCATTTTTATGTTTATATATACATATATAAATAATGTAAAATTATGGTTAAGGTATTTAGAAATTAAGTCGTCATGTACATTTTAGGCTATTTATTACCGATGTATTATATTATAATCAGAAACCTTTTGGTAATTGTGAACTGATCAACGTTATAACATAAAATCAACATGCAAAATAAAAATTACAAAGTACTTTTCAGTTAAGCACTCCGATTAGAATATTTAGTATAACTTATTTGCAAGTTGGAATCATATGATCCAATATGAACCAATAAGGTATTCTGATATATTAAGGTCGATTTCTACATAGGTTTTTGTTGACCGGGCATCGTGTTATGAAGGAGACAGACGATTGACCACTCTGCACTATTTAATTTAAATAGGAAAGACTGCTTCTTGATTTTTAAACACAGCACTGTTATGTGGAAAAAGACCTTTATAGTTCATTTTGAACACTGCCCGTAAGCACATTTTAAACATAAAATATTTTTTATGGGTTAGGAGTTGGCAACTCTACTGTAATATATTACATTCCATGTGATCATATTTCTGAAAGTGTAATATTTTACCAAAATATATATAAGAATATAAATTCTTTTAAATTGTTATATTAAGTATTTAATATGCAAATACGTATAAATCATTGCTAGAGAAATAGTTCTGAGATGTGCATGTAATTTTATCTTACCTCAATTATTATTATTCAATTGTATTAAATAATGGTTATTGTAAAGGTATGTACTTCTGTATTTATATTTAAAAGGCAATATTATTTATCCAAAGAATATATATTTAGTTTGTTATTGTTTTTGTATTGTATTTGTGTTTGTTTTATTTCGACTGCTACAGACCAAAGATTGTGATGTTATTTGTCATTCAAGAAATATCATAAAAACGCTGATTGTCTTGAATATAATAATATAAAAAAATAATAACGTGTTATTAATTCCTCGTATTTTTTTTACAGCTGATAAAAACTATATTTTAAATTTTTTTAGGTAGGTATATATTGTTACAGTCTTATAAAGTTTTTCATCCATTAGGGGAATCAATGCTAAATATAAGTATAACATTTTAAAAATGATTAATTATCTCGTGTTATAAATGATCAATACTTTTCAAATTTTACCTTTTTATATTCATGAAAGATTGATGAATTTTTAAATGATTGAAATTTTTCATCAATGATTCATTTTATTCGATTATTTAGTTTATGATTTGCTATATTTCACTTGCTATGCATTATCATGTAATTATACTAATTATAAAGTGTGTGTATGACCAAAGTAATCTTAAATTACTGAGCTAAGAATTATATTATATTTTTTAATTATCAAATAACATGGAGTCCTACCAGCTAGAAAGGAACAAAAACATTTTCTATCATATACCCACTCAAATATTGTTGCTTAAATTCTTTTTAGAATTTTTTTAGAAAAGACAATACTAGATAAATTAAATTTTTTTAGACATTCTAAAATCAATCTTTTTTTTGGTCATCACCAATGTTGGTGCCCTCTTTCCGTCTCTTAGTCCTGCGCACCCAACGAGTCGTTTTGCTATACCCTAGTTACGAGTGATCGAAGTCAGTTAACGTGACTTTTTTTGGTAGAATGCAAATCAAGTACATATTGATACCTTTTTGTATGAATAAAAACTACGATTATAAATATGCATGAAAATTTAACTTTTTATATAGAATTACTTAGTAGTGAAATAATTGATTTAAATAAAACAACTTATATGTCAAATCAACATATTCACCATAATATTTTTATTATAAATCAATAGATATAAATTTATCTAAACAATTAACATCAACTTATATCTATGACACCTAATCATAAGAACTTATTATACCTATATGAAGATTATTTGTTTGTTTATTTTAAAAAGGAAAAGAGAATGAAATATAAAACAAATGCAAATACATATTTTTAAATAGAAAATTAAAGAAAATAATATAATTTAAGTTATTTACCGTTTTAGCATATGTCTTAAAAAACTACACAATCCAATTGTCAAAATATATTATAACTAATATCTGTAACATACAATATGACGGTACCTAGGATAGCTGGATAATATTTAAATCTTTGAGACATCAAATAATAGACTAAGTACTAAATACTTTGAGATGTTAAAAAGATAAATAACTACAATTTGGCATATTTTTAAAACATAAAGGTAACAACATTGTGCATAGTCATAATAATTGTCTTTGAATGATTTTTGAATATATACGTTGGTCTACTAAAAAATCTAAATGTATAAACAGATAAGACGATAATACAAGCTCATACGTGTGCAGTGATGTTTGACGATCTACAATTAATATGACACAAAAAATGTATTTGATTCAAAATAGGTCAGTGATGATGTTTAACTATAGTATCCCATTTTTGATGTTTCTCATGTTTTAGATCTATTATATGTACTTGAACAGCTTGTAGTTTCTCAAACTTCGGAGGTATTGGGCATAATCGAAATTTTACATCATCTCCAGGTAGTGGCACATATTCACCTTCGATGCTTGAAAATTAATTAAAATTTATAAATGTCAGTCATATAATAATCAATTTCACTTACTCTGAAACATGTACAAATAAATCTTCACTTCCATCAGAAGGTGTTATAAATCCATGACCTTTGTTTCTACAGAAATCTCTTATTTTTCCACTCATTTCTGGGCGTTCATTAGCGCGTGCTGATCTATTAAAATAAATAAATTTATAAATATGTAAAATAACAATACAATAATGTTTAACATACGTAGATGCGGTGCGATTACGTCTTGTAATTATTGGACTAGGAATAGTCAGATGATCGCCTGAATTATTTGCCATTATATGGTTGTTATTAAATGTTATATTTGGATAAATATACTGAAATATACTTATAAAACTAAAACCAACGGAAAAGAACAAAACACCAAGAAATGAACGATTGCTGTCAGCCGACACAACCGACTGAGGGTCATGTGCTCAAAGACAAAAATCTAGGGTAAATTAATTTTGTCGCAATGACGTACTACGTGATATGTTTATTTATTTAAATTTTAACAATAATACGGGCAAAAATCTGCATAAAATTACAGATTAATAAGTTAATGTAATTTATTTTTTCGAATTACTCTCAAATAATAACATTTCAGTCAGATACACAGAATAATCAGACAATATAGATATTTAAAAACAGAACAATTTTCCCGCGTATTAGTTCAATTGTAGAAGGCGAATAATTTAGGTATTTTACATAGTATTATATTTAATTTTCATAAATTCTAAAATATACAGAGAAATTAAGCTATAATGATTATGTAACTATTTATTTATAAAATTAATGTTTACTTATTAACTGTGGCATAACATATAAATATTAAAAATATTTAATAATCGGCAAAAAAATTTTAATCGTTTTGTCGAATACTACTAGCTGATAGGGTCTGGTATCACCTGGAGATTTAAAAATATAAATACTGACTGCTCAGTTGTTTTAATCAGTGGTGTAATTATATGTAGCTTATAGGACATTTGAGATTTTAAGGAACGTTTTGATGTAGGTTTCATCAAAATCGGTTCAGTAGTTATTGAGATTAGAGATTACTTTGGTCAAACACATACACACATGCCCACACACTCACACACACATGCCTACACACACACAAACACACATGCACACAAACACACCAACACACAAGACTACTGTGAAGTGTGCTGTGAACTAAACGATGGGGATTTTTTATATGTAAGATTTATAATGCTTATAATTTTCGGTTGGACGAACTGTAGCTAACTTCTCATCATTTGATGACTACTGTTGTTCGGTAATGTAATAACAACTCCCGCCATACAGTGCTCTTGATCATTAATAAGTTTTTAAATAGTTTGAATAATAATTGTACAACTTAATTATTACATCGGAAATGTCAAAACCCGAAGAAAATGCAGAAACGCCGGATGGTGAAGAAAATTCTGTAAGTATTTTTCTTTGTGTTTACCCGGCTTTACTTTGAAATCGCTTATGTTTGATTAATTTTCAGAATGAATCTACATCTGATACGATGTCGTCTAGAGGTAAAGGAGAAGATTTCGAAGCTAAAATCGAGACTGATAGGAGCAAGAGGTTTGAATATCTCTTGAAACAGACTGAAATATTTTCACATTTCATGAACAATCAGCAAAAATCACCATCAAATAAATCAAAAGCAGGTCGACCAAAAAAGAAAGTCGATGAACCTCAGCCCGGAGAGTAAGTATATTATTTTATATTTAGATAATGGTTGGTTATTAATAAATATTTAATGTTTCAGTCACCGTCATCGTAAAACCGAACAAGAAGAAGATGAAGAACTTTTAGCGGAAACAAATATTAAACCAAAAGCCACTGTGTGGTTTGAAGCATCACCACCTTACATTAAAAATGGTGAACTTCGTGATTATCAAACACGTGGACTTAATTGGATGATATCTTTGTATGAAAATGGAATCAATGGAATTTTAGCTGATGAGATGGGCTTGGGAAAAACTTTGCAAACTATTTCTCTTCTTGGATACATGAAACATTACAAAAACATTCACGGACCTCATATTGTGATTGTACCTAAATCTACGTTACAAAATTGGATGAATGAATTTGAAAAGTGGTGTCCTTCTTTAAGAGCTGTATGTCTTATTGGTGATCAAGAAACACGTAGTACTTTTATTCGTGAAGTAATGATGCCAGGAGAGTGGGATGTTTGTGTAACTTCATATGAAATGTGTATAAAGGAGAAGTCTGTCTTTAAGAAATTTAATTGGCGTTATATGGTTATTGATGAAGCTCATCGTATCAAAAATGAAAAATCTAAACTATCTGAAATTTTACGTGAATTTAAAACAGCTAATCGGCTCTTGTTAACTGGCACACCCTTGCAAAATAATCTTCATGAGTTGTGGTCTCTGCTTAACTTCTTATTACCGGATGTATTTAATTCTTCTGATGATTTTGATTCATGGTTCAATACAAATCAGTGTCTAGGTGATAACACCTTGGTTGAACGTCTCCATGCAGTCTTACGTCCGTTTTTGTTACGTCGTTTGAAGAGTGAAGTCGAGAAGAAATTAAAACCGAAAAAAGAAGTTAAAGTTTATGTAGGTTTGAGTAAAATGCAACGTGAATGGTATACTAAAGTGCTTATGAAAGATATTGATGTTGTCAATGGAGCAGGAAAAATTGAAAAAATGCGTCTTCAAAATATTCTCATGCAGTTGAGAAAGTGCACAAATCACCCGTACTTGTTTGATGGAGCAGAACCTGGTCCACCTTACACTACAGATGAACATTTAGTTTACAACTGTGGGAAAATGGTTATTCTCGATAAATTGTTACCAAAATTAATGGAACAGGATTCTCGAGTGTTAATTTTCAGTCAGATGACACGTATGTTAGATATACTGGAAGATTATTGCCACTGGCGTCAATATAAATATTGTCGTTTAGATGGTCAGACACCCCATGAAGATCGGCAAAGACAAATTAATGAGTTTAACGAAGATGGAAGTGAGAAATTTATATTCATGCTTTCTACTCGAGCTGGAGGTTTAGGTATTAACTTGGCAACAGCAGATGTAGTCATTATTTACGACTCTGATTGGAATCCTCAGATGGATTTACAGGCTATGGATCGAGCGCATCGTATTGGACAAAAGAAACAAGTCCGTGTATTTCGTTTTATTACTGATAATACAGTAGAAGAAAAAATCGTGGAACGTGCTGAAATAAAATTGCATTTAGATAAACTTGTAATTCAACAAGGTCGATTAGTCGATTCTAAAAGTGCACTTAATAAAGACGAGATGTTGAATATGATTCGTCATGGAGCTGGCCATGTATTTGCTTCAAAAGATTCTGAAATTACTGATGAAGACATTGATACGATTTTAGAGAAAGGTGAAGTTAAAACTCAAGAACTCAATAAAAAAATGGCTCAACTTGGTGAATCTTCTCTTAGGAATTTTATGGTTGATGCTCCAACTGAATCCGTTTATCAGTTTGAAGGTGAAGATTATCGTGAAAAGCAAAAACTTATTGGAGTTGGTAATTGGATTGAACCGCCAAAACGAGAACGCAAAGCAAATTATGCAGTTGACGCATATTTCAGAGAAGCTCTACGTGTCAGCGAACCGAAAGCACCTAAAGCTCCAAGGCCTCCCAAGCAACCAATCGTACAAGATTTTCAATTTTTCCCACCTCGTCTCTTTGAACTTCTCGATCAAGAAATATACTATTTCCGAAAAACCCTTGGTTACAAAGTACCTAAAAATCCAGAGTTAGGTTCAGAAGCCACTAAAGTGCAGAGAGAAGAGCAACGTAAAATAGATGATGCAGAACCTTTATCGGAGGAAGAAATATCAGAAAAAGAATCTCTACTAACTCAAGGTAATTTAATAACATGATTATTTACTTTTATAGATATATTAATATCATAATTAAATTGAATTTTAGGTTTCACAAATTGGACAAAGCGAGATTTTAATCAATTTATTAAAGCAAATGAAAAGTATGGTAGAGACGATATAGAAAATATTGCTAAAGATGTGGAAGGTAAATCAGCTGAAGAAGTTATAGAATATTCAACTGTTTTCTGGGATCGTTGTCACGAACTTCAAGACATTGATCGTATTATGGCACAGATAGAACGTGGTGAAGCTAAAATCCAACGAAGGGCAAGCATTAAAAGGGCATTAGATGCAAAAATGGCACGTTATAGAGCTCCTTTCCACCAATTAAGAATTTCATATGGAACAAATAAAGGTAATTAGTAAAATATTTTATATAAGAATTTTGTATAATCAGTTTTATTTTTGTAAACAGGTAAAAACTATATTGAAGAAGAAGATCGTTTTCTTGTGTGTATGCTTCACAAGTTAGGTTTCGATCGAGAGAATGTCTATGAAGAGCTTCGTGCAGCTGTACGCTCGGCTCCTCAGTTTAGATTTGATTGGTTTTTGAAGTCTCGTACAGCAATGGAATTACAAAGGCGTTGCAATACTCTAATCACATTAATAGAAAGAGAAAACCAAGAACTTGAAGAGAAGGAACGTGCCGAACGTAAGAAGAAAGCACCAAAATCTGGAGCATCAACTGGCGGTGCGTCAAACGCTTCACAATCGTCAGCTGCTAAAGGTGGATCAGCTCATAAACGTAAAGCCGATTCTGTACCTGGACCTGACTCAAAGAAGAAGAAGAAAAAGTAATACAGGGAGATATTATCATTTAGTATTATTTAAACTGTTTAGTTTTCCATTTCATTTAGTTTAATGATAATTTTTAAAAAAATTACACTCCTTTGGCATGGCCTATTTTTTATATCAGTCTAATTTATTAGAATTTTTTTTTTGTATGCGGGTAATGTAATATGTTAAAGTAGAGAGTAGATGTTTAATTTCATTCAGTGTAAGACGTTTAATTATTTTTTTTATTAATGAATGAACTGATGCTAGTTGAAAGTGTGTCTCCTTGATGTTGTCTCATATTTAATTTAATTTGTATGATAATTACTTAAAATGGAATTAAATTTTCATTCTAGTTTTAATTTCCAAATAATTGTATAGATATAAATTGTGAAAAGAAAATACATTAATGCTGGGTTGATAAGGTAAAAAATAATAAACATTAGTTGTTCGATTAATTAGTGATAAATACGATGCATAAATATTAATTTATATTTTGTTTCGACCTAAATGAAGTTGTACACAATTTTTTTATTACTGCGTATTCGCTTTTGTAAGATCTTAATTGACCTGTTAAGTTAATCGGGTGTTTTTAAGGGAAAAATATTCAACGTTACAACAGGTATTTAGAGGAAAATTTAATTAGCGTTTACGCAATCCAGTATAATGGTATTATTTTATTTAAATATATGCCTGAGAAATTCATAATTAAAGTAGGGTATTTAAACATTTGTAAAATATACTATTTGCTTTTATTTTTGAAAAATGTAATAATTGCATTAAATATACTTAAAAAATGAAGACTTGCATGTCTGTCTGTCTATTTGTTACTATTTCATGGCTACTTTGTATCCTGAGAAATATATAAAATAAAATAAAATAGGTGTGTGACATTTGTATCTGTGATAGGTTAATTTAGAGACATCTATAGTACAAATGTGAAACTAAAAACCTGTTTTATCGACTATGATACAGAAATCTGTATTATTCACCTAACCTAACTTCATGCTGTGAAACTCACTTCATTTTGAATTTCTCACGTAGTGTTGATTTTATTACAAAAATTTATCCGGTAACAGAAAATTTCGTTATTATAAATATATTTTTATACCGTGAGATTTTTATGAAAACTTATGTATTTTTTTTATTATTTGAAGATAGGTGTTCTAAATGCAAGAAAATTAATATAATATTAAAAAATAGCTTAAATATAAAATACTTATATTTTAACAAACGAACTATTTTTTTTTAATTGTTCCTTTTTTGCTATCTGTAAATTCAACAATGAGGGTTAATTTTCTAATATTTAGTTAAGTTATTGTACATATTTATTGTTCTCATAAAAATCTTGTGACATTCTGCTACATATAACTTTTAATATCTGTGAATCATGACATTATCTGTGTGATTGTATTATTTATTGACAAGTATGGTGTAGTTAAAATAAATAAAAACAATCCAAGTGTATTTAAAATTAAACTTTTCATTTATTATCCCTTTATTTATTCCTTTCGTTATACTTTCAGAGAAAAGAAGAATGAAAATCGAATTATTCTACAAACTTTAACTGAATAGAAATATTTGATTAGTTATGAATAAAATTTAAGTTAAAATCACGTTTGTATATGTTTTGTAAACTTTTCGATTATTAAATTTTTTCAGTCATTACTGGTTTAATTAATATAGTAATTATATTTTAATTTGTTGTATATTAATGTTGTAAAAGTCACATACACCATTTAAATTATTACAGAGTCGGAATGAATATTTTTTATCTTATAGATTGAGTATCTAATGAAGTGATATTTCAACACCATCTCAATTTCGTTTCTTTCAGAAAAGTTTTTGACAACGTGCGTCGAGTTTTTTTTTGAAGTTTGTAGCTAAAATCGTAATACCGATATTGCAACATCCATTTAAAATTCAATAACTCAGTGAAAAATATATTTAAAAAATAATTTTTGAGCTTACAAATGGCATGTTTTAAATTTAGCTGGAATTATTTTTACACTATACTAAAGTTGTAAAGAAATTTAGCGCATCTTTATTGGTCTATAATTTTTTAAGACATGAAAATATGTTTTTAAAGAAGTAAAGAAGAGTTTTGAAGCGTTAATTTCTTTTTTGAAAAATTTAGAAAAAAAAACTTTAATTTTATTGACGAATGCAGATTCACAGGAGTGGAAGAGCTTCCATGAAATCTAAGGGGGTGATCCCCCCTCCATCGAAGTCGGCGTCTATGTATGTTATAATTGAACATTAAATAGACATGGATGTAATTGTAATATAAACAATTATTATTATATATATTAAATATTATATTAATAGCAGTGCCCCGGGCCCCCGTGGCAGCCTAAAACTTTTATTTTTATTTGGTTCTTGAAAATATTAAACAAATTATTCATGAAAATAAAGTTAATAGGAAAAATTACATAAAAAACTTGAGATTGGCGACTAAAAAAAAAAGTCATTAAAATCTAAATTACAAATAAGTGGTACATTTCCAAATAAGGATAAAAAGGTCTTCCATTTTTTTTCATATTTTGGGGGCCCCTCAGTCTCTTCTTGCCCCAGGGCCCCCGAGCCTGTAGTTACGGCCCTGACAATTATTATTGCTTTTGACCAAAAATTTAATACACATTGTTTACGATATATGTATGTATCATAGAATAAAATAATTATATTTTATCCAATAACTAGAACAGCTATGTCTATTATAATCATCATTATCCTACACGCCATTATAAAACATATTCACAGCAAAAGTGATATGTATCGTACATCCGTAAATAGTGATTGTTTATACAGGACCGAATTAAGTAATTTTAATTTTATGGCCTTGGTTATATATCTATTTTCGTTATCTTATCATTTTTAGAGTTTCGTACAACAAAATGAAAAAATGGAACCCTTATGCCGTGTTCAGACCGAAAAAACAAAACAGCAACATCGTGTCTTTTTGACAAAAGTGCAATAAACCCTATGCATTTTTAAATACGACGTGTTTTCAAACACCGTGTTGCTGTTTTGTTTTCTTTGGTGTGAACACCGCATTAGACGGTAATATATAATTTTATATAGGTATGATTTTCGATACGCATCTTCATTAACGAAAAAAAATGTGTGTGACTGTGTCGGGATGCACAGTCGAGGGATTGACGTAAATACGAATCAATGGGGTTAAATAAAACTCAGACTGGCTTATATAATATGGTTATTTCTTATGATTTGTACGAACATAAAAACGAACTTTATTTTTTTATTCAATTTAAAAAACTTTAATCAAAAAATCAAAAACGTTAGATCGTAGAGAATATATTCTAATATACTGTTATTTTTTTAAATTCAATTAATTAATATTTACAAGCAAAATCGTGGAAATGCGAAATTTTTTTTATAGTGAAAATCTAAAACCCGCGTAGTGTCGAGATACACTGATTATAAATTTATGCTAGCCGCAAGCGCGCAAACTGATCTCAGCGCGTTACATCAAGTTTCTGAAATGTCCACCCAGTATCTGGAGTAAAACAATAGACGTTATTTACATCAATAGCGGATTATTTTTATGAAAATAAATTTCAAAAACGCCAATTTTTAAAGAATAAAAAGTCACAATAATTATCCACCATAGCTATTAATTTGTAAAAACCTGTTGATTGTAATCATAGTAAAAGTAAAATACATCCCTGTATATTGGAAAAAAATATAAAATTAAACTCACGCAAATAATATGCACGAGGATATAAACAATTTTCCACGTACAGGTATATGTACAGGAAAATATATTCATATTTATATATCATACCTATTATAGCTAGATAGTTTTGTGAGCATTAATTCATCTATGTGATTTTTGTAAATAAACATGAAAAATTAATTCATCTATGTGATTTTTATAAATAAACATGAAAAATTAAACCCTGCGCTGAAAGTTAATAAGTTAATTTAATGTAAAAAACATTAGTGGTATAATCATCAACGTAGGTACTTACATAATAACAGTATGAATTTTATATAAAGGACATTTGATACAAATTACAATGTATTTTTAATGAAATTAAATGGACTAGCACACATATAAAAAGGATGTTTCTATACGAAGTCAATCGTCTAAACAATATTAAATAATATATTATTAAAATAATAAAATATACAATATTAATAATATGTAATTAATAAAATATAAAAACATAATTGCATGTGTAAAATAACTACGCATGTACATTTTCATTATAAGAACTTAAACTATACCTAAAACTATAACAGAAACCAAAGAGATTTAATACAAATAATGTTTCATATTGGCAAAGAGAAAATATTGGCACTTGGTATTTTTGGAATTGGTCTGAGTGTTTTAACTGCAGTATTCGGATGGTATGTGTTCAATAAAATCCTGGAATCGCAAGTACATGACGTAAGTAAAATGTTTATACAAATATTTTGTACACATATATATTCTGAATATGAGCCAAATCAGAGCATAAATACACATTTTCGTAAATATCTCGACTCCAGCGCCACCTAACAGGTCTATTTTTTGTAACATATATTCTGAATATGGGCCAATTTGGACCATAAATTCACATTCTCGATATTCCTAACGGAGTACCAAATGAACATATGGTGTGAATATGGCTTCGATACGTTCAGTGGTTTAGGGGCGATGATCTCGTGTACATATGCATCAAATCCATAATTAAATATTTACAATTTCTTCATAAGAATCGTTTTTTCAGTCTATAACTCTACGAAATGGCAGTAATTCATATGAAAATTGGAAGAAAATGAAAATCCCTCTTATATTTAACGTTTATATTTTTAATGTCACAAATCCTAGTGAAGTCCAAGGTGGATCTTCTCCTATATTAAAGCAATTAGGTCCTTATTGTTATAAGTAAGTATCTGTATTGTTTTTATAATGTACCTATGTATACAGAGCGCGAAATTTTTGAAAAATAACAAAAAAATAATTGTGTCAGTAAGTACCTATTCACCTACTTACACAATATAAAAAGATTCTTGTGTGCACAAAAAGATGTGATAATTTTTAACAAACAAAATATAGACGCAACAATAAGAAAATATTTGAATTTCGGAAATTTCATTGTTATATTTAATATTAAAAGTTACGTAACAATGGAAGGGAGGGGCGCCGATGAGGTGCTTGTCTAGGGCGTTCGACATTTAATCCGCCTCTGTATGTATAGATATATTTTAAAAGACAAACTTTATTAACGACTGTACTAACAATCTTTTGTTTAATAATCTGCTTTAAAATAACGTATAAAATTAATTAATTGAATTTAATTATTTTTTTAGCGAGTATAGAGAACGTACTGTAGCGGATGTAGACAAAAATAACGACACAATAACTTATTTTGTAAAGAACACATTTATGTACACAGAGTCACGTAATGGATGTTTGTCGCAAAATGATGTAGTTAATGTGCTCAATATCCCATTGCAGGTACTAGTAATATTATGTATTTTTATATTATGCAATTTATATTAATGTCAATTCCATATCAATACTAATAAAAAATTGCATGTTTTTTGTATATTTACTTTGTTTGTACTATGTGATTTTTTAAGTATATTTTGATAGTTATTTTGTCTGTTTGTTCCGACTTGACTTGAAAATTACGGAACCGATTTTGATGGAATTTGCGGTAGCCCCGTAGGTATTAAGAAAAATTAAAATTGATATTTTCTAATAAAAATAAAACATCAAATGTAGTTGTGATAATGAATTGAAAACTGAAACCGAAATTCAAATAAAATATTTAGTATAAATTATTTAGTTCAATAAAAATTTATACTGAATAAAACCACCATCTTTTCTTAAATGTCACTTTCGTCATTTCCATGCATATTATTCCAAAGGCGTCAATTGAAAATTTATAATATGCAAATATGCTTTAAATTACAATTGAATTTGGTATGTATGAGAGATGATAGTTTCAAATAGACGTTTCTCTGTTAATCAATTATTAGTGAAATACTTTTAAAGACAATATAAAACATTTATTATTAATTAATTTGATAATTCAAAATAATTGATATTTATTTCAAAATCCGAATGATACGCCAATGACTTGTGGAGCGATATGGTAACAACGCTAGATAATGTGTTATTAGTCCTATATCTTTCCTTGTCTAAGGTCGGAATATTTGCGTAACTTGGCAACAAAATAAATCGATATTTGTGTGTCATTCATAGTTGCAAACAGTGAAAACTTCGAGTTAAAGTTATCGATTGTTACATTTTGTTTTGATTAAAAATTGTGTGTAGTAAAAACAATAAAAATGAGTTCGCCATCAATACACGAATCTGTTATAACGTTCTTAGATCAAGAAGCGGGCAAAGCTCGTCCAGCTCGACAAGGGATTCACGATTTACGAAAAATGCATAATAACTTGAAAGTTAACAGATCTGAACTTAGGCAACGTAATCTTTTTCGTGTTTATTTAGACGACAAAGATGTTACTCCTGTCACTTTAACATTGCAAGATATTGATGAAGAAGTTAAGTATATGGGTGCGTCATCGGCTATAGAACCTTCGCAGAGTGTATTGACTACTCACTCTACTGCCGAGTCATTTACATCATTTCAATCACAACTTGTTTTACAATCGAGAATAGCTGAAACATCATTTTTATCCAGTTTGATTGTAAAAACAGATGATGATTTTTCGAAATCTTTTCCTGACGATGTTCGTACTGTTAGTGAATCATCTAACGAAACTGTAGCATCTGGGTTTTATCTACCAAAAGAAATTATAGATGAAACAATTCCTCCACGAGTAAATCTTACGTTATGTGAAACTCCGATGGTATATTTATTAGAAATTTATAGTATTGTTGAGGAAAAGGGATCAGAGAGAGGTATCAGAGTTGAACAAGATAATAATCTTTATGAATATCTCACGGTTGGCAAAGGACGTAACAGAAAAGTCGCCAATGCCGAAGTACAAACAAATAATAATATATTGAAAACGCGTACAACCTTTGCTGAGAAACCAACAAGAAAAAATGTTGGTACGTTTGTTTCTGAATGGGATATGTTCGATGTATTAAATGAGTCTGTTGAAATAAAAACTGAAACCAAACAAATCGATCTTGATGTTAATGATGAGAGTAACTTAGATGAACAAGAACTGTCACTCAAAAAGAAATTAATAGCTAAAGAAACAGAAGATGCCGAAGAAAAAAGAGAGAATGATTTGATCAATATTTCAAAAAATAAGAATTTCAAATATCTTACTAATTTAACTGAACGAATCCTTGCGAGTAACGTTTTTCATAAAGAACATGAAAGATTTCGAGGAACAATTAAGCAAGATCCATTCCGTTCAGATATTGAATATAATTATAGATTAGAACTTTTGTGGAATTTCCGTTCAAAAGTTTCTAAAGATAAACCAATAATAGCAATAAGTTGGAACAAAGCTAATTCAGATATTTTGGCTGTTGGATATGGTCGATTTTATTATAGTGACAGACAACCTGGAATGGTTTGTATCTGGAATATTAAAAACCCAATTCAACCTGAAAGAACGTACCATTTCGATGTATCTGTAACATCGCTATCGTTTTCAAATTGCAAGGCAAATTTACTTGCTATTGGATTTTATGATGGAACAATGAATATAATAGATATAACTGAACAAGACCTAACAATAATTGGACAAACTACACGCAAGAATTCAATATGTATTGGTCCTTTGTGGTCGATCTATTGGGTTGTGAGTATACAGTTTAACCTTGGTGCAGAAATAATAGTATCTGCGGGTAAAGATGGTCGAACGGTCGTTTACTTATCTACTCCAACAGTGTTCATGCAAAGCCTACAGATAATGCGTGTATCTCAAATGGAAGGAGAGGTAAGGGGAATTGATGAGTTGCGAAGGTGTAAAGCGCAAAGTATACAACTTACCCAATACCCTGGAATATTCTGTGCAGCTGCTCATCCTATAGACAAAGGAACGTATTATGTCGGAACTGTTGAAGGGTGTATTCATAAATGTTCTAAACAAATATTCACCCAACATTTAGATATGTTTCTAGCACACAGTGGACCAATTTATGCAATGCAGTTTTCTCCTTTTTGCTCAAAAATCTTTCTAACGTGTGGTGCAGATTGGACGATTAGAATTTGGGCTGATTGTATTGATGTGCCTTTGATCACATTGAATTGTTCATACGCTGTTCAGTATGCTGCTTGGCATCCAACTAATTCTACAATAATTGTGTCGACTTGTAATGACGAAGTGTATTTGTGGGATATTCGAAGAAAGACACATTTACCTGTTAGTGTTACAAAATCTGCGTACAAAGCTAAAATCACAATAGCTAGCTTTACCTCATCTGGTCGTAATTTAGTAGTTACTGATGTTGCTGGAAATGTACAAATATTCAGTTTAGAAGACATGCCTCATCGACCGTTTTTCCAAGCTGATGTTTTAACTCATTATATAAAAAAAGCGCTTGTTACAAAACCAGAACTGCAGAAGAAATTACAGAAAATAGGCTCACTTACAGATTATAATTTTAGTGTAACTGATTGTTTTAAAGATGAAGACGATGAATATTGTGTCAAATAATATAATATTAAATATTATTTTATAAAATAATTGTATTTTTAATAAAAAAATGAATATTGATATTTTTATTTGTATTATAAATTAAATTAAGAAATTAACAATAATTAATCTTCCTTAATATTTAATAGACTTTGGTTTACTCAGTAGCAGAATCGATGCCGAGTTTTTTAGGAATGGCCGAGTCTGTATTTGCAGAACTTTTCCCAGATTCATACGAAAGTGCGTTTATAACAACTACAGTAAGACAAATCTTGTTTGATGGTATTGTGTTAAACTGTTCATCATCATCTTCAATGGCAAGTAAGTAATTCACGTTAAAAAAACAAGTAAATGCACAGTGCTTCCTCGTGCTTAGTTCACCGTTTAATTTTTATACAATTTTACTAAAAAATATTAGTTCGAATTTTTGCTTTTTAAAACAAATGACGATTTTTTAAAGCAAATTGAGATAAATCTTTGTAAGGGTATATTTTACAACAAACGTTGTGGATCTATATTATAGGAAATTGAATGCTCTACAAAAATGATTCTATAAAATTTTCACGTAACATGTGTTGTTCTTGAGATATCTTGAAAAAAATAAATATTTTGGAATCTCATCGATTTTGATGATTTTGAAATGGGACCGTCCTGAAACCAGACCTAACCATCCAACCAAGTTTCATTAATATCGGTTCAGTGGTTCATGAGTTATGCGTGTGACAAGGATTCAGGGGACAGACACACATACATACGGACAGACAGATAGACAGATACGGAACGAAAATAAATTATATGAAACTTTGCAAACTTATGCAATTCTGGTGACAATACAATGATACGATACCATCGATAATTGAGATGAGAAGTGGTCATATTTTTTACTTTTTAGTATTATCGACTTGAAACTATTTTGCTACTTTTTAATAAATTATCAACATATTATTCAATATCGTTTTCAAATTGTAGAGATGGTTTGTAAAGCAATAGAAATGAAATCTTCGCAGTCAATACGAAAGCATGAAAATGGTATAGACTTTTTATTTAGTCTTTTTAACGATGTACGTATAGTTAAAAGTGTTTGCTTTGTTGACTAAATTCTTTTTGGTATGTATAATATAATATAGATACTTATTTTGTAGAAAAATAATACTTTAGGTGGACCATTTACAATAAAAGCTGGAAATAACGATATAACAGAATTAGGAAAATTACAAAAATGGCGCGGTAAAAGTTCTGTAGGAGTATGGAACTCTTCAAGTTGTGATGCATTAAACGGAACTGATAGTACTGTATTCTCTCCTGTAAAATATAATACCGATAAATTATATACGTTTCAACCTGATATTTGCAGGTGAAAATAAAATTTATTTTTCATAATTTCACTATTAATTAAATTAATTTTTTAGATCGATTTTTGTAACCTCTGATTATAATTCAGATATAATAAATAACGGAGTTCATGTGAAACGTTTCTCAAATAGAAAAGACGTATTTTCAAAAGACGATGACTGTTTCTGGGCACAAAAACATATAGAAGATTCGTTGATTGTTTATCCAGAAAGAGTCGATGGGATTATCAATGTAGCTAAATGTGTTTCAGCACCGATTGTAGTATCATGGCCTTGTTTTTATATGGCAGATCCAGTTGTGGCAGAGTTTGCTAAAGGAGTTCCCGAACCGCAAAAACATCTCCACGAAAGTTTCGTATTGCTTGAACCGGTATATTTATATAGATTTATTTAGAGGTGTACCGGAATTACGACCGGAACTCAAGTCTTACATCACTACTGTTATATTTTAAATTAATATAACATTATTTTATATGGTATTTCTTAAAGAAAATACATTAAATTATAAAAATAGTGTTTTCTACTTATTTTGTATTTTTTACAGCTTCGTAAAGTAATTTGTATAGCTATAATTTCGTTAAATTATTTGTGTAGCATACGTTCTTTTCTAATGTCAATAATAATATAATATAAAAATAATATTAATATAATAATAATGACGTTAAAATATTCATTTTAATTCTACATCGTGAGTTTCGGCCGGAATTCCGGTACAACTTTAGATTTATTTAACAATCATTGATAGATTTTGAAAATATTCATGAAATAAGTTTCCTGAAAAGTTTCAAGTCGGTGAAAAGTTCAGATTGTAATGCTTATAATGTTATACACAATTTTTTTACAATTTTATTAACATGGCTTGTTTATCTGTTACGATCAGAACTTTTTTATACACTTCCCGATGTCTGATTGTCTTGAAATTTTGTATTCTTATTTACGATGATAATATAAATATATTATTTCCAAAACTAATTAAAAAATATGTTGTTACTTTTTAAAAGCGTATTGTTTTGTATTAGGTACTTTAGCTAATGAAGAATTTGAAAATTTTCACAAGCCAGTGAAATTGAACAGTTATGAAATTTTTCACCTTTGCATCACTATGATTGATAGATATATGTGTAAATTAAAATAATTTACTTAAGTTTTTACAGTCACATAAAACATATAATTTACAAACACAAATCAATTATTATTATTGCCCGAAATATTTACAACAAACACTCGTACGCGACACACACTCGTAATGGACAACCGTAACAGTCTCGTTCTACCCGTAACACTCGTAAACGTAGTTAACACACGTATTCTGTACACCGTATGTGACAGACTTCTCGTATTTTTCGTAAAAACCAATACCTACTGCCGTCGCCTACTCTCTACCGTCTGTAGTTCGTCTGGCGCGCAATTCAAACTTTGTTTACAACTCGGCTATCCTGCTCAGTGGATGGACCTCCATCCACAATGTCGTCTTCATCGGAAGTTGGGTCTGCATCCAAATCTTCATTTTTTTCCGGGAGAACACACCAAGGTTTCAACCTATCGGCCGAAAAGACTGAGTTGAAGGTTCGTTGTGTTCGTTCGGCTCCAGGTACGTCCTGTAGCACGTATCTGTCGTTACCTAAGACCTTAGTGACTAAATACGGTCCCTTGTAACGCGCAGTTAATTTTTTCGACCCACCGGTCGCCGCCGCTTCTCGTAAAATCAACACCAAATCATTTTCCTTATATGTCATTGGTCTTGTTGTTCTTGAATTAACTCGGCGCGTTTGATCTTCGCGCGGTTCGTAGTCAAACAACAATACATGAGGCGAACATTCGTTTTCATTCGTCATTGTCTTAATGGAATGGAGAATTGTTCGGTTGAATCGTTCCACTTGCCCGTTTGCCCTGGGCGTCGCTGTAGCATTCGGAATTAGCATTATTTCTTTATCTGTACAATAATCTTTGAACGTTTTTGCGGTGAACGACGTTCCTCGATCGGTTATAATTCTATTAAGTACTGCAGGAGCGTTGACGAGCCCAAACGCCATCTTATTAAATTGATAATTTCCGTCTTGGCAAGTAAATCCGGTATAATGTTTCGATTCTTCTGTAATAGGAATCTGGTAATACCCACTTGCAAGATCGCATAGGCTAAAATACTTATAACCTGATAGTTTATCTAGTTGATCATCAATTAACGGCAATGGATAATTTTCCTTGCGCGTAACTCGATTCAAATGTCTAAAATCGACACATAGACGATCATCTCCTGTTTTCTTCTTAACCAACAGTATAGGACTTGCAAATTCGGATGTCGTCCTTGAAATAATTTCCGTATCCATCATTTCTCGTACTTTCTCTCGTTGAATAATGGCCTTTCTATATGGTTGGTACACAATGGGTTTGTTGTCAGTTAGCTCGATACCGAATTTGATCAAAGTTGTAGTTCCTATTTCCGACATTTTTGTGGCAAAACAATCTCTGTATTCATTTTCCAAATTCACTAACGGTACCCTTTCTTCCTTCGTGATCTCGGGATTGCTGATTTGTAAATCTTCTTCTTTAAATTCTGCTTTCACTGTCATAACTTTGACATCTTCGTGTGTAATCGTCATGTCTTTTTTCTTTACAATTGTGAATTTACCATTTTCCATTTCTAACTTAATCGAAGGATTTTTAAACACATTTTTCCCTATGATCACATCGTCGTCTTGAGCATCCGATGGTACTACAAACATTTCTGTCTCAAAATTGACTCCTTCTATCGATAATAAAACAGTACGTTTACCAATGCATTTTGTACTCCCTTGCCCAAATCCTTTCAATGTAACTTCACATGGTAATAATTTTATTTTTAGTTGCTCCGCTATCGACTCTTTCATTGTACAACAATCGCTACCAAGATCTATAAATGCTTCGATCTCTTCATCGTTGATCGCAATAGTTTTATGGTATTCGTCTTCGTAACTTTTCTTCGTCGTTTCGATTTTATTTATCGCATGTTTCTTTTGTGGGCAGTCCCGCGAAAGGTGCCCAACCTTTTCACAATTATAACATCTTTGCCGCCGCTGAGGCTGAGGACAATTTACTGATAAGTGCCCCTCCTCATTACAATTAAAACATTTTAGGTTTCGCGGTACGTCACATCTTTGCCGCCACTGAGGCTGAGGACAATTTACTGATAAATGCCCCTCCTCATTACAATTAAAACATTTTAGGTTTCGCGGTACGTCACTTCTCGAACTATTTCTTGTTTCTCCTTGTAATTTCAGGTTCCTCATAGTTGTCTCGTAAGTCTTGATATGAACTAACAATTCTCTCACTGTGTTAAACTTCATCAACGATAAAATCCTTGACATGTCAGGGTCATTTAAGCCCATGATAATATATTTAATGATAGCAGATTCGCTTACGTTGCCTTTCGACGCTACCGCCTTCACTTCATAAATATAGTTTTCATATGATTCGTCCTTCTTCTTCTTTCGTTTACTGAGCTCTTGATGGATGTCAGCTTCATCCATTACTGTCGGGAAATCTTCAATAATTTTATGTTTAAATTCTGACCACGTACTGATCTCTCCTTGCACGCTTTCAAACCAAAATTTTGCAGGACCTTTCAACTTGGAGATCGCATGGAACAGTGACGCCTGTTCGTTCCATTTGTAAATTCTGGCCAATTGCTCGATTTTTCGGACCCATTGTCCCGCAGTAACTGTTAACTGAATATCTGGGTCGAACGTAGGTAGTGCCGTATCACTAATCTCATGAACGTGAATTTGCGAATCGTCAAAAGTCGTCGACGAACGATTTTGATTAAATTGTGAATTTAATAGCTCACGTTCACGTTGTAACAATTCACGCTCTCGACGTAATAACTCTCTTTCCCACACCAAAAAATCCGTAGACTGATTATCAAGTTCGTTTCGAATAATATGCGTAGACGACTGTATATCAGCGACACCTTCACTAAAACGCACTGAATTTGACTGTACAGCCGGCTCTCGCAAAACACCAGCTAGATTATTCTTGATTTCTTGACGCATATTGTCTTCTTGACCCGCAATACTATCGTCTAAAACATTGTCTGTATTCGACATGATTATAAAGTCAAGAACGTATTTAAAAAAAATGAAAATCTGTACAAATGTCAAAATGTTTTAAATGTAACGTTTTTTTTTTTTTCACAACACCGTAAATCTCGTATTACACTTTATAATCTTTTATTTGTTCATCCCACTTCTGATATGTAAATTAAAATAATTTACTTAAGTTTTTACAGTCACATAAAACATATAATTTACAAACACAAATCAATTATTATTATTGCCCGAAATATTTACAACAAACACTCGTACGCGACACACACTCGTAATGGACAACCGTAACAGTCTCGTTCTACCCGTAACACTCGTAAACGTAGTTAACACACGTATTCTGTACACCGTATGTGACAGACTTCTCGTATTTTTCGTAAAAACCAATACCTACTGCCGTCGCCTACTCTCTACCGTCTGTAGTTCGTCTGGCGCGCAATTCAAACTTTGTTTACATATGTATATTTAAAATGATTCCTGTTTAAATTAGATTACTGGTATTCCTGTCCAGGGATGGAAACGCGTACAGCTCAATGTACATTTGCAAAGTTTTGAAGATATTGCTGTTTATTCAAATTTCAGCAGCGGATTACTTCCTATTGTGTGGATTGAGGAGGTATTGTATTTCTTTAAACTATCTTATATACAAAATATTTTATAATTAAGGTACTCTTAATTCAAACAAATAAAAATAAATAAATAAAATAAAAGTTTAAAAAAAAAAAAATTTATTTTGCTTTTAAGAAAATTCTATATGGAAAATCAAAATATTTATATTTAACATACATTTTTAATATAATTTATTATTAACAGGGTGCCGATTTACCACCTGAATACTTAAAACTATTACAAAGCATCTATACAACAATATATAACGTAGAGATAGTAAAATGGATTCTACTGTGCATTGGAATACTTTGCATCGCTTGCGCAGCGGTTTTACGTACATCTCATGTAAACAATGACAATCGTGTGATCACGTTAGCGCGGCCTGCGCTGATATTGCCCAGTAACTCACCGCCACCGCAGATCAGACTGCGCACACCGCTGAACGTCCTGTTCCAGAAATACGAGCGGCCAGTTCATTCGATCCCGCATCGATATAACGATACGGTTAAAAGTGGGTTCTTTAAAAGTAAACCGGATGAAGATAAGGCCGTTAGGGATATTTATATTGTCGGATTATGAATGTTTTTAATTGTGAGATTAACCTAGGATGGGGGAATGACGGTCACTTAAGCGGGAATCAAAATAACCACTTAAATAGAAGACTTATTGTAAAAATACGTGAACATAGTTTATTAAGTTCACTTTATAATTAACAAGATTTTTGCCATTTGGTATATTTTTATACATTTTTAAAAACATACCTTTGCGGGCAATGACGGTCACAAATGTGGGTAATACCGGTTGCTCAAAAACAATACGCTTTGCTTCCAAAATAAATTGATTAACAAAATAAAATCACATTTGTGAACTTCAACCCGTCCATTATATGCACTAACACATTTGTAATTATTGGTAATTTGAAAGATATGTTTTAGTATAAAGTATTATTTGCTTACCTTTGTTTGAATATTCCAGTTTATTACAACAAAATATGACAACACATGCACAAATGCCACTCCCCTCCCCCTTTTTATGGACGACCCCCTATCTGCACACAAAAACATGTGTTTTAACATATACTATACTCCAACATAATTTTTTTTTATTAGTTACTTTTTTGTCCAACTAATTTCTTTATTCCAAATACTAACCGAAAAAACAAAATTTTCAATAAAAACGAAACATATTTTTTTTATATTCACTTTGAAATATTTTATTGTGAAAATATTTGTACATTCGTCATACTATCTCTATTTAAATATACGTACAATTATCACATAAACAATAAAAATATTTTTAATTAATAAACTATGTACAATCGCCAAAATATTAGGCATAAAGACATTAATAAAAATATGAATACTGGATTCTAAGTGCGAATTAAATAATAATTACAGTTTTAAAAATGCAAATATCTACAACATAATTAATAGAAAAAACTGTAATAAATAACAATGAATTAGTATTTTTCTCACTAATATTATGTGTCTAAAATCTTAGATTATGTAAGTTGATCAAAAAATATCATTTTAAAATGAAATATTATTATACAGAATGGTTTTTATATTTATAATAAATGTTAGATAGTTTTTATTCATATTCTTGAATGAGTATAAAAAATTGTTGTTAGTAACAGAACTATTTGAAATAAAAGGTAAAATATTTTACAAAAATAACAATAGGATAATAATTTAGACAAACATTCAATAAATAAATTATTTATCACTTTTTGTAGTATAGCTGGAAACTAAAAAAATAATAATTTTACATTAAGTACTTTGTAATCTATATTCTATTATAATTTTTATTACATAAACCAGGTGTGGGCAAAAGTGACAATATTTATTACACAAAATTTAGCAAATTATTTTTTCATCTAAACTTATTTTAAAATAAAATAACGTTAACTAACAAAGAATCATTTGAGAACTTATAATTTCTCAAATTTCATAAGTTTACACTTCATTTTCGAGGAATTTTTAACTCAATTTTTGAATTCGATCCTACGTCAAAAGTATTTGCCCACCCCTGCCCTAAACTCATATATGTGTTTGTTAAGTATATAACATATAATTTACTTTTTTAAATAACAAATCTAAAATATACTACAATTTTAGTCATAATTATGTCATGTTTTTTGTTAAAAAACATAGGAAGACATTTTCGTTCTTAATTCCAGCTTCATTTAACTTAAACCTACTAAATATTCTAATTAAAGCCACACTATACCAAGGTGGATTTTCACAAATTTTTAACAACATCCTTTTTAATCTGTGTTTTGTAACATTAATAAATCGTTATTTTTTATATAAAAAATATTAAAAAATAAAATAAAAAAACAATTATAAAACACAAAATTTATGTAAAGCATCTTTACAGATATAGTAATTAATATATAATGTATGTATGTACCCATAAAATGTTATTAAAAATGTCAAGTAAAGTTTTATAGTGCATTTTTATTAAACGTCGTGGCATATAATATTCTATATCACTCATCATTCAATTTGTATATGTTAACATTTTATTGCATTGGAATCAATTTTTAAAATTATAGAAAACATTACATCTTATATGGCCACAAATATTTTTTAAATTTTATGAATTTTTTTTTTAGTTTTGAAAATATATATTTGAATTATTTTTTTTAAGTTTAAATTAAAAATATTAAATGGATTAAACGCTAACGGAAGATGTAAAGTTTTCTGCTCACAATGCATTCTTTAAAATGTGGATGTTATGTACAATTATACAATTGGAGGGTGCATAATGTTTTTGATACTGCTGATTGATCCAGAAACCAGGGCGAACAATGCAAATATTATAAGTAAAATGTTTTTAATCAACCTCCAATTAAAACGTCCAAGACCGTCATCCCAACGAGTAACTGTTTCAACAATTGCAGGAACCATCAGTCCTAAAATTAAAATTAATAAAATTAGTAAAAAATATATTTTATGTATTCACAGTGTATTATAAGTTGATTTTTACATTGGGTGGATTAGAAGTACTGTAGTAGTCTTTGAACAAATATAAGAACGTTTCATTGGTTGATTTTGAAATGCCGCCTCGAAACAAACTGATAAATTTTAAATTAGCCAATCGTGTTTTGTTTTCAGTTAAAAAAAAACAAAACACTATTGACTCAGTTTGTTTCGAACCGGCATGCGGTATTTCAAATTACATGTCCTTTTCCAAAGGCTACTACAGCTCTTCTAATTTCTCTCAATTTTAAATTTCTTATGGCTTAATCAACTTGGAATAAACTGTATAATCAACCTGAATATATCTAAAATATAATAATAATAAATTACCGAGTATAGAGAAACAGACTGATCCAACGAGTCCAATGAGTGATTCCAGATTATTGACAAGCACAGCCACAAGAACTGTTCCACAAACGATGAAAGCACGTAACAACACCTGTACCAGGTTACGCCACTTCTCTGAGATGCAAGGTTTCATTCCTTTCCATGTGATTTCCATTGGAACGAAGAATTGTAGTCCGTAGGTGAATAGTATAGCCGTAGCAATCAGTAATTGTACTATTTGAGCGGGACTAAGGAAGAAAACAGTTAAATTACATTACGATTGTTGTAAATTGCAGTTAAAATTATTTATTTCATATTTTGGAGCTGTAACGTACTGGTAGAAGTCTTGGATAATACCCCAGTGTTGGGCTCTTTTTTAATTAAATGTATTAAATTAGAAATATTTGTTGATATTTGATTACTATCATAACTGAATCATAATCTATATAAACTTAACTGTAAAATAGCTTAATTTGATGACAATCAGCCAATAGGTGTCAAAATGGTGGACATTTAAACTAATTATTATATTATCATAGTATCTGCTTTGCATTGTTTAAAATTTTATGATTCTTTATTTAATTACTTTTGTGTCATAGTACATATCATTTTGTAATCATTATCAAGTGTCCATTACTGGGTGCTCATTACTGGTTTTACTTTGTCCTTTACTGGAGAAAAAACTAACAAAATAAAAGGCGATAATTAAAAAAAAAAAAACTATATTTGCTGACTTTGGTAATTAAATTGATTTAATAAAAAGGTATTTGTTTCATTAGTAACATGAGTTCATGAGAATTACATAAAAAAATCCGAAAAAACAGTATACCTTGTTCTTCAAGCGTCCAAAACTGATGCCAGTACATTATATTTAAAAGCAAAATTTTAATAATTTGACAGTTTTATCAAAATTTTTAGTAGCGAAATTAACTTACATTTCATCAATGGGTAAATTAAGTGTAACACTTCCTTTGGTTTCATCGCCAAATCTTAAGTAACCAAAGAAGCCCATAAGTGTGTAGAGAGAGACGACAACAATCATAGCTGTGTTAAGTACTCCTGGACATCCCAAGAAATGGCCGGGGTTCACCATGCTGTTCTCTATTGGCATTATGACACCAATTCCTTCCATAGCGAAGATGACTGTACTGAAGAACATGGGAAGTTGTCCGAAAGATGAAAACATTTCAACTTCTGTAATAAAAATAATTCATTTGTCAATAAAAATGCATTTTCTTATACTATCGTGCAAAAATTGAACAGTAAATTGAGAAAAATATTTTAAGCGAAAAACTTGATATAAACATGTGTCCGGAAATTTTTCGTGAGGAAACTAAAGCCCTCCAAAGATTTGATCAAAAATTAGTTTTTATTTAATATCTTTAAGAAGAATCTATGATACAGTTATGAAATTTGATGACTGGTTTAGTATTAATAAGTGTTATCGATTTCCAGTATTAACAAATCATAATTTAGAACAGGGGTGTATGGGGCCTGTAGGCTCATCGATTTTTATCTAGTATTTTTTTGTTCTTTAACTTTTTCCTGGCAAACTTTTTTTCCGACTTGATTTACTATTATCGTCACTGCTTATTCCTTATGTTATCTAACGTAACAAAACATATCCTATAACCTATGAATTAAAAAAACACGTAAATCGGATAAGTGGTTCTCGAGTGATAAGCGCACTAACGGACAGACAGACAGACGTTGAGCTTTATATGTATTAAGGATAAACATCCACTTTTATCTATATAATTTCCTTACATTAAATTAATAAATTTTAGGTAAAATACATCTATTAAAACAAAAAAGCACGTTTATCGCGATTTTTCAAACTAACCCTTTAGGGGAAAACTGTAACAAATTAACAGAACATATATTATTAGATTTAATAAATTATATACTTATATGGTTATAAAAACTAATAAAATTGTTAAAATTCTCTGATATATAGGATACTTTTAATATGTAGATAAATTAGTAGTACCTAAATAATAAGAATTAGTTTTGTAGAATAATTACACAATAATGCTGCATTGTTAAGTGTGATGTAACAGATTTTAGAAGTTTATTTATTTACATAAGTGTGTTCAACAATTATCTCACAATAATATTGTTCTAATTTTTAATACAAATAACAATAAAAAAGTGGGTAATAAATGTCTAGATAAATACTGATTTGCTAACCTTTTACCTAATTTAAAATGGTGTAAAATACATATATTTATTTATCATAAAAAATTACAAAATGCAATGATAAAAAGTATGTTAAATTTTTCCATTAATTTAACAAAGATATGTATATCGGCACAGTAATTTACATATGAATGTGTACACAATACCTACTAAAATTATTATCATAATATATAGTTAATTACAACGTGCTTTATCATAAAACTTTTATAAAGTTATGAAACCTAAATAAGATTTAATTGGGCACAAATACATATGTTGAAACTTAATTTGATCGATTTTGTAACTTATTTCTCATTATTAACATTGCAGCAATCTCACATAGGTGCTAGATACATGTTATTCTCAATAGATGTATATTTTTATAGTTTCTTTCAATGCAAACTGCGATGCTTGTTTTTTCTGCCCTTAGGAGTTGAATTTAAAAAAAAATGAAGTAATTTATAAAATTTCAGGGTTCTAGGTCCAGAGTATTGGACTTAGCATTCATGAATAAATCACTAGGACAGTCACACAGACAGTGGCGTCGCTAGAGTGACGGAGGGGGAAGTCCACCTCGGTTGACACCCTCAAGGGGGTGATAACCGTCTCATTTGTTGAAAAAATAAAGCATATTTACCCTTTTTTGTTATTTAAAGCTTCTAGGGAATAAAATGTGTAAAAACTAGAGCGAGTTAACTTTTTTTGGTCATTGAAAGTCTAAAAGAGGTGCTAACAATTTATTTAAAAACATATTGTCTTTCTTTTTGAGGGGAGGTGACACTCGATTTCCCCCAGGTTTTACCACAACCCTCAATCAACACCACTGATTTTATATACAAAAATACAGTTTCTTACCTGATAATGGTTTCAAATCTATAAACATGTAGTAAAGTGTGATGCCAAGAGAAGCTACGATGAATACATTAGCCATCAAGGAGAAGGGCACCAAGAACTTCAGACGACGGATTTCACTGATAGGGATAAGGAAGATCAACAGTGCTACCATGTACACCCAACTCTCCAGGACGCCTTCATCAGTGTATTGTTCAACTATCCTCATGATAGATTCAGAGATGAATACCACGTAGACACAGTTACCGCTGAAGTAGGTGACCACTAATGCGACGTTGACGAATATTCTGAAAGAATAAACATAAAATAAAATAATAATTCTAACCCCTAAGAAAGCTTAAAAGTTGTTTAAAATCTAGTGACCATTAAAATCTATCACGAAAAACGTTGCACTTTGACGATGACTGCTTTGTACGAACATAAAATTATGTTTTCTATATTTTTAAGTCTAGTGAAGTTTTCTTAGCCGCATGCAAAAATAGATAGTGACATGATTTTGACGTGTTTTTTTTCATTTTTATACCCTATTTCTTAAATTTTCCCTTGATATGTCTTACATAATAAAATGTTTGCACGGTAATATAAGGTACTGGCACCAGTCTTGGATTATACCTCAGTGTTGGATTCGAGTTTAATTAAATATACTAAAATAGAAGTATTTGTAGTTATTTCATAACTACCATTACCTCATCATAATAATCTATACACACTGAACTCTAAAACAGCTTAATTTGATGATAATCGGTCTATGGGTATCAAAATGGCGGACATTTATACTAATTATTAATATAATTTATTTATTAATTATTATATTATTATAGCATCTGCTTTACATTGTTTCAAAATGTACGATTATTTGTTTAGTAATCATTAGCAAGTGTCCATCACTGGGTGCCCATTACTTTATCCATTACTGGAGAAAAAACATAAACAAAATAAAAGACATAATTAAAAAAAAAACTATATTTGTGGACATTGGTAATTAAATTGGTTTAATAAAGAGTTACTTGTTTTATTAGTAACATAAGTTTATGAGAATTACAAAAAAGAAACCCACTAATCCCAAAAAACAGTATACCTTGCTCTTTAAGAGGCCAAGACTGGTGTCAGTACCTTATATTATTTTAGCTATGAAGTATTATGTTTAACCTCTTAAAGTATAATGACATTATGCGAATTTTTTTATGCATAGATAAATTTAAAAAAACATATAATTATTGTAATGCATAAATTTATTATATAAATTAAGATGTACAAGAATGCAATATTTATGATATCATTGTCAACCTTAACAATATTTCATTTTAGTCCTGAAGGTAAAAATACTAAGGTCATTTACCTTCGAGATTTGTATCATCATTGATTTACAATATTGTAAATATGGACATGAAGGACATGTCACGGTTGCAGGAGGTCAGGATAGTACATTGTGTAAGAAAGATGGATGTACGGGTTTATAAGGGAAGGTCGATTCCCTGTCTTTGTTTGTGATGATGTTTTTATACGATGATTTAATTTGACATTGCAAGAAAGATATTATTTTGCCCTTGCAACATCTTCCGTATAAAATCCATCGTATATTGATTATTAATTATAATCATTATTATATAATTTTTATATCAATCAATATTAACGGATTTAATTTTTGATTTATCACAATAAAATGTTAAATCAAAAATATTCGATAATATTAGGGCCAGTTTTACAGCTATAAGGCAAGGTAGGCAGGTGCTAGACGCCCTTGAATTTCTACACATATAAACATATTTTTTGAGTACCTACATATAATTTTTGTTAACATAAATATATAAAATAAAAGAAGTATAGAGGTTCTACCTTATTTGGTAGTTTAAAGGTAAATAACTACAATCGATTTATTTTTAGTTGTTAAAGAGGACGTAAAAAAGTTTAGAACCACTGGTTTTTATTCAAAAAGGAAGGATTTTTCTGGTTATAATATTTTGTAATTATATATATGTACTTCACAAAAACTTACAACAGCAAACTTTTTTTAATTGTCTTGACATTTGAAATCCAAGGTTGAACTTACGCTAAAAATGCACGGAAACGTCAAATGTTTATATAATTTCCCCTAATGCATACACATATTATTTAATACATTATTATAATATGTATAATGTATATATACAAAACATTATGCAAATATTTTCTCTATTGTTCATATTACGATAATTTCTAAAATACAGTTTTTCTTGTAAATTTTAAGCTTATTAAAATTTTAGACTTTTATCTATATATTGCTCTAATGATCGAATAAATTTAATGCAGTAATAAATGATATTGAAACGATATGTTTTAGTAATAGATATTGACATTAATATTTATTACTTATTATTAAAAATAATATAGCTACTGTTCCATTGTTTTTTTAATTGTTAAATATTTTCTATAAATATTCTTGTACATACATATATAATATAAGGTACAATATTTATTTTATATTGATCTATAAAATGTTAATAATTATAGTAAACGAGACCATAAGAAACAATGAACTTTGACAGTTTTATATGATTTTCATTACCGATATAATTCTAAATAGTGTACTTTTTTAAATCGCCATAAATCCCTCAGAAATGCGAAAGTTTTTAATTAAAATAAGGTAAAGGTAACTCTTTATTTAATCAAATTAATTACCAAAGTCCGCAAATATAGTTTTTTTTTTTTAATTATAGCCTTTTATTTTCTTCATGTTTTTTCTCCAGTAATGGCAAAGGTAAAACCAGTAATGAGCACGCAGTGATGGACACTTGCTAATAATTACAAAATGATAAGTACTACGACACAAAAGATATAAAAGAAAAAATCGTCAAATTTGAAACAATGTAAAGCAGTTGTTATGATTATATAATAATTAATAAATAAATTATACTAATAATTAGTTTAAATGTCCACTATTTTGACACCTATTGGCCGATTGTCATCAAATCATGCTATAAGACAGTTAAATGTATATAGATTAATATTCAGAAATGGTAGTAATTAAATATCAACACATATTTCTAATTCAGTGTACATTTAATTTAAAATTTGCCATTACTGAATTTTAATACAAATGTCCTGGGTTTTACCAAATAATTTTCAACTAATGTAAAAAACTAAATAAAAAACCGCGGAAAGAAGAATCCTTTCTCTTATAAAAACAGATGTTCAATTTAAAATTGCATTAATTTATCATAACATATTATTATAGATTTTTACGTAGCATTTATACATAGTTAATTTTGAACATGCAAGAATGATAGAATTTACCTGTACCTGTCAGACAATCATAACAAAATTTCGTAATTTAGACGTAATTGTAGCCTGTACAAAAACGATATACTTTTCTATTTTCCCTGCCGGTAGCTATAGGTGTCTTTGAAATAATATAAACTGCGTAAAAGAAACCATTTCTACCCGGACAATTTAAAAAAAAATCAGTCACTTTCAAAGAGTATAAGTGCAATTTTAAAATTATTTATTTCCTATATATTTTTCTGCTTATGAATAGTGAAAATTAATTACATTGTTCAATTTTTATGTACAATACGTTTAAGGACATTTTTTGTTTGTAATATACAATTAAAAAACTGTATAGCTTCAGGTTGTATAATTTTATGATAATAAATATTAAAATTAATATAATTGCGCCTTAATTTTAAGACGGTTACTTATTTAAGATTAACAAAAATAATATTAAATATGACCCTCATTAATATGTATAAAAGAATAGCACTGGAAAAATGTAAAAATCTTATTTATTCTGGGATAAATGTAAGTTTTTTTAAACAAAAATAGTTAGTTCGTGTATAGGTAATATGGTAGGTTTTTCGAAAGGGTATAAAACAGAGCAGTTTTAAAAATCATGTAAGTGTTAGAAGAAATAATTTTATCAAAGTTTTATAAGTTTTTAAATGTTAAACTGCAGCCATTTTTTTGTTTTTGTTATTCGTAAATTTTATTTTTATGATTAAAAATGTATATTTAAAATAATATAATTTAATTTATTTGGTTAAAAAGTAAGGTAAGTCATTTATTAAATATTTTTCGCATTAATTAAATTTTATGTATACAAATAATTAAAAAATAATTACAACCGTAAAGAAAAAATATAATAAAATAGTTTATTTTAAGTTTATATTATTACCGTATGCTTCATATAGTATGTATATTTTTTCACAGATAATTTAGAACAATAAAGAAATCATAACATGAAAAAAGTAGTAAAATTTTACATAAACAATACAATAATAAATAATTAAATTTACTAAAAATAAACATTACATATGAAATTTTTAAAATATAATTCGACATTACTCCTACATAAAAATTGAACCCCTACGTTAAAAAATATTAAGTAAGTGAATTGAGAAATTTATGCCAATGTAGAAAGAATTATTAAATCCACATGCATATAATTATATATTACATACAAATGTATACCATGGACTGATTTATTTTTTAACTTTCCGAAAATGTGCAGCACATTTTATTTCCAATCAATCAAAGCTGGCTGACATTCCATTATTAATTTTTTAATAGAAAATATGCTTATATATAAATTGTAATTTCAATGAATTATTATATAATAATACGTTTTTTATACAAACGTTTAAGGATGTATGGCAGGTATCTAATTTCAACGAGAAATAGTTGAAATTTGGAGAATTTACTCCTTTATAAATCTTAAGTACCCATTTACAAACATTTTTACATTAATTTGCGATTAATGATTTATTATTTGTTCAAAAGCAAGAGTTAAATTTTAATATTAATATAGCAAAGTATAAAGTACATTAAAATTAATTATTATATTATAATAGGGTTGTATAAAAAATGTTGTGTGCACCTCGGGCGTAAAATGCATTTTTCGCACTCGAGTGACTGTTAGTTTTAGCTAGTGCCTCGAAGAAAAACTGTCATTTTACACCTTGTTTACACAAATAACTATTATATGCAAGATATCTATATATAGGTATATTTTTTATTATCTCTTTTACTTTTTTCACGTAGATTCAACTATGGCAACATAAAAAAAATTGACCATAAAAACAAACGTCAAAAATACATCACCCCCCCACACTACCAAACTGAGTAACCTTTGTCTGACAAGTTTTTCAGCTAACAGTTTTATTTTTCGAAACAAAAATTCATATTGTATTAATTTTAACATTGGGTATAAACGTATATTAAATAAATATTTATTTAAAATAATCACCAACCTTGCAAACCCAGCTAAGAATCTGACTTTTTTGGGCCCGTACTCGAAAGCGGCACCTGCAGTTCTTGAGAAATCAAGACTCGCTGTTTTTGACCGCCTGCATAATTCATGCGATGATTGTACCTGAAAACAAACGCAAAAAATGTATTAACTGCATTAACTAAATTATAGTTAGATAAGTAAGGTACTATCACCAGTTATGGCCGCTATAAGAGCAAGGTTTACTGTCTTTGAAATTGTTTTTGTAATTCTCATGAACTCATGTTACTAATAAAACAAGTAACTCTTTATTTAATCAATTTAATTACCAGTCTGCAAATATAGTTTTTTTTTTTTTAATTATAACCTTTTATTTTGTTTATGTTTTTTCTCCAGTAATGGATAAAGTAAAACCAGTAATGAGCACGCAGTTGTTATAATAATATAATAATTAATAAATAAATTATACTAGTAATAACTAGTTTAAATGTCTACCATTTTGACACCTATTGGTCGATTGTCATCAAATCACGCTGTAAGACAGTTAAATGTATATAGATTAATATTCAGAAATGGTAGTAATCAAATATCAACAAATATTTCTAATTCAGTATATTTAATTTAAAAATAGCCATTATTGGGGTCATATCCAAGACTGGTGCCGGTACCTTATGTAGATATTTATTGCGAAGGGGGGTGTATTAGGTCAGGAACGTAGCTACTGGAGTTGTACAGGGTGCGGATGTATCCCGGAGACGATGGAAATACGAAAATTCTACGTCACACATTTTTTGTGTTGAATAAAAATATGTTGGTCATAAAAAAAATAATAATAAGATAACATACAATAAGTGTATATTTATATATTTTAAATTGCTTACATAAACCTTTAGGATAATTAACAAAAGAAACATAGTTATTAAATACATTGTAGGAAATGCATATATATACAATTATATTAAACTTTCACAATGAAAAACAAATAAAATATCGATAATTGGTATAATACGGACATTGGTTCCACTTGTTCAATTATTTAAGCACATTTTTCGGATTTATACGATTAATTATTTGTTTCTATATTTAAAAAAATTAGAAACGTTTAACGAAATAAATGAATTCTATTTTTATACAACAATTGTACAACATATTTTATACAACATTACTATTTTTTTCTCATAGGTTGCATTTTAAGTAAAATTCAATCGCCCTAAATGTCTGTGCTTCAATATGTTCATGTTTGGTGAGATCATTTTTATTAAAAAAAAATATCTTGTCTATTGTTTTTAATGCAAGAAGATTCGCTAGTTCACAGCGGAAATGTGATTTGTTACTACTAAAGACGATTGTAAACATTTTGAAGCGATTTGGGGTGATTTTTTGTTACTTAAAAAGCAACCTATGAGAGAGAAAATAGCTATATTGATTCAATGGCATAGTTCCCATACTTTCCCGGTTACGGTCTCTATATTTTGTCTTTGTCAGTCCATGGACCCCGATTAATTCCCGGTATATAAAACATTTCACGTGAACACGTGTCCGGAAATTCCCTTTAAGGAAGCTACAGCCCCTCAAAAAAATTATTAGTTTTATATAATATTTGGAGGACCCATAACCATTGTTTTTGACTAACCGCGCATGCCCTAAATATTTATAAAAATATTATATAACTGCCAATTAAATCAATTTCATTTAATTTTTTATACTGGACATTACTTAAGCAAAAGTAAAAACGATTAAACAAAAATTAATTTAAAAAGATCGAATACACTTAATAAAAATTCTGCTCTAACTTTAAATTTGGATTATTTAAAAATCCAAATAATTTACATAGATATAATATTTTGTTAGTTATTTAGAATTTATCATTCGCATACATAATTTACTTTTGTATTTATAACAAAATCCTAATTTATGTGAACGCACAATGTAATTACGAAGTCACCTTGATTAAAACTACAATTATCGTGTTAATAAACTAGAAAGTAAATTGCTTGCAATTTTTGTAAACGCTAAAGACACTTATATTTAATGGCATATCAATGAACTTATTAACATTTAAGCACATCAAGTAACAGGTGGTACTTGAATATAACCTGTATATTTATCTAGTTATTTCTTAATTAAGTCTAAGTAAACAATGAGTCTTTCAGCAAATAAAACCATTAAATAGATCAAAACTACTATTACAAGTATTTTTTAAAGTAAATCAACACTTTATAATATTAATCTAAATAAAAAGTAGGTAGATGAAACATTGTAAAGTAAAGTTAAACAAGCTCTTTCATATGAAGTATAAAATTAATATGACAGTTCCCTTAAAGTTTCATGAAGTATTTGAGAAATTTCTCGCATGTGCGGTAAGTAAACACCAATAATTTTAAAACAGTGGTGATATTATGAAAATTATTTCGTACGGTCTGTAGTCATCAACTGTATTATAATAAGTTGAAGTATCACTGATCTAAATTCTAAAATCCATAGATAAAAACAAAAATTACTACCCTATTGAAAGTGCTTGTTAGTTCCTTTATAATACTAGGCATTTGATTGTTTCAGTTAATACATCGTTTTGAGGTTAATGTCATCGTGGGGCACTCATAAGTATTGTTTTTATTCGTGTAATAGATAGTGTGGAAAAGGAAAACCTATTTTTGTAACCCAATGTAAGTTATGCTTAAATTTATTTGACGTCTGATTAATCTTTCACTATTTACAAAAACCTTATTGTCGTCCGAATAACCATTTACTACATAAATGAGAAAAACTAAAAATGTTTACCCCTAAAGAGAGGACTACATGGTTTTATTTTTAAATGCCACCATTTCTATTTTTGTAAAGGATGGTTTAATATCATAGTAGTGGGGCAAGGCCGGTTCTGGCGCACTAGCCAATCAGAGAGCAGGAGAGCAGGGCCGTAACTAGAGACTTGGGGGCCCCGGGACAGCAGGTGATCGAGGGTATGTATTAAACAATTTTTTTTTGAGTTTTTGTTTTTGAAAAATTAATAATCCGATTTCGTAAAAAAATACCTTTCTTTTTCGGGGCCCCCCTATGCTCGGAGGCCCCGGGGTACAGCTCCGGCTGCCCCGGTGGTAGTTACGGCCCTGCAGGAGAGGTTATTGAGATTATGAATTGGAACTTATACACGTGACCTACTGTATTTACAACTCGTAGTAAATTTGCAATTCATAGTAAAATCAAAGTTCAATAACCTCTCCTTCTCTCTCATTGGCTAGTGCGCCAGGATCTCTGCTCTCTGATTGGCTAGTGCGCCAGAACCGGCCTTGCCCCACTACTTGTCTAACTGTACCGGTTTTTAAATTCTTATCATAGAGTGCTAGGTTTAGTCAATATATAGTTCTTAACGTCCAAACTATTAGTTTTAGCTACATATTAACAGAAAAATATTATCTTTCTTTAAATTATATATATTTAGCATATCAGTCTAAAATATATATGAAAACTTCGTAAATAAAAAGTAGAAGTGAGTTTTAATGATACAATAAATTGTATACATTCTTTTATTTTCTATAACTGATCTGTTAAAATATTAAGCATATCAGTTAACATTAAATCAGCTGATTAGTATATCAAACAAGGTCATACTTTTATTGTAGCATAAAAATGTTAATATCGAAACGCAGTTAATAAAAAACTCTCGCAAAACCAGTTTCATAAGTGTCTTCCGGAATGCATTATTATATATGATTATTAGCTGTTATTTTGAATGCTTTTATTATTTTGTATTTATATAAATTTGCATGACATTTAAATATATATTTGGATTGTATTTACATATAATATACGTAATATATACGTTCATTTTGTTACTTTCATAAAAAAAATAGAACATTCTAATCATATGAAACAAAAGTCAAAATATGGTTAGAAAATGCATTTCAGAAAATTGATTTTTTTAAATAAAAATACTTATTAGACAATTAAGTTTCATGTCCGGTATTATAAATGAGCTAACAAAATTTGCAAGCTTGCAAGTACTTTCAAATGAGGTTTCAAACTTTATTTGACAGTTCTCTTAAAGTTTCATGAAGTATTTGACTAATTGTATTAAAACAGTGGTGATATTATGAAAATTATTTTGTACGTTCAGAGAAGTACCACTGCTCTAAGTTCTATAAATAATAATCCATAGATACTACAGAATTGATACCCCATTTGAAAGTGCTTGCAAGGTTGCAAATTTGTTAGCTCTGGACATAAAGTATAAAAACTATAGTTTGTTTACATTTCTGAAAACACTTCGTTTATCAAGTAGATAATCTCATACGAAATTTGAATATGGACTATTGATAAATGTAAACAAATATAGATAATACGTGGTTGATAAAAATATGAAAAACTAATATTCAAATTAATTGTTAACAACAAAATTAAAGATTTATTGATAAGCATGTCTTCACGAAGACGTTTAACCTTAAAACTTCGCTAATATGTATATACTTAAGTATATATAAAACTTAAACAACCAAGGTAAAGCGAATGACCCAACATATACACGACTTCGTTTATTGTTTGTGTTTTAAACACGTGATGTCGCCAACCACAACACACACACACACATGCATACATACCCAATACACACCCAGTAGATTCGGTGAATCGTTTCTAAAACCCAAATGCGAATGTTCAAATTTTAACACGTTTACTGCCAAGGCTTATTTCTTATATTAAAATTAGAGATTGGAAAATAGTTTTTCAACTATTGCGTAAAAATGCATTTATTGTAATTTATATTACATATCTCCACCGTTTTCAGAAAATTGGTTTGATTGAACACGATTTGAAATCAACTATTTGCAACTACCTTTCCAACTATTTTAAAACTATTTGCGACACTTTTTACTGCTTCGTTTGCACTAATTATTATCAAATCGTAAAAATAACTATTTACCAACTATTTTCCGAAAAAAAATTCAACTAGTAACTATTACATTGAAAATAACAACTATTTTTCCAATCTCTAATTATATTATATATTAGATATCCATTATAAACTTATGTCCGGTATTATAAAGAATTTGCTCTGGAGAATAAGCTAAGCCAACACTATCTGCGGGGTATTAAATATAAATGACAACCCACTGACAGTTCTAATCAATGGTATGGTTTATATGACTGGTTCCCAAATTGCGGTCCTCGGCGATATTGGATGAATCAAAGGGAGCCCTGGTGGTTCTGGGTGTAGTTGGGAAGCTCTGGATTGTTATGTAAAACTAGACATGTATATGAAAAAAATGTTCACTACTAAAAATGTAAATTATTATGGGAACCTTGTGATTTTTTATAGTTGAAAAGGGGATAGTGGGTCAAATAAGTTTAGGAATTTATGGTTTATATTAATGACTTTGACGCATACAGAGATCTAAAAGCATTGGTGACGATTGTACCTCATAAAATGCATAGCATCTATATATTTATACGTGAAAATTGACGTACGTTTTTTTAATATTTATAATAAAAATAATTGAATAAAAAAAATTGAAAGGTACTGCCATAATAGATGTGCACAGAAAAAAATCATGTGTATATATTGCCGTTAAGGCAGGTAAAATAAAGTTAACATGCACACATGATTTCCCCTCTCGCTGTTTGTTTATTTCCCCTCGTATCATTCAACAACATAGCAATACTAGCGCCACCAAGCGGCAAAAATAAATAATTTTGGGTTTCTGTCAAACGTAGAGAATGCCAAATGTATTTTTATTTGGAAATATTTGTTGAAAATAATATCTTTTACGTTTAATATTAGAAATTGAAACAAGTTTTATCACTTGTTTATATGTGATGTTCTATAGACCAAATCGCCAAATACGAGTTAACTCGTATTTGGCAGTCAACGTGTTTAAAAGTATTATTCAATTAAACCGATAGCCAATTTAAGTACTTTCTAAAAACGGATACTTTATTAAAATTAAAATTTTCCTCATAGATTTTTTATATTAAATAAATTTCATTAGAACTTACGTTCTTAGTAAAGTTCCATAAAAAACTGTAACACGTTTTTGATTCATGTATGAGTACTTTAAATTTATTCAAAACCTATGAAAATTAAAAATAAACTTCCCAGAATTTTTTTTTAATTTGTACACATGTATAATTTTTCTAAACTTGATTGATGATTTTAAAATCGACTATCATAATATAAACATAATTGGTTTCAAGAATAAGAAACTTACCTTTGTTGTTTGTTTTTATTGCATATTTTATTTATCTATTTTTTGTACAAAATTTGAAGGTTAAATTAATACTGTAGAATCACATACATACACATTTATGGTCTTATATCCTGGTTGTGACATTTAAAACGGGAATCCCCTACCACAAAATGTAGCACCACAAAAAAATTTCTATTAAATTATTATGAATTTTAATAGGCAGGTATGTATAAAGATGTATATAAAATATATCTAATCGTTTAATTTGGGATTTTTATTTTACCTACATTTCTTTCAATATAAGTACATAAACATGGGCGTAGACAGGCATGGACAGGGGGGGAGCACTCCCCCCCCCTAGCTCGTGAAGAAAGAGTAACAAATGAATCAGTTTATTAACTAAACATTGAAAATTTGAATATCATTGTTTTTTTATTGCAATCTCTTGTTATAGCGGATACAAAATTAAATGTTTTTTTTTCGATATTTCAACTATACATGTATATTTATCAAGTCAAATTAGATCGATTTTTTACATTAAATAAAAAAAAATAGAATAAAAAAAATGTAGAGTAGGTACAGATGATTTTGTCTTCAAAAAGATATCCACATATAAACTTAATTGATTGAAAAAATGTGGCCAAAATAAAAGAAGAAATGAAAAAAAGAACGATTTTTCATTTGATATAATAAATAATGAAAATGAAAATTTTTTCATAGCCATTTTACAATTCCTCGATAAGTCTAGAAAAAATATCTATTATTGCAATTCGATAATTTAATACATCGGTTTAAAAAAAAAATTGTCCCCCTCTCTGAACAAAATCCTGGCTACGCCCATGTACATAAATATTATAGAAAACAAATATTAATCACTATCATTCTATTTTAATTTAAGATAATCTATTGCTGTTATTATTTACTTTTTTATACATACATGAAATTAACTGTATATTCAAGTTACCTAGTAATCATCATGATAAAAATCTAACTAGAGATTTCAAGGGAATTACGCGATTTGGGAGTCCCTGAATTACGTACGACCATTATCTCAATGACGTCTGTGTGTCTATTCTTCTGCCGGTCAAGCATTACTCTTGCCAATTTTCGAATTCTTCTTATTAATTTTGAAACGATGCGTAGTAGAAAAATATTTTAAGAAAAAAATGTAGAGAAAATTATTATCTAATTATTAACGTTTTAAAAAATCATGTGGTGGCCACAGCAGTTTATTTAAGGTTAATTTCTTTTAATAACATATAAGCAATAACGTATCCAAAGGGGAGGGGGGGGGGTAGGGGCTAGAACCCTCCATCTGAATTTCAATATACATTATTTAATTTAAAAATTATGATAGATAAAACCTAACTTCCCCCATTTTTTTCCTTAAATTATAGAAATTGTTTAATACGGATCTGCATTTTGTATCGCTGTTTTATTTTTTATTTACATTTTATTCATTTTTTTATAAATTATGTAAGTTTCATGACTTCAAAAGAATGCATTGTTTTTTACAATCACGTATTTCTTTTGAAATCATTATATCGGTAAAGTTTTTTACTTTCCTGGTTTTTAAATTGAATATCATTATTATAAAATTGTCAACATTTTTTTATATTAACATTTTTAAAATTTCATCATCTATATTTGCTACAATTAAGTAAATTATTGAGATTACAAATGCAGAAAAGGTAATAAGATATAATATTTCATCACACTATATAATTGCATTAAATAAATTACAACCATAACTAAATGTCGTTGTACATTTCTAGTTTCTTATGTCGCAAATATTTGCGGTAACAAAGAATATAAGAAATCGATCAATCGTAATAAGTTGTAATTTACGTCGTACATAATTTACAGACATATTTTTCATGCATCAGTTGTCAATATATTTTATTTCGGATTAAGTCGAATCAGTGGCGAAATAATAATTTAAATCTCCGCTCCTCCTCGTAAAATACATTTCGACTCTCCTATCCCAAAAGGTTCTAACCAAATTCAACAAAACATTGGTTACGTTCACGACTGACCAAAAACTGTGAACAAAGAGCTTTGATTTGTTGATTCATGGAATTTCTGGTGGAATGTACCAGAAATTTAAAGAATGTCATTTTTTAAGCGTGTAAGGAAATGAGAAAGAAGGTACCAGAAAGAGATAGAAACTAGTGTTCTGACAGAAACGCTCAACATGAAGTGAACATAAAAGTTCTTTGGTTACATTCCACCAGAAATTCCATGAATCACCCAATCAAAGCTCGTTGTTCCGTTATTTGGTCAGACATGAACGCTCCCATTGCCTGCAACAACTATCTTAAAAAAAAATTCTTCCAAAATTAGAATTCCTAATATCATCAGCTGAACGTTTATACTAAAGGTCGTGAAAGATCGAAGGCCACATGTCTAGTTAGTTTTACATATATCCAAAGTAATCTAATGATTTAATTACCAAGCTTTCATTATTAAAACTTACACGTTTAGAACTTTATAACCTCAAAAAAATTCAAATAATTTATTGTGTCACAAAAAATGTGGTTGAAATCAAATATTCACTAGCAGAAACCATGCGGTCTATAAAGTGAAGGCTTACTAAGTATTCCCAGACATCTACACATGACTGCAATTTTAAATTTGCGTTTCTTCACTCCGGAAATGCTTACCTTAACCTTATATTTAAATTACAATTTTGATACTTTTCAAAATTGCATCGTTGCTAATTATTACAATGTATTGTAATTTATACAAAAAGTGCATTTTAAACTAACATTTGAGCTGTTACATCTGGTATTATAAGGAACTTGCTGTCCAGTAAAAGTTGCTTGTAGGATGTTAAATATAAATGACAGCCCACTGACAGTTCTTATCAATGGTATAGTTTATATAAATGACCATGACGCATGTACTTTAAATAAAAACCAGTGATTTAAAAGCAGTGGTGACAAGTGTATACCATAAAAAACATATAATTTACATTATTTCACATTTATTACCACTGCTTTAAAATCCCGAATAAATTCATAATGATTTTATACCTCGCAGATAGCGTTTAATTAAACAACTGTCCAACAATGGGATATGATCCAATACTGGTGCCAGTATCTTAATTTTATTTAATATTCTATATCAGAATTATACATTAACCGAATCGGTTCCGTTTTACTAAACACAAGATTCTTTTTAATTTCCCTTTCTGCGAATTTAGATTGTATTTCCTAGCAATTGACATGCAATAGAAAAGGAAACTCAATAGATACCTAACAATTATCCGGTTATTGCAATATAGTTTAATGGATGATACGGTTTAAATAATTATTGTGTATATATTGTGAAATAAAAATGAATAAAGAGAATTTTTAATTATCAATCGATTGTTATATTTTTCATTGTGTAATATTTTTTGTTAGAGTAAAATTAAATATACCCAAAATTTAATTTTTATGGTTTACTAGCTATTACTTGCAACTTCGTTCTCGTGGAATTTGTATTTTTTTTATTTAATAAATTCCTTCAGAATGCACGCTATCTCTCTGCCAAATTTAATCAAGATCGGTTAGGCGGTTTAGCCGTGAAAAGATAAAAAAGTGTAATATTAGTTTAATATAAGAAAATACACAAATAACGATTTTTTTAAATATTAAGTTAAAAGTTTCAAAACTTTTCTAAACAACGACGAATTCTAACGGTATCATATCATATTACATGCGAAATTCCCTAAGTTCTATGAAATTCGGTACATTCCCGTTTTCTAAGCTGGTTATTTGGAACCGAAATTAACATAGAAGATTAAATCAATGATTTCTCTTCTGAGTAAAATAAATGTACAATTTTTTTGTTGTTGTTAGCAATCAAACATTTTGATGTATATTTTTTAAAATTAATGTAAGCATCTAAATAAATATTACTTTTTAGATAAGTTATTTGTAGTTTATTTTGTTAATAATACTGCCGAATTAGTTAATATTTAATATTGTTTCCGAAGCTGCTAATCATTTATATAAAAAAAAAATTATAACAACTAAAAATGTATGTGGGAAAAATAATAAATTTTTTATTAATTCATTAATAAAACAAAAACATACAAACATTGGTTAAGATTATTTTCATCCTATGAAAATCTGTATTAAAATCGAGTGCGCCACATTAGTCGAACTGGAGGGCAATTATGATAAATTAATATATTGAATTAACAAAAAATATAAAACAAATATAGTCAAATTATGAGTTATATTGCAAATATTCAAATTACTGAAAAAAAATTCAAATTTTTTCCATATTTCATTTTTTATTTAATAATATTCTTAGGTGCGCCACATTCGCCGCTGTTCCCATATGTTTTTTAATTGTAAAAACCCAAGATGTTCTACATTCTTCATAGTTTATTTTGTTTTGTTACTAAAAAAAAGTAATTCGTTCACCTAGGTGTAATTCCACACAAGCATCGTCCCCGTATGAATTTGAACTATCTATTTTCTATTTAATTTTTTTTAAATTAACACATTCTTGTTATTGTCAGTGTTTTATTCAATACTTTAGTGCAATTTAAACGAAATGAAATAGATATTTTAATATAAAATGGAACACCACTTAATATTTTCATTATATTAATATTGTTATTGATTTAATTAAATTTTAGATAAATATAAAAATACAGAACATTGTATTAATTAATCATTTTTTTAAGTCTGTCGAAAGGAATTTACCCCCCCCCCCCCCCTTTCAAAGTACCACCATGGGTTCAATACAGGTTATAAAAATAAAAATCTCGACGCCCTGAGAAAAATAAAAAGTCTGCGCTTATTACCATATATTTCCGTTACCAAAACTATTTCAATACACACCTGAATTCACATAAATCTAATCTGTTTACAATAAATAGATAAGTAGAGCATTTAAAGTATCTCACAACAAAATAATCAAATTTAATTCAATTCTCTAATATAATCGACAATAGAGTCTATATGTCATATGACTATATGACCTGCCAATCGCAAATATGTGTGAAAAATGGTAAACATCTAAATAGTAACGATCCCTGTTGTTGAATCATTCACGATTTTATATTTTCAATGCTGCATTCAATCATCGAAGGTTTTTAAGTTTATCAACCGTAACGGCTCGGAGGTTTATTGTTTTTTTGCTGCAACAGAGGTACTGCATGGAATGCCAATGAGCTCATAATTATAGTTAGTTAAAATGTTTATAATGTACGGAATTAGGAAACGTTCTTGAAAACTTCTACGGTAGTGGTGTTTGATTACAATAGACAGCTATTGTTTGATCCTTAGTACAATAGAATAGATAATAGACATATATTAATCAATGCATTAAAGGTTATTTTTTTTATTTGAAACGAACCTTTTTTTAAATAATTATTTACAAGATAGTAGTTACTATCTTTTTTTGTATAGTGAATAAATTTTTAACCATTACATTTTAAAACTTTTTAGAATTGTTAATAGATATTTGTTCGATCCGATTAATACGAAAACTACTGAACTAATTTTGATGATTCTTTCACTATTCGAAAGCCTAAGACCCTAGAATAAGCTTAGGCTATATAATATATAATCTGTTCTAAGGAAAATTTATAAATCATATTTTTTAATAAAAAAAAAACTTTCAATAGCAAAATTTACAATTAATATAAGTCATAGGGAAAACAAAAATTACGAAAAAATGCCACATATCTAGTTTTAGGCAAAAATATAAGTAACAAATTTATTCTTATACTTAAATTTTCATTTACGGGTGGGATAGGAGGGGGGGAGCACAGAGCTCTAAATTCTAAAATATATTATATAAAATATATTGTATAAAACAAAATTAATACCTCATTTGAAAGTGCTTGCAGGCTAGTAAATTTTGTTAGCTAACCTTAACAACGGACATAAGATTTATTATTCGCTTCCGTAAAGACAAAAAACCACCAATGACGTCATACTGAATCACATCTAGATGTGAACTTAAATTTTTTATAGATCAACATGTTTGTGTGACGCACGCTTTTCGAATAAAACCAAATGTATATCTATTATAAAATGCATATGAATGGAATAGCATGGATTCCTTCATGAGTCGGTGACTTGGGCACATTCCAAACTAGTTATATAAGCTTTCAGCATCGCTGGCCAAGGCCTGGAAGCCCGGTCTAGTTCATACAAGGATGCCATTTTTATACGAATAATCTTTGTTTTGCATAAATGATACGTTTGAAGCAACGAATAATGAGAACAAATGGTTAGAATTTGTATCTCTTTTAACCAGGGCCGTAACTAGAGACTCTGGGGCCCCGGGACAGCAAGTGACAATCGACAATTTTACGCTTGTTATTAATTTTAAAACTTTTTTTCCGACTTGATTTACTATTATCGTCACTGCTTATTCCTTATACTACCTAACGTAACAAAATATAAACTAAAACCTGAGGAAAGAACATATCTATGAATTAAAAAAAAAACACGTAAATCGGATAAGTGGTTCTCGAGTGATAAGCATACTAACGGACAGACAGACAGAGGGACGTTGCGTTTTATTATACATATGTAAAGATGTGATATTAGATTGAATGTATCGATATATTATAAATTTCACTCCCCCCCCCTTCATAAATAATAATAATATGATGCATGTGCGTTAGAACAATATTTTAATTTATGCTATCTAATAATTTGCATAACACATTGTGATAAATACATATTATTTACTTTATTAATAATGTATTATGTTCTAATAAACTACATAGGTAAGGTTAGGTAAAGTAAGCAGTAAGAATATGCAATTAAATATATTATAGATACATACATTCCATTATAATTATTAACTTATATTAGTTTAATTATTATTATAATTCACACTTGCGTCATGTTGATAAAAATATGCAAGGAATTCAGAAAAATAAGATAAAGCCAACTACATATTATGTACTTACTTCCGTTCGTGAAATTAATGTACCTCGAAATCAAATTATTATTATCTTAGTTTTTATATTTTATGATCTTTTTTTGTGTATAACATTACATAATGTATGTGTCAACTTTACTCATAAAAATAATATCTTTCCTGTGATATATTTTACTTGGAGATTTCAATGCGTGGAATGCTCGGCGTAAATTGATTAAATCCATACTTATATTATAAATGCAAAAGTGTGACTGCCTGTCTGTTTAAAACCTTTTTACGGTTAAACCGCTGAACCGATCTTGATGAAATTTTGTAGAGGGATAGCTTGCATCCTGAGGAAGGACTTAGACTACTTTGTATTCCCGAAAATGTGTTTTTTACTCTACTTTACAACGATATGTCACTTGTCATATTTATTTTCAAAAATAAGACGACGTACTAAATATTATTACAAAAACAACAATCAATAACAAATGAATATTTGAAAACAATAAACTATTACAAAAAAATATTTTTTTCGAAAATAAATTATGATAAATTACATATTGTTGTAAAGTAGAATAAAAAACACGTCCAAATATGCTATAGCCAACTTAGTGGCCCATAAAAAAAACTAAAGTTAGATCTTGTAACTTGGATACTAAAAGTGATATAAAAATTCCAACTACGCCAATCAATTCTACACAAAAAGTGCTTCAAGAAACCGTAAACAAAAAGTAGATACCTATAATTTATTTTTATTTTTGGGTATATCGTCTAAACTCTAAACCACATTTAATTATTAATATTGTTTGATGTAGTAATACTTACCCTTTCCTTATAAATAATAATAACGCTTAACTTGGACAACCTGTATATCTAACCTAACTTCGTGGCGTTGTTTTCACTAACTTAAATTCCACACGAACGAAGTCACGGGTAACAGCTTTGGATATTTATTTACTTTAAGTCTTAATAATTCAAAATGAGTTCAAATAGGTTATTGGTATTATTTTACCGGCTTATAAATGAGACTTTCAAACTATTCAAACAATAATTGAGGTGTTGAGTATACAAGGTTACTTATTTTTATTACGTTATTATATAAAGTGTTACAGTATATTGACAATTAAGAACAGTTTTATTTAAATTATTAAAACGTATATTTTACTGTTTAAGATACCTATTATACGTATCCTATTTAACATTTACACGTATTTTATTGTAAGAAATGATCTATTTTAAATTACAATTGATAAGTGACGGTATTATTTACATATTACAAAACAAAGAATATGTTGTACAAGGTTATTACATTTTCTTACTTATACAGATAGTTAATAGGTTTTCATTAATTGGAATATAACTATTTATTATCACAGAAAATCAAGATTTTGAAATTTTGAGAGAAAACTTTTTGGCATTTTAAATTATATATAAATTAACAGTTAAAATATGTAGGGGGTATGTTTATAAAAATGTGTCTTCAAAACCCTTTACTTGAAATTCCAAAATAGACAGTTAAAAAATCAGTCAAAATCCATTGCATTTGTGCGGGGTTCTTTAAATAAATAGTGATTTCTGTTTTTCATGTCGTAATTTTTTTATATTGTTTCATTTAAATTGTATACGATATTATTTTGGGCTACACCGATAACTTTTTTTCGAATATAAAAATATTTAGTTTTTATATTTTAGATGAGCCTAAAGGATATAACCGTGGGAAAACAACAACATTACATCCGGTCTGGGTTTGAAAGTCTTTAATTATTAATTATAAAAAAATATTTTTTGAAAATAATTTTTTTTTAAATAATTTTGAACAAAAGTCAATACATACAAGTAAAAATATCAATAAACTAGGAGCTAGCATAAAAATCAACTCATAAATATAATGAGTAAATTAATAATTATTAAATTGACATTTAAAATAAATTTGCATAAAAAATACTCACACAGAATAGTAATAATTATAATGTAGGTATACTAAATGAGTATATGTAATACCAGCACATTGTACTAACATGTATTTAAAATGACCTAACCTATAGTTATACGGTTTCGAAATACAATCTAAACGATAGGAGAAGTGTTATTCACTTCCATATAAAAACCAGGCGCAGATCCGGCGGCAGATGTTACTTGGTATGAAAAATCGAGTCGGTCATCAGGTCAAGGATCCCACTTCTCGATGCAATACCTCAGCTGTCAATTGTGAAACAATACCTATACACAATGTGCACCTAATTATGTATCTAACAGTTACAAAACACTGCCGTACTCATACATTGATAAAAATTATTGTATGTGTCTAGGCATTTACATAATATAGGTAATACAGTATAATACTCGTTTATCTGAAATGCTGAGTTTCGTTTATTAGTAATTTTTTCTCCTTCTTCACCTATTTTTGAAATTTTTTGTAGAATGAATTAGAGCATTTGTATTCATCTCATTGACTGAACAATATTTTTCAAAAGATTTTAATTTTTTTGATATTCATTGCATGCTACGAAGGACACCTGTACACAAAGATTAAAAATTGTTTTCTATGTACAACTTAATAGTTTATAAAGATTGTTTACTTTTTTTTTTTTAATTACATATTATCTTTTTTTATATGCATTCTGTCATACTCGTTGTAATACCTATGCAGATTAACTAATACTCCTTGAAAGGTTGCACTACATATATTTTTATTAAGTTAATAGCAGTTCATGGTTTTATTACAAAATAGATCACTTGTATTATGAAACTGCGTGATAATATTATACATATGATTTTTCAGATTCTTGAATTGTAACTAATTAGTAGAGGGAAATTAGCATTTTGAAGTGATGCATTCGGGAATTTATTTTTGAGGTTAGGATGCAGTTCTATAGTCTATTAACTTATAAGTATTTTATATTTTTATTTATTTTCCTACGACTTATAAAACCGGAGATATTTCAAAAACAGTGTAGCGATACAATCGAAATGTATCAAAAATGCACAATTATGCATTTTTCTCGGGACGCACATGACCGATTTCCCAAAATTTTGATTTTCAACTCATCTTGAAACATATAAAGAGAAAATTTTTTGTCTCTATTCTCTCTACTAAATCGTTAAACATCAAAACCAATATAGATTTCTCTATCCTTTTTATACGTTATTTTATACATAACTAGTGCATTGAACTCGGGGATATAAATTTAATCTGTATGATAAACCTATTAAACATTGTTTTCTACTATTTATGCAGCGCAATGATACCTCTTCTACGATTGTTTTTTTCCAACTTTAATTACACAAAATATCCACAAATTATACATCTAAACCTTCCTCGTGAAACACCCTATCTATTAGTGAAAACCGGGATAAAATATGTTCAGTAGTTACAGAGAAAATCGACAAACGCGGTGGAAGACTTTGTGTATAAATAATATGCGAATATGTACAAATCATTAAATAAAAATAAATGCATTTAAATTGCAGTAATAAATATATTAATTACAGTGCTAAGGCGTTTCTCGACCTTGCAAATAATAAATTAATTTGTTAATTCAAAAATACACACGGTTGAGTAAAGATCTCGTCCAATTTGTGAAGGCCAGTGTTACAGAATCATTAATATATAATTAATTAAATAAATACGTAGAACCTATCGATATTCATATACGTTTTATTTTAAATAAGTTTTTAATGCGCAAAAATGATAAAGATAATGTCATATATCAATAGGTAGGTAGACTTTTATTAAGTCGCATCGAGAAAATTTTGATCCTGATTCTATTTTATATATTTAATCAAACAATGGATTGAGCTAAAAAAATATATTTAACTACATCTAAAATGCCTAAATAATCATTATTCAACTAAATTTTAATTTCCCGAATTTGGTACGGATAGTTTAATTATTTTAGGCAGCGTATTGCTGGCGGCAAACTTTTCTCCGACTTGATTTACTATAATCGTCACTGCCTTATTCCTTATGTTACCTAACGTAACAAAATATATACTAAAACCTGAGCAAAGTACATATCTATGAATTAAAAAAAAACACGCAAATCGAATAAGTGATTCTCGAGTGATAAGTGCACTAACGAACAGATAGACAGAGAGACGTTGCTTTTTATAATATAATAGATAATCGTGCAACTAGAAATTAAACCCACCAAAATCGATAATTATTGGGGTTCGTTTTTTTTGGTTATACTTGTTGTACGGGTCTAATAATGATACAAAATTATATTCTTTATAAGAAAGGGCATTGTCATTGTAATTAAGCACTCGATTTTGGCGAATTTTATTATAAATAAATATTATTTAAAAATATCTATTGAAGGTTAAAAATCGATCTAATTTGTTATTTATTTTATCAGTAATGACATGATATAAATTAAAAATGAAATATTTATTTAATAAATCCTTCATCCACGTTATTGCATTTATAATTAATATGTTTTAATACTCTTTGCAAAAAGATATATTGTTTTAATTACATTCTTACGAAAGAAAATAACTTATTTTGTAATTATTTTAAAAATGTTAACATGTTTTTGTTTTTAAGTTTTATACCTGCTGAAGATCATGAGATAAAAACAGCTTTAAATAAAGATTTTATAATACCTACTACTCATTTACATTAATTTGCTTCATTACGGAAGTGCGAAGACAATTTCAACATAAAGTAAATGGCAACTAGTAGCTTTTTATTACAAACTACATTTTTATTTTATTTTTCTTTCTTAATTTTTCAAAGTGTAGAGGTTTGATGGTAAAATAGTAAACCTCATTCGTATTAATGAACGACTACCTACAATATAAAATAATTATATTTAATTCATGACCTACATGATTTCATTTGATTTCTGCATAATTAATTTTTTATTTTATTAATTACTCAATAGTGTAAATAGGATGCACATGACCCCGCAGCGCAGTGGGGGGGAGGTTGGGGGGGGGTCCCCGAACATAGAAATCACTTCTTAGTGTAGACAACTTTTCTTATGTCCGGTATCATAAAGGACCTAACAAATTTGTTAGCTAGCAAGCACTTTCAACTGAGATATCAAACTTATATGACAGTTCTTTTGGAGTTTGTTGATAACTTTGACAAGTTTCGCACACGCGTTGTAGGTAAATACAAATGGTATTAAAACAGTGGTGATGTTATGAAAATTATTTTGTACGGTCAAAGATGCCAACTGTGTTACAATTAGTTGAAGTGTCACTGCTCTAAATTCCATAACTAATCCATAGATACTAGTACAGAATTAATACCCCATTTGAATGTAATTGCTAGCTAGCAAATTTTGTTAGGTCCTTTATAATACCGGACATTAGAAGATAAATTTTGTGAGGGTAAAGGGGGGTAATTACACCAATTTTAAAACTTAACTATACAAAACTGTTAGAAATATGTACACATATTAGAGAAATACTCGTACATAATTTAAACCAGTGGCGTTTCTAGAAGAAGTGAGGGGGGGGGGGGGGGCAAATAATAAAGAATATTAACCCCTGTTTTCTTGAATGAATTTTTTTTGGTAATTAAAATTGCAGTAATAAATAATATTATATAATGTGCAAAAAAATCTATCGATTTTTTAGCGACCTCACTGCTTATAAAAGTCTATATTTAAATCTTTACTATTGATAGAAAAATATATATTAAAGAGTGTTAGATTGATTATGAAAGAGTGAAGATACAATACCCAAAAATTTTAAGTATCAATTTAAATTCTTAACAATAAACGTAACGGCCTTAATCGATGACAGTTGAGATTTATGTAAATAGCATTTTTTCATTACTAATTTTACATGATGTTAGGCCTTTATAGTTCAATGTCTCACTATATCACTATGTTTGCGAATTCTGTTTAGGTACATATACATATTACTACACATTTTAAAGTTATTATCTGATGAATACAAAGTTAACATTGAACTACTAAATCCTCAGATTTAATATTGTTTATACGCAGGTCCGGTTTAAGTAATAATCTTGTTTATTATTTATTTTTTATTAAATTTATTTATATGTTTGTTGTATATATGTTGGTATCTTCTCTCAAAACCCAGAAATAAAAAATATACAAAAACTTTTTTTTAAATAATTTGCCTTTTAAAATGATTTTGTTTATACTAGAAAAAAACTTTTTTTAAACTCTTCTAGAATGAACAAAATCAACTTTTTTAAATGCAATATTTAGTACGAAACGTGCTAACCGAATTTTATTTTAGTCGGTTTTAAAGGGCACATTTTTTTAAGACATAAAGTTCAAATAAACATAGGTCTGTTTTCGCTTTATTTTTGATATAAAGATTTTTTTGAAAAATTGTTTTTTTTTAATAACTCCGAAATTACATTAGATATTTTTATAAAACTTGGTGAATGTAAACAAGGTGTAGAGACCCAAATTTGTGAATTTTCAGTTTCAACCAGAGTGTCCTAATTAATGTCACCTTAATCATTTTGAATGAAGAAATAAAACGCAAACGGATATATGTACATATGTTTATATGAATTTTTTGTCTCGAAATCATCCACAAATTAACTCCCTTCAATATTGTCATTAAATTATGAAACATTCTGTATAATTCATTTGAACAATTTCAGTCATTTTCATATTTATTCAACAATTATTGTGTGAAGTTTTAATTAAAAATGAAAACAAAAATATTAAGTCAACTCTGCAACAAAATAAACATTCCTCAGTAGCGACACCTACGCAAAATTTGTTATAAAGTTAAAGAATATCTTTTAACAACATTGAAGGTCGATAGTCAGTAACTCTAAGGACAGGTTCTTTAGACTGCATTAATCCACATATTCGCATATATTTGCAATATTTCCAAATGTATGTATATGTGAAAACACAAGGACATATGAAAAATCATAGGACTGTTAAAAATTATATATTGACAATACAATATTAAACAATATTTATTTAGCAGATTTTCATCGATTCATGAAGAAAAATTATTTTCCATTTTCTTGTAATTAGTATTGTTAAAGGGAACAAATTAAACGCGCACTATTTTAAATGAAAATGACACTTAATTAACTATTATAGCATTTGTAAACAATATTGAACAGTATTTTTTGTGTTTTAGCAATAGTTAATATAAACTAGCGTTAAAAAAATACTTTTTGTTCATTAAAGAAATAAAATGACATAGAAAAAAAATGCTACTTAAAATGGCTAAATCGTATAGATTTGATGATCTAATAAAATACAAGTTAACTGTCCTTGGTTAGGGTAATCTATTAGGGCGAAATCGAGTTGATTAGTTTTGGGTTGATTTGTTTTCGTTAAGTTAGGTTAGGTTTATTCTAACACATCAACACGTGATATTTGATAGTTGTGACGTCGGTATCAGAATATTCTTCAGGTTTACCTTATTTTATTTGGGGGGGGGAGTTAATAGAACAGCCCCCGCATCAAAATTAAAAGTTATAAAAATAAAGGAAATTCAATAATACAATAATAATTAATGTAAATACTATTGCGCAAATCAAAATTTTAATGCTCAAAATGGAAAATGTTATTGCTTAAAAATATTACATTTATGTTTAGTATAATGCTCAAAGTATATAAAAAATATTGCACGCTTAATTACTACCCATTGTTAAATACCATATTTGGAAGATCTATCATTATACTTTTATGTATGACCATGGCCCCCAAAAGGGAGGTGGGGGGTCTGACAAGGCTCTAGCCTTGGCACCCAGAGCTAAGGGAGGCCCGCCGAAAATATTTCAGCTACTGTGCAATGTAATTTAAGAAATATAGAAAATTCGCGAATGTTTATTTTAACTGAGTAAAATTCATGTTTAATTATATTGAACAGTATTTGTAAATAAATAAACAATGTATGGTAAATATGTGCCTATATAGGTGTATGCTTGTTAATGTAGCTATAATGATGCATTAATGACAAAATACAAACTACGTAAAATTATTTACATGAAAAACAAATCGTGAATTTAGATTTTTAACGACCTTGGCGAAACTCGTGCACTTTTTATAAACAATTATGGAAAAATCGTGATATTTATTGTTAGTTTTTTTTTTTTAAATCTTCATTTATATTTTTGCATGTAAATTATTTAAACAATTTTCTTTTATCTATTGAATGAATACAATGTTTTATTGTTTAAAGAAATTATATGGTATTTTATTATCTTTGTTTCAATTTTTATAAATATTTATTACACTATATATATAAAAAGTATTTTTATATAACAATATTTATTGAAAATAATATACACAATTGTGTTAATTACGGTAAACTATTTTAATATTTTTATTTTTATATAAAAACAAATACAGGTTTTTATATAGTTCTAGAAAATATTAATATTTTGACGGCCAAACTTTTTGTCAGGCTCGAATGATAATATAATTTAGTTAGCATAAAGCTAACACCGTGTAAATGCGAAATGAGTTTAAAATTCATAAAATAATTAACTAAGCAACCATTAATTACGTAAGGTTTATTTTCGAAAATTTTGACCCCTCTTCACCCATTGTAAGGATAAGATACCACCCCCCTATTCTTACCTACAATTTTCTCATTGACTAAATACTCATGCAAGAAAATAATTACAACAGCCGAAACTAATTTCAATTGAACGTATTATTTTAATATAATTAATTAGAAAAAATCTTACGTAAGTAACGCTTTACAACCTCTTTCCCCCACGTAAGGATTCGTAAAATTTTATTGATCCCCACAAGCTTTACGTAAATAATGGACGCTCCCTAATTAAATGTTAAAAAAATAATATAAATAATTACTTACTAATATTTGAACACAATGCGTACAAACAAAACCCACTACAAGTGTCATGACGAAACCAAAAGCCAGCCCTGCATTTCTAAACGCCATTGGCATCGCCAGAATACCGGTACCGAGGGAACTTTTGAGTAAATGTGCAAGCGCACCCATATCTCTGAAAATATAAACAATATTAATATAAGTACTTACTGAAAATACTAATTACTGCTTGGAGCCCATACAGGTGCCATTTTTAAGAAAAAAAAATAGGGTCAAATTCTACTGATTGAGATCTACATTTTGACACCACACACGCCTGCAGCCGCCATTTTTGATTTAATTATAAAAAAAATATTTTTTTACCTAGCTTTAGTTCTTAAGCTTCCTCCCCCCCACCCTGAAACATTATTTTTTCAACAACTTTCTTTTACTAGAGGGCATAATTTTACATGTTCAGTAAAAATTTCAAGTTTATAGTTTATATAGTTTACGAGATATTTTGCTTTGACTGAAAAGGACGGACGGACGACAAAGTGAGATTAATAGGGTTTCTTCGGAACCGTACCAAATAAAATAATAGATAGTATTACAGGCGGGGTTTCATTCTTTAAGGGTTAGTGTATGGGGCAATGTCCGGTATTATAAAGGAGCTCGCAAATTTGCTAGCTTGCAAGCACTCTCAAATGAGATATCAAACTTATATGACAGTTCTCTTTGAATTTGTTGAAGACTTTGACAAGTTTCGCGCACGCGTTGTAGGTAAACACCAACGGTATTAAAACAGTGATATTATGAAAATTATTTTGTATGGTCTAAATCGCCAACTGTGTTACAATTAGTTGAAGTGTCACTGCTCTAAATTCCATAGATACTAGTACAGAATTAATACCCCATTTGAGAGTGCTTGCAAGCTACCAAATTTTGCCAACTCCTTTATAATACCAGACATTAAACATTCAAGTTTTAAAAATTCCATTATTTTACTCGTAATTTAAAAGTATAGATACTTTAAGTAATTAAGTAGGTACTTACACAGGTAGAAAAGTGACTTGGGCCAAGAAAATCTTGTTTTATATATAACGAAAACAATATTTTCTTAATATAAGAATGTATTCTTAATCCAAGTATATTATTGTTTTCGTTCAACAATATTTCTTTAAATGGAAACAACAATTTTCTGGATTAAGAGTATATTCTTAAATTAAGAAAATATTTTTTTCGTTATATAAAAAACAAGGATTTCTTGGCCCAAGTCAACTTTTCTACCCGTGTAAAAAATGAAAATGCTAAAGTTTTACTTACGTGTTAGGATGTGGATGGTTTCTTTCTTCAAAAGGATCGTAGAGGTCATCTTTTTCATTTATCGAATTTGTACTACCAAGTGGAGGTGTAAAAATTGCATCTGCTAAATTTGTTCTGCAAGCAATAGATACATATTTTAGATACAACTTAATTATATAAATCTCTAATTTTTTTAATGATTAGATACAATAGTTGCGCTATTAGTTTTAAAATGCAATTATAATAATAATTAGAAACTCTAATTATTTCTCACATATTCTATTTATTATAATAGATAATTATATGTATTATAAAAAGTTCTCATTTATTCATTGCGGATTTTTTAATTACCCTGAAAAATGAAAGAATATGAAATATTTTTGAAAGTAAAATTTCAAAAATTATGTAACCTCCTACATTTAACCTAAATTTATAATATTTTCAATGGCAAATAAATATCAAAAATTATAAACACCCACGATTCTGTGTACAAATGTTAAGAATAACAATGTCAATCACGTAATATTCTGTCCTAATTTAGAAAAATAGCACTTGCTCCATTTTCCAAATATACGATAAAACTAAAAAGCACGTGGCATTGAAAAACATATATTTTATACACAGAATATATATATTTATTTTTTTATACAGAACGTTGAATTGATATAGTTTACTATTTTTTATTAATATAGTTATCAACTATAATATAAACATAACAAGTAATTAAAACATTATATCTATGATTAATATATACAATGTATTCCAAGTTGATTAAGACATAGGAAATTTAACATGGGGACAATTGGAAGTGTTGTAGTAACCTTTGATCAAATTTAACAATGTGTGATTGGTGATTTTGAAATGCCACCACAAAATTTAATAAAATAGTAATTAGTATTTTGTTTTCAAAATTATATCTGCCAAAAAATATTATTAGAATTTTATCTAGGATGCTTAAATTAATGAAATTAAAATTGAAAACAAAATACTGTTGATTAATTTAAAATTTATCAGTTAGTTTCGAGGCGGCATTTCAAAATACACCAATCACACATCGTTAAATTCGATCAAAGGCTACTACAACACTTCTAGTTGTCCCCATGTTAAATTTCCTATGTCTTAATCAACTTGGAATACACTGTATGTTTTATTAATATTTAAACGCTTGTACTAGACTTCATTTTGTATGTTTAACTTTAATTATGTAATTAAAAATAATTAATTACATTTGACCAAGACAATCTTGTTTCCTATATAACGAAAACAATATCATCTTGATAGTTAAAAAAATAATAACAATCCAACTATTGTATTGTTTCTCTTTAAAACAATACAATATTGTTGGGTGAAAACAGTAATTTCTGTTTTACACATATTATATTCAATAATTTTTCCTGGCTTTATTGGTAAATAAATAAAATAATAAACGTTTCTTTTTCTTGTTAGGGTTCCGTACATCAAAATGAAAAAACGAATACCTTATTGTTGCCCGTCAAGACCTTTTTTCTCAGGAACGGCCAGAGGTATAAAACTGAAATTAATATCAAATACTTGTAAAAACAACAAGTTTCTTACTCAATGCAATACAAAGATACTGACTTTTAAAGTGTATTTTGATTATTAAAATCTATCGGGTTTTCAGAATCAGAAAATCATTAATTAATTTCTTTGATACAACGTTTACGTAAAGGCGCCTGGGGAATCGAGTCCATTGTCTACGGAACTAACTATTGTCAATTATTAAGTATTATTATATAACGGTACGGAACCCCCAGGGCGCGAATCCTACTCGCACTTGTCCGTATTTTTTTTAAAGCACTTTAACAATCAAGTACTTTGACAAATAAGTGACTCATGTATTTATGTACGTCGATAAAAAAAGCATCCCAGTTAACGACCGAGTTCTACATTTGCATGCAATAAACATTTATCTGCATACAGAAAGTGGCCGGATAAGATGTATATTGATTGATTTTCAAACTAGTTAAGATCTTTACCTCCGAGGCAGTTTAGATCATACAGCCAACGGTGTGTTAAGCTGAATTCGCATATAATAATTGAAAGGTTTGTTTAAAACACATACATATATTTACTCATGATTGTTCAAATGGTAGTTTACCTAAGTAATCTTGCCCCCCTCCCTCCACTTACTCAAAAATTTGAAGAAAAAATCGTATTTTTACATGAGCTGTAAAATTTATATTTGCACTTAAAGGCTTTTTGCTTGTATCTAGGGAGATATTAAATAAAATAAATAATACCTAAATCTGTATTTTTTGCAATTTTCAGACAATACTTTCAGTTAAATATTTTTTTTAAATTAATACTAACACAGCTACATACAAAAAGTGCGGTTCTAAAAAATAGCATTGTAGTATTGGTCGAGCATAATCGAAATCAAAATTTTTGGAATTTTCTGCTTACCAGTTTTTATTATTAAAATTTTTGAATTTTGGTTTTAAGTTGAATTTTCCCCAAAAAAAGTATGCGATACCAAAAATGCGACCTATATAGCATTGTAGTATTGGTCGAACATAGTCGAAATCAAAATTTTTAAAATTTTCTTGTTTAGCGAACTTGGAAAAATTCAACCTAGACCCAAAATTCAAGCTCAAATAAAAAAAAACTGGTAAGCAGAAAATTAAAAAAATTTGGATTTCGACTATGCTCGATCAATACTACAATAATATATAGATCGCTTTTTTGGCTCTGCACTTTTTTTTGTATAGCTGTATAATTACAATTAGTACAAAATGGCCCTAATATAATGCCAATATCCCATCGATCTTACAGTGATTAAACTTGTTTTTTTTTATAGATATCCCTTGAAAAATGATCAAGTACTATACTCTCATTAATCATGATGTGAATCAATATCCTTTGAAATGTGTTTTTAAATTAAAATAGATAACAAGTTATCATTGTACTTTATTAATTATTAATCCATGTTGCACTGATTGATAATAAATATTGATTTTAAATTTTTATGTTGTCTTATCTTTTGATTAGCTAGGATAGCTGTATATTTTTTGTATAAATTCTATTGTTTTTAATATAAAAAAGACGTAATAATAAAATTTTATCTATTATATTACATACATATTATATCTAATAACAATTAAAAACAATTTATTAAATAAATAATTATATATAAAACTAATGTGTTGTATGTTTTTTTTCAAAAACAAATACTTAAGGCCTCTATACACCACTCAATCTGTCGGGAGGTAGAGGGGGGGGGTACTGCAGATTAAGTCGTGTATAGGCAAATCGGGCCGACTTTTCGCGCCTTTACATGTAATATTAAACTGTGCTTTTTTTACTTTTAATCGACTTTATAGTTATATTAAAAAAAATGAATTTTTTAAACCATACTTTTCTAAAAATGCACTAAAAAGAATAAAATAATATCAATGCATTTTTAAATCCTAGTCTATTTCTATCATCACAATGCTTTCAGACTAATACCACTAAAAATAAAAGGTTGCTTGCTGTATGTCGTAAAATTAAGCCACAAAAAATAAATAAATACGTGGGGCACTCATAAGTACCTATTGCTTTTAAGCACCTAATAGAAAGCGTGGTGAACCTACTTTTGTTTTAATGTAGTAAGTTATAAACTTACTTTATTGTGTTTATAACACTACTCAAACTTTTACCTTTTAAGGATTTTTCATTAAGTCACAAAATATTACATGTATAATTTTAAGACAATTTAAAAAGTTCCATTCAAAAAAAAAAAAAAAGATTTTCAAATAGTCCATCTAAAATAACAAACAACGTTTTTAAAGTTCAGCTTTTTCCAGAATTTAAAAGAACGGAGGTTGAACGTCATCATGAAAAAACATTTTAACTCTTAACCAACTAATTGACAGATAACAGACGAAGCTAGTAAAGAAAAGCGTGGTAAAAAGAAAGAAAAAAAACTTGTGATGTTGAGTATTGAATAATGAAAAAGCGAATCCAAGAAATAAAGATCAACAAAAACTTGGCTTAAATAATTCATGTTACAACAGATTTCACTTTAGGTATGAAAATATCTAGTTTAAAAATTTATAGAATAATTGTTCGTGCATAGATGTGCTACAAAAACATTTTAAAAAACAAAAACAAAGTGTAATAAAAATACAAAAACATCGTTATTAAAGATTTGTTTTTCTTATACTGAAAGTTATTTCATCAAATTAGTGTCATAGTTAATAAAATAATTGAATGACCTTGCTATAAATTGTCACTTTATAATAAGAACTGAAGAATTTGGTCACGCAAAAGTGAATGCTTATTTTATATGAAATAGTATTATATTGTTATGGGTATAAAATTATTTACACTACTTTACAAAAATTATTCACCATTATAACTGACCTTATATGTCAAAAATTAAAATTAATTTTGCACTGTAATTAGTTTAAATATACATATTAATTACTTTATCAAATTTTATACATGTATAATGCAAATCTTTAATATACATTATGTATTTTTGTAAATTAATTGTAATTAAGTAGGGTATTTTTTGAAAAATTAAAAAATATATCATGAGTAAACTCAAAAAAAGATTATAAGAACCTCTTTCAAAACCCCGAAATCATTAACTACCTGCGAGAAAAAGAAAAATCGAGTCTTCACAAAAAAGAGATAGATATTAATCTTTATGCGCAACCTAAACATTTTAACCAAAAGTCAAAAATAACATTTAATATTAATTTACACGTTTAATTATAAAACTATAATACCTCTACGTCTTATTTTCTTGTATTTTAGTCGATATTTGTATGACGAGTTGAAGTTCACTGCTGGAAATTTCACTAAAATTTTTTGAATTTTTGATTTCGTTAAAAGTATGTTTATTGTATAGAAAATGACGTGAAAAGTTGTTTGTTTTAAACCGCAGGTCTGTATCTCAAACCGTTCTCGAGATATAGCCTCTCAAAGTTTTAGTTTTTTCAAATTTTTGGAGAAAAAAGGCCATAACTTTTGAACGCGTGGTCGGAATTGATTTTAGTTGACGGATTTGAAATCAGCGTGTCAGAATATATATAATGACATGTATAATACTTTAAAATCCGACAAAAAAATTTTCGTCAAAAATCGACATTTTTTTAAGGTATACCCCTTTGAATTTTTTCGATTTTTCGTGAAATTTTTTTTTCCGAGTTTTAAAGTATTATACATGTCATTATATAGATTTTGACACGCTGATTTCAAATCCGTCAACTAAAATCAATTCCGACCACGCGTTCAAAAGTTATGGCCTTTTTTCTCCAAAAATTTGAAAAAACTAACACTTTGAGAGGCTATATCTCGAGAACGGTTTGAGATACAGACCTGCGGTTTGAAACAAACAACTTTTCACGTCATTTTCTATACAATAAACATACTTTTAACGAAATCAAAAATTCAAAAAATTTTAGTGAAATTTCCAGCAGTGAACTTCAACTCGTCATACAAATATCGACTAAAATACAAGAAAATAAGACGTAGAGGTATTTTAGTTTTATAATTAAACGTGTAAATTAATATAAAATGTTATTTTTTACTTTTGGTTAAAATGTTTAGGTTAAGAAAGGTAAGCACTGCTTCCCCTGCTTCCATGGACGCTTCGCCACTGATATATCAGCTCCTAAAACATCTGTATCCCAAACCAGACCATCCTGTATAACTATGACTTTCATTGCAACTTTTACAGATATTTAACAGCAGTAAATGAAACCACGATGTGAACATAATATTTTATAACAAAAGTGATATAATTACCAAGCTATATCATAATGCGATAACACACATATATACATATACATATATATAAACGTGAAGACAGATTCTTTCCGTACGGTAAATGCATCAACACAAAAGACTGTATAATAACAATAATAATAATAATATAATACACGTTCACTTACGTCGAGTTGAAGTTGTCGACCGTGAAAACCTTTGTCTTCGTTTTGCTCTCCTTTTCTGTTATGTTCGGCATTCTCGTGCTGTCTTACTTGAACTATAAACAAAACAAAAAATTGCATCAGTATATTTTATATCCGTATTGACACCTTTTTAGTCAATTTTAAAATTATGCGAGACATGAGGTAAATTTTTAATGTCAGAATACAATTTGAAAGTGAAATGTAATCCCTCTATTTATGCGGTTAATTGGTTCCATGAAAATAGCGTAAATAGAAATTGCACGTAAAAAAATAATTTGCGAAAAATAATTCTTAAAAGACGCAAAATAATCAGGGAAAATTGTATAGTCCTGTAATTTAGAAATATTATGGGATACTCAATATTGATGGGTAAATTGCAAATATTACAGCCTAAAACAGCGGTCGGGGAACCGGGGTAAATTACCCCAAATGAGGTAAAAATGAAATTTTTGGGGTAGTAAGGAAATTTTTCTAATTTGCTATTTAAATTAATTCAATAAATAATGTTTAATTTAAATTTACATTGTCTCTTTTTCAAAATGGGGGGGGGGGTATTATCGACTTACGCAAAAATATTTTGGGGTAATGGTTAAAAAAAGTTCCCCGACCGCTGGCCTAAAATTATATTATTACAGTTTCAGACAGTAAAATATTATAGGTTTTCGCTTACTATTCGCGATAGACAGGAAAAAAGAAATTGTTGTATATTATTTTTGTTATATTTTTAAGATATATGCATTTATGTCGAACAAAATTGGTGCCAGTTAGAAATTAATTCGTTGTAAAACTTAACTCTGTGGATAATTATTATTGGAAAGTTAGTTAATTCCGATCTTGCGATTAAAATCACATCGCGATTATAATCTAACGTCGAAAGAATTTGTTTAATGAAGTATATATTGACACATTGCCATGAAATATGAAAACTATGTCATTTACTGAAATATTTAAATATCTACTTGTGACATTTTATACATTTTACAGTAATTTAGCTTTGGGTGAATTATAAAAGTGTAGTAGCCTTTGGAAAAATATATAAGGACGTGTGATTGGTGCATTTTGAAATGCCGTCTCGAAACAAACTGATAAATTTTAAATTAGTCAGTAGTGTTTTGTTTTCAATGTTTATAACAATTGATCTCGCTAGAATTTTTCAATTCTGATAATTTTGGCTCAGTCTACGCCAAATTATTCAGAATAATTCTGGAATTCACTGTTAGGATTACGTATAAGAAAGTTCCGTGGTTTCCAAGGCAGATATTTTAAATTTTATTTTATAAACATAGGTGTTGATAACAAACAAGTAAATATAAATATTTGTATATGTGTTATACATATAATCATACATAAATATACATAGAAGTACATATATATCATTAGAATTAGTAAAGTAATTTAAAATGTAAATATATCACAGTAATTTTCCTGATGCTATTGAGAAGTGATTTCGTTTTCCCTTTAATAAAATGCTGTTTACATTGAATGTGTTTTTATTTAATTTATTGATTTGTCGTTAGCATGTCACTCTGTTAATTAATGTATAATAATGTAAAACATATGTGAAAACATACATATTGACAATGTGGGTGACGAAAAAGATTCATGGCAAGGTTTTCTGTTCACTTTTCGTGAGATTACGATCAAATTGTATTGTTTTTATACATTTTGTGTGAATTATTTTATATTTGTGAAAGTGTAATTACTTTTTTTTATATAAATAATAAATTAAATGGATTCAGTGATTTCAGATTATTAATATTTGAGATTCTTATATTTTGACGTTTTGTCGTTCTTTATAATGTAATATCTATTCGGAAGTGAAGATTAATAGAAACTACTATTTGTTTTAAATTTAAATATGATAAAAAAATTAAAGAGCACTTTATAAATGATACTTTCAAATAAATACACAAAAAAATGTATGTTATTATAATACTTCTTCGCCATATCGAAGATACGAGAAGCTTTGTGATCTTTCCGTTTCAGGTCAAGAAAAACACTGTGTGTCTGTCCCTTGAATCCTTGTTACACGCGTAACTCATGAACTACTGAACCGATATTCATGAAACTTGATCGGATGGTTGGGTCTGTCTTGAGGTCGGTTCCGTTTCAAAATCATAAAAATCGTGTGTAAGGGGGAGGGGTGACATCCCAAAATATTAATTTTTTTTCAAGAACGATACATGTTACGTGAAAATACAACGTAAAAACAAATATATTTTTATGTTTTAGGTACAAATTAAATAACCTTATTAAGATTAGATAAATAACATTAAACAATGGCTTATTGTAATATTTGCAAACGTATGAATTCGTATTGATCATTGTAATTGTCACTTACTGATAGTTTATTATACTCGAGAATATTGAAAAGGTTATTTGCAATATGAAAGACAAAGAATATTATGTTGTTTTTGTAATATATATGTACATAATTACGTAAAACAAAAATTAACGAATATTTTCAAATTCATATTTCGCTATAATTTACTTTCTTTTTTTTCTTTGATCTATGATACTCAATAAAAAAATGAAAACAATAAAAATACAATAACAATAATGATATAGATAATAACCCAGGCTTCTGGGTATAAACTCAGTTATGTGAGCTAATTAAATGACCAAATTGACGCCAGCGGCGTTATCAGGGTTTTTTTAGGAAGGGGGTAAATTTTTCGAGGGGCCATTGACATATAACATAATTTTACATATATCATATAATGTTTTATACGTTATAAGTTATAACAATCTGGCCCTCTTTCTTTTTTCTTCAAAATTTTTCTAAAATATTTTGTTAGTTTGATAACAACATTCTTTTAATTTTTGATATCAATAATACTTATATATGAAAATAATTAGAAATAAAATTATAAATATGCGCATTTTAATAAAGGGTACTTTAAAATAATAAACAAGATACGTTAATCTATATTTTTATAGTAGATAAATCTGGATTTTCATATCAAAGCTTCTTAAAGTAATACTGAATGATTGATATAAAATAATATTGTAGATAAAATATCAGTAATTCAAAGGTTTCCAATCTATTATTTATCTATAATTTATTCAAGAACATCGTATTTTATAATTGTTTATATTTATTCCAAATATACATACATACAAGGTGTCCCACGGGAAGGTGTCGAAACTAATGAGCTATACTTTTGAAATGGATGCAGTTATTCAAAAAATAAAAATTGCTTTGAAAACAGGAGAGTCTGCAATTTTATTCGGGCTATGCAATTATTATTATAATTATTAAGTAGTTCTTTTCGAGGGGAGAAGTGTATGGCAGTTCCTGTAGGGGGTTTCGTATTAAATACGGATACCCTAAAGTTAGGAGTTATAACTCATTATTTATTTAATCTTATTCGTTACGTCATTCCATTTTTGGTAATAAATCCACATTAAAATAAGTTTTTGGTGTTATTTTATTTTTCATCAATAAAATAAATTTCAATATAATTTTTGTTTTTTCAATAACAGCATCCGTTTGAAAATGACAGTTGATTAGTTTCAACATCTTCCCGTGAAACACCCTGTACATAAAACACGTGCGAAAAATGAAAGTTGCACATAAAAAATTACAATTTAAATATTATAAAATATACTCGACACATTATTTGCAAATAAAAATATAAAAAATTGTCTACAATTATCGTGTTCATAGCGATAAAAGTTTCTAAATCTGTTAAAATATCAAAACAGTTAAATTTCGCTAACAATAAACATATAAAAATAAATATAAGGTACTGGTACCAGTCTTGGCCGCTTTGAGAGTAAATTAAAAAATAAAGAATCGTAAAATTTTAAACAATATAAAGCAGATGCTATGATACTATTTATAATAATTAATAAATAGATTACATTATTAATTAGTTTAAATGTCCACCATTTTGACACCCACTGGCCGATTTTTATAAAATTAAGCTGTTTTACTATAGATTATGATTCAGTAATAACAGTTATCAAATATAAACAAATATTTCTAATTTATTAAGTAAGTATATTTAATTTAACAAGAGCCCAACATTGGGGTATGATCCAAAACTGGTGCCAGTACCTTATGCAGGTACATACAGTGCACACATAATGTATAAAAACAAGATGTAGGTCCAGATTACATAAAATAAAATAAGATTTTCTTTCTAGTGTATTTATTGTCGCTTATTCTTTAATGATCAATAACAATATTTTTGTTGCTTCGTGAAGGCCAAGTAAAACCTTTGTTCAATTTAAAAAATGCAGTTTGTTGCACTTTTCTTCTTTTATATTCTGTATATCTATAATATAATATATGATGCTGGTTCTGAGATAAAATAAATGGATTATAATTACTAATCTTTTTAATATGATTTATTATTCATAGAGGGTTTCAATTTTCACGAAACAAAACTGCTAGTTGTAAAATTGAGATGAGACGATACTTATCTGACCTTACCTCGTCTGTAGCCCGAGTCTTTTGAAATTTTAAAGATTTGAGTATTAAGATACTGGCACCAGTCTTGGATCATACCTCAGTATTGGACTCTTGTTTAATTAAATGTACTAAATTAGAAATATTTGTTCATATTTGATTACTGCCATTACAGAATCATAATCTATAGACACTTAACTGTAAAACAACTTAATTTGACGACAATCGACCAATGGGGGTTAAAATGGTGGACATTTAAACTTATTAGTGTAATTATTTATTAATTGTATTATCATATACATTGTTTCAAATTTTATGATTCTTTATTTTATAACTTTTATGTCGTAGTACTTATCATTTTATAATCATGTCCATCACTAGGTGCCCATTACTGGTTTTACTTTATCCATTACTGGATAAATACATAAACAAAATAAAAGACTATATTTGCGGACTTTGGTAATTAAACTGAATTAATAAAGATGTACCAATTTTATAAATAACATGAGTTTACGAGAATTACAAAAAAGCCCATCAATCTAAAAAAACAGTAAGTATACTTTGCTCTTAAAGCGGCCAAGATTGGTACCAGTACCTTATATAGGTACATTTATTTATCTTAAATACAAGTGAAAGGTACTGTATACACATACCCATTGTCAATAGACACATTTGATCATTTTATTTTATTTTTAAAACTGTTTCAGTTGGATAAACATTTAAAAATGGGGCAGACTTGAAGAAAGCGAGTTCGCAATTTAATGTAAAGATGTTTAGTTCAACATAGATTACAAACAAAATTCGTACCTTAATTACCCCTGCATGCGTGATATATATAAATTAACAGATAGTTGCTTAAAAGAATAGGCTTTTTTAAAACAAGTCTGGTGGAGAATTATAAGCACAGGAACCCGCCCTGAATGTAACCAGTTTTTTTGCATAAAAAAAGTGGTTACTTGGTTGCATGCTGGTTAAATTCTGCAACTCATATTCGTTGTAATTCGTCACTGTCAATAACCGAATGTTATTTTATTTTGTAAGACGTAGTTATTATAGTCCTCGTAATGTAAGATTTTCTTGGTAAGTAATGCTATAAGGCTGTAATTTGACAGATTTTGTTCACAAGTGCAATCGAATAAATTGAAGAACTTACGGTACGGGACATTAATACATGAGGCTCGACTCGCACTTGACAAATTCCTTTTAACTATGGCCAATTTCATGATAAAGCAAAAAAATAATAGTAAATTATTACTAAAAGTGATTAAATTTAAGATTAGCATAAATTATGATTTCTTAATTAATCGAGATTATTTTTGTTTTATAAAACTCACGATAGATCATTGTTCTGGAATGAAATCAATAGATAAATCAGTTTTTTTATCGAATTAGATTAGTCTATTTTCTAATGTTGATATCGAAGTACCTACTTTTCAGAAAACATTTATATACCAATCAAAACGTTTTTGTATCTAATTGATAGATAAATTAAGTCTTGGCACTTTACAGAAACGGTCTCCGTCACCGATTCGACCTTGAAAATCTATCTGTTAGCTGCGTCGAAACGACGCTGCGTTTTGACGCAGCTAACATGTAATAGATTTGCAAGGTCGAAGTAGTGATTTCTGTAAAGTGTCAAGGCTTTAATCAGTTTTTTTATTATACATACATATCTATAAATATTTGTATCTCTGTCTACGCATTGAAACAATTTAGGATATCTTGAGTAAGTTATTTTATAGATACTACAAACTACAATGGTAATTTTTTTAATTTTTTGGTCTATTTATTCTTGATACAAAAATTGATTGACTCTATTTATGGGTCTTTGACAATAAAGAGTAAAGACAACTACCCAATAATTAATATAGACAATAGACATATGCCAGTGCTTCCCAAACTTTTTAACATTAGAGCGATAATCCGACATAACTTTTTTTAATGTACTCGCGAAGAAATTCTAATACATAAATAAAATTCTGATTGACATTGATTTTCAAATTTGAAAATTTAATTTATAAATGAAAATACAGAATATAATGTGAATGGTCGCTAGATTATTAATATTTTATTTAAACTATATTGCTCGTAATTTATTACGAATTTAATACATGTAAGGGTATACAAATGATACTTCTTGTTAAGGTTGATTGCGATCGAAAGAAAAGTGAAACTACCGATCAGAATATATAATATAAACGTAAGACAATTCATGTCCGGTAACCTCACAAGTTAAATTACACTAGTGAAAATTCGAACCGGAAGTTGTAAACAATTACTATATATTTATTATATAGTCTATTTAATACCGCAAGATATTGATTTTTTAAATAAAATATAATTATACTTTAAATTACATAAATCTTATTTTAATTCTGATTTATTCATTTGCAATGAACTTTACATTTATTTTATTTAGAACTAAAAGAAAATACTAATTATACATTATATATATTATAAATATTCAAATTTTTAATTTTTCTTAAAAAGTGCCTACCTACTATAGTTACATTTATATAACCATTTTGAAATATCTCTAATTAATTAAAATGTATAAAAAACCAATATTATAATTAATAAGCAATAATGTATAATTTCAAATTGAATTATGAAGTAACTAATGCATTATATAAGTTGTATAAAAATACATTTTTTTTTATAAAATTCCATAAGTTCCTATATCGTAGCCTATTAAGTTTGTGATAAGCGAATTTGAATAAAAATTGGTCGACCACTTCTGCATGCGACTCTACATTAATTGTAAACTATTTAAAAAAGTAACGCGGAAGAAAATATTTAAAAAAAATAAACTAAAATCAATAGTTAATTAAAACGACATTGAAAATATCATAAAAAAATACACAACCGTTAAATTAAATTGTACTATTCATTGATAAGAATAGTATGTATTATATATTGTCTTAACTTCCTTACTTGATGTGTTACCAAATTAAGTATAGTTATTACAGTTTGTTTATGAATATCGTAGTAATCTGAAGGCCGCAAATTGTTTTTAATGTTTCACACGCATATAGCATGAAGTCAATAAATGCACTCCAATACAATGTCTCATTAAATGACTCATATTTGAAGAAAGTTTGTTATAAGTAACATGCAACATACATATTAGTGATACTAAATAAATTTGATGTTTCACTCAAGTGTATTTAGAAAGAAATATACATAAATAATGAAGAAATAACATTAATAATTATTTTTAATGTCATAAATATCTACCTACATATTTATACATATATATCGAAGCAAATTCATTTAAATGCAAATATTGAGGGGGCCCACACAATTTTTTTTTATTAGCCAAAACTGTTTTCAATTATATTATCAAATGTTACGCGTTAATGCCTGATTTCATAAATGATAATTACCTGAGTCTTTCACAAACAACTCAAGGTATCTCAAAAAAATATATGAAATTAATTAGCTGCTTGGAAATTTAGTTTATTTTTAAAATAATAAAACTAAGAAAACTATGCACAGACAAACAGATTTTGTTTTATAATAGGTACCTATAGATAAGATGTTATTTGATAAAAAATATATAAAAATATTTGATATTTCAAAGTAACAAATTAGATTGAATAAATCTTTTTCAAGAAATTATAAAATCTACTTTTTTTGCAGTCAAACAAAAAAAAACGGCTGGACCGAATTTGATGAAATTTCTTCCAGATCATATTAATATACAGAATACAGGTAGCTGTGCATGTTTGTCTACATCATTCATAATTCATAGGTACGCATCAAAATAAGAAAATCAATCAAAGGATGAATTTTTTGCTTTGACATCTGAACATGTCTTTTGTATAAAAATGGAAATAAATCATACTTGGCGAGAATTCTATAATAAGTAAATACAATATTATTAGAAAACGCGCACGCGGTTTGATTCTACATATACATTGTAGAGGAGAGTGGGGTAAACACGAATGCGAGGTAATCGCGAATTCAGTGGTTTCAATGTGTTATAAGAGGAAAGCCAATGTTCAGTGTAGATCACGTTTAAGATATATAAGTACAAGGGAGCCTCAGTAGCTCGGTGCGAGAGAGAGAAATACGTCATCTGGGGTGCCCAAGCTGATTGGTCAAAAGCTACTGAGGCAACCTGTGTATTTACTAACCTTGGATCACTCTCACAGTACAAAGTAAGCTTCATTCCATTTTTATATCACATTTCATCTAATTTTTTGTTACAATAAAAGCCATGTAATAACTGCTCAATTAATACTCAAGTAAGTGTAGTATTTTATGTCACCCTAACCTCAAAAAAAAAATGTTTTTTATTTTATTTCAAGCTCGTGGGGGTAATGTACAACCAGAAGCTTTCGCTGCGACTTTCTTACAAATTTGGTTTAATTATCACATTGTTCGTTACTACCCCAAGGTTTCATTTTTTTCATTAATATTAACTTTGTTCTTATATTTTAATAAAATTGATAATGAAAATGTATTATTTAATAATAATAAATAAAACATCTATTGGTTTCTTACTCAGGTTTTAATTTATTTTAGGTGTTTGTAATTACCCCACTCTCCCCTACATATTGGCAGCGCAAATCAGCAGCAATATAGTGATTTATGCATTCCATATCCATAGCACGAGAAAGAATGCATTGCAGATGTATCGTAAGAGAAAGTATACACTATAGTGTTTTTGTTTACCGTTACATCATATACTGACAGCTTGAGAACGATTCATTGATCTATGTGAAATGCATTTACTTTGTTGTCGTTTTGTATCTGACAAATTGATTGTCTATCTATCTAAATATTTGCGAATAAAATTAAATTTAAATTGAAGTAAAATGATATGATTGAGATAACATAACCTCTTGTGTTACTATCACGAGTTAACTCGTTCCGTATTATTAACAGTACCGGCTTAAAGGGGGAGGGGGGGGGTGGGGGGGGCGAACCAGGGCAACCGCCCGGGGCGCCAGGCCAGGTGAGGCGGCGCACAATGGAGCATAAGTCACTTTTTTGGTTCAAATCAGTGTAATTTTTGAGTAAACTTTTTTTTTATCTTTACATTTTTTGTCCATCAGTTAAACCCGATTAAGCAAAAAATATAGCTAAATATAAACAATGTTAATTTGTATAAAAATCGATTATTTGATAGCTGCTAACTAACAAATACTTATTCAGCAACCCAGAAAACTTTTAATAAGGTATTAGCTGAGATACTAACTAATACTACTTATTTGTTGATTTATCAATTATTTTAATTTGTTCATAATAGGGGAAGGAGGTCTCGACGGTCTTAGGGGATTTGATAGTCTTAAAGTTAACTTACGTACTTACATTTATTTATGTATATGTCAAATATGATAATTCGTTTTGTTTATTACAGATCGATATCTTATATTATTGGCATGTGCAGATATGTAATAGAAATATTTATTAACATAAAATAATCTATTTTTTCATTACTTGACCTTAGCCTTCTCAGCAGGTGAAATATACATATATGCATATGTATATATCAACTTCTGTGTAGACATTTTTGAATTTTATCGAAAGAATGTTTTTATTTACAATTAAGTATTTAAATATTTGTTTTGTAATGAAACAAAACTGGTAATAATTATATTTAATAAGATAAATATGATTTTATTAAATAAATGCATATATCTAAGTTTTTCGTTTTGTTTATATGTACAGTCGCCTGTAGAACTCGTCTGGCACCCTAAAGGCTAGAATCGCTTACAACAAATTCCAAATTTAAAGACAAACATCATCGGTTATCTTTTTCTATTAAGTTTAATATATGTATTTAAATACTAAAATTCGGAATACAAATATTTATTGCCACAAAATTTACGTATACAATTTTCAATAGATTACATAATAATTTAATTGCAGAAATATATATGAGTACTATAAACGAAGAGTACTTCTTTATCTAGCAAATGAATTTCAAAATATCTGTCTTTGTTTGATACATGGAGAAATGATTTAAATATTATAAGTATCAAATGGGAGAAGCCTACTAAATATGTGATAAACGAAAATGAATACAAACTGCAAGACCATTAATGCAGGCGACTGTACCTATATATAATATTTAATTTTATGTATTTATAGTGGAGTAGCACAGAAACACTATAAAATAATAGCGGTGGCTATAGTAATAGGTAATAAAAAGATGTGTTGCCACTATATTATATTATTATTATAGCGATTATATTCACATGTTTTTGTTTAATAGTAAAACTATTAGATTTTTGTTTTCTATTTATGTTTTGACATTTATTTATTTCAGTATTAGTAATATTATATGACTATAACGCAACGAAAAATAAAAAAACTGACTTTTGAAAAATATAAAAGAATTCAAGCGAATAAATATTCAATTAAGTCAAATTTAGTCAACCAGTATTTTAAATGTGGGTTTTGATTTTTGTAAACAAGCTATAAATAAAAATAACAACTGGCGCCGTTTCGATTAATTTTTTATTTGTTTTTGATTTTGATAAATATATTTTGAAATATTATAAATATATACAGTATTATTTATTGGTTTAAATACTGAGTGACCAAAATTTTTTTAAAAATAAAATATATTTTTGAATAAAAAGTTGATCAGCTAACCTAACCTAACCTAACCTAACCTAACCAAACCTTATAAAAGTAAAAGTAAATTCTAAATATGTAATCCTAAATGAAAAACGAGATTAGACAATTGAATAATTCTTAATATTTACATATAATATTGTCACTGTTATTCTAATCGACAGGGAAAAAGAGGGGGCATAACTCGTTTCCAGAATTTACATCTAGACAATATTTTGGCAAAATAGTATACGTATATTATTGTATAACTTGTATATTATCCGGAATAGTTCATGGTCAATATCAGTTTATAAGTTTTTCCAAGAATTCATGCTACTTTTAATTCCACCATGTGATTTTTATTTAATCTTTTATGTAAATTTAAATGTAAAAACCTTATCAATAATATTGTTATTTTTATGATCATTAACTGCATTATTATTAATATACAAGCGTTGTCTGGGAATTTAGAAATATAAATCATAAAAAAACATCTGTATTTTTTTAACAAAATTTTTTGTATATTTGAATATATATAGTAAATTCAATAAAATTAAATAAATTCTATTTTGCCATAACTTTATTTATTAGCTTATTATTTATTAGCCTAGAGGCCCGGGTCTAGAGGGGGGGGGGTTAGAACCCAGTCAGCTCTGCCCCATGTGGGGGCCATGACTATATTCTTAACTATTATTATTATTGAATTAGTAAAATTAAACAAGAAAAAGTATATTTCCTTTAATTTCGTCCATATATTGCTAAAGAATTTTATAATGTAGGTAGTGGCGCACTCAGAAAAAAATCGAAGAGGGGGTATTTGATTTTCGTATAATAATATGTAGACAAATTCAGGGGGGGTCTAACTCCTAAAACCCCCTCTTTATGTGCGTCATTGAATTCATTAGATACTTATATTTAGGAAAAATATGATTATTTATGTTATCTCTATTTGATTAGAACAAATCGGCGATAAGTAATCCAGTAATAAGTATCTAACAAACATTTTGAATCGTTTAATAATAATAATAAGTGTAGCGAACTAGTCGATCGCGATCTACCAGTCGATCGTGGCTTAAATTTCAGTTGATTGTGACGAATTCCAAATAAGAATTATGGATTTTAAAATAAATTAAAATTTCTATACGAAATTCATAAAATTCGTCATTACTCCTTAATATTTATTTACAATAAAGATCTATTGATAATTCAGTGACGAGGCGTAAAATTTTTAATAAAGGAAGCAATATTTTGTCAATCCGCTCCCTCCTATTAACAAAAAAACTAGTTATGAAACATCTTAAGTAAATAAATGATTCTATGTCTTATTTTCTTGTATTTTATTTGATATTTCATGACGAGTTGAAGTTCAATGCGGGAAATTTCTCCAAAAATTTGAAAAAACTAAAACTTTGAGAGAAACTTTTCACGAAATCAAAAATTCAAAATTTTTAGTGAAATTTTCTGCAGTGAATTTCAACTCGTCATACAAATATCGACTAAAATACAAGAAAATAAGACGTAGAGGTATTATAGTTTTATAATTGAATGTGTAAATTAATATTAAATGCTATTTTTGATTTTTGGTTAAAATGTTTGGGTTGCGCATAAAGATGAATAATCTAATAATATTTTTAAATTGTTTATTATCTGAAAACACAGATTTGTATTAAAGTAAGGGAAGCACTGCTTCCCCTGCTTCCATGGACGCTTCGTCACTGTGATAATTAGATAAGAATTGCGTATAAGAGAAAACTTAATGCTTGTTCCGGTCAAATGCATATAGTACAAAAGAATACGACATTTCACTTCTGAACCACATTTTGAAATAAAAATACAAAAAAATATATGTAATTGAACATTATTCTATAGCATTGTTATTTCGAAATTGAACAAATAGTATATGTTGCAAACTGGCTTAAGAGAAAGGAATTTTAGTTCTCACAATAAAATCGAAATTTCAAATTCCTGGACTAATTAAAAGTTGTGATAGTCTTCACAAAAGATAATAATCGTAAAGCAATTAAAAATGTAACGAAATTCGTTATGAAATAACAATTAAGAAAAAAAAATTAAATCTTTCATTTTATCTATAAAGTTATCTTTTAAAAATGATATACATATATATACAATGATAAATACAGTCAGTTGAGATGACCAGAACGGAAATATCAACATTTATATCCGGTATTATAAAAAATATGCTCTCGAGAGTAAAAGCTTAGCTAACGCTATCTACAGGGTATCAAATATAAATGACAACCCACTAACCGTTCTAATCAATGGTATGGTTTATATGAATGACCTTAAGTAGAAATTAGTATTTACATAGCTTTGGTCTCGAGCAAATTCTTTAAAATGCTCGACATTATAAAATCAGTACTGTGTCTGTCTGTCTGTCACATCCTTCTAGTTACTAAACCGTTTGACCTACAAAGTTGAGATTTTATTGGTGGACTAATAATGGGTAGACCTGAATTATAAAAATAAAATTTTAAGTTTTTGGCGCTTTTTTATTGATTCAGGCTTGACGAAAAAACTACATGAGATTTTCACTGTTAGAATTAGTTAGGCTATATAATAATTGAATTGGCATAGGGTCGAATTATGGAAATTAACATTGCATTTTTTTTTAAATAAAATTTATAAAATTGGTAAGAAAAATTAACAATTAATAATATTTAATGAAAATGGAAAAAATAACCAACAATTTATATTGAATAATTAGTACAGGCATGTATTAAGAAGCCGCGGGGAATTTAAAAAAGAGAATTTAACTAGATGGAATTATTATAATTGACATTTCATATTAATTCATCTGAGTACTCATATTTAAAAAAGTCATAAATTATTATACTTATAATATAATTAACATAAATAATTTGCAATCACTTTCATAATCTCTAAGCATTTTATTCAGTTTAAAATAATTAAATTAGGTCGTCCCTTAGTGCCCCTTAGTTACTTATACTTACAGAGCTATTAAATTATAATCGTTATATTTATTTATTGACTAAAAATGAAAGTCGGATAATAAATCAACACTGGTTAAATGGAAAATATATAGTGCAATTATAATGATCGTTAACATCTAGAAGTTATTAACAGTTATTATACTTATGTCCATAAATCAGTTACTATGCGGTAACAAAAATTAATTTACCAATATCTACCGGTAGTATTGAAAATGGGATCCCTGTAATACCGGCAAAAAACCGGTATTTAATTTTAAATAATTGTCTTAATTTTATCGTACCTAAAAAAATTTAATTTTATGATTTTTAATATAAAATGCGTAAATAAAAAAATTGTAATATATTTATATTGAAGTACTACATTCAAAGAATAAGAAGACGATAAAATAAGACGTAGAATCATTTATTTACTATATAAATTATAAATAGTAATAAACACTATATGTAATTGTAGATCAATTTAAGTATTTTTGCAAATTTAAAAAAAAATATTAAATATAGGTAATGAATTTTTTCAAGTGCAGTGTACTTTTCCTACTATAAAAGATTATTTATTACTTCATGCTACACTTTTATAGCTGGTATTTACTACATATACATGCTACCAACCTAATAAAAAGAACAAACATATTTTTAATAAATCGTAGATAAAATTATTCTTCTTCTATGTGTTTTTTGTCAACTGGATCTTCTCCTTTTCTGACAGCTCCTTCGTATCATCGTCTTCATGTGTGTGTTTGTGTGTTGTGTGAGTGTGTGTAAATGTTTACGGGGTGGCACAGGGACACAAGATAGGAAGGGGAAGTGCCAATGGGCCGATCATGGCAGGTTTTGACGTACAGTGAGGCCATGTTCATAGGATTAGGGTGAGGGTCGATTTGGGTGTGGTTTCACATAAATGGGTCACTTTAGATTTTTATCTTGGTTGTTAGTATGAATTCCATTAGATGCTTGTAGTTTTTTGTATTTTCCAGTATGTTTTTAATGTTTATTGGAGTATCTTTAATTTTTAATTTTTCTATTAAAATTACTCTTTCCGCGATATATTTTGAGCATTTGAGGATGATATGCTCTATGTCTGCTATTGATTTTTGGTCACAGTCGCATGTCGGGTTTGGTAGCAATTTGATTAGATGCAAGTATTTAGGCGTGCAGGTGTGGTTTGCTCTGAGTCTTATTATTGATGTTATTGCTCTTCTTGTGTTCTTGATGTTGTGGAACCAAGGTTTGGTCGGGAGTTTCGGTTGAATTGTTCCGTAGAATCGCCCTTTTTCAGTGATTGATGTTGCGTATTTTATCTGCCATTTTGTTTCTGCATCTTTTGTTAAAAGTGCTTTGATGTCTGTGTATGGAATTGGGATGTCCTGTATATCTTGTAGGGATGTCGCTAGCTTGGCTAATTCATCAGCCCTTTTATTACCGCTTATTTCAGCATGCCCTTTGCACCATACAAGTATAACTTCCTTATTAACTTTTTCATATAGGTGTATTAATTGAATTATTTCCATTACGTAATTGTTTTTTATTTCTTTACCTGATTTTATGTTACTGAGAACACTTTTGGAGTCACTGATAATAATGGTTTGTTTTCTGTCGTTGTTTATGAAATCTTCAAGAGCTTTTTTTATTGCTAGCGCTTCTGCTGTAAATATAGATGCATGCGAATGAATTCTTCTGTACATTGAGTGTTGGGTGCCATATTCATGGTAGGCGATTCCTACTCTGCCGTCTGTAGTTTTGGACCCGTCTGTGAAAATTTTGTTTGCATCTGGCCATTTCTCAGCTATGTTGAGTGTAAATAGGATCGGGTTTTCTTCAGAATTTTTATACATTTCTAAATCCACTTTTATGACAGTGGACATTATGTTTGGGTCGTAATCAAATAAAACTCCGTAGCTGTGTTTATATATTTTTGTCTCAAGAGCATTAATGGCTTTCAGGCTCGTTGTTAGAATTGGAGGCCGTTTATTTCGCCAGTATTTTTTAGTTTCAACAGCTGTTGCAATCTTTTTGACTGGTTCCAGTATGGAGTTATATTTGTGTGCTAGCTTACTCACGAGAAATCTGTCACTTAGTTTTTTTCTTCTTATTTCTAGGGGCATTTCTTTTGCCTCTGCCAGTAGGACGTTTGTAGGGGTGTTTTTGAGGGCTCCGATTGCTGTTCGAACGCATTTATTCTGGAGAACGTTAAGCTTGTTTAGTAATGTCTTGTTAGCTGTCTCGTAAACAATACATCCATAATCTATTTTTGATCGTATTAGCGCTCTGTACATCTGTAGTGCCGTTGATGGGTCAGCCCCCCACCACTTGTTGACTACTGCTTTTATTACATTTAATTTTTTTTCCGCTGCTGTTATGGTTTGATCGATATGTTCTTTCCAATTCATTTTACTATCAAGCCATATTCCGAGAAATTTTATTTTGTTACTTGTCTGTATTACTTGGTTGTTGATGTTGTATACTAAGGGTTGTGGTATCCTGTGTCTTGATAACACCATGATTTTGGATTTCGACCAGGATATTTCTAGCCTATTTTTTCCCATCCATGTGTTTAATTTTTTTATAGAGTTTTCCATATCCTCTTTCCCTTCTTTAATTGTTTTGTTACTGCTGTATAGGCAAATGTCGTCCGCGTATTGAATTATTTTGGCTTTCATGTTATTGTGGTTAATATCTGCCGTATATATATTGAATAGGATGGGACTTATTATAGATCCTTGCGGTAAACCCTTTGTTGTGTTCTTTGGTCCGATTAGTTTATCGCCACTCTTTATATATAAGGTTCTGATCTCTACTAGCGTTTTTATACCTCGTACAAATTGTGGTGGTAATCCGATGTCTAATAATTTTTTTAACAATATTGGGATATCTACATTATCATAGGCTTTGTTGATGTCTGCGAAGAATACTGTTAGATATTGGTTCTCCGAAAATGAATTGTGTATTTCAGAGCATAAGAGCGCCAGGCAGTCCGTTGTGCCTCTATTTCTTCTAAAGCCTAGTTGTGATGCAGGAAGTATATCATGGTGTTCTAACCACCATTCTAACCTTTTCTTGATCATATGTTCCAAAGTTTTGATTATGCACGAGGATAATGCTATGGGTCTATATGATTCAAACATAGCTGGATTTTTGTTGGGTTTTAATATGGCTATTATTATTTGTGTTGTCCAATCCTCTGGGAGATCTGAGTACATCCATATTCGATTGTAGGTGTTGATTAATTTTTCTTTTATTATTTTCGGGAGGTTTCGAATCATACTGTAGGTAATCTCGTCTTTTCCTGGCGCTGAGTCTCTTGTTTTCGTCGCTGTTTCTAGTTCTTGGCAAGTATAAGGGTTAGTTAAGTAATGTGGTTCATTGGTGCTTTTCTCTGTGATGTCGGCGTACATTGGTGCGGTTTGTGGGCATAGATTGTTTAAGATTGCTTCGTGAATCTCTGGGTCGTTTGGTTTGTTGGTTTGGTCTCTGTTATAGCTGCGATTTATTCTTTTGACCATTTTCCATACTTCACTTACCGTAGTATCCTTGTTGAGCGAGTTACAGTAGTTTTCCCATCCTTGTTTTTTATTCTGTTTTAGAGTTCTTTTTGTTTTCGCTTCCACTCTTCTGTATGATATTAAGTTTTCTATGGTGAAGTTTCTTTTCATCTTTTTATACTCCAATTTCCTTTCTTTGATTGCGTTGGCGCATGTTTCGTTCCACCATGGGTTTGGTGGGAACTTGTAGTTATTTTTTAATTTAGGAATTGATTGGTCAGCAGCTGCTTTGATGTGTTCGACTAGAAGGATTGCAGCTTGTTTGGGGTCTTCGTTTGAAATTTCTTCTATGTTGATATTGTCTAGTGTTTCTTTGTATAGTGTCCAATCTGCTTTCTTGAGGTTCCATTTTTTTGTAGCTGGTAAGTTTGATTCGGTTGTGTTGTAGTTGAATACTATATCTATCATGATTGGAAGATGATCAGATCCTAAGGGGGTTTGGCATACCTTCCAATTTGTTCTTCCGGCTAGATCTGGAGTGCATATTGTGAGATCAACTGACGATGCTGCCTGGTTCGGGCTTGGGATTCTGGTTGGAGTGTCATCGTTTAGTAGCACTAGATTGTTTTCATCAATCATTTTCATTATGTTCGTACCTGGAGTATCAGTGGACTGGCAGCCCCAAATTGTGTTATGCGCATTGAAGTCCCCACACAAAATCGATGGAGGATTCACCTTTCTTATTAATGCATTCCACTCTTCAATTTTTGCTTGATGAGGTGGAGGGCAATATATACTCACTATTGTTATCAGTTGGTTGTTCATGATGAGGTCTATGCATACATATTCTATATGGGATATTTTGTTGTCGGTTATGTTTTTCACTCTGTATTCCAAATTATTTTTTATTAATATTGCAACTCCCCCTTTTCCGTCCTGTCTGTCAGATCGGATTAGGGTATAATTACTAAAGTTGATTCTTGATTGCGATTTTAACCATGTCTCCGATATAGTAACTATGTCTGGTTCTTTTTTTGATATATATTCTTCTAGGCTTGCCTTGTTTTTCTGTAGTGATCTAGAATTCCATTGTATTATTCGAATGTTCTTCATTTTGGTGTTCATTTTCTAAGGTATTGATGTTTTGTATAATTTTGTATACCGCTGTTTTAACTTGTTTTTCATTAATTTTGCCTTCATTTTCGATTGCTTGTTTTAATATTTCCTGAATTGTACTTAAGATTATTGATGTGATGTTGTCTATATTTTTGTTGTGGTATGACGTTGAGTGTGGGTTTGGTCCCATTGGTGATGGCATTCTCAGTCTATTATTTACGGTAGGAAATGATATTTTGGCTGATTTAGTGCTTTCTTTTGTGGGCGATGTGAGAATTTCTTGGCGCGTTCTTTTGTTTCTTCGAGTTTCCTCTGTTTGTTGTTTCGGTCTTGTTTTTGGTGTGTTTGTGATATTTTCTCCCGCATTAGCTAGTAGATCATATCGATTATGTGTTGTTAAGTTGGGGTATTCTTTTTGATTGGCGAGATTGTCTTTAAAGAGTTCGTTAAATTTCTTCTTTTCTGCTAAATTTCTCGCTTCGTTGTAATTAATTTTCTTTTCTGCCATAATCTGTTTGATTTTTGTTTGTTTGGAGTATTCCGGGCATTTCTTGTCTGTCGATATGTGATCTCCCGAGCAATGTATACATTTTGAAGTTTCTTCCTTGCATTCTGACGTTTTGTGTTCCTCAGTGCATTTTCCACACCTTACTTTTCCCCTACATTGAGCACTTGGGTGCCCAAACCTTTGACAGTTATAGCATTGTATCACTCGCTGTACATATGTGTTGACTTGGCATCTATTCCCATATATTTTTATATATTCTGGCAGGAATTGAGACTCAAAGGTGGCTACTATTACCGGAGTTTTGCAAAGTACTTTTCTCCCTTCTTTTTCTATAAATTTTGTCATTCTTCGAATGTTAACTATTTTTATTGGGGTTTCAATTTCTTCTAGCAGTTGTTCTTCTGAGAGGTCTGTATCTACATTTTTTATCACTCCTTGTTGGAACAATAATATATTCGGGATGTATGCCTGTAAGTTGTTTTTTGTAAAAACGTTTGAATTTAATAGTCTGTTGGCGAATTCGCCGGTGATCGTTTCTATCTTAATTCTATTTCGTCCTGCTGCCGTTACTTCTTTGACTAGTGTTTTACTTTCTTGAAATTCCTTGTATAAGAGTCGTCCTATTTTCATGGGATGAGTGCTTTTGATGTTTGTGGTATCGTTAGGTTCAACATATAAATAGTAAGGTTTGTTATGTGTTATCTTAAATCTATTGTTAGTAGATTTTGGTGTATTGTTTTTACTTACTTTGTTGTCTGACGATGGTGGGTTTGTTAAGTTATTTGTGTTAATATTTGGCATGTTTGTGATTGGTGATGTGATAATACTTATATTACCTGTATCAAGGTCAGTTATTGTTTTTGGTGATATTGTTGTGTTTGTGTTTTGTATATTGGCTATGTTTGATGTTATATTTACATTTTGATTTGTTTGTGGATTATGTTCTGTGTAATGAGTATTGTAGTAACCCGCACAGTCCATACTGTCGTGGCTGGCTGGATCATGTTGAATTCTCAGCGCTGACGTTGGATTGTATGCTGTGTTTTCTTGCGTTGGCGCGTGTTGGAAGGAGGCGGCAATATCGCCGTCACTTGTCCCACTCATCACATTCCCGTATTACACTTATGTTATAGTTTTTTATATTGTTTTTGGCCTAATATTTAATTATCTATATGTAATTTTTAACTAAATGAACTATTGTTTATTACTACACTACTTTTCTTAATTTCTATACTTTACAACTACTGATAATTTCTATTATTTTGGATTTGTTTACAGCTAATGAATTTTCGACTTATTCGTGCAATATCCAAAATGTCTATAGATAAAATTATCAATGTGTCATGTACCTACATACGCTTTTATCATTAATTATTAATTTTTGACATTATGATTGTAAAAATGAAAATTAAAAAAAAATCACTTTTTTATAATAACATTTTTGAAATAGTATACATATTTACTAAACTAAAAACAAATTTTAAAAATCAATAATTTATGAAATAACACTTGATTTTTTTTATATGCGTAATGAATATTCACTTTACATTTACACTGTCATTGAATTGTTATAAGTAAAAAAATAAAATAAACAACATTGTCAACATAAACGAACAAAAATAATAATTGTTTCACCGGTATATCATAAAGTCAATATTTCTAAATACAGTTCAGTCCAAGTGCGGATCCAGGGGGGGTCATGGGGGCATGCCCCCCCCCCAAATCTCAGAAAATTAAATAGAAAATGATTATTAAATACACTAAAATAACTATTTGTCCATGTCACAGTCCATGACCCCCCCCTCCCCAAATTATAAACCTAGATCCGCTCCTGGTTCAGTCTAGTAAAAAGTAATCATAGCTAAAATATTTTGTCAACAATGTAATCGAAAACGTCAGTACCGAATTCATAACAGGTAAAGGTAATTAAACGTGTGAGGTGGGGGGAGAGGGGTACGCAGTAATTATTGTAAACTGTATCACCGAAATATTAGAAAGCAAATCTTTGAATTTATTATAAAATCGCTGAAAGTTAGATATATATATATTTGACTAGCTGCTACCCGCGACTTCGCTCGCGTGGATTTCGAAACCCTTCATATGTGACAGGGGGTAAAATATTAAATTTATCTTATTTTTAGTTTTCTTTAATTATACAAAATCGTAAATGTGTCGGCTCCTATGCGAGATAGAGGGGTTTTTCCGCCCTAAAACCCCCACCCCCGTGGTATTTTTCCCGCTGGATCGAATAAAACCACTTACAACCCTTCATATGTAACGGGTAAAATATTAATTACTAAAAAAAATTTTAAATTTTCCTCCCCCTTGCAATTCCTTAGGGGTTGAATTTTCGAGATATGAAATAGCCTTAATCCGTCCTTGGGATGTAAGCCATCTCACTGCCAAATTTCATCAAAATCGGTAAAGCAGTTTAGTCGTGAACAGGTAACAAATAGACAGACTGAGAGATACACTTTCGCATTTATAATATAAGTCGCGACTCCTATGTAAGATAAGGGGTTGTTTTGTCCCCCTAATAATCCCTCTTCCGTAGTATTTTTGCCCGCCAGATCGAATGTAATCAATTACAACTCTTCATATGTGACAGGGGGTAAAATATTAAATTTTTCTTATTTTTAGTTTTCTTTCATTATACAAAATCGTAAATATCTCGGCTCCTATGCGAGATAGAGGGTTGTTTTGCCCCCTAAAACCTACGCCCCCGTGGTATTTTTCCCGCCGGATCGAATAAAACTACTTACAACCCTTCATATGTATCGGGGGGTAAAATAATAATTACTAAAAAAAATTAAAAAATTTCTACCCCCTTGCAATTTCTTAGGGGTTGAATTTTTAAGATACGAAATAGCCTATGTCCGTCCTCGGGATGCAAGCTATCTCACTGCCAAATTTCATCAAAATCGGTAAAGCGGTTTAGCCGTGAAAAGGTAACAAACAGAAAACAGACAGACAAACACACTTTCGCATTTATAATATTAGTATGGATATCGTAAAATGTCCAAATATTACTTTACTTAATATTTTATTAACTAATTAAAATTTGAACAATAAAACTTAAATTTTTCGAAAAATTGTTCATTCGAAGAATTTTGATTTGAAAAATTGTGATTCGAAAAATTGTGTTTCGAAAAATTTACACCAAACCTAATAATTAATTTCGATATTTTACCTTTCATAGAAGTGAAATGTTTCTTCATATTTAAATTTTCAATCAATATAGGCATTTCAAAATATTTAATTGTTAATATGTGTCAAAAATCATTTAATTGTTCGACAAAATATTTTAAAGAGACATAATCATAGTAACCTAAATTAATAAAATAAAATATTGAAACCGTAAATTATAAAATTCCGTATTCCATGGCTAGGTACTATGTTTTTATATACCTAAATTATAACATACCTGGTTAAATTATTTCTATATCGTCCCCTCCAAGGCAAAGTATCGTAAGATACACTTTTTGCGAAATTGAGTTATCGATTCTAAAAATCTCATATATAAGCGACAAAATTCTCTTTTCCGCTAAAAAATCTGTTAAAACTTTTATCGTATTCCTCCAGACAATGTATTCTAAGCACCGATATCTGTTTTATGAAATATCGTAACCAACAATAATATAGTATCGTAACCAGTGACGTAGCTAGCCCTGAGTGGATCCTGACTGGCCTATATGGTAGGTACTTTCCCGCGACGGAATAATATAGTGCTGTGACGGAGTGCTTTCTTATTTATTCATTAGAGCTGGGTTTTTATCAATTTTAATTTTATTAATTTTAAGATATTTTAGAAAAATCGTACCTGTTAAAACTTTATTGCACAAACTAAATATGGTTTCTCTATGAGGTTTTTTCAATATATTTTTTACCCTCAATAACTCAATTTGGTTGATATTGAAGTATGATGTAGAACAGTGCTTCCTAAACTTTTCCTACGACAGAACACTTCACAAATCCTGAAATTTTAATGGAACGTCTTGGTTATTTTGTAAGTAATATATAAAATAAGGAAAAAAGTAAATTTAAATCAGTCAAGCATGTTTGAACTTCTCGCAGCATTTAAAAACATTGAATATTAACTTTGATATTTTTTACGCTTAAACTGATAAGACATACGTTATATATCGTAGTACAGGTATTCCTCGACTTACAACCGAGATAGGTTTCTAAACATCGATCGTAAATAGAATAAGTTGTAAGTTAACACGTACAATATGTACATATTTTTGCTTTGGACGTTTTCCTTGATGTGAAGCGAATCGCATTTTCTATACATAACAAACAGTTGCGGGTTCCCAAAAATATCTACATAAATAATAATAAATTACATTTTTGGGAAATTCCCGGAACTGTTTGTTTCATTTATGTAATATGTGCATGTAAGAAAGAGACAAAGACAATTATAAGTCGAGGATTACCTGTATATTTGTTTACGATGCGTTTTCAACTCTTGTCGTATGAAAATATATTGCATACTAAATACATATTATGACATTTGTTTCTGATATGACAACGACAAAAAATTATTTTATGACTTCTGGTACATGTATTGTATTACATCATGTACTTACATGATTTGAACATTTTATGAATATTAAAAATAATTTCATTTTTGGTTTTTCTGCTCGTGTCTTTCAAAAATTCATCAATGTGTCTATATAAATACATTATTAGCTCTTGTAGATACTCGTACACCCTTTGTACAATTAATTAATTAATTACAATCAAATATAGGTCTTGTCAATTGAATGAAGCTTTCGTAACAATTTGCAATAAATCAACATCTTGTTTTAATTTTGTAAATGTACATTTTAGGTTAGTACATTGGGTAAAGATGACAGATATACAGTTTCAAACAACAATTAAAATAATATCATTTAAAATTACAATGTTAATTTGAAATTATATAAATTCTTCTGATATTTATGATTACAAATAAATATAATAAAATACCTATACCTATGAAAGTAAAAATATTGATAATTCAATGACTTAAGATTAAAAAAATGTCATTATATACTTAATTTTTATTTGTACCGGGAACACATATCTATCGCCGAATGTTGGTCGAATTGTGTCCGAATGCTGTAATTGTTTGTCTTCAATTTTTTTGTCAAATTTATTTATGAAAATTTTAATTATATATTACATTAGAGTTGTGCATATTTTTTCATTCGTTATGTTCTTTATATTTCTTTTTTGTTATATTTTATTGTTCACTTCAAAATTTTAAATGGCCACTGACATTTAAATTTTTTTAAAATAATCAATAAAATATAATGTATCCATAGTTACGACATTTGCAATTAATTTAGTAAATGCTTAAAGCGCATTATATGTAAACGTATTTTGTTTATTTTCTCCTCTTTAACATATCTTTTTCAAAAATCAGACACGGGTTTATGGTTGTCAATTAACCAAAGTATTTGAAAAAAATTAAAAAAATCTAATATCGGTTTTCGTTTTGATACTTTTTTACATCAAAACTTTTTTTTTCCTTTTTTTTTCTTTTTTTTTAAATCTGAAATTTGAACCTTACATTATATCGCCCAAGGAATATAAAAAAAATAATAAAAAAATTCTAACTTTTTTTTTGAAAAATTGGGGGCCCCTTGTCACCCCATTTATAAACTTTTTCAAAAAAGGCCCACTAGTTGTTATTTTTTACCCCCAAGGAATGTATATACCAAATTTCAAGTTTCTCCGATGAGTGGAAATGGTCAAAAAAATGATTATCAGTCAGTCAGGGCACTTCGTTATATATAGTAGATATTAGATTTTTAAATAGTTTTTAAAATTTATTACACTTTATTTAGAAATGAGAAATTTATAAAAAAATATACTTAAAATAAATATTAATCAAATGGGAGGAGGGATACCCTGACTTTTTATTAGTCTTGCATTTTTTTGGGCAAAAAGTTTTTGCAAAAATGCATTTTTTTAAATAATTAATTTGTTTCTATTGTGCAGGACCACAACTAGAGGCTTTGAGGCCCGCTGCAGCAAGTGACTGGGGGCCCAGTATATCGAAGACTTTTTTTGTTGCGTTGCTAACTTTAATTTTACATTTATGACTAATTTTAATAACCTCTTTTTTTGTTCCTCAATCTTGCTTACCCTAATTTTTACGCTGTTATTGGCCCACCCTATACTCGTGGCCCCGAGGCAGTATTACGGCCCTGCTATTGTGTTTATTAGTCAATAAGTTTAACTCCGCAAAAAATATTCGAGAAAAAACAAAATAGTACAAAAATATCCACATTTTTTGATAAGTAAATCTACAAAAATAAATATTATTATATTTTTACATATTTCAATAATCAGTTAGAAATTTCATAAAAATGGTTAATTAACATATTGATAATAATAATAATTAGTACTTACATAATATATATACAAGCAATGTTATGTATTATTTCAATTAACAAATCACACAATACACTATTAAGACTTATTAAATTATTTCCAAATACACTAATTTGTAGAACATTTTGTGGTTAATATAATATTTTAAGGTCATATTAATTTTGTACGCGTACAGTATGAATTTTTGATTTAATCGATAGGATATTTAATTTGATTCATTTTTTTTTTCGATTACCATTATCAACACTTCAAGAGATAATATTAGTCAATATAATACAATGATGTAGGTACAACCAAATTTAGTGTTCATAAAATAACTAACTATATATTTTAATTTTTTAATGCATAATATTATAAATATTATACCTACATATATTTTATTCAGGTCCGTATCCACCAGTTATATCTTATCACTTCTAATTACATAAACACTAGCTGTGCCCGCGTGGACTACGGAATTTTTGAAAAATATAGTAGAATTATTTTAAATTTTATTTTATTTTAAACCGTTTAAATATTGTTCAATATTTAAACGGTTTTGCAAAAGAGCGCGCTGACGGCAAAATTTTTCCCGACTTGATTTGCTACTATCGTTACTGCTTATACCTTATGTTACCTAACGTAACATAATATATCTTAAAACCTGACCGGAGAACGTATCTATGAATAAAAAAAACACGTAAATCCGATAAGTGATTCTCGAGTTATAAGAGCACTAACAGACAGACAGACAGACTTTGAGCTCTATATGATTTAATAAATAATTGAAACTAATTTAGTTTTTTTCTAAAATTATGTATAATTTTTTTGTATCTATCATAATTGTTAAATTAAATAATATATATTGATAAATTCGGGGAGGGGGTAGAGTTCTAACTTCTAACCCCTAACCTCTCACATAGGTGCGCCACTGAATTAAATTTCCTATTGATTTTTTATTAAGACATTTTTTGAAATATTTTCGAAAATTACATAAATATCAATTAAAAATGATAAATGTATTGAAATGTTATATGCATATCCAATTTTTAACAAAAAATAAACTGTCTGGGCCTGGTAAAAGTGCAATGTTTAATTAATCAATCTATACAAATATTTTTAGTTTTCCAAGTGTTTTTCAATAAATATTTACGAATACCATTGTTAGCTAATTATCAGCACAAAAATATGTGTATAATTTCATTTTGAATGTTTCGATTATATTTTATATTAAAACAAAAAAAGATTTAATTAAAATTTTTATCATTTCTTCTATTGAATATATAAGTAAAACAATTGAACTTATAAGATAAAACCTACACAATATTGATAAAACTAAAAAAATATATCTTAACTACGTACTTATTAATATGAAAAGACAATTGACTTTTGATTACGAAAGATATTTTATAGCAGCATAAAAATTAAAAAAAAAACTGTAAAAATTGAAAATATAGAAATCAAAAAAATAATGGAACCAACAATAGAATTGCAACAATAAAAAATCTTTCTTATACGTAATCTTGACAGTGAACTGTGAACGTGAATCTATTTTATTAAAACATATTTCTGATATATGTATGTATTAATAAAAGATAGAATAAAATAAATGGGACAAACTATAGATTTCTTCTCTGTTATGAACCATTTGAATTATAATTAATTTTTTTTCAAAAATTTGTTTTTTCGAAAAAATGAATAGAACATAAATTATAGATAATAATACCTATTACCTACAATTTTTAACTTGGCCATATTTCTCTAATTCGCACGGTTTCAAAGTAATTCGAAAAATTAAAAAATCGACCTCAGATTGAAAGATCGTTTTCAAAAATAGGTTGTTTTCTTCCGAAACAAAAATTAATCTTAAATATAAAATTTCACCCTTCTACGGTTTGTCGTATTTGAGTTACAGCGCTTACAGACCGACAGACACACAGACATCATGGCGAAAATAGTCAGAATCGATTCAGGGAAGCTCAAAATGGAAAATTCAATCAAAATCCGGATTTCGAAAAAAATCTGTATAACCTTTGGTCAAATTTAACGATGTGTGATTGGTGCATTTTGAAATGCCGCCACAAAATTTAATAAAATAATAATTAGTATTTTGTTTTCAAATTTATATCTGCCAAAAAATATTATTATAATTTTATCTAGGATGTATACTTTAATTTTTATTAATGTATTTTATTCTTTAATAAATGTTAAATTTCCTGTCTTAATCAACTTGGAATACACTGTATGTATAATTCATATACATGGGTATAACAAAGTAAAAATAATTGATTTTAATTTTATAATTTATAACAGCATAAAAATTAAAAAACAAAAAAAAGTTAAATTTTAAAATATAGAAATAATGGAATCAACAATAAAAAAACGTGCGTTTGACAGCAAGTTACAATTATTTACAAACCGTGACATTAAATGGAGAGTAAATGTATTTATTTATTTACTAGAACTGACCTTAAATAAATAAATAAAATCCGCGTTTCTTGACGCAATAGTAACATGTATGAGTGACACTCGCGAACTAGGGTGCGCACGATAATAAATGACAGGCTCCTCTTGCGGAACCTCTGTGTATGTTACAACTGACCGACATTTACGTCGACACCATGTTTATATGACGGCCTCACAGGTGCCCCAGGTGGGGAACCCCATAGGCCTGTACTAGCCCATCCATCCATACGTTTGTTATCTCGCAATTTAATTTCAGGTTTTATATGATTGATTTTTGACGTGAATAACATATACGGTATACCTTTTACAGTATGAATTCACACTTATGAAACATAATTTTACACTAACGAAAACTGATTTCGCACAAATGAAATATAATTTCACATTAAAGAAAACTGATGTCACATAAATGAAAACAGAATTCACATAGGTATAGGAAAATTAATTTTTTAAATGTGGTATTAATTTCAACAAAATAATACATGTTTAAAGGTTTTTTATTTCTTTTTTATATTAACCCCCTAGGGTTCTAATCTTACACAAGGATTACCTAAACCCCATAACATTTAATTCGACATGGAGTAATGTCTTTCAAAATAAATACGCCTTCAACATTCTAAAATGATTGGTGCTTGATTGTAAGCAAATATATATAAAGAGAGTTTCAGGCTGGATACTAAAACTTGATGTAACGCGCAGAGATCAGTTTTGAGCACTAGCGTAAATTTATAATCAGTATATCTCGACACTCCAAAGCAGCTATAACGCAGATTTTTGTCTCAAATTATAGATCTCGTGATATAAGTAAAAATCAGAACATTTAATCAGTTTTAATGGGTGATAAATTTAATATTACATAAAAACAACAATAAAAAATTTAAATTTGTATTTCCACGATTGCACTTGTAAATATTAATTAAATGAATTTTAAAAAAATTTGTTGATTAAAGTTTTTTAAATTAAATAAAAAAATAAAAAGTAAATTTACGGCCTTAATGCGCCTGTTCGTAAGTATATTATTTGTAATTTAAAAAAATTGTTTAATCTTCTGGACGCGAAAATCATCTATAATCTACGACTCGAAAAAACACAGTTTCACGCGGTAAAAGACATTTATTTCAGAAAATAATATTAAAAAAAAAATGTAAATGTCAGCGAAATATTTAATAAAATCCTTCACCCCATCTTTTGTTTATTCATTTTTGAGAGTAAATTTTATATTTATGTAAGTAAAAAAATTATATTAAAATTTCATGATACCAATTTCGTGCAAAATTGGCATCATGAAAAAAAATGTAAATAAAAAAAAAATTCGTACACGTGACATAGTCACGTCCAAAGGGTTAAACATGTTATTTAAAGACAACTATTTCTGCACATCGCAGAGAATATCACAAAATTAGTCATATATGCTTTAGAAGTAAAAGTATATCTACCTAGTGAATGATAAAACACTCTGATTACGGTCCTGTACACCCAAACAACCTTTGCAACTGCAGCACGTGCTATTCAAACATTAATTTGACGAACACACTCGCACTTTCAATGAACTTCACAACAATGCTGCGCTGTTTCTATTTAACAACTAAGTATACGAATTCCATTCAAACGCACAGATTAGAATAATTGAAGATAAAATACGTACTATGCATATATTTATACGAACCGCTAAAAATATCGGTTCGTGTTTTACGGTTTTCGTTCCGGTTCAGCATTTTTAACGGTTTAAATCGATTTTTATGTTTATGTTCATTAAACATTTTATAACATAATATGTTCTATAGATTTTAGAAATTATTTTTCCGGTATTATAAAGGAGCTCGCAAAATTTGCTAGCTTGCAAGCACTCTCAGATGGGGTATTAATTCTGTACTAGTATCTATGAATTAGCTATGGAATTTAGAGCATTGGTACCTATTTGAACTAATTGTAACACAGTTGGCGACTTTGACCGTATAAAATAATTTTCATAAAATTATAATAAATTATTATTATAATTTTATCTCGCAGAAACATTTTTATAAATTATTTGAGAAATGAACCCGACGTTAAAGAGTTATTTTACAATTAAAACAACTTAGCTGTTTGCTAGGTTAATAAATAAAATTATTAATTACTTAAACGAAAACAAAATTCGTGAAAAAATTGTTTATGAAAAAAGCATCTTACGTCAACTTTATTGGGGGAGGGGGGGGTACACGATATTATTATTTTGTCTTATATAAGGGAGAAGGGAGTCAAAAAAAATTGCCCCCCCCAATATTTTCAACAAGTCGGCGCCCCTGATAATAACGTGAAAATTCTACTGGAACTTACGTTCCAGCATATTTTTAACTGTACGTCAGTGCGTATAATCAAATCATATTTGATCTATTAACAATGAAAAGATGTAAAAGCTACAAATCAGTTGAAGATTAATATAAATTATAATTGATATCTTCAGTAGTTGATGTTTAAATTGTCAAGTTAAGATTACCTACATTCCTAAAATAATTTTCTGACGTAATTATAAAAGATAAATCTCAATGACAATGTCTTATATATATTGATTAATGAAGAACAGAATACATAAGTGCTAAATAAACAATAGATTTCCAAAAAACGTGATAAATTTATCGTTGTCATCCATAATAATTATAATAATAACAATATTTCAAGTGTGTAGGTATATAAAGCCATATACCTTTATTATTACATTTCCAATAATAAAAAAATTAATTACCTGTGTTAATTACATATTATTATACAGGTATACTTATACATAAGCGTTGCAAAAGGAGGAGGTAGTATATCAGGGGTTTAGGGGGTTCACCCTCGGAGATAAATAAATTTTTACCCGTGATGAAATAAAACAATACAAAATTATCTACGCACTAATGTATATGCAACTTTATATACAACACTGTTTGAAAAAAAGTATAAGTATTATGTATGAAAAAATTAAAAAGTAACACCACGCTAGTGACCGAAAAAAAGGCCTAACTTTGAAGTTTTTTTGGGAGTATAATAAAAGGAATGGGAATTCTTTTTAGAGGGTTTATTCAGCATATATTTAAATATAGAATTTTTTTTTTTGACATACACGTAGGTTATACAAATTTAGAGCATTCTCTTATTCTGGGTAAAAAATCGATTTTTTTCTTTATATTTTTTTTTATATGTATATTAAAAAGTTTATACACATTACATGAATAAAATAAGTTCTAGAATTTTAAAAATATTTTTTCTGAATTTTAGAAAAGAGAATACACCTTTAAATAAATAAAAATTGGTATTTGTTAAATAAAATTTATTGAATTTGACATTAATAAATATATTTTATTTATCTAATTTTCTTTTCTTCTTTATAGTATTTATTTGTTTTAATTTTCTCTTTGCTCCAGGTTTAAGTTCTTCTGTATTTTTCTTTTTATTAATTCCCATCTTTTTCTTAGGAGTTTTATTTACCTTTCTTGTCCTTTTTAATTTTGAAAGCTTATTAGTGTTGACTTTAACATCTCTTTCATTATTGCTTTTTTTAAGTAATTGTTTCTCTAATTTCTTCGCAGCTTTTTCCCCTTTCTGAGAACGCATTTTTTCTACTTTTTGTCTGTAAAAATTAACATACAATATTGAATTATTTATAATTATTAATATACAATTATATAATAGTTTATTACCTTCTTTTAGCTCTTCGTTGAAGATCGCTCATAGGTATTGTACTTATATCTTCTCGTTCAGGAGCACTGATTTCTAAACGTTTACGATCTCTTTTACCTCGTTTCTTCAATGCAAGCATATAATCAGGAACATCACATCCTGATTGCTTTAAAACTTGAGCAATACTGAAAGAAAAATCATATTTAGTATTGAATATCAAAATATGTGAACTAAATATAATAATTACCTGCGCAAATTAATTGTATCTTCTTTTGTAAAGAACGTAATAGCTTTTCCTTTTCTACCAGCTCTCCCAGCACGGCCTATCCGATGGACATATGAAATGGCAGTAGGTGGAAAATCATAATTTATAATTAAATTCACTCCTTTGAAATCTATACCTCGTGCCATAAGTTCTGTGCATATTAGAACCCAGATTTGGCCTTCTCGAAAAGCTCTGACGGTATTATCTCTCTGAGAAAATATAAATTATGAAGTAGTAGTATAATGTCTCAATTATTATTAAAACTTACCTGTGATTGCGTTCTATCAGCATGAATTATATCTACATTTATACCGTCGTAAATTAGTTCTGAAAATAACTGTTGAGCACGTTCTTTACTTTGTACGAAAATTAAAACTGGTGGTGTTAGGCCTTTCTTTACTAAGTCACGTATTGCCAATAGTTTACCAGATTCATTACCCACAAATAGCAATGATTGATCAACAGTGTCAGTTGCTGCATTTCTAAAATAACGTTTTTAATTTCATTAACCTTTCAACTACGGGTACTAATAAAAATGCCAATAAGCTATCCACACATCACAACATTTCTTAAAATCCCTTTTTTAATTACAATAACCCCCAGCTTAATTTATAAACAACGGTAGGATTGGAATGAAAAATCTTATATATTAATATTTAAAATTACAAAACATACCTATGTCCAACTGTTACCGTAATTAAGCCTTTCATATTGTGTCTACACCAGAACGCAACAGCAGGTGTATGAGTAGCACTGAACATAGCAATTCTTCTCTTCTCATGTGAACACGCTGCTAATATTTGATTTAATTGTTCTCGAAAACCACGGATGCCAGATTCAAAAAGTTTATCAGCTTCATCAATGATTAACCATTCAACGCTTAAAAAAGAGCAGAGTGTTTTATTAAATTTAAACAAACAATAAATATTTATATACATACTTTGAAAGAGATATTACAGCTGGTTCTTGATTTAATAAAAAACATAATCGGTTTGGAGTTGTAACTAATATGTCTAAAAAAATAATTTGTAATTAACTAACACATACTATTATAAAATTGTAAATTATAATTTATTCACAAATACTTACCAAATTTTTGTGATGAACTTGGTCCAAATTTTTCCATTACTTTATTAATTTTGCTTATGATGTGAATTTTTAAATTTCTACCGTCAGCCAAACGGATACATTCACGATGAATTTGTTTTGCTAATTCTCTAGTTGGTGCAATAATAACAGCTCTAAAACCTAATCGTTTGGGTTCTTTTAATTTATGTATGATAGGTAATAAGAATGCTGCAGTTTTCCCAGAACCAGTAGGAGCACATGCTAACATCTGTCGATTCTATAAATAATGAAATAAAATTATTATGTACGTATATGACTATAACAAACAACAGACAAAAACTATGGTTATGACTTATCAAATACAAATCCCCTAACCATAAAAATTGTAAGAGTTTAGACTTACACGTGTTTCAATAGCAATGCTATCATCATCAGAGTCTTAAAGACAGTGTCTATCATCATCAGAGTCTTAAAGACAGTGTCTTTAAGACTCTGATGATGATAGCATTGCTATTGAAACACGTGTAAGTCTAAACTCTTACAATTTTTATGGTTAGGGGATTTGTATTTGATACGTATATGACTATTAAATATTTTATAAACAGTAAATAAAATTTTACTTACATCTAACATAATTGGAATAGCCTGTTTTTGAATTGGAGTAGGTTCTGCGTAACCACATTTATTGATGTTTGAAATAAGATCATCTTCTATATCAAGATCCGAAAACTCTTTTATAGGAACTGCAATATGTCTACCAACGACAGAAATGTTATTTATATTTCTATAATGATTTATATCTTCTTGCTCTAGCATAGCCTTTTTTTCATCGGTAAATTCATTTTTTTTCTTTTTTTTACGGTTATTATGATTTTGATTTATACTGTTTAGCAATGTTATGTTAACATCATCAATTTTATGTTCGTTATTTGATTCTCTTTCAGGTTTTTCATTTTTTATAACTAATTTAGAATTGTCGATTTTATTTAACTGAAATAATAATTATATTGTAAAAGTTTATAAAACAATTTATTCATAATACAAACTTGTTGTGGTTTTTGAAGGTTGATTTCTTTTTTAAATATCGCTCCTTTTGTAAGTTTCTTAAAAATATCATAAGAATCCATTTTTCAAATATAAGTGAGGTTACAAATGTAAACTTATGCACGTGTTATAAATGACAGTTGTCAAACATAGTGTAGTATATGGTGTAGTACAATCGTAGTATTTATTCGTAGCGATTGTAAATAAAACACATGCTTTCTTGTTTAATAAATTACTGTTATATTGTTCTTTACAGTATAATATAAACACGAACTGTTTTATTTGAGATTTATTATAATGATGAGTTTTAATGATAAAATATTTTATTTGTCAAATATCTACGTGTTTCCTACGTTTTACTACACGTAGAATATAGTCTTTTAGCCAATCACAATTCAAAATTTAAGAATCATAGCTCCGAACAGCTTTATAGCGCTTATAGCCCTGCTTATGTTATTCCAACTTCATTAAAATAGACAGATCTGATTAACGCCATTTTGTTTACAGTATATATTTATTTGTAATCTCAATACAATGTCAGATAATCAAGTAAGTAAAATTCCATTTACCAAACTGGTTTTACAAATTTAGTTCACAAATAAGTATTCAATAAAAAAAATTACTTTTTTTATAATAGGAACAAAAACCTGATGCCGGTACTGCGGATTCCAATTCAGAGTATATCAAATTGAAAGTAGTCGGAAATGTAAGAAGTTTTGAAATATTTTGTGTGAATATTATGAAAATTATATTTATTTTATAGGATAGCAATGAAATACACTTTAAAGTGAAAATGACAACACAAATGGGGAAATTAAAAAAGTCATATAGTGACAGAGTGGTTAGTATATTTAAAGTTTGTTTTATAAATTTAAATATTGTTTGTTTACTTTATTTATTAATTGCAGGGAGTTCCAATAGGATCTCTTAGATTTCTGTTAGAAGGAAAAAGAATAAATGATGATGATACCCCTAAATCGCTTGAAATGGAAAATGACGATATTATAGAAGTATATCAAGAACAAACGGGAGGTTCAAAGAAATAAAGTGTGTTATATGTTTAATGGACATGATTTTTATGTGTTTCTCACAGAATAGCAATTCTATACATACTTTGTTTTATTTCTAATCTTTAATAGACTCATATATTTTTAAAATAATCTGATATTGATTCATTTTAGAAACTCAAAGCATATAATTTATTTTATTAGAAATACATATTATATATTATAAATAATTTTTTTAATTAAATATATATAAAGAGATCTAAAATAAGTCAAAATGTTACGAGTAGTTTATGTAATGATTTAATTGCAAAGAGCAATTATTTCATCAGTTGTGAATATCAACTGGACAAATAGATTTATATGTATAATAAGTATAATATATATATAATGTGAATACTATATTTATAATACTTCTATTTCGGTTCGATAATTATTTTTTCCTAGTACAGAAAATACTATATTTTATATTATGTTGTGATCATTGATAATTAAATATAGTTTTAATAAATTACTTTGCAATGTATGAAATATTAAGAATGTAAAATATTCACGTTCAAATGTGTGAGTGTGTTCTTATAATTTAAGTATTTTGATATTCATTTATATATTATGTAATTTTTATTATTAAAAACAATTTCCTGAATAATGTGTTATATTTCATCATCAGCTACAATTGTGAAAACGGATACTTACCTATGTTAAAAGATAGTAAAATAAAAAAATGCTTATACAAGTATTTTCTACTTTTTCATGTCAGCTTTTCTATCTTTTATAATATTCCAAAGTACTCATTACTTTGTCTTTGTTTGTAGGTTAAAGAATTTATTTTAAAATTTTCGGCGGTAAATTAATGCGCATGATCGTAGATATAGGTTGTCAATAATGCCGAAATGCGTGGTCAAGCACCTGTATTTTATTTTGAGATCATATTCTAGTAAAAGTATTAATATCGATAAAACATATTTAAAAATATGAATTATTTAGTGAGTTTAATATATTTTGTATTTTATGGAATTCTCCAGAGACTATGTTTCATTTAATAAGTATTTTATAATTTTGAAAATATGAACTTACATGACAGCAAAATGAGTGAATATTTTGAGTGGACACCTTACATGTCACAGAATGAAGAAAATTGTTCAAGATCAAAAGATGGGAAACCTCCTTATAGCTATGCTAGCTTAATACGTCTTGCTATCAGTAATGCTCCAAATGGGAAAATGACATTATCTGAGATATATCAATTTATTATCCATACTTTTCCATATTATAGAGATGCAGGGACTGGGTGGAAGGTAAATAAAATTGTAATTATATTATAATTGAAATGTAGCTTAAAACCTTTTTTTTTCATGTAGAATTCGATTCGTCATAATCTGTCATTAAATAAGTGCTTCAGTAAAGTCGCAAGAAGTAAAGACGATCCTGGTAAAGGCAGCTATTGGGCAATTGATTATAATTATAGTAATGATGATTCATTCGTTCGAAAAAAGAAAAATGGCTCATTCCTTAAGGTAAATAAAATTTTAATATGTTATTTATCAATTATACAGAGAACTACCTAAGCATGTTCATCAATGTTTTCAACAGCATTTTTTTTAAATAGTTTAATAATAAGAATAAGTTGACTTAACTTTAGAATACAGTAGCCACTGTTATGTAATACAGTTTGTTGCAGCGGAGATAAGTCTTCATGTATGTATTATAATCACATTGACGTTGAATTAAATTAACTTTCAGACATCGCCATACAGTCCTGAATGCAGCAGTAATAGCGGAGAATGGAACAGTAAAACAAATCAGTATCAATATGAATCAAATGATAATAATGAAATGAATAAAGCATACGAAGAACAAACTTTTGATCCAAATCTTGAATCTGATATTGAACTTTGTCATCGATTAGGTTTAACAAACAAACAAGAATTCACAATGGTTTTAGCACAGTTGTTGAACCAGTATGGTGTCACTCCAGAATCTTTGGAGAATGAATCGATTGATAGTCAAATGAATTATAATGATATTAATTCACATGAACAAACAGCGTTGTCTAGCTGTACGTACTCTAATAATAACATAGGTTCCTGTTGTACTTCGTTAGTTCCTAATACAAATCCTCAGTATGAAACAAAACAGCCGCTGGTAGAGAATAGTGAGTATGGCTGGGCTTGGAATGGACTTTTATAACGTATGTTGAAAAAATATATATGATTAATGAATTGTATTAATATATATTTATAATATTAGATAAATTTATAAAATTGTTGTAATTTCAGCACTGTTATGTGTTCGTTTTATAAAAAATAATTACATTTATTTATTTCTGAGTGTTAAAAGTAAAAATGTTTAACTTGTTATATTATGTACGTAAAAAAAATTGAACTTTTATTAGTGAAGCTGTTTTTTAGAAAACAAATTTGAAATATTTGCTAGTTAACTTTTTGAGGTATTGTAAAATTTAAGTTTAATTTCAAAGCAGTGGAAAACTAGTGTGATTATTTGCAAATTCTCATTTATTGTTAGTATTGAATATTGGATATTTTATTTATGAAATGAATGATCAGAAAAACACAGTAGTTTTAAGATCTTCAGACATTTATTGAGTTTAATGGACACCGTTTTTTTTTTCAATGAAAAATTGATCCTAACCAATTTTCATCATATTTTATATGCAATTAGAAGTACCTAGAAAAACCACAAAAAATATTTTTCAGAAAAATCATTTTTTTGACTTGTTTAAGCCAGAACTTAGTACCTAAGCAGTAATTTAAGATTTTAATCGAACACTAGTTTTTTTTTACCGAATACAAAAATTATTTTTGATGAAAATTTGATCTATTGTTTTTTTTTTTTAAATCTGGTTTATCTACTTGGTATTCTACTTGGTAATACTTAATTTAAATTTAAATTTGAGTTTTTGTTTATTGAAGAATCCATGTGCGTACTTATTTAAATTTTATAATTTAATATAAATAGATAATTTCCTATGTTAATTTTGATTATAATAATTCATTAAAACTGCTATGCGATAATTTATTTTTAATTCTAATAAAGTTGATCAAATGTCATTCCTTGTTACAGCTGAAAAATAATATTTTGATCTGGCTATATAGTAATTACAAGACTGGTTTATGTTTTAAGATTTTTTTTATACAACTCAATAACGTTTAGGTCCCTGTACGGTTTTAACTGTACTATTTATTTAATTACGAAGAACAAAAACTATTTGTGAACGAAAACTGGACTGAATTGCTCACGTAAATTAGTTATTTATTATTTATAGTTATCAGTTAACAGTTAAGAGGTTTAGGTTATTGTGTACATATTATACTCACTTCACCAATATATCTGATTATTTAGTTTATCAAACAATCAACTAATTGTTTTTTAATAACCAAACATGATACGCTAAGGAGAGAGTGATGAGTATATGTATGCGTACAAATTAACCACGAGTTTATTTATTTAATTCACATGGTTAATGAAAACAAGAAGTTTCACGTAAGACATATACCACTTTTTTTTCTTTATGCAATTTAGCAATACTTACAATCAAGTTTAAATAGTACGGTTAAAACAGAAAGTGAATGGGACCTTTACAATAGTGCAATTGTATTATTTGAAGTCAAAATAAGTTTTTATATTAATATATTCACAGTGATTGAAATAAGTAATAGAGTTTTATTTATTTACACTCGTTATGTCATACAACCAAAATTTTTATGCCGGCTCCAAAAAACTTAGCAAACATTTAATGTTGGCATTTATGTATCATATACCTATATATTTGATTCCTAAAAGAATGTTTGACACTTTGGGTGGAGCCAGCATTAGATGATTTAAATTTAGATGATATAAATATATATATATTATATTTTGTTAATATATACAGGATGTCCAGTTTAACATGGCTACTATTGTTATTCTTTTTATTACTGGAGATAGAAAGATAGATAAATAACAACATATACCCGTACTTCTTTTAAAATTTTTGTTTGGCCTGATATTAAAATGGTTGCCTGCTTATGATATTAAATACTTTGTAATATATAGTTAAACATAATAAAAACAAACTTTTTTGTTTAAACGTCAAAAATTTATTAAAGAAAAGGTAACCGCAAGCTTTCGATTCACAGAATCATTGTCAGGCTAAAATTTTAATAAACAAGAAAACTGACATATCCACATTATCTACTATTTACAACACAATTTTAAATAATTAATTATTTCTGTCATTAATTTTTTAATCAATTTTTTTTTTCGTTCCTTAGTAACTATTTGAGTTACTAAGAGTTTTGTTATTTTTTCAAACATTTCCGTAGTCACATGAATATTATTGAGATAACAACATCGTTCTCAAATTTAAATCTTTATTAATAGGTATATTTCTGAATTTTTATTTTTAAAATATGAATATTTTGCATATATTAATTGTATTTAATTGTTATTTATTAAAATTTTAGCCTGACGATGATTCTGTGAATCGAAAGCTTGCGGTTACCTTTTCTTTAATAAATTTTTGACGTTTAAACAAACAAGTTTGTTTTTATTTATATTTAACGTCACTATTATTATATTGTTAAACATAATATATACTTTCAATTTCGATCACTGTGAATTCATAATCCCGTCAATGTTATAGTTTTGAACACTGCCGTAACTAGGGTATAATCGGCATGGCCGATGATAAATGTAAAGTGTTATTGTGTAATATTTGCATTAATAATTGTATAAATATTGATTATATAATAAAAAATTTAATACAAATAAAAATAAAATTATTTATTTTTTACTAATTTAGGTTGCATATGAGATGATATTAAAATTCAGGTCAGAATATAAAAGTGAGGACTTTTGGAATACAAGTTTATTATTTTTAATTTTTTTTTTTTTAATTATTTTATATATAATTTAATTTTATATATCTAGATGCACCCCCCTGGAAGAAATTCTGCCGGCGCCCATGTAGATAAGATATAATATACATAAAAATAATATACAGATCTGAATCTGCCTATAATAAAAATAATAGTTTATGTCTTATTTTTATTGTTAAATGTCCAAATGAATCAATGTTCAATCTGACAGTTCTCTTGAAGTTTCATGAAGTGTTTGACAATTTTCGCGTACGCGTGATATGTATACACCAACGGTATTAAAACAGTGGTGATATTATGAAAATATTTTGTACGGTCAGAGTCGCCAATTGTGTTACAATAAGTTGAAGTATCATTGCTCTAAATTCCATAGCTAATCCATAGCTTTGCTAGGTCCTTTATAATATCAGACATAATTGTTATAGAACGCAAGGCGCATTTGGTAGGCAAAAGAGCCGCTAGTTTGCTATATAAACAAGAAACTTGAAATTTTTACGGATTTACGTTTAATGCCGCCTTGGGCAAAAAAAATTGCCGCCCCTCCACCAAGAGAAAATATAATCTGTTTTTGATATGAACTTTCTGGACCACATACCATAAACCCAATTTACTAAGGGCCACAGACCAGAATATAATAGAAATTAAAAACCAAGGACCTTTTTTGTTGGTCACGTCAATTGGTATTAGAAATTAAGAAAACAAAAACTTGAAGACCTTTTTTTTATAGAGTAATTTTTTATCTTCCTATTTTTTTTTGGAGTGTTGTGTGATTAAAAAGTCGAATTCCCCCAGAATCTGCCGCCCTGGGCAGTAGCCCATGTTGTCCAAATGCCTAAATCCATCACTGTGTAAAGTTGTTAAAAAGGTAGTAAATGCTATAATAATATTATTTGAAATATGTAGGAAAGTAGGCATATAAGATCACAATGATTAATTTTTTCAGCTATTTCAATACTCAATTCACTGAGAGGTATAATTAATGTCAAATGCGATAAAGTGGGAATGATTTATATAAATATTATTTTAATTTGGCGTTTTATTACCTCTGTTTATGTTGTAGGTATTAAATATCAATATACATATCCGGTCGATTAACTCAAGATAATGCCATATATGTTTATCTCCGCATTGCTTCAGCAGAATAAATAAAACTAGCAGACTACACTAGAGTCACTCCAGACTATACTAACAGATAGTGAGTGAATGTACATATGTGGTGAGATATTGGTGTTCAGGATAATGTGGACAACACTGACCTTGGTGATTATTGTGTCCACACCGGTCATTCCCGCTGCGGATAATAGACCTAATATTGTCTTTATTATGGCCGATGATCTGGTAGGTTTATGTGTACTAAATTTAAGTGTATTCTATTGACTTATTGTACATGCAATTTGTTTATATGTAGGTATATATAGACTATATAGACAGAACAATTTGGTCATGGTCCAGTAAAATTGTACAGGAAAACGTACACAATTTTTATTATGTTATTATTAGAGATTGGAAAAATAGTTGTTATTTTCAATGAAATAGTTACTAGTTGAATTTTTTTTCGGAAAATAGTTTTTTTTTACGATTTAATAATAATTAGTGCAAACGAAGCAGTAAAAAGTGTCGTAAATAGTTGGAAAGGTAGTTGCAAATAGTTGATTTCAAATTGTGTTCAATCAAACCAGTTTTCTGAAAACGGTGGAGATATGTAATTAAAATTACAATAAATGCATTTTTACGCAATAGTTGAAAAACTATTTTTCCAATCTCTAGTTATTATGTAAATTTTTTATATTTAACTAGCTGGACCCGCGCGGCTTCGCTCGCTTGGACTACGGAATTATTATTTAGGATTTAAAAAATATATAATTTAATTAAGCACAAACACGATTAGTTATTATTGTAATAAAAACCAAACAACACTTAAATTTTTGTTCTGTTTAACCTTCCGCTAGGCGCGAGTTTAGGCGTGCGGTATACATGCGTAAACCATTTTCAATAGGTCCTATAATAGCTGAATTTGATTTTTATTTCAAATAAGTTGAACTATCATGTTTACTAATGTATACTTTTTTATACAAAACATAATTTTTATTGAAATTTCTGTATATTTTGCTGTGGAAAAATAAACAAAGTTAAATATCAATTTTAGACGTTTTATTGTTATAAATTCTATACTAGTATATGAACGACCAAAATTATCTAACTGTTAAATTTTATTTATAAAAAAACCGGTTCTAAATAAACTGTTATAACATCATTGAAAAAGAGTACCTAACATACATAGGCCATCCATAAATTACGTCACACGAATTTCATGATTTTTTACCCCCCCCCCCCCCCCCCCCGTCCTTGTCACAGCTGGTCACATTTGTGAGACCCCCCCCCCTACCTAATATGACGTCACATATTTTGCAATTTTACACCTTAAAATTATTAAAATGTTTAAAATGTCTACAAAAAAAGCTAGTATATTATATTTTGAAATGTGATGTCAAAAAATTTAGGACCCCTTCCCACCCCTTGTCATACAATGTCACACTTCGTCGACCCCCTCCCCCCCTTAAAATGTATAGTATAGATGCAGTACATACGAATTTTACTCAATTTCTTTGTAATACCAGATATTAATAAAATAATTTCCAAAAGCATCAAATTGTGTGATTATAAAACTATATGAATAATAATTAATTAATTGTTTCTTGATATATACTAGAAAATAATTTTGTATATTGTATTTATCTGAATTTTGAATTACGTTTTGATTGAGTATATCTTCTCAAAATAAATAAACGAACTTTTTGATAGTTTTGTGTAAAGTATGTAATTTTATTTGCCATTAGGGGTGGAACGATGTAGGCTTTCACGGTTCAAATGAAATACCAACACCGAACATAGATGCTCTTGCATATAGTGGTGTGATTCTTAACAAGTATTATGCATTACCTGTATGTACTCCATCCAGGTCAGCTTTGATGACGGGGAAACATCCTATACATACAGGAATGCAACATGGTGTTTTGTATGGAGCAGAGCCAAGGGGACTTCCACTCACAGAGAAACTGCTACCTCAGTGGTTACAGGAACTAGGTTATTCTACTCACTGTGTTGGTTAGTTCGATATTTTTACCAGGGCTTCGAACCTGAACTGAACGAAAATTATAAGTTGATCAAAAGAATTTATAATACTACACGAATTTAGTCGCCAGATTTCTAAAATGCTCCGGCGTGGCAGTCTCGGACCGAGGGGGGAGGGTAATTTTTAGACGAGGCGTGAAATTTTTAATAAGGAAAGCATATTTTGTCAATCCTCCCCCCCAATTAACCAAAAAAACTTGTTATGAAACACCTTAAGTTTAAGCTTTTACTTTTTTAAATAAATTCTTATATATTTATATAGAACTAAATGATTCTACGTCTTATTTTCTTGTATTTTAGTCGATATTTGTATGACGAGTTGAAGTTCACTGCAGGAAATTTCACTAAAAAATTTAGAATTTTTGATTTCGTTAAAAGTATGTTTATTGTATAGAAAATGACGTGAAAAGTTGTTTGTTTCAAACCGCAGGTCTGTATCTCAAACCGTTCTCGAGATATAGTCTCTCAAAGTTTTAGTTTTTTCAAATTTTTGGAGAAAAAAGGCCATAACTTTTGAACGCGTGGTCGGAATTGATTTTAGTTGACGGATTTGGAATCAGCGTGTCAAAATCTATATAATGACATGTATAATACCTTAAAACTCGAAAAAAAAAATTTCACGAAAAATCGAAAAAATGTCGATTTTTGGCCAAATTTTTTTTGTCGGATTTTAAAGTATTATACATGTCATTATATAGATTTTGACACGCTGATTTCAAATCCGTCAACTAAAATCAATTCCGACCACGCGTTCATAAGTTATGGCATTTTTTCTCCAAAAATTTGAAAAAACTAAAACTTTGATAGGGTATATCTCGAGAACGGTTTGAGATACAGACCTGCGGTTTGAAACAAACAACTTTTCACGTCATTTTCTATACAATAAACATACTTTTAACGAAATTAAAAATTCGAAATTTTTTAGTGAAATTTCCTGCCGTGAACTTCAACTCGTCATACAAATATCGACTAAAATACAAGAAAATAAGACGTAGAATCATTTAGTCACTATAGAAATATTTATATAAGAATTTAAAAAAGTAAAAGCTTGAATTTAAGGTGTTTCATAACTGTACAAAATGCCCCACCAAAGAGTTTACATTTCTTATACCTATTATATTTAATTATCAATATCCTAAACATTGTATAAAAAAAAGACAATTTATGATGATTTATTAAAATAATTTTTGTCAGGTCTGATATTCTATTTTTTATTGAATATTCCTTAAAACTGTGGCGTAATTTAATTAACACTAAGGTATGATCCAAGACTGGTGCCAGTACCTTATTTTATAGTTTTTATATTATTTATAATTAGGTAAATGGCATTTGGGTAGCTGGAAGGCAGCTTATACGCCAACAAAGCGAGGGTTTGACTCTCATTTAGGATTCTGGACTGGACATCAAGATTATTATGATCATACAGCTGTAGAATTTCATCATTGGGGTTTGGATATGCGACGAGAAATGGACATAGCATACGATTTGCATGGAAAATATTCAACTGATGTTTTTACTCAGGTATTATGTTAGTTGTAGGTATCAGGCAAAATACATTATTGGACCCCTCTATATTTTATTTATTTTTAAATAAAAAAATTATACAAAACGTTCTTGCCCATAAATTAAAAAAATCTATCATTTCGCCAATTTTCATTCTATTACGTTAAAATTTTAACATAATAAAGAAAATAGATATAGCTACAAATATAGTTAACTGCATTAAAATTGGACAAAAATTGTTTGTGTAACAGCACTTTGAATTTTGAAAATTGCCGAATTTTGGCTAAAAAAATTCTTCGTTTAAAACATGATTTAATTGTTTTAGGAAGCTGTGCGCCTTATAGAAACAAGCAATACTTCACGTCCACTATTTCTGTATTTAGCTCATGCAGCTGTACACAGTGCAAATCCGTATAACTTTTTGCCTGCTCCAGACGAAACTGTGGATAGTTTCAAATATATAGATAATTTCAAACGGCGTAAATTTGCTGCAATTCTGTCACATCTTGATAATTCAGTTGGACAAGTTGTCAAAGCATTAAAAGACCGCGGTAATTTATTGGCGTATAAATTATACAGGGTGCCCCGTAAATACACCGACACTTTCAGGAGCCATAAAGAACATCAAAACAATCGTTTTTTGTTAATAAACTAGGGCCGTAATAATTTTTTTTTATTCTACATATAAAAAATTTCAAAGGAAAGGCAAAATTCCTTCTTTTGCTTTACTGCTAAAATGGCTCATTTGCGGATATAGATTTACGAACAAAAAATGATTATTTTGATGTCTTCTATAAATCCTAAAAGTTTATGGGACACCCTGTATATGTATAAACATAATTATTGAAATTATTTATTTAAGGAATATTAAACAATACAATAATTGTATTCAGTTCTGATAATGGAGGACCAGCAGCTGATTTTAATAATAATTCAGCATCAAATTGGCCTCTACGTGGCGTTAAAAACACTCTATGGGAAGGCGGAGTAAGAGTGGCTGGTCTTTTGTGGGCTCCAGGAATAAAAAGACGGGTTTCAAAACAGTTGTTCCATATCAGTGATTGGTTTCCAACTTTATACAGTGCAGCAGGTGGTGATGTTTCAAAATTGGGAAAAATCGACGGCATGGATTTGTGGGATTCGTTGATAAACGATTTATCGTCGCCACGTGAAGTTCTTCTCCATAATATCGATGATAAAATTCCTTCATCTGCTTTATCTAAAGGAAAATACAAACTTCTTATAGGGCATTCTTATTCAGGGCAATGGGATGGATGGTAAGTCAATAATATTTTTCAAGAATTTTCATTTTCTAATCTTTATTTGCATCTTAAGTCATACAAAAACATTTTTAAGTTGATTTTATTATACTTTATTTGGGGTTTTTAGGGTCAAAGTGGACTCCTCGAAAAAAAAGTTGGGTTGGTGGTGGGAAGCTCATCTCCACTTATTTACTTACTTATTTTACTTACGTCACAACTGTCAAAAACACGCATGTAGGTATTCAGAATAGAGTTGATGCTTTAATAATATACACTTTAACTGTCCGTAGTTAGGACAATCTACTGGCGTGAAAGGGGCTTAATATAGTATAAAAGCGTGGATTCAATCTCCACCGCAACGAACTGTTTTTATTAAATAATTGTGAAATAAAAATTCCTAATGTTACAATAGATACAGCACATTCTACTCTATTCTAACACATCAACTCGTGATTTTTGATAGTAGTGACGTCGGGACACCCATAGTCTCCGTATTAACCAAAAAATCAAATATATTTACAATTTATAAACTCGTCTCTATCGTATTATCTAGAATCATAATAAAATCGTAAGTAAAAAACAAAAAAAGTTTGCAAAAATTGTTTTTTTTTTGTTGAAAATCGTGAAAAAAATAAGAAATTATTAATAAAAATAAATTATTTTAGATAACACGATAACTATTAGTGTGTAGAACAACGTCTTAAAATTATAGCCCGATCGGTTGATTATAATTTCGTTTCTGCTTCCCACCAACCGAAAAAAGTGGTTTCGAGAAAAACGCGTTTAACGATTTAGTAATAGATTTTACACTAACTTCTACATGCTATAACTTCGTAAATACTTTGAATTTCGGTTTACAATTTTCACAGTATACTCTCAATATATTTTACTTTCAAAATATGTAAAAAAAATTAAATCGTCACACCGCAATACTGCCTCAATTAAAATTACAGGTACGGCCCTTCAGGAAATGATAGTAAATATAGTTACAACGTAGACGGTGTTCTGAAATCTACAGCAGGTATAGCTCTTTCAGAAGCTGGATTTAATATTTCGAAAAATGAAGTTTTAAGCAGAAGAAACGATTCTATTGTTCGTTGTAATAATTTGAAGGAAGTTAAATGTGAACCAAGTATTTCTAAATGTCTTTTCAACACTGATGAAGATCCTTGTGAAAGAAATAATTTGGCTGATGAGTTAGTATATGCTTTATTTGGCTTATACTTAATTATTAATTAATTTTTTTATAGATATCCTGATATTGTAAAAGAACTCTACGATATTTTATTAAAAATAAATGAGACAGCTATTCCAGCATCAAATGTAAATTATGATGAACACGGTTTGCCAAATCATTGGAATTATGTTTATACTAACTTTGGAGATTATACAGAAACGAACAAAACTGATAGAAAATTTGATTTTAATGAAATAACAACTACAAAATATTCCGAGTCAGGTAAATTTTTTAATATTAATAATTATATTATTATAGTGAATAGCTTCTCAATAATATCCAGTTAAACCGTTATTTTTTGAAAATTTTAACCTTTTTTTGAATACCGATAAATTCTAACATTTAAAAAAAAAAAATTTTTGGTTGTTTTGAACGAATCTCACTCCTGAATTATTAGTTTTAGATACATACCGGAATATGTATCTTATAGGAAATTTTCTTATCTGTAAAATTTATCCTGATCATTTTTGCTCTATCTTGCATCGTATTCGCTGCATCGACGATTTAAGTATAATAGGCACTAATTTTTTTTCGTGTATTTCATGAGGGTCTATAGCCTTGCATTTTTGATATTTCATTAAAGGCATCGTTTGCCATTTAAAAATTTAATTTGTCCGGACTAATGTTAATTATTTAATGTATGATACTAATTATAAACATGTATACAGATGTTCAAACAGAACCAACTGAAAAATCTGAGGAAATGATTGAGACAATATCTTTTGACTATACGGAACCATCAGGTAAGTAAATTATGTGGCAATAAATATTTGATATTCCGAATTTTAGTATTTAAATATGTTAAACTTGATATAAAATTAATTAATGAAATGGACGTATATTTGTGTTTTTATTTAAAATGATGTAACTATATAAGCTCCACCCTAGAAAAAGATAACCGATGATGTATGTCTTAATATTTTTGAATCTGTTGTAACCGATTCTGACCTTTAGGGTGGCAGACGACTTCTGAAGCCCATAGTAATGGGAAATTCGTTAAAGTATATATTTGAATTGTTTGTATTGTATTTTTATTTTAAACCTATAGCGACACATTCGCAATCAGAGAGATTTGAGGGTACAGTTGTAGAAACGGATGAAATTATAAAAATAGTAACGAATAAATATACTGAATCATCAGGTTAAAGTGCTTATTATAGTAAATAATTTTTTAATTAAAGTATATTTTAATTTATAGAAACAAATTCAGAAGCTGGAGTTGTGTTGATATGTTAAGAGCAAATAGAAATTTTTTTGAAATTATTAATGTATGATGAGAAATGTATTTTGATTATATTATAATAAAATGTGATTTTTTAAATTAGTTTTTTCGTTTTTATTAATCCATGTACTTTTTTATCATTATTTATGTCAATTTGTAAAGGAAAAAATTCTCTACAGCCCTGGATATATTATAGTTTATAAAATTTATCTACAAGAGTTCTAATATTGTTCCAAAAGAATTTTAGGGCGCTGAAATCAGAATTGGTATTTAATTTTTTTTAAGATTTAACATCAAAAGACTAAAAAAATCATTATCAAATCGTGTTTTGTTTCCATGATGTCACAGCATACAACTGTCATTTAGGTATATACATAGTAAGTATTTAGCCATGGAATACAGAATTCTATAATTTACGGTTTCAATATTTTATTTTATTAATTTAGGACACTATGATCACGTCTCTTTCAAATATTTTGTCGAACAATTTGATGATTTTTTGACACATGTTAATAATTAAATACTACCTATGTATCTATTTATAATGATTGAAAATTGAAATATCTATGTTAAAGCAACATTTCACTTCGATCCATGAAAGGTAAAATATAGAAATTGATTGCAATTGTTGCTAATCTATTTATTTTTTGATTTTCATACAAATTCTAAGACGGTACCTAGTGTTTCCTGGGAGTTTGAAAATATAAAATATAAGTTTACACGATTTTCTCAGTAACTATGTAAATTTCACGTCGGAAAAAAACAATTCGTGGTGAATCGTGTGTTGTGGGCATGTTGGGCGGGCCTGTTGGGTGGACCTGTTGAACATTTTAGGTCACTATGACTTTGCGAGTAACACCGGGTCCAATGCGCTAATTTATTATAAATAATAAATAAACAATATGAAGTCCAGTCCTGTGTAAAAAACCACTACACTATTTTTGGTTAGTCAATAAACACTTAAATGGTAAAACGTTCTAACTGGTCGGTTTTACGCGAAACAGTGAGTACGATCACCAAAAAGTACCGCTATCAGAATGAATCAGATAATACACGACAGTGGTTTTTATAGAGGTGGTGGTGGTAAGTATACATCAACATGTGTATGTGACGTAGTGTATTCACCTATAGGTATACTTACATGTCATTCGGTCTGTCAGTTGTGATTGCAGTTTGTTAGCGGTTGTGTTGCGAGATAAGGTTTCTGCTTACTGACAATCTGTCCGTTCCGTTATCGGTCAACTGTTAACAACAATGGCGAGTATGTATATTATATGTTGTTTTTATCGTGTTGGTATCATTTTTGTTTATTAATGTACACTTTTAATGAGGTTTAGGATGGAAATAAATTAATGAAATTTTGTGTTTACTTGAATACATGGAAATGTATTTATTTTTTCTGGAGGGTGCAATGGGGTTGAGACTAAGGTCGTTAACAGTGGCGTAGTTATGCCAAAGTTTGTTTTTTTATATTTTTTAACTCATTATCAGTATATTGATAAATATATTTTGTATCTTTCACTTAACTTTAAACAGTTGGTTTAAGTGTTAATATATTTTTAAATATAATTTTTAATTTTTTTCTAAAATTTTAGTTTTAAATGGGGCTTAAATAATTTATTTAATGCGCCACTGTCTAATAAGTAAATTTCTATGAATAGTGTTAGATATTATATATATATAAATATTGTAAAAAAATTGTCACAGTGGCGTCGCTAAGGGGGGGGGGGGGGGGGGGGGGGGGTAACACCCGGGGCGGAAATTGAGAATGCCCCCCCCCCCCACTTGGTTTTATTTTATAAACAGTGTCACCTCTGTGATTTTTAACGACAAATTTAAAAAAAAAATAAATTGGATGGTTATTACACCCTTTATAGACTTAAAATTTTTTTTTACAGATTTAGGATATATTTTTTAACATATTACACGGGTGTCACCCGGGTTACCCCCCCCCCCCCCCCGTCATTAGCGAAGCCACAGCCTTGTCAGTACATCAGTACGTTCTTAGAATATAAAAATATATTGTTTACAATATTTTTATGTGAATAACAAAGAAGTAATAATCGTAAAATATTCTTAACCACAAATGTATGTACGGGTACAATTTTCACGCATTATTATCTCAACAAATTAACTTTGATGGTAATATCGTGCTTACTGCAAACACGTGTCAATTATTATTGAAATGTTTGTTTACTTGTCATTTTTTTTTTTTTTTTTTTTTTTAATTTAAGTTATTGGCCATCGGGCGTAGCCCCTCAACCTAGTGTTTATTTTTATTTTTTATTTCTGTTGATTTTTTATCGTTATTCTATATTTTAAGTTTTTTTTTTCTCCTATTTTTGATTGTTTATTTCTATTAGTATTTGTTGACTACCTAATTAATTCTTCTGTCATTCATTTCGAAATAAATATCTTTAAAATAGATGATAATTTTATTGTAGAAAAATCAATATCAATATTTTATTATAAAAACTTACATCATAAAATTGATACAATTTTTTTGTTATAACAAGTTAAATACAATTTATTTCAGGTTCCAAAAACCCATGCTTCTGTTTCGACGAAACAGTAACTACCAAAAGTAAGTATTTTTTGTACTGACATTTATAATTTCATATAAATACAATACAACCAGTGGCGTTACTACAAATTTAAAACACCTGGTAAATTTTTAAGGTGGAGCCCTTAAAAAACAATAAAAGCTTGGCTAGTCAGGGGACAAGGTTACAAAAAAAGGTTACTGGATACCTATCGTGGGCCCCTTTAAAGCTCGGGGCCAACCCAGTTACCATATAGGTACGCCACTGAATACAACAGGTTTTAAAGGGCACAAAAAATGTATTATTGATAGTTTGGAATTTTTTACTTACATAATTAATGGATGTAGAAATATATTTCGGATCTTCAATTTAATTCAAGGAAACTTTTGATAAAAATAAGATTTGCCATGATTCGAAGATATACTCATAGCGAACCTCCCGCGGTTTCACCCTCGTTGTATTCATTTTTATGATTATTTATGTATATAATTTATAAAATCGAATAGGTACCATTATGCTGTCAATCTGGTTAATATAAGAATAGTATCATAATTAAAATAAAATACAATTATCATCATTTCGCCTTCATAACGGGTTGAATTTCGGAAAATCCCTTGCATCATTAAAGTAAGACATATCAAATGTCATATTTTTAGGTCTACAGGCTTGGGCTAAATTCAAATTTTGAGGGTAGTTTTCACTAAATATTTTAGTTTTTCAAGAAATATTTTTTACCCACACAAACTATTACACTCCAACGAAGTCAATAGAATTTTTTATTTGCGAGATTTCGTGCACGTAAAAAATGAGACGCATGTACGTACATAAACATACATCTTTCTGAAAATAGTGTAAATATACTACAGTGACATTGAAATATTAAACATATATTGCAATTTTTTATTTCGATTTTCGGACCGATTACAATAACTAAATCGTATTAATATTATTTAAAGTTTGAGAACAGCTGAAAGTAACATTTTTATCGCAGATAATTTATTAAATCTGAACGATATAGTTACAAGTGTATAATATCACAATAAAGGATTGTTAATATCTCTAAAATAATAAGATTTATAATTTTTTCACAATACTTGAAATAATATCTTTGAGTACTTATTTAGGCAAATATTTTGATAAGTGATATAGACATTTAAAATGTAAATGATTATTAGTTTATCTATCATTAATTAAATAAGCAAATCTTAAGTTTTACACGCAATTTATACATCAATAGTTTACTATTTAGCCAAATAAATATATGTAACATTTGCATAAATAACGTAAAAGTCATTGGTGGACTAAGGAATGTTAGTTATTCACCCCCACGTAATTTTTTTTAAACAATTGTTAACAAATATTTTTAAAAACTCAATTTTTTTTTTTACAAATTAAATTTTTTTTTTACTTACAAAAAAAGATCCTCACTATTTAAATTTCAATATCTATTTACCCAAGACGGAATGCCCCCCCCCCCCCCACCTTCTCCATTAGTTCGCCCCTGGTCCAGTTACACTTTTACTTGTTCTTAAAACAAACTTATTTTGAATAGTTCAATTGCTTTATTAACATAATGTCAAGGTAATATCATATTATATAAACACATTATTAAGTTTGTTTTGTAATTTCATGGAACTAGGTATGGGAATTTCCGATTTTTTATGTCATTATTTCAAATGTTGTTATTGTCTTATAGCCATTGGTGCCTCTAGAAAACTTTTAAGAGGAAAAGTAGATAATATTTATTAGAGATTGGAAAAATAGTTGTTATTTTCAATGAAATAGTTACTAGTTGAATTTTTTTTCGGAAAATAGTTTTTTTTTACGATTTGGTAATAATTAGTGCAAACGAAGCAGTAAAAAGTGTCGCAAATAGTTTAAAAATAGTTTGAAAGGTAGTTGCAAATAGTTGATTTCAAATCGTGTTCAATCAAACCAGTTTTCTGAAAATGGTGGAGATATGTAATAAAAATTACAATAAATGCATTTTTACGCAATATTCGAAAAACTATTTTTCCAACCTCTAATAAAATTACAGCTACACAAAAAAAGTGCGGAGCCAAAAAAGGTAAAGCATAGTTGAAATCCAAATTTTTGGAATTTCTTGCTAACCAGTTTTTTTTTAATTTGAGCTTGAATTTTGGGTTTAGCCAACTTGGAATAATTCAACCTAAACCCAAAATTCAAGCTCAAATAAAAAAAACTGGTAAGCAGAAAATTAAAAAAAAAAATTGTTTTCAAATATGCTCAATGCTATATAGGTTGCTTTTTTGGCTCCGCATTTTTTTTGTGTAGCTGTGTATTTAAAAAAAACCTATATGAAACGCAATTTGATATTTTTTAAACGCGCAAAAGATTGAATAGTTCCAATCTATTGAAAAAAATAAAATAAATTTAAAAATAGATTATTTCTAAAATGGATGTTAGATTAAATGAAAGTGGGTGTGTGAATGCAAACATGACGTTCTTTTTTATGTTCAATAGACCTGGGTGTGTGCTATATTATAATTATCATAGTCACCTAATTGAAAGCTCTTGCTAGATTGATGTAATTACACAGATACAATTTTTAACGAAGCTAATTTTTACTTCGAGAGTATCGCTTTCTTTAATCATTGACACTATATAGAAGAATTAGTTTAAATTGAAATTTTAATAATAATTTTCCTTTGATGATTTTTTCTTTGAATGTAATAATATTTTTTTAGATTGAGTTTAATGTACATACGATGGCTCGTTAATTTTTGTTTTCTGACCATATCCGAAAGATAGAAGGAAACCATGTGATCATTTATAAAAGCAGACAAAATTTTGGTTTCCGATTTTAGGTAATAATAATTCGTGTCTATCTCACTGAGTGAATCCTTGTCATACGCATAACTCATGAAATATTTTTGGCTTTTAGATATGCTTTAAGTCATCTTTAGGTAGAGGTTGAGGTGGGAATCCAATTTTTTTTCCAAAATATTTCATGTTATGTGAAAATCGTATAGAATATTTAAAAAAAAGCATTAAATTTTCTATAAAAATATTCCCTTACAAAAGTATAGTTTCTTTTGCTGAATTTAGTTTTTGTAATCGTATTTAATAGGTATAAATTGAATTATAAAGCGTTTTAAAATATGACATACTTTTAATTTATGTAAATGCAAAATAAAATTATGCCTACTGTGAAAAATAATAATAAGTCTATTCAGATATAAGTAGATAAATAGAATTTATAATTCTGAAAAAAATTCATATCAATTTGCATAAAAATTGGAATTATCAATATACCTAAATTATAATATTTTATTTTCTGGAATATTAAATTTCTTCACTTATTGTTAGCTGAAGGTAATACCTAGTAATCAATACGTTGGCAAATCTTTGAGTGTAAATTCTTATTAAATAAATGCAAGTCATATTTTTAGTTACTACATATATTTAGTCTATGCTAAATATTAATAGGGTATGTTTCTCATAATATTTATTATATCAATACAGACAATTCTGCATGATAAAATTATGTTTTATATCGGGAAATTCGATCGATATTAAACTAACAAATAGACATAGAGATTATTTACTTTTCGGAAACTTTAGCATTAGAATATACACAAGCTGGTACAGTAGGTACAATTATTTATCCATACTAATATTATAAATGCGAAAATAACTCTGTCTGTCTGTTTGTTTACTTTTCACGGCTAAACGGTTTAACCGATCTTGATGAAATTTGGCATTCTAAAAAAGGACATAGGCTACTTTGTACACCGAAAATTTATTTAAGTTGCGGATAATAGCAAGTATCTTAATAAAATAAAAAGGAAATCAAATTTAATTAACGTAAAATATGTGTATATAATTTTAAATAATATAATTTTCACGGCTAAACGGTTTAACCGATCTTGATGAAATTTGGCAGAGAGATAGCTTGCATTCTGAAAAAGGACATAGGCTACTTTGTATCTCGAAAATTTATTTAAGTTGCGGGTAATAATATTAATAATAATATAATTATTTTACTTGTGTTAAAAAATGTTTTCAAATAAAAAAATTGGTATACGCTGTTAATTTTTTTTAGTGACCCGACGTGCGTGAACAGGTACTTTTGTGTCGGGCGTGAAATGTTCCGAAAATTTTAATTCAATTAAATATTTTCTAATAAAAAACTAATTTTATTTTTCTAAAATTTTATAAGTTACCAGCGGATTGAACCCGATGTTATCTGGAGATATTGATTTAATTAAACATAAAGTAATCATACCCACCCGACATGCCCACCTAACATACCTACAACACACGGTTAACCGCGAATTGTTTTTTTCTGACTTCAAAAAATTTACACAAAATATCCAGGTCCCGTCTTAGAATTTGTATCCTTCGGAACATGTGAGCGTGCATAATCTAGAGTGAAAATCACTAACGCCCCTATGGGATTTAGTAGGTTAATATTTATTAATAAGAAATCCTAAAAACAAATATTTTTTTATTAAAAGGTTTATATTAGATAACCTTTATATATTAAAACAAATCTTAATATAACATTTGCCACTAAGGTATGTTACTTTTGATTAGGCGACGGCGGCGGGGAAGCGGTGGAGAGCTTCCGGCCAGCAGGAGTACGGTCACATCCGGGAATGAAGTTTATGACTGTCCAGTCGCCGATAGCGCTCGAGCATAAGGACAGTAACGAATATGACCACTTCGAGCCGTTGGAGTTCCATGGCCACTGGGACAAGGAAGGTGCAGCAAGCTTCACCAATAATGGCTTTACGGGTAATCATCTCCCTCGACACTATACTTACTAAGTTGTTATCTATTAAGCCTTGCTTTTTGCAGGATATATTGCATTTTTTTGTAATTAAAAAAAGATAAGAAATTTTTACTGCTGCACAGGGAAAAGTATTACTTTGATAATGTTAAATATTTTTTTAGCGAGTTAGTGAATTGGAATAACCTCGACACGTCTTAAAATATGACAAGTTTTCAAAATGGAGAGTGTGTATATGTGTGAGAGAGCAATGAGTAGATGTATAAGAGAAAGATAGATGAATTAAGTTAGTTTAAACGTTTGATTATTCATTTAATATTTTTAGCTTTATTTATTTAATTCATATGATTAATGAAAACAAAAGAAGTTTCACTTCAACCTGTTGCAGTGTTTCTTAATAGTGTGGTACGCGCTTGAATGTTTTTTATTTTTATTTATTTATTTACTTTATCATTTGTTTTAACAACAATGCATGCATTGTTTTTGAGAAAATACGTGTCCGATATTTATTTTTATATTTTTAATATATTCAGAGTGATACTGTTAAATCGATGACATTTTGTAAGAAATATCTGCATAGCATTTGTTTCTGTCAATATTGTATTAGAACAGTGTTAAATACATATATAGTTGTAGCGAAAATATTTAGCACTAAAATAATTAGCAAACCAAATGTGTTTTTTTACGTCTTGGGAATTTTGTCATAATATTTCAGTGTCTTTTAGATATGAAAACAAAATTATTAAAATAGTACATTTAGTATTACGTATCAGTCAGCTCAGCACCTATGTTGTTTACCAATTTTAAAAAAAATCATTTTCCCAATATTTATTACAAGGTGAAATTGTTTTAAAATATACACAAATTGTAAATTCCTAATGCCTGGTAATATAAAGAATTTGCTTGAGTGCAAATGCAAACTAGTTTTCAGATAACGCTATCTGCTAGGTATGAAATATAGATGACGACACACTCACAGATCTAGCGAAAGAAATCGTACATATGATAACCTTGATGCAGGCGCGATAAGTACAATCAGCGACTTAAAATAAGTGCTGCCAAGTGTTCCTCATAAAATTATTATACATTTATTACCACTGCTTTAAAATATCGAGCAATTTCATAACAATTTGATACCTAACAGATAGCGTTAGCTGGAAACTAATTTGAATTTGCACTCAATACCGGGTATAAACGTTACAATAATAATACAAAAACAGTGGCGCGCTATTGATTTCATTTTCTAAAAAAAAGGTATAAGGTGCAGTGGGGTAAGTGCAGACCGGTTTTTGCATAGTTGGACTTTGAACCCATATATTTTCAATCTGTTATATAAATACTTAATATTTTCAGTGTCAAATGATTGTGCAGTTATTACTAACTAGTTTAAATTGAATAGGACGCCAATTTTCTTTGTATATTTGCATTATGATAGGAAATTGTAAAAAATGTCAACTACAGTGCACTTGCCCCATTTTCGGGACAAGTGCATTACCGGTAGTTAAAAACGCTTTGAAGCATTATTTCATATGCTAGAATTGTGAATACGCCTAGTATAAAATGCTTTTTACCGCATCAAGATACGTTGTTTAGTTTTGGAGTAGTGAACTTTTTAAACAAGTTGGTATTAACTTTTAGTAGTTCACTACATATTAGCTGTTACAATTTCACTCGTATTATAATAAAAAGAACCCGTTAATGCACTTGCCCCGTTTCTGCACTTACCCCACTGCACCTTACTTTTAAGTCGCGGTTCTAGACAATTACCTACTTTATAACGCGCCACTGCAAAATAAGAAACAAAATAATCGCGAGACTATTAGACACCATTATTGTCGTCATACATTCGTCAATGTGTGTGACGACAGTAACGAGTCTGGTAAACTCAAGGCTCTGATGGTGTGCAGCCACAGTGCGGCTGGAGAGATCGACACTCCCCGTCCTCCGCGGAGGTCCCTTGCACGAGGACTTTCTGCTCGAGCAGTTGCATTTCCACTGGAGCGATGACGATCATAGTGGCTGTGAACACATCTTCGAGGGCAGGGCGTAAGTTTTAAAAAAAATTTTTTTATCTAAGCCAGTTGCTTTTAAACAATCAATTTTACTGCAGGTAGTTTTTTTTAGAAAGTAATATACTTAAATTAACTAAATTAATTAAGGCTGATCTCCCATTGAGATGATCAGATGTAATTATACGCAGTGGCGTCGCTAGGGGGGATGACACCTGGGGTGGAAATTGATATGTTTTATTTTTTGCATATTATGTGGGTGTATATTGAATTGCTTCTTAAACATGTATAATTAATAATAATTTAAGAATTTTTTAACAAAACAAAAAAATAAAAAAATTAAAATTAAGGTTATTGAAAAAATTTCCCAGATAAAAGTTGTTTCTTTTTTTGGTAAAATACGAATATGCAAGAAAATAAATAGGTTTCTATAAAAAATATAGTTTACTTCAAAAAGATCTTTAAAATCATTTTTTTAAACTCCATTGGTTTTTCCCTTCCTAACCCTGAAACTTTTGTACCAAACATTTTCCATGAAAAACTTTAGTTTTCGAGATATTTTCTTGTTTAAATAGACCACCCGGTATAATATATTCATTACCCTATGACAATTGAAAAATTGCTATTTTTAGATATTCAATGGAGGCTCATGCAGTTCATTACAATCCAATTTATGGTTCTTTTGAAAATGCTGCTGATAAACATGACGGGCTAGCTGTGGTAGCTTTCTTTTTACAGGTAGATATATTTAAAAAAATATGACTACATAATAAGGAAGCGTCCATTTATTACGCAAAGTTTTTTTTGGAGGTGAATACAGGGTTGTAAAATCTTCCAATCTTTACGTGGGGAAGGGTCTGTATCTAGGTAAGATTCCTCTTTCTAATTAATTATTTTAAAATACGTGTTAAATAGATCAATAAAAAAATTACGTTAGGAAAAAAATTTCAAAAATCATCCTTGCAAATAAATGGATGCTCCCTAAGCATTTTTCGTTAATTTTGAATGATACTTAATGCAGTAAATACATATTATGACTATGAACAACATTGTCTACATTGTAATTTACAGGATTTTCATTCATTTGATGTCAATTAAAACAATTTTAGGCAACAGACGATGAAGAAAATACTGATTTTCAAAAAATATCTGATGCAGTCAAAGATATTGTAAAAATATCATCTACAGCTGCAATTCCATCAGGTATAAAACTTTTTTACTAACGTGGACTTTCTTAAAGTCATTTAATTAAAAAAGTAAAGACTTATTAACATCCCCATATTACCTGTGATTTTTTCATTTAGTTCAATACATTCGTTTTTTAAATTTCGCAGGATTCTGTTAATGTTTTAAATTATGGTGTTATATTTGTAGATTGTTTGGCATGGGTGAAAGGGCAAGCCCAATGTAAAGGGTATTACACATACCATGGATCTTTAACTACAGAACCTTATACTGAAAATGTAATTTGGATCATTTACCCGAACCCCATACGGGTAGCTAGACATCAGGTATGTATACATTACATATGTATTATAATATAACCTAAATTCTAATAAACTAAAATAATTCTAGAAAAACTAGTAATTATAGTAAAAATGGTCGTAGGTACATAAATAAATAAAAAACTATTTTAAAGATTGAAATTTCTACTTTTTAGTGATTAAAGTAAACTGAACATTTATTCTTCTACCGCAAAACGATGAAATTATATATTTTTTTTGTAAATTCTTCAAAAATCAAATGTGAAAATAAATAAAATTTTAAGTTGCAAAAAAAAATGCAGATTTTAATCCACTAAACGTTAATAAGTTTATTTATTAATGTATCTATTTTTTCTAGCAATACTTTGATTTTTTAATTGTATAAAACTAACCACCAAATTATCGTAAGCGACAATTTTTCCAAAATTGAGTTTTGAATCGCAAATGACGTCATTATCTCTGATATTTACCGTTAAAAAGTTAAAAAATAGTTAACATCTTTTTCGTTTTTTTCTCTTTCAAAAATTTGATGTTGGTATGCTTGTTAGTTTAATAACCTTGGCTTGTTCCTAGTTAGAAGTTAAGAACTCTAGGTATTTCTATCGTAACCGCTAAAAATTATCAAGGTTATTAAACTATAGTATAGTTTAATAACCTAGAAAGTTACCTTATTTCTTCAATAAAGTTTAACTGAAAGTATTTCTAAAATTGCTTGATATGAACATCGTTTTCTCATGGTACAAATGTATATGTTTTATTTTAATTAATCAGCACAGATATCAAAAATCATTGCTAGTTTAAACGATTAATTATATATTTGATATTTTTCTAGGTTCGAGATTTCAGAATGCTTCAATCTTCACATTTGTTTGAAGAAGAAACCATAACAAAGAATGTTCGACCTTTGCAAGAAAAACCAGAACTTCACCGAATAATTTATGCTCGTTCTCACAAACCTAGCATATAAATAAAAAATAAAAACTCATATATAATATTATTATAACAAGATATACCTATATTTTATTTTTATAAGAACATATTTACTCATTTTTAACTGTTATTAGGAATTATTGAAAAAATAAATACCTAACTGAATATTTTATATAATAAATAAAAATATATTTATATGTTTTTTTTTTATTAATTTTAAAAATAAACATACACATTTTTTTAATCAAGTTTTCTGAGAAATTGACAAATCAAATATAAATTTGACATAATTTGCCAAAATTATTTGTATCTTTCGAAAATTAAGTTAAAATTATTTTATAAAATGTCATATGGTTTCTTACCAAATTCTAATAGTGAGTTGAGTGATGTTTTTCGAAGGGCCAATGATGAAGTTCAGGCAGCCACTATTGTAACAAAATGTGAAATAGAAGGAATCTTGTCAAGAGCTTACCAACCTCTATATGACGCTGTTGAAAAATCTAATAAGAATATTTTAAATGCTATAAATAAATTCATTAATAAGGTAAGTTAAAATACATTTTTATAATTACAAATGTCTAGTATTACCTATAGCTTAGTTAACATAATTTGCTAGCTTGCAAGCACTTTCAAATGGGGTATCAAACTTATAAATAGTTCTCTTGATGTTTCATGAAGAAAAGATTAAAAATAAAAAAAGATTTTAAATTATTTTGAAGAGTTACATGAGAAAATTGACTTTTATCAAAATGTTATTTAAAAAAATACAAAACATTATTTTTTTAAATTTCGTTATTGCAACTTGCAGATAACACATATGTATAAATAAACACGTCGAAGGTAATAAAAAGTCAATACGCTCATGGGGTTAACAACTAGAGTATGTACAACACGGGCCATGATGTCTCCCGGGGGATGTTAAGCTATTATACGACCCTGTTTTACTGCTCACTTACCATAATTGCAATATTCATCATAAGTTGTAATTTTTTATATCCAATAATCGATATAACCCCTTTTAGCCGAATCCACATGAAAAGGGCTCTTCAAAAATTAATGAAAATAACATTTATTGTAATCGATGTGGATGCTGTAAAGGTATAGTTAATAATATTTATGTTCTTTCTAAAGGGGTACATTATAATAATAATATAGAAGATATACCAAGTTTAACTAAATGCTCTTTTAACTACTTAACTGTCATTTAGTTTAAATCTTCTTTTAAATTTAGTATCGTATTATCAACAGAACCAAGCATATACATACATTTAATTAAAATGATTTTTAAATGCATATTATATACATTTTTCTATTAGATAAAATTATACATTTAAAAAAATATTATTTCAAATATATGATTAAGGCGTCTATTACACTATCAAATAAATATGCCAAAGATCTTTGACAAAGATTTGATCATATTTCTTTGATAAAATATGAGATTTTGTTCTATTACACTATATAAAATATTTGATAATATTTTCTCAATATTATCTAGGGATATTTTTTCTTTTTTGGTGCATTTTGATTATCATTGCGTGGATGTTCGTCAGTTGACGCGATCGAGGTTTGAATTTACAACCGTGTATTGTGGTTTTTATAATCAATAAGAAGTTTATCATATAATACTGAATTTTGTTGATATTCATATATTAATAACTATATATTAGTAACTGTTAAAAGTGATAACTTAGTAGTCGCCATTTTGTTTTTGACGTCAAAAAACTTTGATCAAATATAAGAGACTGTCATTAACTATGATCATAGAAATATTACGAAGGTAAATATTATAAAAGTTGACTTATTACATTGACATATTTCTTTGATCAAAGAAATTTTATCATATTTTTTTGATAGTGTAATAGCCGCCTAAGACATTTAAATTAAGGAGCATTCAATTGGCTGATAATACCGAGCAATATACCTATAGCATATGTGTTAGTAATTAATACTTTATTTTTTAGTTAATAAACGGAGAGAATCTCGCGAAAAATGTATGTATAGAATAAAACCTGAAGGTACGATTGCATATATTTCTTACGTCCGGTATTACAGCCTAGCTAACAAAATTTGCAAGCTTAAAAGCTCTTTAAAACGAGATGTCAAACTTATATGATATTTCTCTTTGAGTTTTTAACAATACAATTTCATATTTTAGTAAAAAAAGAAAGTAGATCCAGACATGAAAACGGGTGTTGCTTTGAAAGTGAACTTACAATAAAAAATCGGGTGGCGTCAAATTTAGTTAATGGACAGAATTGTGATATGAAAATGGATTTGCATTGTGAATTTTAGTGTATTGTTTAAGGTTATGTTATAATTGTTGTTTTTTTGTTTAAAGTTTAATAAAATATTGATGTTGTGTTATGTCCATCTTCTGGGTTTTATTATAATATTTAAGTACCAAATTTTAAAAATGATAATAATCCAAACTATCCATACAAATATTATAAATACGAAAGTGTCTCTTTCTGTGTCTGTTTGTTACCTTTTTACGGCTAAACCGCTGAACCGATCTTGATGAAATTTGGCAAAGATATAGCTTGCATTCTGAGGAAGGGCATAGGCTACTTTGTATCCCGAAAATTTATTAGAAAAAAAATGTAGCAGTTAGTTGCTATATGGCAGTAAATAAAATAGTGGTTTAATATTTTTATAAATTTTTTATTTGATATTGAGTACAAAAATATTTCAATTTAATAATCTAATTGCAGTGATGTAATAAATAAGTACAATATATTATGTAGCAACAAATTACTATAAATAATGCAAACTTCACAAATTTAGTAATTCTACTTCGCCTATATCGACAGTGTTAAGATAATTATATGTATATTATATTATTAAATGATAGCTTATAAATGTATAAAGAAATGTTGTCATATCAATACTTTATATTAATATCTTATTTCTTCAAACTATTAAAATTGTACTTGCAATTTAAATTTGAGAACATAATTCAATGTAAAATAAATTTTAAAATTGGAAAAGCATTTCAAAAATATGTTTTAATTAAAAATTGTTTGGTATTGAGAGGAAACCAAAATGGCATTATTAATTTTTGATTTGGTGGATTTTTTCAAGATGTTTGTATTTTTTATTTACAGTATCTGATTTTATGAAAAAAAAAACAAGTAACTTTTTTTTAAATAATTTTTTATACCCCTTCAATTTTCTATTGACGAATTTTTTACTCGAAATCCATCAACTTTAGCAGGAAAGTAAAAATAAGAAAAATAATCTAATAAAATTTGGAAAATTATTTCAGAATTTTCTCATAAATTTTGATATTTAATTTTTTCCTCTAAGAAAAATTTTCTTGAGTTCTGTTTCTTATATTATTATGTCAAATGTCATGGAAAATTGAAATAGTACAACAAATTATTTCCGATAAAATTTGTTAGTTTTTTTTCTTCATAGAATAAGATTCTTTAAAACCTTGAAAACTTTCACCAAATCAAAAATCTAATAACGCCATTTTGTTTCCTTTTCAAAACCAAACAATTTCCATTCAAAGCATTTTTTTTTTAGAAATGAACCCACGGTAAATTGTAAGTAAATAGATATTTTCGACAACTTTTCTTTACTTATATTACACTTAATTATAACACTAAATTACGAATATATTTTAATAAATGTACAATAGTTAATATCCATACATCAGCACTCTTGATTTAGTTTTTGGTCCAGATCTATCAAATACGATTCCAATAAGTGTTAACAGTAGGTCCCTTGTATGGTAAATTTATCTACATCCAACAACATTCCACAAAAATTTGCCATTGTTCATTAACTTTTTTTTTCAAAAATAAATATTTCTTGATCTGTTATGTTATGACATTATGATTATTTTAAGAATAAGTAATTTATTCTATTATTAGTACCATTATTGAATATTTTTGAAATCAGTACTCAAATTTGAATATATTTATAAAGAAGAATGCAGAAGCCAAGAAAAGTAAAGTCTCGGATTCATTCTCTTTTATTATCAGTATTGGTTGATAATAATAGTCAGGGCCGGCTTCAGTTTAGTCTTCGGTATGTTGTATTAGACACTCGAAAAATTTACGAAAATTGATAATTTATCTGTCTGCCGGCCCTGGTAATAGTAATGTATATGCTACAAATATGTTAAAGATTAGATAAATACAAATATGACAAAAAAATGTTGGTAAAAGTCAAATAAAATCAAGGTACCTATGTAAAGTATCGGTAACTTTTGACCAATCAGCACCTAGACGGGAATTACGTTACCTGTTTAAATGTAATAAATTAACAATTTATATTGTTTTCGTTTTTTTTTTTTTTTAGTGAATTGTAGGGGGCTCGCGGGGGCTCTACAATTTAGGTTGGCAATAAGATATGCGTTAAGTTAGGCAAAGGCTACCTTGTACTTTACATACCTTGAAATTCAATGTTATAAATATTGCTGAAAGATAAGGATCCTAGTAGTTTCATGTATGCAAATATTTGGTTTCACACTTGGAATGTATCCTTAGGAAAATTAATAACTATACCCTTCATTATTCAGCAATATCATGTTTGTACAAAATCTTCAAGATAATTAATTACATATATATACTGCTGGGAAAGGACTATATGTATATCGTTATCTATGGAAATAAAAATGTCGATTTATATAACTAAAACTAAAATCTTTATATGTACAAATATATATATTGAATGTAGTATTAAATAGGTATAATTAATTTTCAGTTTTCTGTTAGTATCAGTTGATAAAATGAAAGATAGTATATTATTAATCTATATATTAAATAGTCTATGATGGGAAAGATTTAAGCGTTTCAAATAGATCTATTGTTAATAAAAAAATTATTCTGTTCTAATCTGTAAATTTTAAGTTGACACAAATATTTCGAGGGGGAAACAAAATTGGCGTGTTCTTGGTGAAATTTCATTTAGTAATGTAACGGAAACATTTTAACACCATGAAGTTAGGTTAAGTAGACAATATAGATTTTTTTATGATGGTAAAACAGGTTTTTAGTTTTACATTTGCACACTGGATGTCACTATGTCAAAGAAGTATAACTTCTAATGCACGTACGATTTCAAGGTTAATTTAAGGTCAACATTGTTTCTCCAAATATTTTGTTGTTATAGCTTAAAATTTACAATACAATCTAAATTTGAAATTATAAGTAAGTTTCTTTGGTATTGAAACAATAGTGTAATATAATTTTTTTTAATATATAATTTTTTTTAAAACCTTAAATTTATTCCACAAAAATATGGTAACAGTAATGATAGTGTATTATGTAACATTTTATTTAGTACTCCTATATCTATATTGTGATTATTTTTCAATTATGATATATGTATATTAGGTTTTGATTTATTTAAATTAGACCTCTGCAAAACGAACTAATTAAAAATTACATTAAAAATATATTGTCGCAATTCAAAATTTGACAATTATGTAATTTAGTTTGTACAAGTCTAATTGAAATGAATAATAATATTTTTTATGATAATATAATTTGGAATATATTCGTAGGTGATTATTTTTTAAAATAAATGATATTTGATTATTAAATTCATACAAAAAATTCAATACAATTTCAGTCGAAAAATAAAAATTACTAAGGGCTTTAAGGATCAATAAACGATTTTCTACTATTTGTAATTTTCAGTCAAAAAATATGCATTACAAACTACAATATTAATTAAAAAAAAAATTAAGGGAAATATTTAATTAAATATTATTGTATTGTTTTATCAAATTCTTTCTATTAATTAATGTACAAAACTAAAGGCGTATTCTGGATAAGAGGTAATATAATTTTGATTACTGATGCTCAGTTTCACGAATGACAGATATCTGACCGAAACAATTATCTCATTCCTGAATATACCTACCAATTATTATTTGTCTCACTCTTAAGCTTACGCTGTCAATTAAGAATCTTTAAACTATAGATACCTATTGTTCGTGAAACTCGACATGAGTGGAAATCTTTCCATACAATTTAATGTTGAGTTAGATAAGATCCTCCATTGATTAAATCCAAGGTTTACCAAGAGGTAAACTATAGATACCTATCGTTCGTGAAACTCGACATGAGTGATAAATCTTTCCATAAAATTTATTGTTGAGTTAGATAAGAGTCTCCATTGATTAAATCCAAGGTTTACTGATAGCTAAAACTATCGATACTTACAGTTAGTGAAACTCGATATTAGTGAGAATTTTTTTTCACAAAATAGTTAATGTTTGAAAAAATTTTGTCGCTGCTTGTGGGAGAAAGCATTTTTTTAAGCAGAGGGATAATTTTTAATAACTTCAAATTACATTATTCAATAATTAAAAAATACAACTTTAAACTGATTTTAGAAAACTACCCAGAATGCCCTTTTGAGATAGGTTTGTTTAGATATACATATATACAAATGTATATATAGTATGTAAATAGTTTTGATATAGTTTTCGTGTAATAGACTGCTTGTAAATGCTTTGGTTCAAAGGTCAACATTATTATCTGCCAAATTTGCTGATTTCAATTATTATCTTTGCAAATTAATTTACGTTAATTAATGCAACTTGTGTTAACTGTATTTTATGACGTTGAGTACTTTTTAAATGCATATACAATTCTGAATTTTAAAAAATAAGAAATGAAAACAAATATGTTACAAAAATTACTTGGATAATAATGTAAATATGTAGTCTGAAAATCAATAAGATAGGGAAATTTATCTATTTTGACTTTGGGAATGTCCATAAGCCACGTAATGCTTTTAGAGAGGGGAGGGGGGTACATAATGTTTACTTTATGCTGAAATAGTTAAAAAAACATATTGTAATATTAGCTGGGGTGGGGGGGTCAGGAGGGGGGCCAAAAATTCTTGCTTGGTTTATGGACGTTCCCTTCCGAATGACTAAAAAATATGATAATAAAACAATTTTTTTTTTTGAAAGTAATGCAATTTTTTTTATGTTCATGATATATTTTTGAATTTTAGTATAGCGTTTAATTGATTATAATTTATTCCTTTATAAAATCTTGAATATCTAGAACTAAACAATTATTTCGTCAAAATTATTTTGCAAAAGGATATCTCATACATCATATCAAATAACCATATTATTCTACAAACTGCGGATATAAAAACCGTTCGAATTCCACAAAAATATTGCACCTATCAAGTGTCAAACATTTTACACTAACTACGGCGACAAGGTCCTGTGAACTCTATGCAAAACTCCAGGAGCCGCTGTCGGTGTGCTCTGACACCCACCGCAAGAACACTTGAGCACCCACTCTACGTCAACGGACATGAATCTCTTCCCGTGATGATGGTGTTCCGTATCAAGCGACCACAGATTCTCCCCGATATCCACCATCTCGGCAAGCACCTGGTGCTCAGGGTCATCGTAGCCCTCGCAGATGAAGTCCACGCGTACAGTGGTGCTGAGCTGCGGCTCGCAACACATGCCCGGCAACGAGCACGCGCCGCAGTATTTCGGCCGGAACCGCTTCCGGCTGCGACACGGACCGAACCGGAAGTGGACAGGACGCACTACCCGCTCGGTAGCTTTGCACTCGTGGCCTTTCTGCAACAGTGGAACGGTTTTATAAATTACTGTGTGCGGATATTATAAAGTTCAATTTGTTTAATTAACTGTATTAAGGAGTTTCCTGAGATACAATCGGGCGCAAAAGTACATAAAATTTTCAATTCTCAAATATCTACGTATTACAAATAAAAAACATGAAGATAATTGATAATAACAATAAGTTGCATTGAATACTTACTTATTTTTAACTATTTTTCAACTTTGTAGACGTTTTTACATTATATTTGCATATTTTCTGTTTTAAGAAACAAAACTTTTGACAGTGAAAATGTCCTGAATCTATCTTCTTGAAACTAAATTTTTCTAATAATTATTAATTTATTTATTGACTTACATTATTAAATCTCATTTACATATCATTAAAAAGTTAAGTGTATAGTCTATATACTACAAATACAAATATTTTTTAATTATTGACGTTAATATTTAGCATTCATAGAAAAGAGTTGATCGTGACAACGCTGTAATAATAATTCATTTTTCTTAAGTTGGCAGCACACTATGACATTGTGAACAGTTCCTGTCAGATGTCAATACGTTATTTTTTACCCCTTTTTCACCAGAAAAGAAGTGTTTAGAAATTAAAAGCAAATTATGCAGCAGAGCTTTGTATAAAAATGTTAATTGGAGCGGTATATATTACAATATAATAATTATTTTAATTTTACTTTCATCAATTTAAATAGTGTTATTCTTTTATATTGAAATGTCATCAGATAAATATCTCTTGAATCAAATACATAGCAGCAAATATTCATTATTAGTATTACTATTTTATATAATTCAGTGGTATTGTTTTATTTTGAAATTTAATTAATACTATATATATTTATTAAGTATGACTTGGCTCTCATTTTAAGTATATTATTGTTTATAAGAGTGACAAGGATATAGATATGTTAACCAAGGTTAGTAAAGTAATAGGTTGCCTCATAGCTCTGGCGGGGAGTGGCATGAGAGGGGAGAACGCGTCATCGTGAGGAACTCTTTGACATTATAAATGGCTGTCAAACTATATTTACTCTTTATTTTAGTTAAGATGATTTATTCTAAGTTGTTTTTAAATATTTTCATTTGATATTGATAGTGTACTGAGTTTTAAATCTAAATTTTTATTATTTTATTATTATAAATTATAGTTTTAAACAAGTGTTTTTTTATGTGTAACCAACAAATGTATTTTCTTTAAGCATTGATTTCTGACATCATTTTAAAGTTTTTATGAAGAAATATTATATGTAATAATTTGTGCTTCTGTAATAAACAATAATATTTACTTTTTTTAAATACAAATATCCAAAAATTCGAAATAATTTGAAACAAAACTTAATATATGTAACAACGTTTAAAGGTTCCTCAGGGTGACGTCATCACACGCAGCCGCTGATTGGTCAAAAAGTTATGAGGCAACCTATACATATACTAACCTTGATGTTATCATTGGTTTCCATGTGATTACTATTTCAACGTTGCCAGATCTTTTCGTTTGGTGAAGCATATTTCACGTAAATCGTCATATTATAATTAATTCTACAAAAACGGTGTAGAGGAGGTCCATAAAACTTCAGAAAAACATTCTATTATATTGAAACTATATGCACAAAAAAATTGAGAAAAGCTTAACCGTTTTTTCTATTTTTATTTGATTTTTATATCCGGTGATACATGTATTTCCCATTAAAACCAATGTTAAATTAATGAAAGTTAGAATCATTGTAACTCATAAACGGTTTAGTGAATCCATTTGAAATTTATTGTAGTGTATTATCGAGTATGAAGGAACCTAACAACAAATTTTCATTAATCTGTAACCGTTTTGAAATATGTTTGAAATCGATCAGGAAACTCCTTAACGACTTGATAGAAATTTTCTTAGTCTTTTGATGTTAAATCTTAGGTTTTCATAAAATATTAATTGCCACAAACATGCACAAAAAAATGATCTAACTATTGGTGAAAACTGTATTGAAATCGGTTCAGTAATTCCCGAGTAAGCTCTCTAGATTGAGCACTGATAATAATTCAATTATTTTTTAATGCCGATTTGCCGATAGTCCAGGTTATCTAGGCTAAAAAGTACCTAAAATAGGAATTTTTAGGTACAGTTTTGCTACTTGCAGGATTTGTTACAAATGCGGTGTAGAATAATACCCTAAGTTTGCTCCGATTTCGGTTATCCGCATCATGGGTAAACAAATTGCCAAATTCTTCAGATTTTCTGATTTTTGCTAAATAGCGGTTAAAATTAAAAAAAAAGTCTTTGGGAACACATTTTTACAAAAAAAAAACTTTTATTGTTAATCAAAGACATACATGATATGGTTCCATTATTAATAATTCAATAAAACAAAAACAATTGAAGATATCAGGTCCTAATTTTTAGAGAATGTTCTGTACTACAAAATGTCTATATTCCAGGGGTATCAACTTAAAAAACGTTGTTAAACTTTATTAGTTATTACAGCTTAAAAAAAGTGTGTTTTCAGACATTTTTTTCAGTGTAGCGGATAAACAAATGAATTTTTTTATTTAATTTTTCAAAATGGAGGTTGTAGGTAATTTTATAGCGAATAACTTTTATTTGAAATACCTATTTAAACCGCTAATTAGCAAAAATCAGAAAATCTGAAAAATTTTGCAATTGAACCATGGTTTACCCATGACGCGGACAACCAAAATCATAACAAACCCTGTAAGTAGCGAAACTGTACCTAAAGAAACCTGTTTTAGCCTCCACAGCCTGAATTATTAATAAGAATTAAAGAAAAAATTTAAGCTGTATTTAAAAATAATTCATTTTCATTTTTACAATCCCCCCCCCCTCACATAGCCAGGCAACCCTGTTTAATAGACGCATTCTGAAACTTAATGTGTTTATACATTTAATTGGGACAGCCTGTATATTTGTTGTTGTATTGAAAATATAACAATAATACGTAACAAATTAATGCTCTAGCGAAATCATGAAAAAAATCCTTTGATGACAAATTGTACGGCCATGCGATCGTATACAATGAAACTGTGTCAAAAAGCTTTTTTCTATAAAATACAAAGGTAACAATAAGTTTCTTCCATTAGATCTTTCACCATCAAACATTTTTTAAGTGCTGATTTCATTTGTTAACATTTAGTAGAATATCTGTCAGTTTTTTTTCTTACAGGGACATATGTGTAATATAAATGATGTACATTGGGATCGCGGTAATTGGGCCCCCATTAATCGGACGTTTTTTTTTTATAATCGAGCAACGCTGATGCCGGAGGAGTAACCGGTTTTTTGTGAGAGGGAGGGAGCAAAAATATTTTTTTGAGGCTAAATACCAGGGTATGGTATGGGGATCTCGGAAACTATAAGAGATAGAGATTCTATTAAAAGAGGGGGTAGTTTAATGGTGGATTTACATCCTATAAAATTTTCATAGCCTTCTTGTACTAGATATTATCCAAAAACCGTTTTCGTTCGAAATTTTCAATCGTGAATATTAGTGACTCGAATTTTAAAAAGAAGTTTCAAATAAATAATGCAAGGTTTATTAATTTTTTTTTAGAAGTCTTGTAGTTTTTGAGATATGAGGCAAACTTATGTTTTCTTAAATAGAATCAATATTTTGAAAAGAATATTTTTTGACTTTTTCAATGATATGCAACTTGAAGAACTTACTTTTCAAAATATACGAAAAAATAATCAGATGCGTGTTAAAAAAAACTTCGAACTAATATTTTTTTGTAAAATTGTATAAAAATGAAATGGTTAACCAATGCCAGGTAATTTATCTGAACACATTGTCTAACTCTGGTGAATTTAGCACGAGGAAGCACTGTGCATTTACTTGGCAGATGTTTTTTTCCTGGTATTTTATATATTATAATATAATATAACAATCTGGTCTCTCTTTGGTTAGAACACTGGTGAGGGGGAAGCCCCCCTTGCCCCCCCCCCGTTAGTAACGCCACTGTATGGTATAAAGCAATTTAACTTGATGAAATGTTACTGTGGAAATATGAATACAGTTAATATTTCGAGTAGAATGTAATATTATAGTTCGTTAATATAACAAAAAGGGAGGCGTTGAAACAATATACGCGCATGCGCAACACAATAATTTATATTTACCCTAATATGGTGTTTATGAAACGTTGCCCCGGCGAAGAGAGTCCCGTCACAAGCGCGGTGCTGGCACAGTCTAGTGTCGGTGGTGGTCTCGCATCGCGCGTTGAGATTGCTTTGACGGTGAGACAGTCCAACGCCGCACGCCGCCGAGCATAGACTCCATGGAGACACTCCAGCCACACAATTGTGTGTTTGGTTCTCTGCAAAGTAAATAATCATTAAGGTAATACACATGTCCAAGAGGCAACATCAAATTAACTTTATTAAAATGTAAAAAAAATTGAGTAGATCAAATATAATCGTTTTTGGATTTAATAGGATATAAAGAGTAAAAATTGGAGGAAAATTTATCTAATTTTTTAATTAAGGATTTTTTGTGTGTTAATTATTGTTGTTTTTTGCGGTTTTGAAATTTTTGTACGGGGATGTCTGATTTTGCATTCAAAAGATAATTTTCACAGTTTTAAAAATTATTTTTTAAAAGTCTTTGTAGCATTTTTTAGTTTTCAGATATTTGAGTTTGAATGAACCCAAAATATTGATACAAAAAATATGAATATTCTTTGACCAAAAACAAAAACTTTTTGCGTCTTGCAATTTTTCATAAAAGTTGTTTGTTTTTCGATAAAAAAATCTAAAAAAAAAATATATATAAAAAGTACGGTAATAAAAACATTCAAAATGCAATTTCTCAGCCAAATTGAAAGTTTTTGCTCGAACTTTGGTTCACATATAATCCCATATTTCATATTCTTCAATAGAATGTAATTTCAGGATCTTTTCTCAACATTAAAACTAAAAAGATTAGAATAGGGTAAATTTTACATGATTATTTAAATCCCTACTTATTTTGTTTTGCGTATTTAAAGGGTTAAGTTAAAAATGATCATTTTTGAAATTATGTTATTTAAATACCTACTGTTTTATATCGTCTATCTATAGTATATTTTTATTTTATACATTAGTATATTTTGTAGATGTTGATTTTATCAAATCGAGTTTCTGTTTTCAAATTTTTTTATTTCTAAAAATACCCAAGCCCACTTTTGTTTCTTTAAAAAGTTTCCTTCTTAATATTTATGAAATCTGAATTTCAAAACATGAGCAATATTCAGTCATGTTAAATACTTCGTGAAAAATATCTTGTTATAATACCGAACGAATTTTCATTATTGAAGAAACTTCAATGAAATTCACAAAACTTAAATAAACGCTGACGCGTTAAAGAGATCGCCTTGGGAAACAAAATTAGTTCAAAACCGCTTTAGACATAATTCTCAAAATAAAAAATAATACTTAAATGTCTTGCCTGCGGGAAACTTTTTAAGAAAGTTAAAACGAAAAAGAAAATCTAAATAAATAAGTTATTTAGCTGATATCTTATCAAAATATCTAACCAGGGTTGGCTCAAATATACATATGTCGTATTATTATTTTCATTTTTATTTATTAATGAATCTGTTAGTATTTTCGAAGATACGAGAAGCTTTGCGATCATTTTTGAAAGAGACAAAAAAGGTTGTTTTCCGATTTCAAAATTTTCTCTCGATCTTTTCGTTTCAGGTCATGACAAACCTTTTTTTGTGTTTGTCTGTATGTGTGTCTGTCCTGTGAATCCTTATCACACACATATCTCATGAACTCAAATAATTAAATAATTAAACAGCTTTTTTAGTCAAATATCAAAAATCATCATTTATTTTGTTAAATCGCTATTTAGATTTAGATAGAAATTGTTAAAAATGAAAAATATACGAAAAAATAATCAGGTGCATATTAAAAAAAATCGAATTAATATTTTTAAATAAAATTGCATAAAAATTAAGTAGTTAACTAATGGCAGTTTATCTAAATACAATGTTTATTAAATTACGAGGAAGCACTCAACATTTCCTTGGAAGATGTTTTTTTTAAATAAAATTAATTTTTGTTTTGTGATTTAAAAAAAATTATTTAAAAAGGTGAACTATTTAAAAAAAATTATGTGGATTTTCTTTGCAAAAGCAGCATCGCCCTTAAACTCGGGGCTTTAGGCAAATTCCTAATTTGCTTATTGTATAACGCGCTATTGATCATTCGTTTTAAAAAAATAGGGTCATATTCTACTAATTGAGATCTACATTTTGATACCTCACACGTCTTGGTATACAATTTTTTTTTGAATTTTTTGATTTAGAAAAAAATAAGAAAAAGGGTCAAATTCCACTGTTTTGGTTATACATTTTGACGTACCACATGCCTTGGTATAAATTATTTTTTTCTTGCCTTAGCCCCTTCGCACCCCCTGTGATTTTTGTTTACATATTTTACTAGAGCGTATCATTTTACATGTTCAGTAAAAATTTTAAGTTTCTAGCTTGTATAGTTTACGAGATATTTTGCTTTGACTGAAAAGGAAGGACGGATGGACGAAAAGTGAGATTAATAGGGTTTCTTCGGAACCCTAAAGACCATCGTTCATGAATTACATATCTCTAATACATACGTATGTATGTATTTGTGATACAAATCAAAAACGAAACTACTAACAGCAATAAAATTAATTTATGTATCATAATATAAATCAGCATGTAAAATTAATGCATACATGACATTACAAAAGCTATTTACCTTACATAATTTCTACTGCCATTTAGTTCTCAGCATAAAACACATCGGTTAAGTCAATAAGTACTTAACAAGCTACCAGCAATAAACACAATCACAGTATATCATATCCCTTGTGTACATTAGACGGTGCAGAGTGCATCCATAATAGGATATACTCCTTCCATTATAGAGGGGCGGGGGGGTATAAGGGATGCATAAGATGTATCGATGTAAAGTATATACCTATGTATGTATGTATTTGTGTGTTCAATTTTAGCTGCAAACATTTTGATCGATTCGCTAAGAAGTGTATTAAATCTACAGGATAGACATGAAGTTATAGGCTGTTGCTGGTTTATTTTAATTTTAATCTGTTTTCTAATAGAAAAATAAACAAACTTTTAATTATTATTATTTATTAAATTAACTTAAATTACCATAATAGAATAAATTGAAAAATTTTACGGTACGAGACACTAATACGCGAGGATTGACCAGCACTTAACAAATTTTTTAACGTTTAACGATTTTTATTGCTAAAATATTATAATTAACTAGCGGATCCGTCCCAGTTTCGCACGAGAGTTAATATTTCACCCCCAGTCATGTATGGAGGGTTGTAATTTATATTTTTGCTGAGCCAGCAAACGTTGTTCTGTCCATAAATAATTTGTTTAAAAATCAGATCACAAGTACACATTTTCGTAAATATTTCGACTCCAGCGCCATCTACCGGGTCCAAAAAAAAGATAAACCTAACGGAGCACCAAACGAACATATGGTGTGAATATGGATTCGATACGTCCAGTAGTTTAGGTCTGATGAGAACACAAACATTCGTACCAACGATTTTATAGGTACGAGTATATTAAGATTATAATGAATAATATTTTTTTTTATCAATAAAACTCAAAAATGTAAAAAAAATTACGAAATTTTGCATAGCACACTATTTTTTGATATTTTTTATTTATTTATTATTTCGTTTTATATCAATTTTAACACCATGTATGTATTAGACTTTTATAAAGAGAATTTTCTTAGCTATAAAAAAGCCATTATTTGCCCATTTAACCGATCTTCTAGCTACAATAATAACAAAGTTATCAATGATTGATAAATACTTAGTGTGTAAAACTAAAAACTTATATAAATTCGCTGATTATTGAATGAAAAAATAACAAATTATTAGGTATTTTTATTTTTTACGACGATATAAATTTTTCAATGTATAAAATTTTTTCACATATTGTTATTCTGTTATGATTTTGTTTCTATCAAAAAACACAATTTTCATAACCAACTATGTTAATCGTTAATGATTAAATCATGGGATTTAACATTTCTGCCACTCCAACCAAATACAAATTTCTTATTTTCTATTATAAAATGGTAAAGGACATAATTTTACAATAGTAGACCGAACCTTTCCATCTTTTGATATGTGTACTTCATTAACACTACCTATTACCCATTCTAGAGGTTTTTAATGATCCTCTTTTTTTCGACGAAGAGTATGATTTTCACTCGGTTCCCGCGAATACCATATATATGGTTTTTTTCTTGTCAGTTCTTTCCAGGGCTTCGAACCGGAACTGAACCGAAAACCGGAAAAACCGTTATTTTTTGCCGGAACGAAAACCGTAACAGAACTGAAATAAAAATATCGGTTCAGTACATGTTAAAATACGCGCGTTAACATGATATTATTTCCCACTTCAATTGTCGTTCGGACTATCATACAAGTACCATAAAATATTCTAAATTATGGTAGACAAATTTTTTTTAATATAAATAATTTTTTTGTTTTAATTAATCACTCGGAGTTGAACCGAAAACCGAAAAAACCGTTATTTTTTGCAGAACGAAAACCGGAACCGAACCGAAATATATTTTTTTACTCGAACCGGAACGAAAACCGAAACGAAAAAAATAACGGTTCGAAGCCCTGGACTTCTTTCGTGAAAAAATCATCGTATAAATTATAAATGATTTTCGAACATTAATTTTCTCACCCCTGTAGCACGAACCGATTTCTCGTATATAATATAAATCGATATGTATTGAACAGTGTTATTACATTACGAGTGGGTATTAGCTTGTTATTTAGATTTACGTTAATCGGGTCAATTGATTGACGATGTTATAGTTTGGTCATCAGAACTTACTACGAACGTGTATTATGTTACGCCGACGTTTAACAAGATTACTCGCGAATATAGTAACGTTAATCAGCCGTTCCAGGTGCTCACTATGAGCTAATGAGTTGTTTACATATAACACTCATAAATAAGTTAGGATTGTATGAATCTGAAAGCATTTCTGTTAGAGATTCAGGGATACTGTTTATTTATGGGTTTGTTTAGAAATAAATACTAATTGTAAGTAAGTAATCTTACTTAAGTCAGTCATTAGGAATTTTCTAGAGCTCTTTATAACTAAATGTCGGTATGAACTTCCATGTTATTTAATATCTTTTTAAATAATTTTTAATAGGATTTGTCAGAAATAAAACTCATCTTTGCATTATAAATATTAGTTTTCTAATGTCTTAATGTCAAAAATATAATGTACATTCGTAGAATAACTAATTTGACAATTTATCTACTAAATGTCCCTTTGGTTCAATTGAAGTACAAATTTATAAAGTCTTATCAAAATTAGTGAAATAATACTCGCAGCGTTCACTTTTTTAACGATAAAAGTTACAAAATTTCGAATATTTCCAAAACCCCTAAGCCGATTAGAACCAAAATTAATAGGTCTGGAGTACTCAATGAGACAAACATTTTCCCAAAAAATAATTCAGATCGGTGCATTTTTACGAAAGAAAATTCTACATCCAGACACACGCACAGCCGCCATGTGGAAATCAACTTTTCTTTACGGTTTGAACGTAGTACAATCAGAATCTGCTATTATCTCGAACACGATTTTTCGATGGTATTACAATACTTCCATTTCTTTCAGAACAATATTTTTTAAAACAAGATTTTATTTAAAATGCACTAAAAAGTAAAAAATAAATTTTCAACTATCACAAAATTTTCAGGTTAGTGTAAGCAGTGTAGATAAATAAACATTAAAAAAGCTTTGATTTTTATTATAAAAAAAACAATATATATTCAACAAAATATTGAATATTTTGAAATCAAATGAGTGGGTAGTTATTAATGTGATATAAATATTTTTCTAAACAAAATCTAGTTGTATGTAGTACATTAATTCCATACCAAAAGTTAACGAGTTTAACAATACGTTTGAATTATTTCGCGATTGAAATTTTAATTAGCTATGATCAAAGAATCATTACATATTTAATGAGTATGTGTTTGTTAATAAAATGTACCAAATATTGGAAAACTGTTCACATAACACATGGTGTTATTATATATGTTATTATATTTGCTTTGATTTCTGCTACATAATTTTAATTCAATCTCAGGAATATATACACATTCTGTGATGATTCATATTTATTATTATTTATTAAATACCATAACAGTTGTCAAATTTGTTAGCTATAAATTCTATTATATCATTAGTAAACCCAATAACTTTTTTTTTTAGTTTTTGTCGAAATTTAAAAAAAATTACTTGTGAGCAAGTTGCTAATACGTCAAGTAAAATACTTGAAAAAGTACTTCAAGTATAAAGTACATTTAAAAATAGTTAAAAATATTTCATACTTCAAGTGATTTTCGAATTTTTTGAAGTACTTAATACTTAAAGTACTCTTTCATTATACTTGAAGTACTTATTTCAAGTACTACATTTCAAAATAGCAAAAATTACTTGATATTTCAAGCACTTTTACTTAGTACTTAGTACTTGAACTTCAACTACTTTCACTTAATATTTACATGTCAAATACCTTCACTTAATACTTAGTACTTGTACTTCAAGTACTTTCACTTAGTACTTGTACTTCAAATATCTTCACTTATTACTTGTACTTCAAGTACCTTCACTAAGTACTTAGAACTTGAACTTCAACTACTTTCACTTAATATTTACATGTCAAATACCTTCACTTAATACTTAGTACTTGTACTTCAAGTACTTTCACTTAGTACTTAGTACTTGTACTTCAAGTACCTTCACTAAGTACTTATACTTCAAGTACTTAGTACTTGTACTTCAAGTACTTAGTACTTGTACTTCAAGTACTTTCATCGAGTACTTGTGACAGCTCTGCTAGTGAGTAAGTTGGTCATACTGACGTGAATGTAATTAGCTATTATTTTAACCGACTTTAAAAAAGTAGGAGGTTTTATATTCGACAATATATGCACCGATTTGAACGATTTTTTATTTGTTTCAAAAGGGAAAAATAAAAAACTTAAAAAACACTGAAAAGTATATAAGAACTGAAGTCGATGCGAAGTAAATAAAAACTGTTTAAATATAATTTTATACTGTCTAAACTTTCTAGATTCTAGTATCGATTTGTATTTGTTTCTCTTGAAATATATCGTCGACAATACAAACACAATAGTTCTATAATGTTACGTTGAAATGGAACCAAATAGGAAAGCATCGAGTATTTACAATATATGCATAGTAAATATACAATTTAAACAAAACACACGAACCTGGAGTAGGAGGCGGTGGCGGGTCACACTGCCACTGTCTGCAGCAGTGGTCCGGAAGTTCGACGAGACGTGGGTGTCTACATCTGGGCCTGACTCGTTCTTGGGGACATAGCGACGAGCAACCGTATCGCCCGTTCTGTTAACAAAAACAAATATTAGAACGATAATGTTCATAATGTAAATACAGTGTTTACGTTTTGGTAGATAGCACCAGTTTTGGCCGCTTTAAGAGCTAGGTATAATGTTTTTTGGGATTGATAGGCTTCTAATTCTGTTTTGTAATTATCATGAATTCATTTTTTTTAATACAACAAGTACTTATTTATTAAATGAATTTAGTAAGTCTGGAAATATAGTTTGTTTTCTTAAATTATAGCCTCTTATTTTGTCTACGTTTTTCCCCCAGTAATGGACACAAAAACGACGACATAAAATATGAAACAATGTAAAGCAGATAGATTCCACTAATAATTAGTTTAAATGTCCACCATTTTGACACCCTCTAGCTGACTGTCGTCAAATTAAGTTGTTTTACAGTTAAATGTCAATAGATTGTGATTCAGTAATGTGAGTAATCAAATATTAACAAATATTTCTAATTTAGTATACATTTAATTAAACAAGTGTCCAACACTGGGGCATTATCCCAGACAGACGATAATGTTAATAAAGTCAATAGAGTGTTTTTGTAGATAAGGTACTGGCACCAGTCTTGAATATGACCCCAGTAATGGCTATTTTTTAATTAAATGTACTGAATTAGAAATATTTGTTGATATTTGATTACTACCATTTCTGAATATTAATCTATATAAATATGTACATACATTTAACTGTCTTAAACAGTCGAAATGGTGGACATTTAAACTAATTATTACATTGTTTCAAAGACGATTCTTTCTTTTATATCTTTTGTGTCATAGTACTTATCATTAACAAGTGTCCATTAATACGTGCTCATTAGTGGTTTTACTTTATCCATTACTGGAGAAAAAAACATAAACAAAATAAAAAGCTATAATTTAAAAAACAGACTATATTTGCGGACTTTGGTAATTAAATTGATTAAATAAAGTGTTAGGTCTGTACTTGTTTTATTAGTAACACAAAAGCAGTAAACCTAGCTCTTATAGCGGCCATAACTGGTGCCAGTATAATAGAAACAGGTATACCATCTTCTAAAAATAAAATATATGGTATTTAAATGAAAATAATAATTAAGAGTTATATCATTCTACAGTACATATAAATTTGACGAAGTGGTAAGATAGTATTACAAAAAGGCGTACGTATATATGTATATGTATATATAATAGACGTAAATGTATTGTATGTATATCTTAACTACATTTGCGAAGTGCTTAAACTTCTTGTTACAAAGTCTATTGTTACAGGATACTGTAGATGATGGCCTGTGGTCTCTAGATATAGTGTTTGGTGTATTGCGTTGTGTAATGTTGGTACGAGTGTATGAGTAATTATTTAAGATGAGAGATCCATCGTAAACTATATGATGTAATATGATGTTTGGATGTAGGAGATTGTATTAACTTATTTTAAATTTCACATCCTTTTTTTTGTAAATCTTATAGTCTGACATTTATGAATTACAATAAGTGTTACCCGCGACTTCGTCCGTGTGGAATTTGTATTTTATATCCTTCCTCATGATGCAGTTTATTTCCCTACCAAATTTCATTCAGATCGGTTCAGCCGTTTAGCCGTGAAAAAGTAACAAACAGAAGACAGAGTTTTTTTCACATTTATAATTTTAATATCGATAACTTTTCCACACCATAAAAATAAATTTAATTCCAGAATAAACATCAAATAATAAGTATTTACAATGTTTCCAAGAAACAATTTCTAAAATGTCTTTATCTATAATTATTAAAATCAACATAGAAACCCCTTTATGAAAACATTCCAATATATGTATAAAAACACATTCGAATAACATTCCATTTGAATTGAACATGAAATTCTCTTGTTGATTTTTAATCTTCAATCCAAACAATTCAAAAGCGTATCCAGGGAAACGTTGATATTTACGATTAAAGAAGTTTATTGTTGTATTTACCTGAATATTTACATTGTTTTTCTCGAGGGATATCATATATCTTTATTATATACATATAAATATGTATATTATTGTATACACTGTCTATTGCCTATATATGTATGTAAATATAAAGGGTGTTAAAAGAGAAAAAATTTAATGGAATATAGTACTGATTAAAGCAGGGCTGGCCAAATTTAGGGATGGGGGATTAAATTATATTATAAAATTGATTACATAAGCTATCTATTGGCTTTTTATTTATTGCTCTATGATTATTAGTTCCGGAGATATAAACTTTCAAAGTGTGACATATTTTCGTTACTCATGTTTCAGAGCTTATTCCCTAATATTGCCGGGGAAGACGTAGTTCTACTTAAAAAAAAAAGAAATTGATTAGAAAAAAATTCAAAACCGGAAAATCAAATTTTTTTTACAAAATTTCTTATTTATGTGCGGCCCTCGAAAAATTTTAGGTCATCAATGCTGTACAATTTGGGTTGGCCAGGCCTGGATTAAAGAGTAAAAAATATAATAAAATATCTGCCATGGGTTCCACGAGACTTTCTTATACGTAATACTGAGGATAAACAGTGTACGTGTTTCTAATTTTATTTTTAAATAAAAAATAGAAAATAAAACGGTCAAGTGCGTGTTGGGCACACACATGATAGGGTTCCGTAGTCATTTTCCTCACTACTATTTATAAAAAATAATTATTTCAAAATGGGTTAAAATCAAAAGGTTATAAAATATTTTTTGTTGCATTTTAAGAGACCGATCTAAAGACCCCTTCTTTAGATCGGTCTCTGTTATAACGAACACTGCCAGAACATTTTAAAACCCCCTCCCATAAACTGAAAATTTCACTCACATTTTTTTTTCGCTTACCCCTTAAGCGAAAAAAAAATGTGAGTGAAATTTTCAGTTTATGGGAGGGGGTTTAAAAATGTTCTGGCAGTGTTCGTTATAATTTTCAGTGAAAATTCTAATTAAAAACTACATTCTGAAAATTTTCAGATTTTTTAAATTAATATTTTAGAAAATAGAAGAGAGATTTCGAGTAGGAAGTTAAAAAGTTCCATTTTGGAATTGTGGTATTTAATGGGTGAAGATACACATCTTTATTTGTATAAAAAAATGAGATAAATTTATTGCTGTAGATACATATTGCTCGTGGTATAAATTTTGTCTTTAATTTTTTTATGTCTATATAATCTGCATCTTGTATAAAACCGTAACAATTATTGTACAGTACCTAATGACTTTTTTAACGATGCAGAATTTAAATAAAACTTTTATGTAGCCTATTAAATGTACGTTTTATTAAAAGCCCTGCGAACCTTCACGTCTAACAAAGAAATTTTAATTAATTTAGTCCTGCATAAACTTGTTGCTCGATGAGTGTTAAAAATGAATGAAATATTTCAGTTTGAAAGAACTTTTCGTACTACAGTTTTACTTACAAGGGGAACCCTTGAACTTGTTCTTTCCGATTTTCTTCATATTGAAATATGTTGTAAAGTGGGGTTCCCTGATAACACCTATACCCGATTTTGGGCGTAGACGGGTAATAGTTTAGAAGATATGATCCAAAATATTTTTTAATGCTGCATATATTTATACCTATTTGTTAAAACTGTAGACATAAGCGTCTGTTAGCTTAGCAGTAATGATAATAATAGACCCGCGCGTTCGATTTCCAGTCTGTGCTTTCAAATTTGTATTTTTAATTGCACACAGTGACATTATTTAAATATATAGTTCATCTATAAAATATCATATGAGTTTATTTTCAATGTTTATTTTTTTTTAATGTTTGTTAAAACTGTAGACATAAGCATAGTATATATGCAGCATTAAAAAATATTTTGGATCATATCTTCTAAACTATTAACCGTCTACGCCCAAAATCGGGTATAGATGTTATCAGGGAACCCCCCTCTACAACATATTTTAATTTGAAGAAAATCGGAAAGAACAGGTTCAAGGGTTCCCCTTGTTAGAATTAAATAAATGTATTTCTATGTTTTCCTTACTGCAAATAAGAAATACACCTTTGGTGTTTTTAGTATGCTAATTATAGAACTTGGAATAATTTTATTTGCTTTAATATTTTGTGTGATATTCCAGTTTTCATAGAAATGATGATGATTATATAATAAAGGGTGTGCCATCTGTTGGCTTCTTCCCTCCTTAAGAAAATATGAGAATTCGAACGAGACCGAGACATTTTAAATACTGACGATACGAGACTAACCTAAACCTAGTTTTGTCTCGTGTACAAACAAACAAATAAGCTTACAGTTCAAATACATAACCAGTATTTTTAATAACACGCACTTCAAAAAGAAACCAACAGATGGCCCACCTTTACATCCGTTTCCGATTGTACGATCGTTTTCAAAAATAGAGGGTTGTTGTCCTTGAAGAAATTTAATCCTAAATTAAAAAAACATTTTGCTATTTTTGAGTTACATATAGACAGATATCACGTAGAAAATAGTCAAAATATATTCAGGGAATATCAAAAAATACATTTTTTTGTCAAAATTGTATAAGAAATTGTTTATTTTCGGAAACCAATGTATTTTAATATATTTTGAGATGTTGAATCCGAATTTGAGGTCAAAATAGCATCATATCCTATTCATTTTTACCTCAAATTTGGATTCAGTGTGGCTGTGAAATTGTACACATATAACATTAGGCAGAAAAAGCAACTAAACACTTTGTATATACATATTTGTTTTGATTTATTATTTTCCTCAAGAGCACAATAAACAATTTATCGGAATGTAAATCGTTCAAATACTCGACATTCGTAAATTTACTACCCAAAAACGTTGAAACTGATTTCATTGTTATCAAAATATGAATACAAAATTCTTTAATAAATCATAAACAACTAACCAATGTTGTTGTTTTTAACCGACTCAAAAAAGGAGGAGGTTCTAAATTCGGCTGTATATATATATTTTTGTATGTTCGACCATAGCTTTGACAAACGCACCGATTTGAATAACTTTTTTTTTCATTGAAGTGGTCTCAAATAAATTTTAACAAAATCTGACCATGGACTTCGAAGATACGCCTCTCGAAAGGGAAAAATAAAAAACTCTTAAAACACTGAATAGTATACCTTATAATTAAATTTAACAATTTTTGAAGTAGGTCCCAAAACAATAAAAAAAGAAAACCAATTTAAAAATCTGTTAAATTTAATTATTAGAATATTTCTCAATGTTTTCAGGTTTTTTTTTATTTGGAGTAAATTTTGTAAAATCACCTCAGTTGACTTTTCATTTAAAAAGTATTTAGGGACTATTTAATACCCAAGGATGTTAATTAAGCACACGTAAATATTGCCCTAGTAAATGACAATACTAACAATATATCGTGTTAGTTACTGAAGGTCATGTCAACAATAAACAAACGGACTGGACAAGGCGCTAATGGCCTTACAAACAAGTGCACGTTATAAGTTTTGTTGTATCGATCAGAATTGTCGTCGGTGGCTGAGAAAAAAGCCGCATTGCGATCAATAATAACTATATCAAACTGTTCCCGCTATGAATAGAATTATACATCGATTGCCATTACAGCCACACACACACATACATACTCGCAATTCATATATTTTTTATATTATGTATGTACTACTTATATATGTATCTATCAGTGGCGTAGTAAGAAAAATTTTCGGGGGGGGGGGGGGGGGGGGGGGTTAAGTTTAGCATTCCAAAAATATGTGAACATTTTTTGATTGAATAAGCAAAAATGTTATTTATTTATGACTAAAAAAAAAAAGGTCACACAATTGAAAATCATAATTATTATTGAAGACTTTTTTTTTTTTTTTTGTTAGTTATTTAATGAAATACAATTAATTATATGATCAAAAAAAAAAAAAGTCATTTGGTTCAAAATTTTATATTTATTTCGCATATTTTAACACCATTGAAAATTTCGGGGGGGGGGGGGGGGTATTATCACAAAAACGTAATTTAATTCAAAATTGTTATACTAATTTCCTATATTTTAAAATTTCGGGGGGGTGGGGTTCGACCCCAAAACCCCCCCCGTTCCTACGCCACTGGTATCTATACAGGCCCTGAGAGAGCTTCAATGTGGCCCGGATCAAATTACATTTCGGGGGACCTATATTTCCCCCTCTCCTCCCGTTTCGCGAGCGTAAATAAAAAAAAGTTAATATAAAAAAAATATAATTTTTAAATATCAAAACTGAAAGAATAACACCAACTTAAATTATGAAATTATAAAAATTAAAAACAAGGAAAGAAAAAGTACATTGAATTTAATTTAAAATTAAAGAAATTAATTAAAAAAACTTACAAGCTAATAATAATATTTGATTATTTAAAAAAGTTAAAAAAATATTTCAAATTATTTAAAAAATGTTTTAAAATTTGCTAATTCTTTAATTATTTTTGAAAAATCAACTTTTCGTGCATAGTCACAATTTATATTCAGGATTAACAAACCATTTAGTCTGTCCTGAGAATTTTATCGTTCTGTTAAAATTGTTGTACTCTTTTTCAGGGTACTAAAGCTTTTTTCAGTAGAAGCAACAGAAGCATAAAACTCAAAAATATTCTATGAATAATTGAAAAATGTATTTTTATAAAATATAAATAATTTTCGGGATGCCAGGGTCCCTGAGGCTTCAGGGGCCCGGGCCATATGGCCCTCCTAGCTCCCTCTATCTGGGCCTGTTTATATATCGTACGAGTATGTAAGACACATATTATGTACATATGTTTGTATATTGTATATGTTTATGTATATTTGAATGTAAAATGATAGCGACATTGCATTGGTTTGAACGGTTTCTTTTCTCAACCTGTTCTAAAGGTTGTAATAAATAAAGTAAAAGAAGAAATACATTTTATATGTTTTACTAGTGCAACTACCTATAGTACTCATACTGTCGTTCTTAGGTAAAAGGCAATAATATACAGGATGGTCCGGTTTGGGATACAGATATTTTAAGAACTGATTCTTTGGCTCATTGTGAGTAAAAAATTGTACGGGAAGATGGGGTCTATCTGCAACACCCTCTGAGCTACAGGGTGTTTAAAAACTTCCTTCAGAATAGTACTTACAAACAAAGATTATCTCATAACTTCCAAAGTAACGTAACTAGAGCTTCATAGGTAATTAACTAACGTATTTTTCAGTATTAGCGTTATTGCTAAGACGTTCATTTATTGCTCATCAAATTAAAAAAATATGTTTATTTATTTTTTAATTTTTATGAAAATGACATTTTTCCTTAAAAGTACCTATAATATGTGGTATTTTTTATCATTATTTTGGTGTGTAATAATGTTACCTACAAATTCATCCTGCTAAGTTTGGACTTGGGTCTAACTTTTCCAGTTATAAAATCTAAATAATACCCTATTAAATGAAACAGTCATACATTTTTTTTGTTTATCAAAAATCCATATTTCAACATAGAAATTCACGTATCATAATATATCCCTCGATTAAAAATACACCGAATTTTGCAGTCAGAATACACGCTCCCACATGTGGTACGAACGTTGTATGCGACGATTCTGTTTTTAATGTATGTTTCTAGAATACGTATACATTAAATCTATGTTAAAATCATTCAGGTGGAACACTCTGATATGAAAATGTAACAATATTAACATAAATACGATTCTGAATTTTCAAAGCACTCTATTCTGTTTATTTATTTTTGTAGATTATCCCCTAATCTTCTTATTTGAACACATGCAAACGTTTATACATATTCAGTTAAAAATGATTAATTAAAAAAAACGACTCATGATAATATTAATTGAGTAATTCGAACAAAAAAGAAATAAATTGTTTAGGATTTTTGAAAAATATAATTGAATTATTTTAGATTTTTTTATTCTACACAGCTCTTTACTACATTATATTGTTTAATATTTAAAATATCAATTCAGGAACGGTTTCTGTAAGGAAAGGTATGAACACCTGAATAGTCAAAATGACATTTTTTCAAAAATTCAGTTTAAAAAAAAACCTGACGTGCTGGAGAGTATCTGAAAGCGGTCCTGAAATCTCTGAACTCTCCTCTATCATAACATATACATAGGTCCGATTTCATGTGCAAAACCTCTGTCGACTAGTGTATTTAACGGTTTAGGCAGCGTATTGCAAAAGAGCGCGCTGATGGCAAACTTTTTCCCGACTTGATTTACTATTATCATCACTGATTATTCCTTATGTTACCTAACGTACCAAAATATATACTAAAACCTGGGCAAAGAACATATCTATGAATTAAAAAAAAACACGTAAATCGGATAAGTGGTTCTCGAGTTATAAGCGCACTAACGGACAGACAGAGAGACATTGCGTTTTATAATATACTAGCGCATCCACAAAATCATAGTGACCTTAAATATTCAACATGCCCACTCAACATGTCCACCCAACATGCCCACAACAGACGGTTCACTGCGAATTGTTTTTTTCCGACTTTTTACAGAAAATTTTCACAAATTAACCTATCCATTAGTGAAAATCGGAATAAAATCCGTTCAGTAGTTAAAATTTATATGAAAAAAATAAATAGGTTAGCAACAATCATTATCAATTTCGATATTTTACCTTTCTTGGAAGTGAAATGTTTCTTTATATTTCAATTTTCAATCAATATATTTAATTGTTAACATGTCGTCATCATAGTGACATAAATAAAATATTGAAACCGTAAAAATTCTTGTATATTATAGAATTCTTTATTCTATGGCTACTATGTTATTATATAGTAAATGACAGTTGTATTCTCTGACATCATAGAAACAAAACACAACTTGATGAAGCTTTTTTATTTTTTTATAAAATATTAATAGCTGCGAACATGCACAGAAAAATTATCTAATTATTGGTGAAAACCGCATTGAAATCGGTTCAATAATTCCCGAGTCTTTAAGCCTCATACAAACGAACATTCATTTTTATACATACCATAGAGATAAAGTTGATAATACTTACGAGTATCTTTTATGTATCAATGTTACAAGTATTATTAAAATGTTATGGACTACGAGTACAACTTATGTTTGCAATCATGCTATATACTTATTTCTTATGGTTACAACTCTAGACTCAAGTAGTAGATATATTTACAAACAACTCAAAGTTGCATTCATAATGTATGTCGTAGCATATTTATTCAAATAGTAAAAATATTTTATTCAAGATATTCATACACATGTACCTTTATTTCATGCATATCTCTTCTATGTACAAAGTGAATTTACTTTTACATCAAAGACGTTTTTTTTATAATGACATTACAATATGTAAATTGCATATATGTATGTACATACGAATAATAAAATGTCTACATACATACATGGTGACCCGACAAAACTGCCCAAAAAAATCAGAATTTTACTGTTCATTTCCTTCGGTGCACTTGTATTTTCAGTTATAATTTTCTTATTTATAAGTAATCAATATATTTATAAATGGTAAATATATTAACTCATTACGGGTTTAATTTTTTTATTTTAAGTGTCAATCTAAATACGTAGAAAATATGACAACAATGAAATCTAAATAAAATATGAAATTGGCTACACCACTTAACCTTAGCGTTTATGGAACACATAAAAAATTTTAACTGTTGCACCAACGATTTAAGTGTTCCTTAAGTCGTTAAGTATCACCTAAATTTAAGTCCTACTCAAAGTGATACTTTAGTTCCACTTAACCTGAAAACTGTACACAACATTTTTGATAAAATTATTGATGGCAATGATGCAGATATCATAGGTATAATAGTTTATGGCATTTCAAGTCAAGTTTATTATAGATAAAACTGACCATTTTCATGATATGTCAAAATTAACCTTTTTAAAACTGTTTCGTTTAACAAAGCCTCCAAAGTTAGCTTTGGTAGCTCGTTTGAAAAATAGACTCGAATATTTATATGACATGTTAGTAGTATTTCTTAAAATTAATATAAAAAATAACAAAAATTATAATACTTTAAATTTCATATATTTAATATATTTTAAATATAAAAAGGCAATATTTTATCTTCCTGCGTGAAACTCGCTCCTCTCTTTTATCGCTTTTGATATATCCGTGTATTACTGAATATTTTTCCTGTTAATTTAGTATGTAGTTGTAGCTTGTTTCTGTAGTTCCAAAAATGTAAACTGCAGTTGTAAAAGCTAAGTTGTGTAGTTGAAAAATTACAAGTAGAAAGAAAAATATAAAAAGTGTAAGTGTAGAGCAAAAAAAAAAATTTTTTTTTGCAGTTGACAAATTTTGAAGTCAATCTTATCTCGGCGTGTAGTCTTAATTCTTATATCTAATGTCCGGTATTATAAAGGAGCTAGCAAATTTGCTAGCTAGCAAGCACTTTCAACTGAGATATCAAACTTATATGACAGTTCTTTTGGAGTTTGTTGATGACTTTGACCAGTTTCGCGCACGCGTTGTAGGTAAATACCAACGGTATTAAAACAGTGGTGATGTTATGAAAATTATTTTGTACGGTCAAAGATGTCAACTATGTTACAATTAGTTGAAGTGCCACTGCTATAAATTTCATAGCTAATCCATAGATACTAGTACAGAATTAATACCCCATTTGAAAGTAATTGCTCGCTAGCAAATTTTGCTAGCTCCTTTATAATACCGGACATAATAATATCTATTCATTTGTGGCGGAATTATGCCGCACACAAGAAAAAAAAGTAAATTATATAAAATAATTTAATAAATATAAAATAAAATAAAAACTTGATAAATAAATTTTGCTCGTCGTTGATTAGCAATTTGTACGTTTATGAATACTGGTGTATTGCAGCGTGCTGGGGCACCGAGTCTCTTGCGATTATTACCTTTTTAAACAAGAGGGCCCAGAGTCCTGGTACAAAACAATGGGTAGGAGTTTAATTCGGTGTTATTCAAATTAATACAACGCAGTTTTCAACTATCTTATTTATTTATTCTCCTTTTGTTATACAGACAAATACTTGTGAAGACAGAACTTCAACGGTAAGTATAAAATATATGAAATAAATAACTTTATATGCAATAATAAATAAAACTAACCTAATTAAAATGTCGTTTATTAACTCTTTCAGGGACTTCGCAGGACACAGCATGGGTTAAGGGATTCCCAGGGTGCAACAAGGAAGCCTGTAGTGTTAAAATTCCGAAGCAGAATATTTTCTTTAGTGAATGTAATTTCCAGGTATATTTCCCCTGAATAACTTGTAACCATCAGTGAATAAAAGTTTTTTCAAATGTTACCTTTGTTTTTATTTCAGGTTACTTTACGAGTTCGAATATTACTTTACCTCACGGACGTTGTTTCTCCTTTTCGGGAGACCGTGCCCAATTACACACTATAGGGGATAATTCCCAATAAATCAATAATAATATATAACATAATATCTATATAATATAATAAAATATATATATAATAATATAATAAAATATCTTATAGCAGTAATATTACCCAAACACCTCAAAAAAAAAAAAAAAAAATAATACATGTCTAAATATATGTATATAAATATAATTGTGTTAATGAATAATCAACGCCGGTCCCGCACAATGGGGGGGAATAACACAGTATTAACTTTGTTATGCCTCTATCTAGGATGGCCGTCGTCGCCGTTCAATAGCAGAATATAGCTTGAACTTTTTTAGACACTTGTACTCAGATACGAAGCCTGTATTCGTGAGTATTTAGCGAGAGTTCAATAATGCCTCACTGACACGGCGAGGATGTATAATTTACAGTCGGTCCCATCCTTTTACAAGACAATATGATAAATATAAATATGATAAAATCTTTAATAAAATAACATAAAATAACCAGGACTTTCGGGTAACCGAAATAACTATTCTTTCACCACTCTCCCTTTTTTTTTTTTTTTTTGAAGCAGACTCACCACTTTAGTATATAATATATTTAAAAGCACTCAAGAAAATAATAATAACGATGCAAGTAATTAGTGCTTCATTCATACGCAGCGCAGAAAAAACAACAACCAGGGGACATATTGATAATCTAAATTATCAATATATATATATATATTTTATAACAGAATAATTGTACCATAAATACCAGCACTAGAGTCAGCTGATATTTTCTGGTGGGATAAATAAACCAAAAGGAAATTTTTTATCAACAGAAGAAAGTTGATATTTCGACGCGTCGTTAATTTAAATTTTCTTGTAGTGACACGTGGCTCGTTTCGTGTTTTGTTTTGTATATAACTTGTATAGAGTCGCTGCGATACGAGCAACCGAGGTCACCGGTTTTTTTTTTTTTTTTTTTTTTTTCTCAAGGCCGTCGTTTGAAAACAATTTCTTGAAGCGTTGGATTTAAAATATTCACTTGTTGATAGAATTATTAAATTACTCAGCTTACTTGAATTTCTTTCTTCCTTGACACGTAGTGACCAGATATAACGATGTTTCTTTTTATAATTTCTTGATAACGTGGACGTCGAAAATAATAAATACGATATTAATTATGCTTCTTAGTTGATCAATTAAACAAATGTAGTAATATAAAATATTGATTCGTCGATTTACTACATTTTTCGGAGCCACGTGTTAACCAGCAGTGAGAACGACATATACGATGTGTTCGCTACGGCAGTCGATGCCGATCTAAAGCACAATATGGCCGCCTCCGATCCACGCACGCAACCCTTCTCAGTGGAAGGGGAGTATATCGCGCAGGTCTGACTTGCCTGACGTCACCGAACAATCACGCTCGCACATAATTGGTTTCACGGAGTCGTAATATTGGGCCATATAGGTGTTATTTTTAGCAACTGTCATTTAAAATACTTATGTATACATATATAATATGTGGTGAATTCTACTTCGCCACAGGCTCCCCCCCCAAACTCGACTAGGGGGCGGCTAGCTGACCCAGGAGAGGAACTGAGAGAAGGAAGGGAAGTCTTAAGCTACACTCACCCTATACCTGCTGGTGACACGGCCGTAACTGGTCCACGTGAGCTCTGATGGTCCGCGCCGGATTCCCGGGGTCCTCCAGTTTCACATTGACGGGCGTCACGAACTCAACTATCCTCAGCGGTGGTGAGTATCTCCACTGCAGCTTGGCGGTGATGGGGTCTCCGGGCCGAACCTGGTGATGAAGCCGCTGGCGAACCATTTCTCCCACTTGGTAGGGCACTGGACGGTGTTTTCTGTCGTACAGTCTCTTCATTTTACCCTTGGCCTTTTCCAATGCTTGTTGGATTCTCTCTGCATTGGGGATCTCGGTATCGGCGATCCCGTGGAGCTGCCAACGGTTCTCCAGTGAATGGGGCAATTCTCGTCCCATGAACACGACAGCCGGCGAATGTTGGATAGCTTCATTCTCCGTACTGTTATGACTCAGGGCGACGCAAGGTAGGTATTTGTCCCATTCTCGGTGAGTCCGCCCCAACTGGTTCACTAGCATAGTCAACCCGGCTTTCAGGTCTCGATTAACTCTTTCGGCCTGATTCGCTTGGGGTCGATATGGCGTCGTGGTTATAGGATGTATTCCCCATGCCAGACACATGTCTTTGAATTTTCCCGAGGTAAAACATCGGGCGTTGTCTGATACCACATATTCGGGGGGGCCATATCGAGACCACACCTGTTCAGCTAGCTTAGCACAGGTGACTTCACTAGTGGCTCGGGCAGTAGGAATCAGTTCCACCCATTTGGAAAAGCCATCGACTAGAGTCAGTACGTACTGGTTTCCACGCGACGACCTGGTTAGGGGGCCTACATAATCTATGTAGACTCTCTCCCAAATTCGAGATGGGGGGTTCGACGCCAAGAGCCCCGATGGTGCTTGATTACTAGCTTTTGCCTGTTGGCAGATAGGGCACCCCTTTACGTACTGAGCCACATCGCGATACAGGTCCCTCCACCAGAACGTCTTAGCGATGGACCGATACGTTTTTGTAATGCCTGGATGTACTGCAGAATCTAAGTCGTGGAAGTAGACCAGGATCATCCCTCGGATCGCTGCGGGCACCACCACCCGCCGAAGCCTTCGTCGACCGACCTCCTTCATCAACAAGCCCTGACGTACACTAAACCCTTTTACATTCTGACCCGCCTGAACTTGGTCCAGAATGAGGCGTGTGTCAGGGTCCTGCGATTGGTGGTCTTTTATCGATGTGAAAGACTCCGGGACGTGCTGAAGTGCATTTAGCTCTCCCGAAGGAGGATCTTCTCCGACCTCGAAAAGGCGACTCAAGCAGTCCGCCACTGGGTTTAAGGCTCCACGGATGTGTTGTACCGTGAATTTAAACCGACTTAGCCTTAAAACCCACCTTCCCACCTTTCCCAACTGCTTAGGGTGGTTAAACATCCACGCCAGAGCCGAGTTGTCTGTTTGAAGGGTGAATGGTTGTATCTCGAGATACGCCTGAAACTTCTCAATCGCCCACACCGCTGCGAGACATTCCCGTTCATAAATCGGATATCTCCGTTCGGCCGGGTTGAGCTTCCGGCTGGCGTATTGGATCGCGCGAAATACCCCATCCACCTCTTGTAGCAGTACAGCTCCTAGCGCGATGTCTGACGCGTCAGTTTGGACCACGAAAGGTTTGTTGAAGTCCGGGAAGGTTAAAATGGCGGGCGATATTAGTTGCTCCTTCAATAAATTGAACGCCCTGATTTCCTTTTCGCCCATCTGGAATCTGGTGTTCTTCCTTTTTAAATTATTCAGAGGGGCGGCGATTTCTGCCAAATGGGGTATGAAGCGGCCAAAAAAAACCCACCATTCCTAAGAAACTCTGAACCTGCTTCAGTGTTTTGGGGGTCTGCAAAGCATTTATGGCGAAAGCCTTTTCGGGGTTGACCTGAATCCCCTCTCCGGATATGATGTGACCCAGAAACTTAATTCGGCTCCTGCACAGGGACATTTTCTCTGGATTTACCGTGAAACCCGCTCCTCCTAGCCGTCGAAAAACCTCTCTCAAATGGTCAAAATGCTCAGAGACTGACTTACTATACACTAATAGGTCGTCCAAATACGGATAGACGCATTGAAATTTAAGATCTGCGAATAGATCGAAGATGACTCGGTTCAGGGCCTGTGGAGAGACACATAGCCCGAACGGAGTATATCGAAACTGGTACGCCCCGTTTGGAATTAGAAAGGTGGTATATCCCCTAGAACCCTTCTCGAGCGGGATTTGATAAAACGCAGACGTGAGATCGATAGTGGAGAAGATTTTCGCGCCATGTAATGCTTGGAACGCGTTGTCAAGCGACGGAGCAGGAAAGGAATCATATATTATCTTTTGATTCAAATTGCGGTAATCCACGCAAAGACGCATTCCACCGCTAGGCTTCCTAATTAGAAAGGCTGGAGAACCATAGGGGCTCTTCGACGGCTCGATAATGCCCTCTCTTAATAGTTTTTGCACATGTTCATTCATTTCTCTGGCCTTTGGGGGAGTCAACGGGTAGGGGGCCTTACGTATTGGTAAATCATCTGTCAGGCGGATTTTGTATTCATAATTCAGAGCCTTGCCTACCCTGTCAGTGATTACATCCCTAAATTCGGTGATGATCCCTTGTAAGGCCGCTGACTCCGCCGCCGAGAGCTGGAACGAACAGTCCATGGAGAGCTCCACTGAAGTTGCTAGTTTCTCCCCTGCCTGATGCATCAGCATTACCGACACCCGATCTTTAAATTTAAACTGTATTTTTGACGACGCGATATCCACGGTACACCGCATTTTCTGCAAAGCATCCACCCCCAGGACGCAACCGTGTGCCAGACCCGAGACCACTAAGAATTCCAGCTTCCACGTAAAATTGCTAATTTTGACTTTAAGCCTCACCTTGGCCGTTATCGTCAACATTGAGCCGTTGGCTGCCCTACAGGTTATCTGGGTGGGAGTAGGTTGAACCTTGTGTAGCTCCCCCAGAACCTCAGTTGAAATGAACGACAAGGACGCGCCTGTGTCGACGAGTGCCACCTGTTTTTTATCGTTTAACTCAATACTGACGAATGGTAGCGAAGGCGCGGTCTTTCTTATAACAGGCCCTTTTCTTAGAATTCGAGACGCGTAGCCTGTGGTAAGCCGTCTCGTCTTTCGTTTTCCGAGGGTGGTTCACGGTTAATATTGTTCGCTCTCTGAGGATTAGAGTGGGCCCCATTCCCTCGATGACGTGGTTGTTCGGAAAACTCCCGCCTGTTTTGGAATCTGTCTGGAGTTTCCTGTCTAGCAGGGAACGACGATGAAAAGCGACGCTGATACGCCGCCGTTTGTCTTGCCAGAACTCTGAATTCCTCAATGTTGGAGGGAGGTACGGTGAAGCGCATCGCGTTGAAGGACTTAGCATTTATGTTACTGAACATCATTTGTATCAGCGATGCTTCCGGGCGTTCATATTCTAACGTTTTCGCCTTAGAATAAATGTCCTCTATGAATTCAGCCAAGTCTTCGTCAAAACGTTGCCGTCGACATACTAGCTGGCCGATTAGAGTCTCTCGATCGATAAAGGTAATGTACTGGTGGATCAACGCATGTTTAATTTCCGACCACGCGTTCATCCTCGGCAGTCGATCTAACCACCATCGCCGTAGTGGCCCATCACATCTCCTTGCGACCAGATTGCAAATTTGGCCGTCGGTGAGTGGTGGACATGGCAAAATTTTGTCTACCTGCTCCATGAAAATTACAAGCTTAATTGGATCAAGCCCATTACACTTATCCACTGATTGGAAAACATTTTGTGAATTGATCAGGATTTGGTCTCTATCGCATTGTTGAGTGGACCGCGGGATCATTTGTGCGATCTGATCGTTAAATGCTGCGTTTCTGTCCATCACGGACACTAACCTTGAGAGCGATTCTTGGGTACTTTCTTGCCGCGCCGCTAGGCCGGTTATTGCGTGGAACATATCTCTTTGCCAGGGATCCACATTCTCTCTTGTCTGACTCGCCGGTCGAGGCGGAGAAAGTTTAGGCGATACAGGAATTTGACTTGGTATATCAGCCCCAGTATCCTTTTTCTCGGGTAAAAAGACATCACCGTTTTCTAGGTCTGGTAGGCTATGGTATCGAGATGAGGGTGGACCTCTTTCACTTCGAGATAATTTTCCTTTATCAGGGGAATGATTAACCGCCATTTTCAATTTTTAAAATAATCAAATATATAAATATAATACTCTTAGCAGACAATATTAATTTAAAAAAAAGGAAAAAAAATTGGAAGACATACAAAAAAAATACATATATATATGCAAAAGGAAAAAGAGAAGAGAAAAAAAAAAATATGATAGGCCAACCGTACGAACTGTGGATTCAGTAATGTACGGGTGCCTTGAACTCAACTCGGTTTTTCAGCAACCCAAGGGCTGAATACAACTTCTTGGCTCTGGCTCTATCTCTCAGCGTTGAAGGTGAGAGTTGTGAACAAAAATAATTGGTTTGATTGATTTTTAATCGAACTACGCTCTGCTACCATTTCTGTGGCGGAATTATGCCGCACACAAGAAAAAAAAGTAAATTATATAAAATAATTTAATAAATATAAAATAAAATAAAAACTTGATAAATAAATTTTGCTCGTCGTTGATTAGCAATTTGTACGTTTATGAATACTGGTGTATTGCAGCGTGCTGGGGCACCGAGTCTCTTGCGATTATTACCTTTTTAAACAAGAGGGCCCAGAGTCCTGGTACAAAACAATGGGTAGGAGTTTAATTCGGTGTTATTCAAATTAATACAACGCAGTTTTCAACTATCTTATTTATTTATTCTCCTTTTGTTATACAGACAAATACTTGTGAAGACAGAACTTCAACGGTAAGTATAAAATATATGAAATAAATAACTTTATATGCAATAATAAATAAAACTAACCTAATTAAAATGTCGTTTATTAACTCTTTCAGGGACTTCGCAGGACACAGCATGGGTTAAGGGATTCCCAGGGTGCAACAAGGAAGCCTGTAGTGTTAAAATTCCGAAGCAGAATATTTTCTTTAGTGAATGTAATTTCCAGGTATATTTCCCCTGAATAACTTGTAACCATCAGTGAATAAAAGTTTTTTCAAATGTTACCTTTGTTTTTATTTCAGGTTACTTTACGAGTTCGAATATTACTTTACCTCACGGACGTTGTTTCTCCTTTTCGGGAGACCGTGCCCAATTACACACTATAGGGGATAATTCCCAATAAATCAATAATAATATATAACATAATATCTATATAATATAATAAAATATATATATAATAATATAATAAAATATCTTATAGCAGTAATATTACCCAAACACCTCAAAAAAAAAAAAAAAAAATAATACATGTCTAAATATATGTATATAAATATAATTGTGTTAATGAATAATCAACGCCGGTCCCGCACAATGGGGGGGAATAACACAGTATTAACTTTGTTATGCCTCTATCTAGGATGGCCGTCGTCGCCGTTCAATAGCAGAATATAGCTTGAACTTTTTTAGACACTTGTACTCAGATACGAAGCCTGTATTCGTGAGTATTTAGCGAGAGTTCAATAATGCCTCACTGACACGGCGAGGATGTATAATTTACAGTCGGTCCCATCCTTTTACAAGACAATATGATAAATATAAATATGATAAAATCTTTAATAAAATAACATAAAATAACCAGGACTTTCGGGTAACCGAAATAACTATTCTTTCACCACTCTCCCTTTTTTTTTTTTTTTTTGAAGCAGACTCACCACTTTAGTATATAATATATTTAAAAGCACTCAAGAAAATAATAATAACGATGCAAGTAATTAGTGCTTCATTCATACGCAGCGCAGAAAAAACAACAACCAGGGGACATATTGATAATCTAAATTATCAATATATATATATATATTTTATAACAGAATAATTGTACCATAAATACCAGCACTAGAGTCAGCTGATATTTTCTGGTGGGATAAATAAACCAAAAGGAAATTTTTTATCAACAGAAGAAAGTTGATATTTCGACGCGTCGTTAATTTAAATTTTCTTGTAGTGACACGTGGCTCGTTTCGTGTTTTGTTTTGTATATAACTTGTATAGAGTCGCTGCGATACGAGCAACCGAGGTCACCGGTTTTTTTTTTTTTTTTTTTTTTTTCTCAAGGCCGTCGTTTGAAAACAATTTCTTGAAGCGTTGGATTTAAAATATTCACTTGTTGATAGAATTATTAAATTACTCAGCTTACTTGAATTTCTTTCTTCCTTGACACGTAGTGACCAGATATAACGATGTTTCTTTTTATAATTTCTTGATAACGTGGACGTCGAAAATAATAAATACGATATTAATTATGCTTCTTAGTTGATCAATTAAACAAATGTAGTAATATAAAATATTGATTCGTCGATTTACTACATTTTTCGGAGCCACGTGTTAACCAGCAGTGAGAACGACATATACGATGTGTTCGCTACGGCAGTCGATGCCGATCTAAAGCACAATATGGCCGCCTCCGATCCACGCACGCAACCCTTCTCAGTGGAAGGGGAGTATATCGCGCAGGTCTGACTTGCCTGACGTCACCGAACAATCACGCTCGCACATAATTGGTTTCACGGAGTCGTAATATTGGGCCATATAGGTGTTATTTTTAGCAACTGTCATTTAAAATACTTATGTATACATATATAATATGTGGTGAATTCTACTTCGCCACACATTCTACCAAAGAATTAGGATTAATTTCATCACCACAATACGAGCATTGGATTTGCACATTGCGTTACAAATAAAGTACACTTATTGCAAGTGTAGTTTATTTGTAACCAGCCTGTACATACGCAGCCACGCGCACACGGTATAAATAATCCAGGTAGACACAGGTGGCTATTATTTAACGCGTGACATGCATTGTGTCTGATGCCAATGCGTGTCACTTTTGGTTGGGAAGCCCGCAACTTGGATATTATATATGTCCCGTATGAATTATGACAACGTGGATTTAGGACTCTTTTCTACAAGAACAATTTGTTGGGAAACTTTTTTATTTTATTGAATTTGGTACACCTAAGTAAGTTGTGGGGAATTTTCGGGTTGCGTGTATTCATATTTTTTATATGCTTATTGTACTTTTTATTTGAGAATCTATTTTTTATATAGGTAGTTGTATAATGTTAGTATTTTAACTTTTTGTTAACTATGGAAAATACATTTACTTACTTTAAGTAATGAAAATTTAAATTAACAAACAGAAAAAATAGAGGGATACGTTAAAATATTCGTCATTTGCAAAATTTTCTTGTTACGAAATAGATATGAAAATAAAAAAGAATGGTTTTATACACAGAAGTCCAGATATATCAAAAAATAGCGCGGTATGTTCTTCTTCTCATAAAATATAAATTAAGATGAAAAATTCTTTAGCGAGGATTTCTTAAAATAGCAACTTTTTCATGATTTTCTGAGTAAGATACTTTTTCTTTTAGTATAGAATATTTCAACCAAAAGAACACAGGTTCAAAATAACTTTTTATAAGTTTTTCATTGTAATAAATAGAACTTGGCATTTCTGACTGTATTCAAAAAAATTAATTATTATTTTTTATTGCTCATACCTTAAAAAAATGGATAACGTTTCAATTTCAATTGTATTAAATGAATGTTCTCCAAAATTTAAACTGGATTTTTATAATTTTCTTTAGAACATTTTAAATTTTATTGTACTCTATGTAATTGCAACAGATAAAAGTAAGTTAAAACTAGAACAAGATTCGAACTTATAACTTTTAAACTAATTGTCTGTAATAGCATCTAGAATTATCTGTTTGGTCAGGTTTTGATTTTAAATTGACCGTTACCGACTAGTTAACTAAAGCTGCAGATATAATGCTCTTCTATGTAACTTTAAACTTAATTACGAGTACAAATGTCACTTAATATTACTTTATGCATTAAAGTTTAGGGTGATTCTCAAATTGGGTACTCTGTCATATCTGCTTTAAGGGAGTACCGTAGAGGTGACGTAATTCTTATTAGAAATCATTAATAGAGGTGCATACGAGACTATACGAGATTAAAGTTAGGTAAGATTCTAAAAAAATATAAACATTTATTTTAAAAATTTTGATGAACCTTTTCTTCCGAATTTAAGCCACTCTCGTCTCGATCTCGTTTTGAAACTGAGAGTCTCATCTTTTTTCAATTTTCTTATTTAATATTAGCAGATCCCCAAGAGGTTGTTTTTTAAAACAATTCCTTTTTATTTTTATAGGTACATTTTGTTAAAATAAAATGTATATATTTTTAATACGTGCCTGACCTAATTATTCAATATACATTTTCGTTTTATTACATTAATATTATAACTACCTTTAATTTATACAGTGTATTCCAAGTTGATCAAGACATAGGCAATTTAACATGGGGACAATTAGAAATGTTGTAGTAACCTTTGGTCAAATTTTAAATTAATCAACAGTATTTTGTTTTCAACTTTAATAAAGAATAAAATACATTAATTAAATTAAAGCAAGCATCCTAGATAAAATTATAATAATATTTTTTGGCAGATATAAATTTGAAAACAAAATACTAATTACTATTTTATTAAATTATTTCAAAATGCACCAATCATACATCGTTAAATTTGACCAACACTTCTAATTGCCCCCATGTTAAATTTCCTATGTCTAAATCAACTTGGAATACACTGTATATATTTTTCTTATGAAATATAAATTGTAAATTTTCCTTCATACGGGCCTGAACTTTTAATGGTGAAAGTCCCATGAAATTTAATAAAACAATTATGCACCTGAAAATGTTACCAAATATGTAAATGTAAAACACGTGTACCTAACATCCATAAATAAAGCTGTTAATACGATCAATTTAATACAAGTTAAAAAGAGATTCATTATTTAATATTATCTGTGCAAAATAAATATATTACTTTAATAGTATGTATATGTATTTACTACACATCGATTGAAAATATAAAATTATACCGCAAGATTAATCAGGGTGGTTATAATAATTATGTTCAAAACAAGTATTATGAAATTGTTTCATATAAAATTCTATTATAAATGAAACATTTTAATCTTTCGGTGGTATTCGTTTTAATGTAATTACAAATTTGAATTAGTGAAAAATAATTTCATAAACATTGCAGTCCCAACGGCACGAGCAATAAATTAATTATTGTGTATAAATGTTAACAAATACAGGGGTGTATCATGAAAAATTTATTTGAACAAATATTTTATAATTTAATCTTATCATTTCTGTTTTGAGTCATTAATCTACGTTCGTATACCAAATTTCTTCTTAATAGATACATAAATGAAAGAATGGGAGGGCTGTAACATACAGACAGACGGACAGAACGAAACTATAAGGGTTCCTAGTTTTCTACGGAACCTTAAAAATAAAATGTTAATTGATTATTAGGAATCTGTCCCTATTCAGTATAATTAGAAGAATTCTCACTCACTCTCTGACTGACTCATCAACGTACAACCCAAACCTCTGGACCTACAAATATTACCTACATTTTTTCGGTGTATTCCTATTATGATGTAAGCAACTAGTAACTAGGGTTTTCCCTTAAAGGAGGTATTGAACTTATTTATATATAAAGTGCAAAAAATTGTTCCAAAATAACAGCACGTATTTTATAAATTTTATAAATTGAAATAAAAATAAATACAACACGAATGAAGCTTTTACAATTTATATTCAATCAATACAAATTATTTACTAATAAACATAAAATCACCTGGGAGTTTAAATTTCAAAAAATTATATCTATATAAAAGGATTTTCCCCTCCAATTGAACTAACAAACCCAGAAATACATTGCTACAGATAATTTTTTAGAATTGGTTTATGGTGTAAAGGGGTATTATTGCAGATATCCTTTTTATCCTGTATAAATTATCAGACGTCGACCTAGTTTTGTTATGGCTCACCTCCATTTTTGGTTATCTCTACTTTCGAAATTTTAAATGGCAGATAAAATATGATTTTTTGAATATTAATAATAATTGATTCCATTTTTATTGTTTAATGAGTGTTGATTGGTTTTATGTTTAATTGAAGGGTGAAATTCATTCAAACCATGAAGCAATGTTTTAAATACCGTTGGTATTTACCTACAACGCGTACGCGAAACTTGTCAAAGTCATCAACAAACTCCAAAAGAACTGTCATATAAGTTTGATATCTCAGTTGAAAGTGCTTGCTAGCTAGCAAATTTGCTAGCTCCGTTATAATACCGGACATTAAATGAGCAATAAATAATATGTAATTAATATTTTGTCTTATTTTTAACAATATAGTCCTTAAAATATAATCTTAAAAGTATTAATTTTCACCAGTGCTGAAGGTATGTAACCTCTTCCCTTTGATTGTATGTTAGTTTACTGAAACCAAGCATAATACTATCTAGAACGTATAAATATGTCGACCATAGGCCGATGTTACATATCTACATTTCTTTTATTGTAACAAATCATCTGCTTATAGAAGCAGAATCGTAGTAACTGCGAATATTTTATCTGCTTTTTTCAGTTTGCTTGGCCGAACGTTTTGCTATCATGTTTTCTGCTTGTGTCATGCAGTAAGTGAAAAGGAAGCCTTTAAATCATTCCCGAATTACTATAGACTATGTAATTCGTTTGTAATTATTACATTTTTATTATACACATTTGTTCGAGGTTACCACATAAAAAATTAATTTGTGGCTGTAATAAAAATATACAGATCTCTTACAGAATTGTTTTTGATGTTCTGCTTCTGGCAGATTTATTCTTGGTATCAATCTTTATAAATTAGTACATTGTTATGTGGTATTCTATTCATTAACTAATGAAATTAATGTCGAATTGTTTAGTCCTCGATCCCGGTTTTAAATTTTGAAATAAAAAAAACTTCGTGAGTGAATTCATTTTGGCGTAACCTAAAACTTTTTTATCTTCGAAAATTCTGAGAATCGCGTCAAATATGTCAATTTAACGATAGTTATAGGAAATTTACGAATAACCCTTTCTTTCTTACTTGAATTACAAGATTTTATAATGCAAACATCGGGAAATATATTGACCTACAAAAATATTGGGGCATTTAGCGAGACCTACACCCTCAACATGTCAAATTCATGATGTTATGTAATTTATAAATAACCGGCTGATTTTTGCACAATTGCTAGATAAGTAATAGTAAAATATTGTGGCTATACTGGAATTTTGCCCTGACCTACGCCCTAAACATGTTTGACGCATGCCACATCAAAAACGACCCAATTCTCAGAATTTTCGAAGATAAAAAAGTTGTAGGTTACGCCAAAATGAATCCAGTCACGAAGTTTCAGATAACTGCATCCATTTGAAAATGACAGTTGATTAGTTTCAACACCTTCCTGTGGGACACCCTTTATCTCCTAATCCAATTGGAAATTATTAATTCAATTAAAAAATATATACATCATTAAAGCCTTGGCAGTAACGATACCGTTTCAAATATAGATAATATTAATTAAATCTTTTATTTTATATTTCAATATAAACTGCCTTTTTGTTTTAAACAAATGAAGAAACGTATAGTTTATATATATATATATATAATAATACCTGCTTTGTTATACAATAATAACTAACATCAATCAAAAACTGTCATTTTTAATTAAACATAAAATAGATAAAAAATAATTAAACCGAAACGTCATAAGTAATGTACACACAAATCGTTCTTTTCTCTTATTTATTATAATAAAATAAATCGTCGGAAATTTTTCCATCAGGGGAAATTTTTGAATGATTTATGCGAATACACATATAAATAAAAACGATGAAAAGCCATTTTTCAATTTTCTCATTGGTTTTCAGTATACCTGACCGCACATATCTGCAGGTGGGTATGAACTTGTGCGTGTGGAAGTTAACGTGTTTATGGTTTGCTTGTAAACAGGGGCGTAGCTACAAGGTGGCTGGACTGGCAAAAAAACCAGGGGCCAAAAAACTAGAAAAAAAAAAACAGCTTTAGGCCTAGTTCGGACTAGGCTAGTATTTTAGTCTAATGGCGAGTGATTTACTTACCAGAAAATGTAAATGGCGGGCGTCAAAATGAACAGTATACAACGTGACAATTATATTCTGATAAGTACAACACTTTATCGACTATGTACTGTTATTGGCGTTATTTTAGCAACCCATTCTTTACCAAAAAACAATTCAAGTATCGTTTTGTTATCTAGTATATCATGTAAAACAATTATGCAATTTAAATTACTCTTAACAAAAATGTTCCATCCCCCCCCCCCCCAAATAAAATAAAATAATTGTATTGTTGAATTTGTTTTAATTTTATAACTTTTAATTTGGGGGGAGGGGAGGAAATGTTCCATTAATATCAAAAAAGCAACACTGGTAACCCAATATTGGGCAAGCTTGGGCCCATCATCGTGGCTGGCGTTTCCTACATGGGTATTCGATTTTAACTTTTGTAGTTATTTATTTCTATTTTTAAATGTTTTTTACACAAGACATACCTATAGTCCTCTGAAACTTTGTGAGTGGATTCATTTTGGCGTAACCTACAACTTTTTTATCTTCAAAAATTTTGAGAATTGGGGCGTTTTTGATGTGGTATGCATCAAAAATGTCAATTAAACGATAGTTATAGGAAATTTACGAATAACCCATTCTTTTTTACTTGAATTACAAGATTTTATAATGCAAACATCAGGAAATATATTGACCTACAAAAATATTGGGGCATTTAGCAAGACCTACACCCTCTACATGTCAAATTCATGTTGTTATGTAATTTATAAATAACCGGCTTATTTTTGCACAATTGCTAGATAAATAATAGTAAAATGTTATGGCTATACTGGCCTACAAAAATCAAACCTACGTCCTAAACATGTTTGACGCATGCCACATCAAAAACGCCCCAATTCTCAGAATTTTCGAAGATTACGCCAAAATGAATCCACTCACGAAGTTTCAGAGGAGTATTTTTTATTTCAAAATTTAAAACCGTGACCGAGGACTATTATTTGTATGACATGTATTTTAAACGCAGTTTCAACCCCACTATTTTATAATAATAAATAAACCCATAAATAACTTTTTGATGCACCTATGCACATTTACATAGAAACATCCATATTCGCGTTTATATTAATATTGACATTTTTACATTATCTAATTTACACTCGCTCAACCCCGTCGCGTTGACACGCACACATCACACCCACGTATTACCCCCCCCACCCTCAACTCCCCCCTCCACAAACACATACACACAGAGTGTTGTGTTCACACGGAAGGTATTGTGTGCGGGCGCGCGCTTTTTCAAGGAAGCGGAAGCGAGTCGTTATCTAGACGTTTCCGGTTTACCTGGCACACGCACTGTGTGCGGCAGTCCAGTAGGAAGGTCTCGCCGTGCACGTAAGTTCGGTTCTGCACCACGCAGGACTGCGTCAAGTCTGTAACAGATAACAAAAGACCATACGTTAGTAATTGATTATCTTTTATTAATGTAGTGTAGTAAATCATCAATTGTATTGGTTTTTGATACACATGTATTATACATTTTATCGGTTTTTGTTGGCAGTAGATATATTTGTCACGAAAATTGTAAATGTTTTTCACTTCTGCAATTTTTGTTAAATATAAAGGTAGTTAATTATTCAACAATTTAAATAAAAACCGATAGTGTTTATATAAATTGCCTGGAATTGGCTAACCATTTAATTTTTATACAATTTTACTAAAATATATTAGTTCGAAATTTTTCTTAAAACGCACCTGAATATTTTTTAATATATTTTTAATTTTTTGGAAATTTTAATCTAAATCTAAATTTATGCAAATGTCAAAATGTAGAAAAACAAAACACTAATTTTTAAAATAAATTGAGATAAATCTTTGTAAGGGAATATTTTACAACAAACGTTGTAAATTATATTATAGGAAATTTAATGCTCTACAAAAAATATTCTATAAAATTTTCACGTAACATGTGTCGTTCTTGATATATCTTGGAAAAATAAACATTTTGGGGTGTCGCCCCTCCCCCTTACATACGATTTTGATGAGCCAGACCCAACCATCCGACCAAGTTTCAATAATATCGGTTCAGTGGTTCATGAGTTATGCGTGTGACAAGGATTCAGGGGACAGACGGACGGACGGACACACGGACGGACAAACAGACAGACACGTGTGTGCGTTGACGTGAAACGGATAAATCAATTTAAAATTTTGAAATCGGAGAACATTTTTTTTGTCTCAATCTGCGAGGAAGCAAAAATTGTTTTATAATAATTAAAAATAATTGTTTTAGTAAATACAAAAGATCGATATATATTTAACCGATATTTAATTAATTTACATTAAATAACCTTTGTTCTTTCCCCCTTCTACGTAAAATCTTACGACCCCCCCGCCCCCTCCCAAAGCCTTAATTAATGGAATGTAAAAAAAATATGAATCAATTTTTTCTGTTTCAGTAAATATAAAATATATTGAAGCGATAATTAATTTGCATTAAATCAACGATACGGCATGTGCATATAATTGAGTGTTTTTAGTTTAACAATTGAAAGTTGAAATTAGTTTTGAGAAGTCCCATTAGAACTGTGAAGTAAGTTTGACGTAGACAAGCGTCGATTATTAGCTAAGTTCAGGTTCTGTATTACACCTTGTCTGTAAATTAAAGTACGTGGGGTTGAGAACAGGGGATAGGTGTATGTGTGTAGGTTTAATTGCGCGGAGGTGGGAGAGAGAAGGAAATAATAACGCGGCCTTGTTTTATTGTTGTTGTGTAAATTTAATTTGTTGAAGGGAATGTGATTAAGAAAACGTATTAGTCTAACTATAAAATATTCTTTGTCGTCGTTATTACCTGTGTAGTCATATCGACTGTACAGGTAAACAAGCCTTGAGTTGGGGTGAGACCCTTTAGGTCCACACAATCAACATGGTATAATTATAAATACTTGAATACTGATTATTTATTGTTTCCGTATAGTTTATGTGAATATTTTTTTTATATGTATATGAAAAATTTTAATGGAATTGGTCAGAAATAAAGCTCACCTTTTTATTATGAATATTAGTTTTCTAATATCCTAATGTCAATAATATAACACACATTTTTAGAGTAACTTATTTTGACAGTTAATAATTATATTATAATATAGGTATACACAGGAAACTATACAGAGTAAAAAAAATGCTGGTGATAACATCTACAATTAGATCGAAACTTCAAAGCCCTGAATAAAAATCTCGTTTTGTAAAAAAATATCTATGTTTCGTTTAACTCTATTATAGACTTGATAGTTTTTTTTTTAATAATAAAAATATGGAAATAGTCAACATCCAACTTGGAACAAGAAGTGATACAAAAAAAAAAAAATCAAAATCTTTGACAACATTTTTAACAATATTGAAATTCTGAAGGAAACACAAATATAGATGTTGTTTTGAAGTTTACATGCACGTACAGGTACATACATACTTACTATACAGGGCCGTAACTATAGAATTATCTTTAGCACCATAGCATAGTGCATAAAAATAATCTACAAAAAAATAATGTTCTTCTACCATTTGTTGCCCACAAGATATCAACTTGTAAATTTTTATTTTTAAATGTGTTTTTAGCCGTTTCGCCGGATATTATCACATTAACATATTTATAATCATAAGGAATATATTTCCCAAAATTTTATTAAAATCGCTTGCAATTCGGCCAATAAAATCAGAGATATTTAGGAAAACATATTATACGAAAAACCGTAAGCATTTTGTCAATAAGGTACAAAAAATTTCGCTCATATGACTCCACTATAAATCGAGTTTTATGCAGCTCGATATGAGAAATTATTTTTATTTTTTTTTTAAACTTACTGGTGTAATTTTAATTGCTTACAAAAAATATTAATAAATAAAATTTGAAAGTCTTTACATTTTTATTGTAAAACTTTTATTTTTTTTGAAAATAGTCACATAAGGTAGTGGCACCATTTGATTACTATCATTTCTGAATATTAATCTATATATACATTTAACTGTCTTACAGCGTGATTTGATACCAATCGACCAATAGGTGTCAAAATGGTGGACATTTAAACTAATTATTAGTATAATTTATTTATTAATTATTATATTACCATAGCAACTGCTTTAAATTGTTTCAAATTTGACGATTCTTTCTTTTATATCTTTTGTGTCGTAGTACTTATCATTTTGTAATCATTAGCAAGTGTCCATTACTGCCTGCTCATTACTGGTTTTACTTTTTCCATTACTGAAAAAAACATGAAACATGAATAAAACAAACTATATTTGGTGACATTGGTAATTAAATTTATTAAATAAAGAGTTACTTGTTTTATTAGTAACAGGAGTTCATGAGAATTACAACAAACAAGCCCAAAAATTGCTCTTATAGCGGCCATAACTGGTGCCTTTACTTTACATGAAAATTGTTCACACCATTTTATAAGGGGCCTCTCGATCACTTGCTGCCCCAGAGCCTCTAGTTACGGTCCTTCTACTATACATATAACTTTTGTTTGACTTTGCACAGAATAATTGGCTTTCGCACATAGCAACCGTTATGCTTATAGTAATGTAATATATGTATAACAATGGAACACAACATTGTAGTAAGATGAACTTTTGTCATGTTTTTATGTATGTTTTGTGATAAAGCATGTTTTAATTTATTACAGGCACTCGAATTATTGTTTTATTTAAAACAACGTTTTTTGAATGTAGTCATATCAGATTTAATTAAAATACACATTTGTGTTTTGTGGTGAATACATATGTAGTTATTTATTTAGATTTTATTTTTGTGTAAGTTTGGAAAATATTTGTGACGATGTTTACATTATTTTTTTTACTTTTTTATACATAGATGAAATGTACTGTATAATAAAGTATAGTGATCATGAAAAAATTCGAACTAGAGATTTTAACGGAATTACACGTATTAAGGGTCACGTACGACCATTATCTCAATGACGTCTGTGTGTGTGTGTCTGTGAACGCTCTACAGCCAAAACGGTAAGACTTACAGACATTTCTGTATCATGATGTATAAAAAAGTCCTGTGCCGACCAGGGCAGTTTATTTATAATTTGAGTTGTGCTAAAATTACATAGTGGAGTTGGATTGTTTTTTCATCGGGTTAGAGGGATACGATTTTATTTTTCCTGGGATTCGGGAATTTTATACTCAGAAGCAAAAATTAAGCTAACTTTATCTGCGAGGTATTAAATATAAATGACAACCAACTGACAGTTCTAATCAATGGTATATCGATATAAAAAATCTGAAAAAAATTGAGAGTGTAACTTTTAATTAGTGCTTTCAATGAAAATTATAACAAAAACTGTCAAAAATTTTTCGGATCCCACTTTTGGTCAAATTTAACGATGTGTGATTGGTGCATTTTGAAATGTCGCCACAAAATTTAATAAAATAGTAATTAGTATTTTGTTTCCAAATTTATATCTGTTAAAAAATATTATTATAATTTTATCTAGGATGCTTACTTTTATTTCATTAATGTATTTAATTGTTGAAAACAAAATACTGTTGATTAATTTAAAATTTATCAGTTAATTTCGAGGTGGTATTTCAAAATGCACCAATGACACATCGTTAAATTTGACCAAAGGTTACTACAACATTTCTAATTGTCCCCATGTTAAATTTCCTATGTCTTAATCAATTTGGAATACACTGTATAGTTAACGATAAAATAGTCTGTCAGTGTCAAAACGCGACGCTGGCTAAAGTTCTATTATTTTTACGTCTCGAGCCTCAAATTGTTAAGTTTTAATACGCACACACTAAAACAATGGTTATTAAATGTCATGGAACTGTCATATAAGTTATTTAAAGCGCTTTTAGTTAGCAAATTTCATTTTAGTAATTTCTATAAAATATCAGGCATACGATTTTTTTAAATCTTAAAGTCGAGTTTGTAAAAAATATTTTAATTTATTTCATGATTTTTCCAAAAATATTTTTATATTAATGGCATTTTTATCAAACGAGGAATGTATGTCATAAGAGCAAATAATAATGGATACAAAGAATCGTAAAACTAAAATTATAAGCAATAAAATAGGTATAACATGATGCTTTTATGGGTTCATTTATAATTTATCATCATGTTGTGTTACATAAAAATTAATTGTAGTATTAAAATCGTATAATTTATAGATATTTACTGGTTGCGGATAAAAAAATAAGGTCAAAGAACAGAAAAAATAGATATTTAATAATAATTGTTCAGTTTTGCTTCGGTGCAATATCCGAAGATAAGTGGTTCTCGAGTTACAAGCGCACTAACGGACAGACAGACGTTGAGCTTTATCACAATACATCTATTGGTTTCTTGCTCAGGTTTTAATTTATTTGACTTATCCCGATGTACGCAATTATCCCACTCTCCCCTACCTACTTAAAAATATTAAACTGACATTAAATTGAATGACGTTTTAAAACCGTGCAGAATTCTTATATTAAAGAAAAGTATAGTGCAGTGGCGAGGCGTGAAATTTTTAAAAGGGAATCATATTTTGTCAATCCTCCCCCTCCTATTAACAAAAAAAACTAATTATGAAACAGCTTTAGTTCAAGCTTTTACTTTTTAAAATAAATTCTTATATATTTATACAGTGACTAAATGTGTCTTATTTTCTTGTATTTTAGTCGATATTTGTATGACGAGTTGAATGAAGTTCACTGCAGGAAATTTCACTAAAAAATTTAGATTTTTTGATTTCGTTAAAAGTATGTTTATTGTATAGAAAATGACGTGAAAAGTTGCTTGTTTCAAACCGCAGGTCTGTATCTCAAACCGTTCTTGAGATATAGCCTCTCAAAGTTTTAGTTTTTTCAAATTTTTGGAGAAAAAAGGCCATAACTTTTAAACGGGTGGTCGGAATTGATTTTAGTTGACGGATTTGGAATCAGCGTGTTAAAATCTATATAATGACATGTATAATACCTTAAAACTACAAAAAAATAAATTCACGAAAAATCGAAAAAATTCAAAGGGGTATACCTTAAAAAAATGTCGATTTTTGGCCAAATTTTTTTTGTCGGATTTTAAAGTATTATACATGTCATTATATAGATTTTGACACGCTGATTCCAAATCCGTAAACTAAAATCAATTCCGATCACTCGTTCAAAAGTTATGGCCTTTTTTCTCCAAAAATTTGAAAAAACTAAAAATTTGAGAGGCTGTATCTCGAGAACGGTTTGAGATACAGACCTGCGGTTTGAAACAAACAACTTTTCACGTAATTTTCTATACAATAAACATACTTTTAACGAAATCAAAAATTCAAAACAATTTAGTGAAATATTTAGTGAAAATATCGACTAAAATACAAAAAAATAAGACGTAGAGGTATTATAGTTTTATAATTGAACGTGTAAATTAATATTAAATGTTATTTTTGACTTTTGTTTAAAATGTTTGGGTTGCGCATTAAAGATGAATAATCTAATAATATTTTTAAATTATTTATTAACTGAAATTTACCAATAAAGTAAGGGAAGCACTGCTTCTCCTGTTTCCATGGACGCTTCGCCACTGGTATAGTGAAATGTACCTAAAAATCAAGACACCGTCGAATACAAAACAAGGAAGACAGACACATCGACAGATAACAAGTAGCGTCATTTATTTTTGTTATAACAAACTTTTCGCTCAAATGACTTTATGTCGCACCAATTTAATGAAGTTTTCTGCTCACAACGCCGGAATTGATGTTTTTGTCTACGCTATTCATTTTTTACCCCCAGTGTTTGAAGGCGATCGAGTTCCTCTTGATGCAAACAGGAAGTCTGCAGGTTTTAAGGAAAATGATTGTTTTGTAATTTTGTCGTTTTAATGGCAATTTGATTTGCTCGAGTTTTGAATTATAATTTCTGCGCGATGGGGCTTTTTATTGACATTGTTGTTTATTTTAGATAGAAGCAAATGTCAAGTGTATGGGAGAAGGGGTAAACGTTTATAAACTTCAAATTGTCGTTTATTAAATAGGGTATTTTTAATAATAATATTATTAGCAACGTTGTATATTTTTATTTAAAATAAGACGAAAACGTTACAATTAATTATAGATAGAAAATAACAACATTGTAATTTATAATAAGTAATAATAATATTTTTTATTATAGTTTTACAATTTATTATGACACTCCAAGTTTACTATTTTTTAAAAATAATAAAAAAAAAATGGTAGGTATTAAGATGCATTTTCATGCTGATGCTCGTTTTCGAGCGTTAAATCTTGTTATCTGAGTTAATTTTGGTGATGGGGGAAACAGCAGTAAAAACGCATTTTATATTCAATTGGCCCATCAAAACTTTTTTTCGCTAGAATTCAAAATCTATCAATTTATCATAAGTATTAAAACAAAAAACTATAAGAAATCAGTCTCGCTATTTTATTTCAATTAAATTATTCAAGAAATACAATCATCACATATGTCAGGATTATTATTCCAGCTATGGCAACTACGTGCGGTCTAACAAAAATATAACCTATAATAATTAATATAACCTATCAAAGCCGCCAATCAATCCATGACAGTTAATTGTTGATAAATTGCTGCTGCAAACTATAAATTAAAACCGCTGTATGCTTACCTTTGTACTAACTACACCCTTAGCACGAATCACTCAAAATTACATCAAAAATCATTTATTTACATTTGCGGAAACAAAACACTAACATTCAACTTGTTAAGGAAAACAGTATAGCCGATATGCAATGAAGGTAGACACCTATCACACTTTCCGAGATAAATAATATACCATACTTTCCCCTATTTATAACTACCTACATACATAAAATAAATATCCATCTAAAAAAATCTCTTAATATTAGCTTCACTTTCCTAAAAAAACAATATAAATTTTAAAACATGTTTCTTGATCCATAGAGAAATCAGTTAATGGAAATGAAAATATCTGCAAAATACCAAGAGAGCGTATTTCAAAATCGGGGCTAAGAATGAGATAAGATGGATATTGTGGAGGTCTAATTTTGTTAGCGTAACGTCCAATTTGAATCTTGACAGTGTGTGCAAGCGAATTGCGAGTCTCGGTAGATTGGGTATCTTGCCCCCTCCCTTATTCTGTGAAGAATAAAAACAATATGTGTTTTGAATACCTTTTTTGTATCTGGAGAATTACTTTATCTTTTTTATAAAAATATGTTAAATTCTTGAAAAATATTGAAGTGATGTATTATTAATAAGTAATGTATGTAAGGGGCCATTAAAGTATTACGTAAATATAAGTAGGGGTTGGAGGGGGGGGGGGGTCTTGACAGGAGACGGGGTAAAAAATTCTTATGTAAGATATTATATCTGTTTTATGAAATAAACTATGGATTATTAATTATTTTCTATTTAGTGATGAACTGCTTGATTTTCAACGTAATTATCGATGAAAATTTCACCTTGGGTTGCATAAAGCAAAATTAACCACGATTAGTTAATCAGTTGTTTTCAAACCACGATTAATGTTAAAACTTAATTTAATCTCAATTTGTAAATGCACAATACACTAAATATAATAATTTTTCACCTTATAAAATTTATCATAACCGTGATTGTTTTTTAGAATTGACGTAATAATGGTTTTTTAAACAACTGATTAACTAATCATGATTATATTTGCTTTATGCAACTCAAGGTCAGTGTTTTATTATTCTGTCTTAATATTTCCACGTATAATCTAAATTCAACGAAAATGTGCTTACATAAATGGTCCCTAAATCTAATTTTCCAAGAAGGTAATTATACCAAAAATAATTATTAATTTAAAATAATACATACAATCTTTCGGCAAGCTTAAGATTTAGGTAATCACTGATAAATAGTTTTATAAATATTTTTTATTATAATAATATATATTTTTTAATTATTATTATTTTTTTAAATTTTGATAGTTGTTTTTTAAATCTATTTAATGACCTATAGACACGTTTAAAAATACATGTCTCTTAGATTCAATTGAACTACGAGTGTACGAAGTTTTATCAAAATCGGTTAGAAAATATGAAAATATTATCATTCCTTAATTACGTAATTACTTTAAATAACTTTCATTTTAAAACTAAACGTCAGCAATACATTTTAAATAAAATAACAAACTAAACCATCAACAAAAAATAAACATACATTAATTATAAATAATTTCTATTTTAATTCTAAAAGTCAGCAAAATTGTTAATCCAACCTAATATACTAATAAACAAATTAATTCTAAACCTAATAAAATTATTCATTCAAAAAACGCAAACTAAATATTTTAAAAATGAACACCAGACCTTAATTATTTAACCATTAAAACCATAAATAATATCTATTTTAATTCTAGACATCAGCAAAATTGTTAATCCAACCTAATATTTTACACTAACAAAACAAATTAATTCTAAACCTAATAAAATTATTCATTCAAAAAACGCAAACTAAATATTTAAAAAATGAACACCACACCTTAATTAATATAACCATAAATAATATCTATTTTAATTTTAGACATCAGCAAAATTGTTAATCCAATCTAATATTTTACACTAACAAAACAAATTAATTCTAAACCTAATTTAATATTTCATCCAAAAAACGCGAACCAAACATTTTAAAAATGAACACCACACCTTAATTATTTAACCATTAAAACCATAAATAATATCTATTTTAATTCTAGACGTCAGCAAAGGTGTTAACCTCCTGGAATTGCTACAATTATACGTGACGATACCCTGTTTTTGTAGCGCATAGCTCATGCATATTAACACACCTCTGTTATGTGACCTTAATGCACCGAAACAAGACTAGAGATCAAGTTTCATGTCGTTTTAATTTTCATAGCTTATACCTAAACACACAAAATGTCCGCGTTAGCACTTACATACTCTATTGCAGAGGTTCTTAAACCATTTTCTGCAAAATTTTGAAAGGAAGAAAACCATTGTTAATATTTTTAATTGTTTCAATAATATAATATTTCAGGAAATTTCATAGAACAATTAATTATATACCTGATTATTTTTTCGTATATTTTTAATTTTTAATAAAATTTTTGAGATGTCACCCCTCCCACTTTCACACGATTTTAATGATTTTGAAATGGGACCATCTTCAAGCCAGACCCAACCATCCAACCAAGTTTCATTAATATCGGTTCAGTGGTTCATGAGTTATTCGTGTGACAAGAATTCAGAGGACAGACAGATAGACACGGAATACAAAGAATATATTATTGATCAGAGCTTAAATTTTGCTATATAATCCAAGTAACATTTTAGAGCTATACTGTTCCACTTCCTTTAGAAACAAAATCAACTTTTTCTATAAAGTTTTTTCAGACCAAAAAAACAAGTTGTGTAAAAGTTTAGTATTAGTTTAACAAGGTTATTATTTATTTATGCCTGTATTTATTAACAACGCTGAGGGATAAATGAACGGTTTTAAAATATTCATAGAAAGAATGATGGGCACAATTAAGAGTTTGGCTTGAATTGTTAAACTTTCAAATGACATTCAGTAAATAGTTATTGGTTTCCAACTTGTGTTTACATTTATTATTTATGTTTATAACTTCTAAAGGTTATTAAATAGGGTATAATTATATTTATGAATTAAATTAAAATCGTAAAAGTTAATAAAATTTTAATTTAAATTTTATTAACTTTGAGTAATTTAAAGTTAATAAAATTTAAATTAAAATTTCCGTTACAAATCTATATAATTTGCCGAGTATATTTTCCAAGGTATTTGAAAAAAAATATTTTTCGTTTTCCCTAACGGCTTGAACAAACTTGATAGTTATTGGTCAATAATTATGTTGAAATTTTTTAATAATTTTTGTAAGCGTGCATGAAATTATAAAAAAATAAAATCTGCAGTTAAAGAGTATAGATTCAACTTCAAAATAAAAAGTTATTAAACATTTTACAAAAAAAATATTTTTTGCTTAATTATTTTAATAATTACAAACAATTATTTAAATGCCAGTTTTTGAAAAAGGGTTTTGAATGACAGGCAGACAGACGGACAATAAAGTGATCCTATAATGGTTCCGTTTTTTTTTCATTTTGAGGTACAAAACCCTCAAAACGGTCTCGTCAAACGCACAGATAATAAAGTTTTGATGCACAGAAAAATATATCTGCTTCCAAACTTTCGGATGGTAGTCCAATAATGTCAACTTGATATTGTACTGTTTTAAATTTAACATAAACTCTCCATAACTGTGAGTGTGTCCTCACCTTTATACATCTATGCCTCCAGTGTTTATTATTAATGTACAAAACTTCCACATCTAATGTGGCATTCTGTCACTAATAACATTCGGAATGAGGTTCAGAGCGGAAATCGTAGACACAACAGAAAATAATTAGACAGCACCGCGTGGGGAACTTGTATTTCCATCATTATAAATATTTAAATTTTCTTATTACCATAAATACCTTAATATATTACATGTATATATTCTATAATGTTTATGTTAATTATTAAGTATTAATAATAATATTTTATTGTTGTTTTGTTATCTTATTCCCTGCGCCTCCACCAACAATAATTATTTGAGTTTTGTACCATTAGAATTAAGAGGCTGTTCATTTACTACATACACATGTCGGAAGGGGGGAGTTAGTGTGGAAAAGTGACGAGATTGAGGGAGGGGGGAAGGTAAAATACTATGTGACGTCACATGACATTTCAATTTAGTACATTTTTAGATCAAAAAGTGGTGTTTCACCCACATATGTGAATTAAATAAATAAAGCTAAACGTATTAAATTAATAATTTATTATTATTTAATTATTTATTAATTATTATATTATCATAGCATCTGCTTTACATTGTTTTAATTTTATAACTTTTGTGTCGTAGTACTTATCATTTTGTAATCACTGGGTGCCCATTACTGGTTTTACTTTATCCATTACTGGAGAAAAAATATAAATAAAATAAATGGTTATAATTTAAAAAAACAACTATATTTACGGATTTTGGTAATTTAATTGATTTAATAAAGAGGTACCTGTTTTATTAAATTAGTAACATGAGATCACGAGAATTACAAAAAAGAAACCCACAAATCCCAAAAAATAGTATACCTTGCCAGGGGTTATTTTAGTGTATAGTTGTAGGTTGTTTCTGCTGTTGCAAAAGCTAATTTATGTACCTAGTTGAAAAATTGCAAGTAAAAAGAAAAATATAAAAAAAGTGTAAGTGTACTGCAAAAAAAGGTCACTAAATAATTTGTAACAAGCGTAGAGCAAAAAAGCAAAAAAACACTATAATTTGTAAGAGAGAAATATACAAAGTGTAAAGCAGAAAGGCAAAAAAAGACAGTATTTGCAGTTAAATTAGGTTTTTTTTTAAATAACCCCTGTACCTTACTCTTAAAGCGACCAAGATTCTTATATAAGAGACAAATAAACTATTCATTTCTAATCATTGTTGTCTCTCTAAAATAGACAAAACCAACACCATTTCATTTTAAAATAAACTCACCGTGATTCCTTTCTTCATAGATATTGAAATCCTCAGTGCCATACGCTATCTGTAAATAAAAAGAATGAACAGCATTAGTTACGAAAGCAATCTTGACGTAAAGTAAAATAGGTATTTGATCGAAGTAAAAAGATTCCAATTAAGATAAGTAAATTACTTTGATAAAAACTCTTTTAATATATTTTCGTTAATTATGAATTTATGAATACCATTCATGTGTTCTTCTTAGTTATAATGAGGACTTTATGAATGGAATTTTAATGATAAAGTTCCTCAATAGATTCGCCTTATCAAACTTTATTATATTATTAAGTTATGATCTTCTTTAGCATATAAATTATATTGAATTTTATGTCATAATTATTATCTTGCATGTCGAATGTAATAAATAGGGCAGGACTCAAGCAATCTGTGATTGTTATCTTGCTATATAACGATTGTTAATACAGCTATTATTACTTTAATGGGTCAGCAATAAAGTTTAAGTAGATACATGAAATATTGGATTATGTAAACTAATTTTAATTATTATTATACTAAAGGTAATTCCAATAATATACGTATGTAATATCGATCCCCTAATGTTAATTTACTACATAAAGTTTCGTTTATTCTCCTTCTTCACCTCCCACCATTCTCGAGTTATGGCGTAAAGAAACATATTTTTGAATTTTTTTGTAGAATGAATTAGAGCATTTGTATTCATCTCATTGACTGTACAATATTTTTCAAAAGATTTTAATTTTTTTGATATTCATTGCATGGATTGCATGTTACGAACGCAACAAAAATCATATCTATAGATTTGAGGTTAGATCAGATAGAATACATACATATTATAATTTACACTTATCACCGTCGTCATTCGTCACCTTGCTCATATTTTGCCATATTCGAAATTAAAAGTAAAGTAAAATTATTTCACTATCACGATTAACTATTAACGATAAATATTAAATACCAAGGTATATAAAGTTTTAAAAAACCACAGAAAGTATTGCCAACTTAAGAATAGTAAAAACGACACTTCCCGAATAGACAAAACTGTCTGTAATAGCTTTTTCATGATTTTGCAATCTTGAATTTGTACTTCTTTGATTGTATATGTTGTTAAAATATCAAAAAATACGAAGACAAGAATAAATAAAGGATTTCTTGTAATTGATATTCTATTATACATTTATAACATTTGAATACATCTTCGTGGTGACGTCAATTCAAGGATCTATACATAACTTGGTGAGAGCCCCTCTAAACTTCGAATAAACGCGATTTCCTCGATACAAAACGATTCAGAAGGCTTAGAATAAACAAATCCCGACTGTATTATAAAACTGGTCGACCACTTCTGCATGTGACTTTACTTCTGATTGAATCCATTAGCCATATTTATACCAAATAATATTGAAAATGTATTCATTATCACAACAAAGCATCTTGTCTATTATATCTGGTCATAAAATCTTGACATTAATATTAACGAGGCAATATATCACGGAGGAGAGAGATGGAGATGCAATACATCATGCCAGATGAAGGTGTGAAGGTTGCCGTTGCAACCTCGAATGCAATCGAGCTGAGTGCAACGATGCGCATGATAGATGTACTATATTTTTACAGATCTTTTTTCAGTAAATATGTCTGGTAGTTTATGAGTTAATGTAAATGCTATTAGTGTTATTAGGGTTTTAGGTCAGTAGTAATAAATAGGTAGTAATAAAAGTAGTGAAAAATAACCGATTTAATTTGTTTACTACAAAAAATTTCGAAATCAATTTATTTTTATAAATTACATCAGAAAGTATCAATTTTAACTATTTGATTTTGAAATGCGACCGTCCTCAAGTCAGACCCAACCATCCAATCAAGTTTCATTAATATCGGTTCAGTGGTTCATGAGTTATGCGTGTGACAAGGATTCAGGGAACAGACACACACCACACACAGACAGACGGACGGACAGATAAAGACATAGAAAGGAAAGTGTTTGTCTTGACCTGAAACGGAAAGATCAATTTAAAATTTTGAAATCGGATTTTGTTTCATTCTAAAACAATCACAAAGCTTCTCGTATCTTCGATATTGCGAGGAAGCAATACACTTGCCGAACTACGATAATTATTTAACCATTCTTTTCAACTATTAAGATAGTTAAATGTATATAGAATAGAATAGAATAGAATAGAATTTTTATTTCCATAGAATATACAAAAAAGTACATAGAAACAGTCACAAGAAAAAAAAAAGATTAATAGATTAATATCCAGTAATGGCAGTAATAAAATATGAACAAATATTGATCTTGGCTTCTGGGTGTAAGCCGCCGTTTCGTTATACATTGCAGTGGACATCTTCAGGACTCTTCTTCTTCTTTTAGAAGAGCCTTGAAGATGTCCACTGCAATGTGTAATGAAACGTTGGCCGATAACACGACCAAACCAACGCGGCTTACACCCAGAAGCCAAGATCCATATCAAGATCACCGCGGAAGCCTCAAGACTTGTATCAACAAATATTTCTAAAATAGTAGATTTAATTTAAAAATGTTCAACACTGGGGTATTGTTCAAGACTAGTGCCAGTACCTTATGCTAAAATCATATATCTGACAGAAATATGTATATTCATGAAATTATTGAGAATAATAATCATTAAAAGTTATTATCTTTTTCATACATAAAAAAAATTATCTGAAAATAATTGTGTACTTGAAAACTGTATATTAATTAAAACTAAATTGTTCACGATTTTGATGTTACACGTTTTAGTTATGGCTGAAATTTTCCGAGCAATGTAAAACTAATTGCTGCCAATTAACGATTTGTTAACGCTAGTTTGTAGAAAATAGAACAAATATTAATTTATTTTCAATTGACTAGAAATTCATTCGAAACACTCGTATAACGAATTATACAAATTACCTAGCTTATAGCTTTTTAATTGATTTATTTATTACATTTTGAAGCTTTTTAAAAGCATAACGTACTAGGAGTATTAATGTCAACAATTTTATTTACCTATATCGTTATAAGGCGGCTATTACACTATCAAATAAATATGTCAAAGATCTTTGACAAAGACTTATAAAATTTATAAAAAAATACAAGTATATTTTTTTCAATTTGAAAAATTTTTTAAAATATTTTTGCACATGTAATCAGATTTAAAACAAAAATATAGGTTCTCATTTAAAAAAGTCAAAGTTACAACCTATTTCAAAATTCATGAAATTATAAACGCATTGAGTTCAAAACATAATACAAAAATTGGTAAACCAAAAAGTTTTTTCTAAAACAGTTCAAAACTCGAGCAAATAACTACCTACACAAAAAACAAAACTTGCTAAATTGAATTATTATACAATTTATTTATTTCTTTGAAATATGAGTTGAAAAATATATAATGAAATGTAGATTCATTTATTGGTTTTCAATAAAATGAAATTTATAAAGTTTTATTTGTTTCTGTAAAGCATTAAACCGAGAAAAAAAACTATAACATCAAACAAGAATAAAATGTATACTTTTTGGCACGCAATATCACTTCATTGCCAAATTGATCGTATAGAATACAAAAGATAAAATATACCATGATGTTCTTTGCATTATTTGAACAGTACGCACAACTGTGCTAGAATTCCTGAAATTATTGAACTGCTTTTAATACTTAAATCCAAAGACATGAGACTATTCACAATCCTTTTTTATTCTTCCCTGGTATTATAGTTCGGGTGAGTACATGCAATATGCGAATTCTTTTGACAAGTTAAATCTACAGTAGGCTGGGACATTTTTTTGTGGTAGTTGATTGTTTATAGAAAACTTTTGAAAGTTTTTTTTTATGTTACTTATTTTTAAACTTGCATTATTTTGTCTTTATTTTATTTTTAAAGCAAACGTACATAAATAAGATACTGGCACCAGTTTTGGCCGCTATAAGAACAAGGTTTACTATTTTTGTGTTACTAATAAAACAAGTACCTAACACATTATTTAATCAATTTAATTACCAAAGTCTACAAATATAGTTTGTTTTTTAAATTATAGCCTTTTAATTTGTTTAGGTTTTTTCTCCAGTAATAGATGAAGTAAAACTAGTAATGAGCACGCAGTGATGGACACTTGCTAATGATAAGTACTACGACACAGAAGATATAAAAGAAAGAATCGTCAAAATTGAAACAATGTAAAGCAGTTGTTATGATAATATAATAATTAATAAATAAATTATACTAATAATTAGTTTAAATGTCCACCATTTTGACACCTACTGGTCGATTGTCATCAAATCACGTTGTAAGACAGTTAAATATATATAGATTAAGAAGTAAAAATAATGCCGTAATGGCGCCATTTTCGATTCGAAATCACTATTCTTTTAGTAAAATTAAAAGTAACTAATTTAATTAGTGAAAAAATGTCTATCACAGTCTTCTAGCTACTAAACTGTTTGAGCTAGATAGCTCATAAGTAAATACTGGACAGAAAATGTACCTGAGTTATAAAAATAAAATTTTTAATTTTTTGAGGGAGGGGGTCAAATGGTTTACTATTTTTTTTATTAAAGCCAGGCGAGTGGGGTATTAAATGAAAATGACAATTCAAGAAATTTAAATATGTAAACGATTTATTATTATTAAAATTAAAAACTTAAAAATCATAAAAATATTTTATTTTCTTCGAAAGTTAACCTAATAAGTTATTAAAAAATACTAACAAAAACAAAGACAACGTGCCAGTTGTTATAAAATAATGAGGTTGGAAAATATAAGAATGATATTTTTATAATGTATAATATACAAGCTATTTGGTAGACGATGGGATAATTTATATGAAATGTATTTTTCTCCGCCTAACCATGACGACTAACATGAAAACAAAACTCATCTTGTCACGGTTCCAAGTTTGAGGCCACGTTTAAAAGTCGCGCGGCCATACACGTATATCAAATTTGGCTCGGCATTTCGGACCAGTGGCAGATGGGAGAGATAGGATTCTGAGGGTATATTTGGTGAATTTTTTTTTTATGTTGTTAAAATAAGTTTGATAGCAATGAGTTTAATTAAATATTAACAGGTTTCGTTCGTTTATTTCTTATCAATAATGAGCTGAAGACAAATAAGCTGCCATGGTTCCATAGGACTTTCTTATACGTATAATTGAGTGTATAGTGTACGTGTATCTACTGAAATAAAATAAAACATCTGCCAAGTAAATGCACAGTGCTTCCTCGTGCTAAATAGTAGTTGATTATTGAACAATTTAAATAAAAACCGATAAAGTGTTCAGATAAATTGCTTGGAATTGGTTAATCATTTAATTTTTATATAATTTTACTAAAAAAATATTAGTTCGAAATTTTTCTTAAGACGCACCTGATTATTTTTTCGTATATTTTTAATTTTTGACAATTTCAATCTAAATCTAAATCAAAATGATATTTAATATGTCCAAGCAAATATCAATTTAGAAAAACAAAACACGATTTTTAAAAATAAATTGAGAAAAATCTTTGTAAGGGAACATTTTACAAAAAACGTTGGAAACCCACATTATAAGAAATTTAATGCTCTACAAAAAATATTCTATAAAATTTTCACGTAAAGAATTTTGATCCAACGAAAAAAAGTTAATAATTTTTATTAACATTTACTTAATGTCATTTGATATCTGTTTCGACTTCACAAGAGTCCTCATCAGGAGCCTTACAGTTCCATTTTAAGTTCCAGTAATGTTATCAGAATACTAGAATTAATTAGTGTTAAAGTGAAGTACACAAAAAATAATAAAAGTTCTCGTTTGTTTTTTTGTTTAGGCCACCACTGCATTGGAGTCTAGTCGACGACAGACGATTGTAATGAGAAGAGAAATAACGTGACGCGAGCATGTTCTCCTCTCTGTTTGTCTTTCTCTGTTATTCTTTCAGACACTGTCATTCATTTCACATTGCTTTTGGAAATTTCATTATTGCTCTGTGATTTCGGGGAAACTTAGATAACGGATTTGTTGTTTGATTTGAAAGGGTGAGCTAATAAAATATATTTCAATGTCCAACAGTTCTATGCCGAAAAATATAATATGTCTTACGGGTTTCATAAAGATAATATCTTCTTTTCAAAAGTATTTGTTTGAAAATATCTTAGGAAACAAATTAAACGCGCACTATTTTAAATGAAATGAGAAATAGTGAAGAGCATTAAATAATCTATTATAGCATTTGTAAACAATATTGTGTTTTAGAAATAGTTAATATAAACTAGCGTTAAGAAAATACTTTTTGTTCATTAAATAAATAAAATGACACATAGAAAAAAAAATTGCTCCTTAAAATGGCTAAATAAGAATTAGATTGGTGAGATTTGTATTAAATGAGCAATATATAATATTTTATAAATCGTACAGAGTTGATGTTCTAACAAAATACAAGTTAACTGTCTTTGGTTAGGGCGAAATCGAGTTGATTAGTTTTGGGTTGATTAGCTTTCGTTCGGTTAGGTCTATTCATCAATACGTGATATTTGATAGTTGTGGCGTCGGTAACGGCATATTCTTCAGGTTAACCTCATTTTATTCGAGGGGGGAGGGGGGGTAATGAAACATCCTGAAGCAAATTAATTATAATATCGGGCAAAAGTATATTTTACTACTATTATCCATTGCCAACTTTGTGTTCTTGTGTTTTAAAGTATGGAAACAAACAATTAACTTTTATAATACATTTATGTGACTTTTTCCTGCCCTGATTGTCCCAGGGCACCCCCCCCCCAGTCATCCGTGACTAGTCGTGGTATAGTGTCGTATATATTCATTAATGCCAAAAAAAAGTTTTAAATACATAACATAATTTTTTTTATTTAACCATTTTGATAACATGATAATATTTTATATACATTTTCATCGATTCATCGATTAAACTTAACTTATTTGAAAGTTAGAGAATACTTTTGCTGAAGTTATTTTAGCAATTCTATCTCATATTACATAAGTTCAATAATATCTTGGGATTTGACTTTATAATGGAAGAATCTAGAGATATGCAGATTGCAGATATTGAACAATGAATTTTGATTGGATATTTTATAATCATCAACAATAATACTTCCATATACTGTTCAGAAACTATGACCTGAGTTATTGATCCATCATCTTCCTTTTTAAACGTAAGAAGGGGGTTTCCAAAATTCGACCCTTTTTAAATAAAAAAAAGAAAATACAGAATCAATTTCTTATTTTATATCCTGCACACACTAGACTGTATATATTTTATTTATATTTCAAATAATACTAAAAATCAATTCTGTATTAATACATAATATGTACATATTTTAAAGTTATTGCTGGCTACTATTGAAGTACAAACAGAATAATTCCCATACGAACAAAGTTATAATGTAGATAGTTCAGTATTGTTTATCATATTTTGTCGTCTCTAACTCTACATTTAACTAATTCGTTTATTTATATCTAACAATAAGCGCAACTGCTACAACTTTTTTCAGGCGCGCACCCACCAGATGAAAATATATGATAAGCTCTGAAGTACTTTTATTTGAATGAAGAATAATTTCAAAAATATAATTTAATACATATATTGTGAAAAAGGGAAGCAGAATCTGGTAGAACCCACTTCATAGATAACAGTTCCTATAGCATATTCCTCGTTTATTTTGACATGTATATGTATAAGTCCATACTAATATAATAAATATTTGTTATCTTTTCACGACTAAACTGCTAAACCGATCTTAATGAAATTTGGCAGGGAGATAGGCTACTTTGTATTTTAGATAAAAAAATACGCGCCTGCAAATGTGAAACTAAACATCTCTTTTATCTACTATCATAACAGAAATCTGTATTACCTAAACTTCTTCTTCTTCATGGGTTTTATGGCAAGTAGATTTTCTACTTTTCTGACAGCTCCTACCTAACCTAAATTCCACACGAACGAAGTTACTGGTAACAGCTAGTGTCTAAATAAATATGTATAAAAATGTATGGTATCAGGGTGTCCAATTTCTGGAAAGTCAGGGAAAAAAGTGTATAAATTTAAGTTGACGAGCAACAAAAAGAAAAAGGTCATTGAATTGAAAGTAAGTAACAAGTGTAACATTTCCAGTTATGGATCCCCCCGAGTCAGGGAATTTTTAATCTGTGTTCAGGGAAAGTCAGGGAAAAGTCAGTGAATTTTATTTCCAAAAACCAGTGGACACCCTGGATATTTAAAATTATACAAACCCTTTAAGTTTAATATACCTTTATTAAATAGAACCAGAGATAAATTTCTCTTTCTGCGATTTGTAATAAAATGTTTATTACCTACGATCCTGTTAGCTCCACATATATACAACTACACTCGCAAGCAGTGTCGCAGACATTTCTAATGAGAATCTAGCAAGCGTTGCTCGACATGACATACAGCGGACATATTCTATCGCCTTCACTCATTTCGTTCGCGTTGCCACTGAAAATTTCATTATTGCAGCAGATCCGATCTGTATTCAACAGACGTTGTTGATTAATATATTTTTTTTATTTGTGCTGTTATGTTAGTAAATTAATATAAAAGCAACTATAAAGTATACAGAGCGTTTCAATTTCTATTAGTTTGTAATGCAAACTTGAAGAACGTTACAGAATATTTCTCTAGTGCAGGGCTGGCCAACCCAAATTGCACCGCGGGCCGCATTGACGATCTAAAATTTTCCGAAGGCCGTACATAAATAAGAAATTTTGTAAAAAAATTAGATTTTCTGGTTTTGAAATTTTTTTTTTAAGTAGAACTACATTTCCCCCAGCAATATTAGGGAATAACCTCGGAATCACGAAAGTAACGAAAATATGTCACACTTTGAAAGCTTATATCTCCAGAACTAATAATCATAAAGCAATAAATAAAATGCCAATAGATAGCTTATATAATCAATTTTATAAAACGAGTATAATGATTTTTGACACCATCCCACTCGTCTCTAAACTTTTGAATGTATTAGCATAAAAAATGTAGAGCTGATTTTATATTATACATATAGCCGACCTTCAATATGTTGCCCCCTGTCACAGATGAAGGGTAGTAATTGATATTATTCGATCCGCTGCGAAAAATTCTACATAAGTGTAGGAGTTTTGGGGAAAAAATTATCCACAACCTCGCACGATTTTGTATAGTAAATAAATAGCGACAAAAATCTCAATATTTCATCCTGTCATAGATAAATGGTTGCAATATGTCTTATACGATCCCAGGGGAAAAAACAAGCAACTGTTCTTCAATCATAGTAAATTTAAAAAAAAATTAATCAAGAACAAAATATAACTGTATGGTATTAAGTATTTAAAATACTAATAGATAATGGTTTTATTTATTCACAAAAATATTTCAAATTCCAATTTTAATCACATAAATAGAACAATATTTTAAAGAAATCAATGGGAAATTAAAACCAACTTCAGTCATTCTGATACACCTGATACATAAAATGAACATTATAAAAACATAATTTGTTCATATGTAACCGCGGGCCGCGCATAAGAGCGTCGCGGGCCGCGATTTGGCCAGCCCCGCTCTAGTGAAAACTCTAGCTATATTTTGATCTCGAATTGCTTTGATGAGTGCATTCTTTGCTGACATTCATAAAAAAAAACTTAATGATAGCTTTATTTTCATTATGAAGTAGAAAATATAAAATCAAACAAACAAAAAATGCTTTTGAAGAATGTAAAAGCAAGTATGTCAACTATTAAAAAGTATTAATTAATAGAATGGTATACTTTTGCTAAGAAACTTTATTTTTTTATAGAAAAAATATAACTGCCATACGTTTTCTCTATGAAATCTTCAATCATCTTGTTATAATATTTTTTAATTAATTAAAAACATAAAAATTATTTATTACAATTTTTTATCACGTCAGATCGTTTCGATATATTTTCATTCTTTTCCGACAACCGAAGTTTTTTTTATATTCACTCGTTTGGGAAATCTGTTATTGTGATTTCAATGGAACAAATCGGATTTCAGCTAATATTAAACAGCGGAGGTGCTTGTTTTTATAATGATTTTTATTTGTCGTTTTTACGCTTGGCTAATCACGCTTGGTAATTTTCAACGAAATGGACAATATCAACTTGTATGAAATGTTTGAAACAGAAAATTACTTATCAACTTAATTACTGTTGATTCAATTTTATCAATTAATAAATTAGATTAAATTTGCTGTCAAGAATTACATAATTTTTGTTGGATTTCTTATATTGATACTTCATCAAAAAATTGCAAACTTTTTACAACATATCAACATAATAAAATTACCTCTGATGAGTCATAAGTACATCTATAATATACTACAAGCACCATCAAATTTGATTGACAGATTATCAAAAAAAAATTCTTTTTTTGAAAATAAAAAAAAAATGTTTTTTCGAAAACTATAAATTTTTGGAAGCTAATATTTGGTCAGGCTGAAAGTTAAATAGAATGTAACTTTAAAAAAAATCAACTAAATCTATGCAAAGGCATAGAAAAAAAACAATCGTCGGAGAGATATTTTCGCTGATAGCGATAATTGAAAAACAATGTTTAATAGGTTTATTATAAATATCTCCAGGTAACAACGGGTCCAATACGCTAATAGTTTTGTAAGAAACATTTTAAATACTGACATTCATGCATAATATTATATAGGAATGTGTAATAGAAGTAACTTAATATTTATATTTTAAAATTAATTGGAGTTATTAACAAAATGTAAGTATTTATAGGTTTACATAACAAAATATGTATAAAATATACATGCTGCAATTTAGGTAGAATGTTTAACATGATGGTTATATTTGTTAGTTTTTTATTTATATAATAAAACAAATTAATATAATTCGGACATGAATAATTTAAATATGAATAATGTCAGATCTGCATAATTTTATAAATTTATACGCATTTTGTGTCAAAATAATCTGGATGGGTGTTTATGGTTTATTCGTAATTAATGTAATTAAAATTATAATATTAATAACAAGTTGATTTTAAAATGCGTTTACATGAAACTGATTGTTTTTGGGTCATTCATATATTTTGCTGATATATTGATAATTTTATGTTAAATTAATAATCTAGAAATGCTTTTAATAAATACTGGTGTCAATTTTAATATTATTATGTATTTATTTGATTTTTAAGTGGCAGTTTATAATCTGCGTAATAACCACACAATAATAAAAACTGCACACGTCGCTCATTTTTGTATGTATTCTGTGCATGTAAACGCGAATATGTATTCGTATTCACTCTATGCGCGTCAGGGGAAAAACTCGGAGTGGGGGGAAATATAAGGGGACAATATTGACGGATGAGATGAAATATAATATATTTGCATGTATTATGTGAATTGCACATCGATATTTAATCAAAATTTGTATAAAAATAAACAACAATATTGTGAAGAGTTTTTGTTTCGAGAAAAAATTTAAAAAAATATCCGAGTAAAGAATAGAAAAAAAAACGTATATGTATTTTGTGGGGTTTAAAATTAGAATTTCAATATTGAAAACGATATCTGGATTTCTCATGATTGTGTAGATATTCATTCCATAGGCGCCCAAGCAGATGTTTAAATGAAGATTATAATCTATATTTTTTACATTTGGATACATTCAGTATTCAGAAACAAAGTTTTGATCTCTCACAATCTTATCAGGTTAGAAGTTTTATAAATATTTGAAGACAAATATGAAAATAAAATATCAAGACGGAAATTTTTTTTACTCATAATTGAAATTTTTTATCGATCTCGTCTCATAAACGTGATCAAAATCGAGACGAATTCATTTTTCGGGTTTCGAAGAAACCCTATTAATCTCACTGTGTCATCCGTCCGTCCGTCCTTTTCACTCAAAGCTAAATAGCTCGTAAACTATATAAGCTAGAAACTTGAAATTTTTACTGAACATGCAAAATGACACCCTCTAGTAAAATATGTACAAATTTATTGAATAAATAATTTTTCAGGGGGGGCAATAAGGAGCTAAAGCTAGGTAAAAAAAAAATTATACCAAGACATGTGGCACGTTAAAATGTATAACCAAACAAGCGGAATCAAAATGTACATCTCAATTAGTAGAATTTGACCATATTTTTTATTTTTTTTTCTAACTTAAAAATGCACCTGTAAGTGGTTCCAAACTTTCCACGTAGTACGTACTTCGGAACCCTTATAGCATACACTCGTGTATGTCTTGCCCGAATTTTTATATATAGAAATAACTAATCCTTTTTCTCAGTGTACCTATACCTTTGTTTTCTGTGATAATAATGTCAAAGCATTTTTCATAAACAACTGGTAAATATACAATTTACAATCGTTTGAAGTATCAATCGAACATTGTAACAGTTGGCTTTGAAAACAAAGTTTAGAATAGCGCCAATGTGAGTAGTGTTTTGTCGAGCAACGATATCGCAGGATATATCCATTGTTCCACGTATAACGATCCATTCATTCCGAGATGTACAAAGTTTTTCTCCCTACGATGCAGTTTCACTGCTTCCTGTTTTCAATCAGTGAGCAGGTGGGTGTATGAGAAGAATACAAATGTATTTCTAAGCACACTATTTGTACTGCACATGTATCTGGGGTTTTGATTCCTCTTCGTTATTAGGGAAAAGTAATGGAGGTGGATTACTTTTGTAATAAATTATCGTTTTGTATTTGTATTAGTTTTCTTTATGGATTCGTTACATCTTGATTATTGGGAATGCTTTTGTTTTTAACTGTAATTAATTTCAGAAAAAGAACGGCCAAGTGCGTGTTGGGCACGCACATGATAGGGTTCCGTACAGTGGCGTCGGAACCTATTTTTTTCTGAGGGAGGGGCAGTACGTACCTCAAAAATTAAGCTGACCTAATTTTCTTTAGCTTGATTAATATCATATTATTTGTTAAAAAAAATAAAAATAAATAGAAATAGAAATACAGGAATGAGGGAAAACACATATTAATGAGAAAAACGTACTAAATTTTTTTTATTTTTCTTTGTCTCTGACTAGATTCCTGGTTATATTTTATATTTTGTTTTTGAGCTTAACAACAGTTTACAAAAATTACTGAAAACAGATTTTTATAATTGCAGGCTCTAATTTTTTTTTGGGGAGGGGTAAAAAGTAGTCATTGCCTCCCCCGGCTCCGGTGCCACTGGTTCCGTGGGTGTGTAAGTGAAAAAAAATGTGAGTTCACTTTTCAGTCTATGGGAGGGGGATCCAAATTTTTTTTGACAGTATTCGTTATAATTTTCATTGAAAGTACTGATTAAAATCTACATTCTCAAATTTTTTCTATCGATAGCTTAGAAAATAGAGGGAGGGGGGTGCTCTGATATCGAAAGATCGTATATTTTTATTGTGTTGAGTTAGAAAATTGAATTTTTTTACAGGACTATGAAGCTATTTACCTTAGTATTTGGTATTAATTTCAACTTGATACCTCTAGCCGTTCCTAAAAAAATGGGTCTTGACGGATAGGCAGTCAGAAAACAAAAAGATCCTATAAGGGTTCTGTTTTTTTATTTTGAAATACGGAACCCTAAAAATATAAGTACATAATATTAAATAAAAACTTGATAAAAATGAAACCTTAGAGACAGATTTCCTCGATAATTTAATTTAGTTACTTAATATAATTTGTTTGTATTTAAAACAATCATTGGTTCAATTTTGAACAATAATCTGAATATCTAATAATAAAATTGACATTGATTTAAATTACATATATTTTGATGTAATCTATTTTACTGTTACGGTTGCTAAATTCTAAACAATAAATTGTAGTATTATTGTTTCTATTTCCTATTACTCAAATATTATATGAAATTAATTTATATTAATATTCACGTAATGATTATGGATAAGTATAAATTATTTAGGTATATATATGTATATAATATATCTATAAATTAATTATATATAGTATTAAATGCTATCTTTTATATAATGTAAAATAACATTATTTTGAAAACTTTACAACATAAACAAGTCAGAAAATGGTTGTTTTTAAAACATACTTAACTTAAGTGTTTCTTTTGTTTTCCTACAATTTCTTTATAATAAATCTTTTTACCATTTGAACAACTTCTTTAACAAATCAATAAAAAAATGTTTTCGTTCTACTATATTGTTCTTTAAATTGTAAAATACCAACATTTAAATGGAACATAGACATAAATAAATAGTCGTTTGTCTTAAATCACAAACAACAATAAATTCACTTGTGATCGTTTTTGCAACTGACGTTTCTGTACAATGTTTAAAGTAGACGAGGTAAAAAGAGTAATTAATGTTTTTATTTTTTAATTAAACTGTTTTCTTTTTTCACGATTTATTTTACATACACAAGTTGCAGACAGTATTTTATTTTTACATTTCAATCTTTTATTTATTGTACGTACTTTTTAAATAACAAAAAGTAAAAAAATTAAAATAATTTGTTCTGAACCGATATTTATTACTGAATCCTTCTAAATAAAAAAACACAATTTAACATGAGAAAGGTACCCCTTTTCTTTGTTAATCTTATATTATGTAATAGGGAGTAGCGTACAACAGGGGGGGGGGGGGCAAGGGGGCGCTCACCCCGGGCGGTAAATTTGAGGTAGAAACGAAAAAACAGGCATATATTGTAAAAAAAGCATATGGTGTAGTGGGGAGAGGTGGCAAATTTACCCTCTGCCTTGGGTGGCAGAAACCTATGGTACGCCACTGTCAATAGGGTATTTAGCAGTATTGTATATAATATATACAGTCAAGTGTTTTTTACGTGAAATAAGTCAGTATTTTAATAATAAACGCGTCTGGCACATCTTTGACGTCAGAAAACATGCTACACGTCAAAATGCTGAATCGTTATTGGTTTGTTTCAGTTTGTTTACTGAGGTCTGAATAATGAATGAGTTGATTGATAATTTTTTTAATTTGAATAGAAAAATAATTTTTTTCGGCTTTATTTTGGAAAAAAAGTATCTATTATATAGGTACTTAAGCACAATTTACAATTTATTTTAAAAATTATCCAATTTGCAAAGTAATAAGAAATACGTGTTAATTTTCCCCAGTCAAATTTGATATTCAGAATACAGATTAATAATATATGTATTTTACATGTGATGTATTTTACTACAGCTTGTATAAACTACCAACAGAGTTAAAATGCATACATGTAGAGTGTACACGTAGATATTTATGTTTAAATTATAGTATAATTGAAAAGCCAGACATATTTATAACCGTAGAGAAAACGCAAATGAATTCCTGTCCCATAAACATGACGTCTAACCGTTTGAATCCAAGCACTTGAAACCATTGATTCCCTACGTATACATTCGAGTATAATGTATATTCATATGTGGGTGTGTGTGTTTGTCCAGGTCTGTCTCATACCAGTTTGTATCTTAAAGGTTCAAAAGTGAAATTAAATATCGGTATGGAGAACCATACATGACTTCCATGTTCTTTAATATCTTTTTAAATAATTTTTAATATATGAAAAATTTCAATGAGATTTGTCAGAAATAAAACTCGCCTTTGTATTATAAATATTAGATTTCTAATGTCAAAAAAATATAATAATAAATAATTTGACAGTTTGAATTTAGTTGTATTTGTTTCCAAGGCAACAAGAATTAGTGACGTATTAATTAGTATTTTAAATTCAAATTTTGAGGATATTTTTCACCCCTTCAATGGCTGTTTAGGCACGTACAAATAATAAATATCCCTTAGTTTCAATTGAACTGCAAATGTGCCAAGTTTTATCAAAATTAGTGAGATAATACTCGCACCCTTATCCGAATAGCACCAAAATCAATAGGTCTAGAGTACTCACTGAGACAAATATTTTCCCTAAAAATAATTCAGATCGGTGCATTTTTAAAGTAGTTATCGTGAACGAAAGAAAATTCTACATCCAGACACACGCACAGTCGCCATGAAGAAATTAACTCTTCTTTACGTTTTGAAGATAGTACAATCAAAATCAGCTCTTATCTCGAACGCGATTTTTCGACGGTATTACAATACTTCCATTTCTTTCAGAACATGGAAGTAAAAACCAGTTTAATTTCTGTGGGATTGCGCCAACTGAGTTATTAACTATTTAACTTAAGTTACGCTATCGATTTATCTATTTTAATTTGTTTATAATAGGATAATAAATTGAGAGTAAGTAATAGATTTAAAGATAAAGGTGTAAGCTATAATTAAAAAAAAAATATGTTAAAGTTGATTTCTATAATAAATTGAAAATACAAAATTTTTTTGTTGAATTTCATGGTTAAAATTCAAATTTAATAAATTACAGATAAGAAAATACGAATGAAAATCATAACTCACTATATAAACAATAAAAAAATGTTATTATTATTATAAACAATAATTTTAACGACAAATAAAACATTTTATAATAACCGAAACCGAACCCTATTTTTAAAATTTATAACAGTGTTATTGATATAATTTTGTACAGTATTTCGTAATAGGATTAAATTTTTCTGGTACTCCAATTTTACAAAAAAAAGTCCTACAAACGCTCCTGTATGTGTATGCTGTACCCAAGGCTCTCTCACGTTCTAAATTCGGATGTATTTATTGCGATTCGGTGCCAATTGCACAACCGCCAGGGGAGGTTGAAAGAAACCGTTGAGAAACGTACGCTTTGTGGAATATTTTTATCGAACACAATCCATCGAAATAGTTGTATTTTATGAAAAAAGATTATTTTTACTGAAAAAGAGTTAAGTCGAAATCGTATAATTAATTAGTAGGTAGTTTGAAAATCATTTTTAATTTATGAAATTGTTATTCAAACACAGGCGAATTAATTAATGAATATCTATATATAAAAATGTATGAGGCTTATAGACTCGGGAATTACTGAACCGATTTCAAAACGGTTTTCACCAATAGTTAGATAATTTTTCTGTGCAGTATCGTGGCACCTAAAAAAACCTAAGATTTAACATCAAAAAACTAAAAAAATCTTTATCAAGTCGTGTTTTGTTTCCAATTGTCACAGAATAAAACTGTCATTTAGATATATAAAAACAGTACTATAAGCCATGGAATACAAAATTCTATAATTTACGGTTATAGTATTTTATTAATTTAGGTCACCGTAGCTAAGATAACTTTTTCTTACTAACCCTGATCTCTTTAACTATATACAAAGTTGATACAAATATGGCACTTGAAAAAGTTCCCTTGTTAGTAGACGCTTAGGTTTATCTTAAAATTTCACGTTTCTATAATATAAGGTCCAAGGGTTTGTGCTGGGAGTTGATGAGTGAGAGAGTAAGTGAGTGAGTGAGGACAAATACTTTTACTTTTATAAATTATATTTAAATTTTCATACATCTAGGGTCAACGGGTAAAATACAAATATTTCATGTTTTTTGACAGTTAACGATACAAATTCATATTTTAATTTTTCTACTAGATGCGCTTATGAATAACCATTTTAAATACTTACACCATTTGAACTGTACAATACAACACGGACTTTAAAAATGAAAAAAGTGTGTAATTTGGGAAAAAGTGAAACAAGCCTCTAGTGGAAAAAATTTCTCGAAAAATTAAAAGAAAAGCTACTTTGATTTACCTTCTTCGTGGCATATCAATGTGAAATTGTAACTTTAATTAATATCTGAGCTATACATAAAGTTATGTGCAAAGAATTAAAATTTAATTCACACGTTTTGACATCGACTAACAGGGAAATCTGTAGGGGTGACACATCACTTATTAGGCGATTCATATTTTCAGGTCGCTTTAACAAACCTTTAATTATGATGTCAGTTTTTATAATTCTCCTATAAACAAATTAATTTTTTAATTGCAAGCTTGTTTCACTTTTACCCCATTTTTTTGGTGTTTCATATTTACCCCGCTCGACCCGTCTGTCTGCCCGTTAGTGTGTTTATCAATCGAGAACCACTTATCTGATTTACGTGTTTTTGTTTTTAGTTCATAGATATGTTCTTTACCCAGGTTTTAGTACATATTTTGTTACGTTAGGTAACATAAGCAATAAGCAGTGACGATAATAGTAAATCAAGTCGCAATACGCTGCCTAAACAATTAAATAATTAACAATAGTAAAGAATTATGAAGAATAAAAAGATCTAAAATAAACTCCGCGATACTATATATCTAACTTTTATATTTAAACGAGCACAGCTTGTATGGTAATAAAAACTAAAATAAATAATGAGAATTAAACCATACCTATCTTATATATTATGTATATCCAGCCATTCATAAAACTGTATTTAATGTCTACAATAAATTATTATCCCAACCTCTCCATTTAATAAAAATTTATATTATATTATATTAAAAAAAAACTTACCACTACGTGATCTATATCTACCACTATACATAAATACTATTTTTTTCGACCTTTTGTATTCGTTCAACTCCATAGACGCTTTTCATTGCGCGAGAAGTGACCGTGTATGTATTTGGAATACTTTAATACCCCTGTTAATACATAAATCCGTACTCTACAACACATTCACACAGACACCAGGGGCGTACGCAAGGGTTTTTTTGGGGGGTTCAAAAGTGAAAAAAATTGCGAGATTTCTTAAGTCTTTCAGTATAAGTTCTTAAAGGTAGAAATGATAAGTTTCATGATTTTAACAAAGTATGTTTGACACGAATATTTTATAGTCCAAGCTTCGAAATCGTACATGGAAATATTTAAATATGGCGCGATTTCTCTCGACTGAATATCATTTTATAAGCAGTTTATGTATCTGTGAAAATTTTTGTTCAGTTGAAAAGTTAGCATTACATTAAAAATCATTTATATAAAGCATTAGGTAACATGATAAAAAATATACACGTTAGCGGCATTATTCTCTCATCAATTTCTTAATCTTATGCAAAATTTGAACGGATCACTCCCCCCCCCCCCCAAAAAAAATTCTGCGTACGCCCCTGACAGACACACATACATAAATACCCACACACACATTTAAATTGAATTTGTTGGAATGTTCTCACCATGGGACGTTCGCATTTAACAATATTTCGCAGTTGATTCTGCATTAAATTAATTTATGCACGTATGTATTTGTGTTTTCTGGTGCCGGTGTTTGTTGGTAACAAAAATAATTAAAATTATATAATGCATAAAGTACGTCGTTAGCGCCTTGTTAGAATTTATGTTGTCCCATTGACTTATGCGGGGTGTCGTCGTAACTTGTACTTGATTTCTTGCTGGGAGATATTTGTACACGTTGCTTTGTAGGAGTGGTTTTTAAACAGGGATTGTAGATAGAGGGGTAGTATTAGATATCTTACTTGTAAAGCTATGGGATTTTCTGGTTGAAGGGTGAAGGAAGCAGTGGCGTAGTTAAGAGAGCGGGGGCTCTCTATTCGTGTTATTAATAAAAATCAGTGCTTCGAACCGTTATTTTTTTCGTTTCGGTTTTCGTTCCGGTTCGAGTAAAAAAATATATTTCGGTTCGGTTCCGGTTTTCGTTCTGCAAAAAATAACGGTTTTTTCGGTTTTCGGTTCAGCTCCGAGTGATTAATTAAAACAAAAAAATTATTTATATTAAAAAAAATTTGTCTACCATAATTTAGAATATTTTATGGTACTTGTATGATAGTCCGCACAACAATTGAAGTAGGAAAGAAGATCATGTTAACGCGCGTATTTTAACATGTACTGAACCGTAAAAACCGATATTTTTATTTCGATTCTGTTCCGGTTTTCGTTCCGGCAAAAAATAACGGTTTTTCCGGTTTTCGGATCAGTTCCGGTTCGAAGCCCTGATAAAAATTAGCATTTGTTTAAATAAAAACTTGTATTACAGTAGAACTCCTATAATTTCTAAGCTACAGGACCTAAAATTCTCGGAATTAGAACTTACGGGGTACCCCTTCCAACACAATACCGATCTAATGAAATGAGACGAGAATAGCTTTCTCTCTCTCTCACACACACTTTACTCAGAGCAATCTAACATAACCCACGTGACACTCTGGTAGTAAAATTGATAAGTTATCTGACAGTTCATCATTTGTAATATATGGCGTCTTCAGAAAAATATATAGTGACTATTAAAATATGCAGAATATTTTTTTTTTTATTAAAAACTAGAGCTAACGAATTAATTTAAAAAAATTTAAATTATACATTCATAAAAGCCTATTCAACATAATTAACTCTTATAAAAATTTTAAATTAAATTTAATGTGATACTTGAAATGTTGAAAAGCCTCGTTCACACAAATATGATGTTGAAAACTGTAGCATAATTGTCTGTTTTTATGGAAAGAATTGACCAATTCTGAAAATTTCAATACGATCTGTTGATTTTTTTTGGGGAAAAAAAATGAACAGAACATACATTATAGATAAGAGTATTTTCTATAACTTTAATTCAAAACAATTTTTTTCTACTGCGCACCGTTTCAAAAATAATTCGAAAAATTCAAAAATTGACATCAGTTAACATCCGTTTCCGGTTTATGTGATGGTTTTCAAAAATAGGAAGTACACATCTACAATATACAAGAACGTTAAGTTTAAGATTTCATGTTTATAAGTCTCACCGTTTTGGTTGTAGAGCATTAAGACTCACACACAGACGTGATTCAGGGACTCTCAATACGTGTAATTCCGTTAAAATCTCGAATTTGAATTTTTTCATGATCACTATACTTTATCCTTAATATATATAAAGCTCAACGTCTCTCTGTCTGTCTGTCTGTCTGTCTGTCTGTCTGTCTGTCTGTCTGTCCGTTAGTTACCTTATCACTCGAGAACCACTTATCCGATTTACGAGTTTTTTTTTTAATTCATAGGTACGTTCTCTGGCCAGGTTATAGGCTATATTTTTTTACGTTAGGTAACATAACAACAAAGCAGTGACGATAATAGTAAATCAAGTCGGAAAAAATTTTGCCGTCGGCGCGCTGTTTTGTAATACGCTGCCTAAACCGTTCAATATAGAACAAAATAATGTAATAAAGAATTGTGAAGAATCAAAAGTTCTTCAATTAAGTCCGCGACACCATATGTCTAACTTTTATATTTTAGCCACAATGACTGCTTTTATGTTACAAAGAAAACATAAAATATTTGGGTTTTGTTTACATGGACTTATGACCTGCAAAACATTAATCCATATCGAAATAAATGATTTCATCGTCATAAGTACTTAATGTAGATATAGTTTGCCATTTACAGCATCCAATTTGGTCGTATAGTTTAGAAAATATCTTAAAATATATTTATAAAGATAATATCTTAAATGTATGGTGTCGTGCCGCATCGAAGCAAGTACATCAGACTGGATTCGCGTACGCTCGGTTGTTATTCGGAGTCCCTCGGCTGATCGTTTGTGTTTATTTTGTTTTCAATAATTAACATTTAAATTTAAACAGAACACAAATTATTTGTACTTTTTTCTTCTGATTCGTTTTTGTTAGGTAATTTAGGTATTGATAAATTATTATTACAATAATAACTAATCGTGTTTGTACTTAATTATTTAAACTATATTTTTCAAAAATCCTAAACAATAATTCCGTAGTCTACGCGAGCGAAGCCGCGTGGGCCCAGCTAGTTATACAATAAAAATGTAAATAAAATAGTAAAAATGTGTGCTGGTATGATGTTCATATTTTGTCGCCGCCCTAAACCGATTTCAGTGTAAACAATTATTTTACGAAACCATTCAAACAAATCAAATGAATTAAATAAAAGTGACAAGATAAACATAATATAAGCGATCGATAGAATTAATTGCAAAAATAATTACAGTTGAATATAAATGTGTATTTTAATGGTGACCATTACCTAAATCCTTCTCCCCCAGTTCTATCATAAAAGCCGTGGTCACTGTAATGAATTAAATGTACACAATGAACTTTTGAATAGTCTACTGGGGCATAAAATCATTTGTAGGTTATCTAATTTGCATTCTCTATTAGACGTGGGTGTTTAGTTACCGGGTTGGTGTAATAGTCCTTGCAAAATATTGTTATAGGACTAAAACGTTATTGTTTTTACGTACTGTTTTTTTCGTTCTTTAAAGAAACATTATTGTTTGTTTAGTTGAATATTGTCATTATATTTAGATTAGTATTTAATTTAAAAATATTTTTTTATCTCTAGTTTTCACAGTGCTTTCTTGTGCTAAATTTCGTAGTAATATATCTCTGTAAGGGAATATTTTATTACAAAAGTTGTAATAACCTTTTTTGTAGAAAATATAATGTTCTATAAAAAAGATTCTATAATTTTTTTTGTATCTTGTATCGTTCTTGAAATATTTTGAAAAATAAATAAAAACTTTCGGATTTTGAACTGAATATTAAAAAAAACCATTATATTTATCTAATTTTTTTGTTGTTGATTTTTTTTTAAATCGATGTCAGTATCCATGGTACACCCACATCATATCTCGGGCCCCTAGACTAGAATTTTCGGAGAACTCTTTCCCGCTAAGAAATCTAAGAAAATGTTTTTGAATATCACCGAAAAAAAGCTGACGACTTGCCTTGCCGGGTTCCCTGGATAGAGCCCTGTCAGCCCTGAATATTTCGCCCCGTCGCAGATAAAGGGTTGCAATTTGTCTCATACGAACCGAAAAAAATCAAACAAGTGTTCAATCACAGTAAATTAAAAAAAAAAATAATCAACAACAAAATATATCTGTATGGTATCAAGTATTTAAAATACCTACTAATAAATAATGGTTTTATTTATATTATAAAACAAAATTATCAATTCAAATGAATAGTTAAGTCACATAAATAGAACAATATTTTAAAGAAATCAATGGGAAATTAAAACCAACCTCAGTCATTCCGATACACTTGAAACTTAAAATAAACATTATAAAAACTTCATTTCTTCATATGTGGCCACGGGCCGCGAGTTGGCCAGCCCTGATCTACAATATAATACATTTAGTTCACAAACTGTCTCATGAAATCAAAAAGTTTATTTATATATACCATATACCAATTATGTTTTTTTGCACTAGCAGTTAATCAAAGTTTGTAATTATACTAAATAGAGTTTGTTGAGTGACCCAACACAATATTATCTCGGTGGTTTGGTCTTTAGTTTCCATCTCACTCACATACACGTGACAAGCGGTAAACGGTTTCTTCTATTTCCTATAAATTGTGTAGGGTAAACTCCCTTGGCGATGAAAATGTACATGAGCCGTGAAAAATCAAGGGATCTCTTGTTTGCGCTAGGGTGAAAACACACCGCGAGGGTCGAAACTTCTGTACTTTGTACTCTCCCACCTACCTACCTACTCCCCACTACCCCCCCCCCCTCCATTCATTTGGTGTACTGTATACATGTATACGTCTATTGTTTTGGTAAATAATAACAAGAGGTGTACTTTTAAATTACAATTGGTTGGATGAAGTTATTCAGGATTTTTTTTTTGAAAGTTTTAATAAAGTTAAGGTGTCTAGAGGCACTGTTTCTTCTAGTTGAGTAAATAATTAATTTATCTTTCTTTTGAACTGAATATTTTACTTCTTGACCTAATTTAATTTAGTTTAAAAAATATGATAAAATTTTTAAAAAAACATCTGCTAATTAAATGTATAGTGCTTCCTCGTGCTAAAGTATTTACATACAGTGTATTCCAAGTTGATTAAGACATAGGAAATTTAACATGGGGACAATTAGAAATGTTGTAGTAACCTTTGGTCAAATGTAACGATGTGTGATTGGTGCATTTTGAAATGCCGCCTCGAAACTAACTGATAAATTTTAAATTAATAACAGTATTTTGTTTTCAACTTTAATAAAGAATAAAATACATTAATGAAATTAATACTAATGACAATTTTACTAAATTTTGTGGCGGCATTTCAAAATGCACCAATCACACATCGTTAAATTCGATCAAAGATTACTACAACACTTCTAATTGTCCCCATGTTAAATTTCGTATGGCTTAATCAACTTGGAATACACTATATACAAAAAATACCAAAATAAATGCAGTTGTTTAAAAACAAATGACGATTTTTTAAAGTAAATTGAGATAAATCTTTGTAAAGGAATATTTTTCAACAAACGTTGTGGTGACCTATAAATATATATCTTCAAAAAATTAATATTTTGGGGTATTATCCCCCCCCTTCCAAACATCTGATAGTTTTTACGCATAAAATCGAGTTTTTATTTTTCTTGAGATATCTTCAAAAAAATTATTATTTTGGGGTATCATCCCCCCTAACATCTGATAGTTTTTACATACAAAATCAAGTTTTATAACAATTATTTATTCAAACTTCCCGCGTTGTACTTGAAATTTTTGCACGTTGTGATGAATATTTTAACATAAAATAACTTCCATTTTAGCCTCTGGAAATCATTTCTGGCAGAGACTGAGTAATTGCATACATTATTAATAAATATTTTGCATACATTTAATACACACATACAAATTAACTCCCTAAAGCGGCTAAAGTTCAAGAACGCGCGGAATTTGAATATTGAATTGTTGTAACAACTATCAAATCTTAGAATTGTATACTATCAATCACTTTTAGATTAAAAATCATCTTATAAAACAAAAATATCGGTATGGAGAACCATACATGACTTTCATGTTCTTTAATATATTTTTAAATAATTTTTTATATATTTATGAAAAATTTCAATGAGATTTGTCAGAAATAAAACTCATCTTTGTATTATAAATATTAGTTTTCTAATGTCCTAATGTCAAAAACATAATACATATTCGTAGAATAACTTATTTGACAATTTGAATTTAGTTGCATTTGTTTCCAAGTCAACATGAATTAGTGACGTATTAATTAGTATTACAAATTCAAATTTTGAGGGTGCTTTTCATCCCTTCAATAGCTATTTAGGAACGAATAAATAATAAATGTCCCTTAGGTTCAATTAAACTGCAAATGTCACCAAAATTATTGAGATAATACTCACAACGTTCACTTTTTAGACGATACAAAATATCGAATATTTCCAAAACCCCTAATCCCATTAGCACCAAAATCTAAGACACATATTTTCCCCAAAAATAATTCAAATCTATGCATATTTACAGTAATTATCGTGAACGAAAGAAACTTCTACATCCAGACACATGCACAGTCGCCATGAGGAAATTAACTTTAACTTTACGTTTTGAAGGTAGCACAATCTGCTCTTATCTCGAACGCGATTTTTCGACGGTATTACAATACTTCCATTTCTTTCAGAACATGGAAGTAAGATACGCCATTTAATGGGGTGACTAAATTTCGCACTAAATAATTTATTATATTAACCTTTTATGTTATTTAGTTTTTAAATTATAATTTCAGCATCTGTTAAAGATATGAGAAAATAAATAATTAAACTAGTAATAACTGTCAAAATCAAAATCAAATAAATTAATTTCTGGCCACGAAGCTTATTTTTGTATCGATAAGAAAGTAATTTTCTACAAATCAATAAAAGTTTAGATATTATGGTCATGAATACAATTCAAGGCGATGGAAGAGGAGGGGGTGGGGTGGGGTATAATTCCCATTATTAGTTACGTCTCTGGTATATGTATTTTTGTAATTTGTAATTAAATATTCACGTCAATGCTTGTAATATTTTAATATGTATAACATATACGGAATTCTAAGAAGTCAAATATTTTTGAATGCTTATTTCGCTCAATGTTTGTTTAGGTCATCTGATACTAAAATTAGTTTTCAGGTAGGTGCTCGAACCTTTCATAGAATTTTAAATATTAAAGGTGGGAAATTTATCGTTGGGATTAAAAGTAACACATGTATCGTATGATAAAACAAATAAGATAATATTACATTTATGTAAAATACATTTGTCCAAAACTACGTTTTTAGAAAAGGTACAATTTCATTAAAATAAGGGAGGTTAGGTAAGAATTATAAAATGTAAATTTATTATGAATCGTATCAGATACTGAATAAATATACAGTCCAGAACAGTGGTCTTCAAAGTGTTTTTACTTCCATGTTCCGAATTCTGATTGTATTAACTTCAAAACGTAAAGAAAAGTTAATTTCCGCATGGCGGCTGTGCGTGTGATCTGAATTATTTTTGGGGAAAATGTTTGTCTCAGTGAATACTTCAGACCTATTGATTTTGGTATTAATCGGATTCGGGGTTTTGGAAATATTAAACAATTTGTAACTATTATCGTCTAAAAAGTTAATGTTGCGAGTATTATCTCACTAATTTTGATAAGACTTGGTACATTTGTAGTTAAATTGAACCAAAAGGACATTTATTATTTGTACGAGCAACTATTGAAGGGGTATTTTAATCTGAAATTTAGGATTTATATTGTTTTGATAAAATTTTAAAATATAAAATGCATTATTAAAAATATGTCAGTACGGTCCTGCAAAAAGATAATTGGAACATACAAAACAATGAAAATATTCGTTGCTGATATGCAGTATGTTTTGTTTTTTATAACATATTACGCAGAAATGTACATATTGGTACTAAAATGTAGGGATAAAAATGGTCAACTTTTTTATTAAAATGTAAGTGCATACAAGCAAAAATCAATCAATGAAGAGTCTATATAAAATAAACCAAATTTAAAAACAGTCAAAGACGTGTTGGGCACTCACATGCTAGGGTTCCGTAGCCATTCACACTAACATTCTCTACTTGATAATACTCAAGAGCTAATCTATAAAAATTGCATGTGTCGATTTATAAAAAAAAGTGTTAATTCTAAATTTTTCATAAACTATTTTTGCTACAGTGTTCCGTTATATTTTTAATTGAAAGTACTAATTAAAAGCTATCTTCTGGAATTATTTCAAATTTTTTGCATCGACGGTACAGAAAATAGAGGGGAGGAAACTCTGATAACGACTTTGAAAGCAAATATACCGTGACTGAAGGGTTAAAAATCGAAAGTTCCTAAAACATTTTTTGTTGCATTTTAGAAGACCTATCTAAAGACACCTCACTCTATTTACATTCTAGAATTTTTTATAGATTTTTTGCATCGATAGTTTTCACCGTATAAGAAAGTATAAATGCTACACAAATACAAGATATATTGTTTTTGCATATGTTTTCCGCAGTAAATATATCATTTCCCATAACGAAGATTCATATATAAAATATTTCAGTAATAAACATGATATGGAACATGAAATTTATCGAAAATTACGTATTCTAGAACATATATCAAAACGGCAAAAAATTTGAATTTGAAATGTAGGAAATACAGCGGTATCTCTAACGTTTTTTTCTCATCTCCTTTCTCTATAGAACAAAGTCTAGATTTTATTTCCCCGATATTATTTGAAACAATATTTATTCTTCTGAATATTTGAATCCAATAGACTTTAAAATTATCTCCGCTGTAAAAGTCAGAATATATTGAAAATTCATATGGAATAAAAATAACCGATTTTCTATTCGATGATGTAGTACAGCAGTGGCTTTGTAAACATAAAACGGTTGTAAAACAATTTTCTGAAACCATTCAAGTTTGATATGTTGTAGATAATCGTAAACTCTCTACGGATATTGTCAATGAAAAACAAATGTTTTTTTTATGTTATTGTTAATACATACTACTCGTAACAAAAATTATTTACCAAGCTATAATAACACGCGTATATATAATTTTTATTGCTATTATATTGATACTAATGATTTTTATTTTTGTTAAATATTATCTTAGTGTTTTTAATCACTGTGTTTGTCTGTCTCTCTGTCTGTCTGTCTGTTTGTTACCTTTTCACGGCTAAACCGCTAAACCGATCTTGATGAAATTTGACAGGGAGATAGCATGCACTCTGAGAAAGAATATAGGCTACTTCGAATTCCGAAAAAACAACCCCTAAGGGGCTGATGGTTTGTTTGCTAGATTCAATGCTGGTTTTCAAGCGTGTTTTGGCGCTGGATTGTTGTCATGGTTTCAATGTGTGTTGGTTTCACACGATACTTGATTTTGTAGATGGTTTTGATGCGTGCTAAGTGACAGTTCTAATATCAACATAATATTATAGTGGATATGGATTATGAAAATAAAAAAATCCTTTGGGTAAACATTATATAATTAACAGGATTGATTTTATGAGGTATGTTTAATAAAACTATGAATGGTTGTAATTAGTTTCATTCGATCCGGCGGAATAAATATCATGGGGAGTTATTTATATAATAAAAAAAAACAACTCGTTGCTTTTCTTTGAGAGGATTTATACTTCGGTATGATCCTTAACAAATATGGCTATGAAAATTTAATACATCCATTATTACCAGTTTTTTCCCTCAACTAAAAATAGAGCAGCTTGAAATCGATATCTCAAGGTCTAAATATTTATACAAGTCATGAATAGCAAGCAGACATTCTCACGATCAATATGTATTTGTTATGCAAAAGTTGGCAATAGGGAACTGTCATAACATTTAAATTCTCAACTAGCATCAACCATATATAATATATTTAGAGATATGTTAGTGAGTGAATTATTCTGTCACGATTACGCACGACTTAGAAATTGTTCAAATATTGAAATAACATATGCACATTAAGGGGTATGTATTAATAGAATTGTTAACCTAAAACTAAATTCAAAAATTAAATAAGTATGAATTAAAATAGAGCAAGTAAACATAAAATCAAATTAGAATCGGTTACAGAATACATTACACATTTTTATAAGATAAGGCAACAGTTATGGTCGCTACAAGAGAAAGTTTTCCTTTTTTTGGATTAATGGGCTTGGTTTTTGTAATTCTCATGAACTCATGTTACTAATAAAACAAGTAACTCTTTATTTAATCAATTTAATTACCAAAGTCCGCAAATATAGTTTTTTTTTTAATTATATGTTTTTCTCCAGTAATGGTAAAGGTAAAACCAGTAATGAGCACGCAGTGATGGACACTTGCTAATGATTACAAAATGATAAGTACTACGACACAAAAGATATAAAAGAAAGAATCGTCAAATTTGAAACAATGTAAAGCAGTTGCTATGGTAATATAATAAAATAATAATTAATAAATAAATTTACTAATAATCAGTTTAAATGTCGACCATTTTGACACCTATTGGCCGATTGTCATCAAATCACGCTGTAAGACAGTTAAATGTACATATATAGATTAATATTCAGAAATGGTAGTAATCAAATATCAACACATATTTCTAATTCAGTACATTTAAATAAAAAATGTGCCATTACTGGGGTCCTTGCCAAGACTGGTGCCACTACCTTATTTTAAAATGCGAACTCAAGATGAAATAGACCATTTTGTGATATATTGATATTTCTATAAAAAATTAAAATATATAAAATTGCTCTGAAACTTGTAATTGATTTCTGGGTACAAGTAGTTTCTCATCGGTTATATGCTTTTCATCTTAAATATTTATAGAAAATAATAAATCTCGTTAATTTCATAACCTTCAATATTTTCTTCAGACGTCGAACAAAAATCAATGAATAAAAATAAATATAAAAAACATAATAAACCCAAATGTTATGACATATCAAATAAAAGAAGCCCTAGTTAAAAAACTGAAAACGGATGCCAAATAAGAAAGTGAATTCAATTTGTAGAACTAAGAAAAACTTTTTTACGAGACTGACTTTTTTTTATGAAATCATAATGAAAGATGGAGAGATTTTTTAAGAGTACCTCATTATTTCGCTGACCAATTGCGTTCTGCGTTGCCAAAATGTTTGTCAAAAGAAGTAAGGAGACTGTCCAAAGCCACCCGGAACACATCTTGAGAAGTGACGTCAAATCATTTTCTGAAATACAAGAAAAAACCTTTGTTAGTTTTTTTTAACACATAAAATAATTAACTTATTTATAAATTGTGTAAAAAGAATTTTCTTCATAGAATTTAAAAGCAGCATGAAAACTCTAATTTGTTAAAAGTGAGTCTATCTAATAAGGAGAGATACTTTCTCTGTTTTATTTATTTATATTTCTTTCGGCGAAGACTTAAAAAAGTTATAAAATTTAAAAATAATTAAATAGTTTTTAATTAGTTGTATCTTTAAAAAAAAATAGCAAAAAATATGGAAGTAATAATAACACAGGCCGACAAAAAAGACTTTTCTTCTGTTGTCTCTACTTCAATAAGTAATTTCGGAGTTTTTTTGGTGTACTGAAACCGAATCCTTTGCCTAAATTGCTCCATCACGTCAGGTTTTTGAGATAACCTAACCTACAAGTGCAAAAATGACGATTTTGGCAATTTTTAAGAATTTATTGCCAAATAGTTTATTTTTTCTAAAGAAACAGATTTGGTTCAAGCTTTTACTTTTTTAAATAAATTCTTATATATTTATATAGTAACTAAATGATTCTACGTCTTATTTTCTTGTATTTTAGTCGATATTTGTATGACGAGTTGAAGTTCACTGCAGGAAATTTCACTGAAAAATTTCAAATTTTTGATTGCGTTAAAAGTATGTTTTTTGTATAGAAAATGACGTGAAAAGTTGTTTGTTTCAAACCGCAGGTCTGTATCTCAAACCGTTCTCGAGATATAGCCTCTCAAAGTTTTACTTTTTTCAAATTTTTGGAGAAAAAAGGCCATAACTTTTGAACGCGTTGTCGGAATTGATTTTAGTTGGCGGATTTGAAATCAGCGTGTCAAAATCTATATAATGACATGTATAATACTTTAAAATCCGATAAAAAAAATTTGGCCAAAAATCGACATTTTTTTAAGATATACCCCTTTGAATTTTTTCGATTTTTCGTGAAATTTTTTTTTCCGAGTTTTAAGGTATTATACATGTCATTATATAGATTTTGACACGCTGATTTCAAATCCGTCAACTAAAATCAAATCCGACTACGCGTTCAAAAGTTATGGCCATTTTTCTTCAAAATTTTGAAAAAACTAAAACTTTGAGAGGCTATATCTCGAGAACAGTTTGAGATACAGACCTGCGGTTTGAAACAAACAACTTTTCACGTCATTTTCTATACAATAAACATACTTTTAACGAAATCAAAAATTCAAAAAAATTTAGTGAAATTTCCTGCAGTGAACTTCAACTCGTCATACAAATATCGACTAAAATACAAGAAAATAAGACGTAGAATCATTTAGTTACTATATAAATATATAAGAATTTATTTAAAAAAGTAAAAGCTTGAACTAAAGCTGATTCATAACTAGTTTTATTTTGTTAATAGGAGGGGGAGGATTGAAGAAAAAATTTCACGCCTCCCCACTGTTCATATGTGATATCTTGAATAATAAAAAAAATAAAAATGTAATTTAATAATTCAGATACATCAAATGTTCACGATATAATTGTTAAATCACGATTCTCGTTAAACAAAGAAAACAACTCCGTTATTTAAACAAAAGTATATAATCCAATAATTTAAAAACTTTATTTCAAAACAATTACACATTCGTATGTTCGTTTGTGTACAAAATGTAACATAATATTTTCAATTTAATTTGTTTATTATATTCAACTTTTGAATACATCACTAATGAATATGGCAGATAAAGAGAACAAATAATATAACGTATGCAACATTGTTGTCCTTGTTTAATTTATATATAATGTATAATCAAGGAGTATAGAAACAAGATATCAATACATTAAATTTATTAGTATGTAGATTTTGTGCTTTATGACATATGATGTTATATTTTACAATAATTACTTTTAAATTATTATAAGGTATGACAGTTATTGATTTATAAGAAATGTAAGAGAGGTTTAAATTTAATTTGGGGTATATTAAATGGAAGAATGTGCTACATAAAGGAAATTATAAAATAAATTCGAAAGAGAAATTATATTTTATTTCTTTATTCATAAACTATTTCTTTTTAGAAACATCAATAAATAATTTATTATAAGTAATAATTTTATTATTGTTTATTCATTTTATTGCTTCCTCGCAATATCGAAGATACAAGAAGCTTTGTGATCGTTTTGGCCCCTAATTCCTTGTCACACGCATAACTCATGAACCTATAATAATAACTCTACAACTTTTGTTGTAAAATATTCCCTTACAAAGATTTATCTCAATTTGTTTTAAAAAATCGTGTTTTTTTTAAATTGCTATTTAATATACGAAAAAATAATCGAACCAATATTTTTTAGTAATATGAACACTTACTTTAACAGTTTTTTTTTAAATTGTTCAATAATTAACTACCTTTGGTGAATTTAGGACGAGGAAGCACTGTGCATTTACTTGGCAGATGTTTTTTTATGTAAATTCATCATGGCCTCAAAAAGCTTTTTTGGTCGTCATCAAAAAAATGTTTTAGGTTTCTGAAGAAGAAACAGTGATTAAAATTTAAAAAAAAGAAAAGCCAAAAAGGTCATCGTAAATTTTTAAGGTAAGTTAAGAACAATTAGAAATAAATTTATATTTCTTTCTTGGCTACGCCACTGATAGGAGAGGGTCCGCTGAAAATATTTTAGCATGAGGGCCCGTGAGAAGATGTGTGGGGCCATACTTTTAATATTGTAACAATAAATATAATAATATTGAAGATGTATATTTTGCATGGCAATAAAAAACTTTTTTCAGGTTGTTATGAATATGCATATATTACTATATACATAAGTTATTTCAAAATGAACTTTGAGCTTGAGGAGAGCGTAGATTAATTTCCCGGAAAGAAAAAGTTTTCATATTGCCATGTTGTAATAGCGCATACAAACAGCGCATGCAAAAGTTTTGCTTAAGAATATACATAACGTTTTTAACACATTCCAAGATAAACTATGTTGCGAACTTATTTGAATATTTCAGACGTAGGTTTATTTTACTTTGTGTTGTGAAAAAATGTATTTATCTCAGGAAAATTCGTTACGTGAGAATTTATATGAATGTAATTATATCAAAAAAAAACTTATCTTAAATCGTTTACGAACAAATTTGTAACTTTAGTGTATTTCTTGAAGTTTTTATTATTGAAAAGTTTTAAATAGATGAATACTTTACAGAGTTTGAATTTAAATAATAGTTTAGATAACGAACGATTAATAAATTATAACTCAAGTGTATAAGTTTTTTATTTATAATTAATATACAGACTGAATTTAAACAAAAAAGGAAGTCGCGCCCTGCGGTTCCGTACCGCTGTATAAAACTTAATTATTGACAATAGTTAGTTACGTAGAGTGTAGACAATGGCCCCGATTCCCAAGGCGTCTTTACTTAGACGCTGTATGAAAGAAACCGCAAAATTCAGTTCGCCACATAATAATTCCATGTAGGATTAGAAATTAATGATTTTCGGATTTTTTTCTTTAACTTGTGCTATGAGACCTTCCTTGTACGAAATTTCATGATTCTAGATCAACAGGAAGTAACCTATAAGCTTTTATGATCAGTGAGTCAATCAATCTGTCAGTATCAAAATATGCTTTGAAAGACCGTATGTTTTTACCATATTGCATTGAGTTAGAAAAATGAATTTTTACAGGTATGAGACATTTGATATTAATTCCAACTTGATACCACAAGCCATTCCTGAGAAAAAGATCCATGACTCACAGACAGAGGGACAAAAAAGTGATCCCTATAATGGTTTTGTATTTTTACTTTTTAATTTAGTCTCCCCACCTTTATTAAAAATATGTAGGTATATTACTTCCATGTTTATTTGTAATACTGTCAAAAAATCGTGTCTCAGATAAGAGCAGACTCAGATTGTACTACCTTCAAAACGTAAAGAAAAGTTAATTTCCGCATGGCGGCTGTGCGTGTGTCCATGTGTATGTCTGGATGAAGAATTTTCTTTCGTTCACGATAACTACTGTAAAAATACACCGATCTGAATTATTTTTGGGAAAAATGTTTGTCTCAGTAAGGACTCCAAACCTATCGATTTTGGTGCTAATCGGACTAGGGGTTATAGAAATATTCAAAATCTTGTAACTTTTACTGTCTAAAAAGTTAACGTTGTGAGTATTATCTTGGTACATTTGTAGTTCAATCAAATTTAGCAGATAATATCATAAATATACCAATTTATTTGTATGTATAATATTTTGGCGCGAGAAGAGCTATTTATAGTGCAAGAATGTGAAATAAGCAAAACATTCTGAAGCGTTTTCAACATGTCTATGGTTCGTTTCAAAAACCTATTCAGAACGCAAGACGATTTGCTGGTTCCATACTTGTTCAAGATGTTTCTCCGTACATATTTCAATATAAAACTTCTTTTCACACTGACGTATTTGCTTGTTTATAGAACCTTAGAATGTCAAAAGTTATAATGGTTTGATTCTATTTCAAAAGTAAATTTAAGTTGCACATAACGGTTCGTATTTTTTACTTTCTCACCATATCAGTATGAATTTTGTTCGGCTGTTTCAAAATTTCCACTTGATTTTGCCGTTTCAAGTCAATATAAATCATTTCGTATATAGACACGCAACGAAAAGTGTTTGTCTTGACCTGAAACGGAAAGATCAATTGAAAATTTTGAAATCGGAGAACAATTTTTAACATCCCAACTGGAAGTTATTGTAATCGGTCCGAAAATCAAAATAAAAAATTTCATAATTGTATGTTTTAAGGTCACTATAGTATATTTATATTTACACTATTTTCAGAAAGATGTCTGTGTGTGTAGTTTGTGTCATTTTTTACGTGCACGGAATCTCGTAAATAAAAAATGATATTCACTTCGTTGGGGTGCCAATCGAAGCGTCTTGACGTGATTATGATCTGAAAGAAAGGATTTTTCGAAATTCAACCCCTAAGAGGATAAAAAGGGGTGTAAAGTTTTTTTTAGTCGGATTTACTTGAAACTTAGCATACATATTCTACAATACAAATAATGAAAAATGTATATCAGTATTTTTGTTGTTATACGTACAGCCATAAAAGGGGTAAAAGACAAAAAACTTGTTAAATATATAAATAAATACATACAAATTCGATTGTATATCAACTACAATACACTTATTTAACACGCGAATACCTTTAATTTATTTTAATTATCAAATAATAACTAAATAAACAACCATAAATGCATATTAACTGTCAAATCTGAATAACAATTGAATAAAGAAACTATAGAAGCACGTCACATACCTCTATATTATATCAAAATTGAGTTCAGTGTTACGTCTCGCGCATGCGCAAATGGAAACGATACTGTTAGAAAAAGTATGAAATTTAGCCATCCGGTTTAATAGTAATTCCATAGGTATCCACTATCCAGTTAAATAATACCAGATCAGTGCAGATTAGTTATTATAAAAACAAACGCAATTTAATTCAAATTGGCAAATTAGTTATTCTAAAAATGTGTTATATTATTGACATTAGAATATTAGAAAACTAATATTCATAATACAAAGGTGAGTTTTATTTCTGACCAATTCCATTAAATTTTTGCATATACATATTAAAAAAATATTAACATAAACTATACGGAAACAATAAAGTATTCAATTATTTATAATCATACCGTGTTGGGAAGTTTATTGTGTGGACCTAAAGGGTCTCACCCCACCCCAAGCTTGTTTTGTCTCATTTTAAAACGATTACAAAGCTTCTCGTATCTTCGATAATGCGAGGAAGTAAAAAATATAAAATTATAATCATACCGTGTTGAGAAGTTGATTGTGTGGACCTAAAGGGTCTCACCCCACCCGAAGCTTGTTTTGTCTCATTTTAAAACGATTACAAAGCTTCTCGTATCTTCGATAATGCGAGGAAGTAAAAAATATAAAAATAAAATTTGTTAAACCGATATATATTTTCATAAAATACTTATGAGTCGCATCGAGTATTTTTTTATAATATAATACATACTTATGTACTTTAAACGTATTTTATAGAAATTGTAGGTACGCCTTTTTAAAGAGCAGGAATTGTCTCCGTACAACTAATACAATTTTCCGTTAACTTGATTTCGAATGGCAGTTTCATAACAATAAATTGAAAAATATCAGAAATAACGTTACATTTTTCAATATCAGTATCGTGTTTTTTTTAATATTGAGTCTATTCATGTACCCGTAGTAACTAAAACTGTTCGTTTTAAAACATATTGTGATACTGAATGTAATTTACTATGACTGACGGTTTGATTTAAAAGAAAATTAAATTTTTATCTGATTATTATTTGCAGAAAATTGATGCATTTTATAAACTGCTATTTGTTTCGTAAAATGAAAAAATCATAAATTTCATACTAAGAGGTGAGTTCCAAAACTAGTTTGTTTCATTTTAAAAAATAATCAAAAGCCACTGCATCTCAATTATTTTTTAAAATGGAACGAACGAATTTTGGAACTCACCTCCTCATATACAAAAACATTAAATAACTTCAGTAGCAATATGTCAAGTGCGAGTTGAACCTTACGTATTAGTGCCCCGTTTTATTCCATTGTGTTAATTTAATTTCGACTTATGAACAAAAAGGTGGTATCAAAATTTATTTTGTATTTATTATTACAATAGTTGTTACCCGCGACTTCGTTCGCGTGGAATTTAGGTTAGTGAAAACAATACCATGAAGTTAGGTTAGGTAAATAATACAGATAGATAATACAGATTTCTGTATGATAGTCGATAAAACAGGTTTTTAGTTTCGCAGTTACACGATAGATATCACTAGCCTAACCTAACAAATGTCACACACCCATTTTTTTCCGATTTTCTCTGTAGGTATGACATTAACATTACTTGTCTACAAATATCACGTATATATTTTCATAATTAACTGTTACAAAAAAAATCTCTTGTAAAAATTAAAACCAAGTAGTTTTTTTTAACTTAATTAATAAGTTCACAAAAGGAGGTTATATACTTTAATAATTTACTTGATTTTTCACATTTTACGGGAAAGTGAGATAGAGTTATAGGAACTTTTATTATAAATAAACGAACAGTAACAATGATGGATGATAATTAAAATAATTTCAAAAGTAATTAGTCTCGACACTTTTAAATTAAGATGGATAATTATGTAAATTTTTTTCATTTGCGAATAAGGGGTAGATAATATAATATATGCAGGGAAAAAGATAAGATTGTTTCCGGAAATACAGCAGATAAAATGATGTTGGCGTAATATTTTAATATCCGGATTTATAAACAAATTTTGCAGGCTTACCAACTTCACAGAAAAATCTCAAAGGTTTGTGAGGTTGTTTGTTATTTTTAGCAAATTTGTTTTACTATAATTTGGTTCTTTATTTTTTATTCTGTGATTTTATAATTTTAAATTATTTTGTATAAAAAATAGTAGAAGCACGAAGCGGTTTTTAATTTTTATTTATTGCTAAAAGTTTTACTAATTTAGTTGGGAACTATTACGCCAATTTTTATATTTGGGTACTTGTCTATTATATCCCCAGCGATTTGAAAAAAAAATCACTAGGAACATAAAATAACCGGTTGTATAGATAGGTAAGTGTCAAGGTATATAAAGACAAGGTAGTCTCATCAGCTCCTTGACCAATCAGCGTTGGCGCGAGAATTGACGTCACCTGGGGGATCTATTCAAATGATATAAGTTTTTAAATAGAATATCAATTACACATACAATCAAAGAAGTACAAATTCAACATTGCAAAATTATAAAAAAAGCTGTCACAGACAATTTGGTCTATAAGGGAAGCATAATTTTTACTATTCTTAAGTTGGCAATACGTTATGTGTTTGTTTGTCTTGACCTGAAAAGGAAAGATCAATTTAAAATTTTGAAATCTGAGAACATTTTTTTGTCTCATTCTAAAACGATCACAAAGCTTCTCTATCTTCGATATTGCGAGGAAGCAAAATTTATTTTATAAGATAAATAATTTATAATGTTTTAATGTTAAAAGATGGTCATGGAATTATAATTTACGAACCTTCTTTAAAAATAAAACTAGGTTAAAACTCTATAAAAAGACAATATAGAGAAAATAAAATCTGTGTAAAAACGTTGCCAACACACTTAATTCATTATCTACGGCCAACTCACAGTCTATGGCACTAGGTTCAGAAACAATGATGATATATTGCTATTTTTTAGGACGAGATAAACTCATTTTGCTCTTCTTCGCTTGTAATGATTTTAAAAAGCGTGCTAATATGAGTGTGTGTGTGGAACCGACAGACAGAGACAGAGCGATAGAATAGTGTGGTGAAAACAAGAGAGAGAGGGCATAAAGCTTTTCACGGTACGCTCTGTGCACAATCATTGAAATATTACACTCGAACGCGCAGTAATTGTGAAAGAATCTTGCCAAATTTAGAACGCGTACGTTTAAAATGTCTGTACGGTTTTCGTCACTTGGATTAACTTGAAAAGCGAGGTTTTGTTTTATGATCTGTTGTTGTATTTTTACATATTATTTCCACATATTTTATCGTTCATTTTAAAATGGTAATTTTATGCTTTACCAGGAACGGATTTGTTAATAATTTCAGAAATTTTTCTTGATGGATTTTCTTCATCAATTAATTGCAGGGCTTCGAACCGTTATTTTCTTCGTTTCGGTTTTCGTTCCGGTTCGAGTAAAAAAATATATTTCGTCGAAAAAAAATAACGGTTTTTCCAGTTTTTGGTTCTGCTCCGAGTGATTAATTAAAAAAAATTATTTGTAGGTATTAAAAAAAATGTTCTACGATAATTTAGAACATTTTATGGTACTTTTATGATAGTCCAAACGACAATTTAAGTGGGAAATAAGATCATGTTAACGCGCGTATTTTAACATGTACTGAACCGTAAAAACCGATATTTTTATTTCGGTTGTGTTCCGGTTTTCGTTCCGGCAAAAAATAACGTTTTTCCGGTTTTCGGTATAGTTCCGGTTCGAAGCCCTGTTTAATTGTCTCCTCGTCATATCGAAGATACGAGAAGATCATTTTAAATGAGAAAAATTGTTTTCCAATATCAAACTTTTAACTTAATCTTTCTGTGTGTCTATCGAGTGAATCCTTGTTAAACGCATAACTCATGAACTACTGAACCGATATTAATGAAACTTTTTGGTTGGTTGGATCTGATACTATTTCAAAATCATCAAAATCGTGTGTTAGAAGGAGGGGTGACGGATTTGTTAATAAGGGTAGTTTTTTCTGAAATTGTTCTTGATCGATTTTCTTCATGAATTAATTGCTCCCTCGTCATATCGAAGATACGAGAAGATCATTTTAAATGAGAAAAAATATGTATTCCAATATATATCAAAATTTTAACTTGATATTTCCGTTGTCTGTATGTCTGTCGAGTGAATCCTTGTTAAACGCATAATTCATGAACCACTGAACCGATATTAATGAAACTTGGTTGAATGGTTGGGTGTGGCTTGAGGACAGTCCAATTTCAAAATCATCGGAATCGTGTGTAAGGAGGAGGGGTGATATCCCAAAACATATTCTTTCAAGATATCTCAAAAACGACACATGTAACGTAAAAATTGTATAGAATCTTTTTTGTAAACATACAGACCACAAACAAACATGAAACGCAAAGTGTTTGTCTTGACTTGAAACGGAAATATCAAGTTAAAAATTTTTAATCGGAGAACATTTGCGAGGAACCAAAATATTTTAAACTTTATTTTAAAGAATCTGTATTTAACTCAAAAATGATATTTCTGTCGGTTGAAACATTAATGTATTTAAATAGCAAATTGTCATTAATCTAAGAACTACAACATATGAGGTTAACGACTCAATTTCGAATGAATGCGATAAGAAAAAATCGCATCTTGTATGTTCCAAAACATTTTTAAAAGATATTCTTACACATGAAATATAAAAGATAGAGTTATTTACTAAAAATAAATTACATAAAACATGATCATAGAGTGAGTATTTTTCATTTCTGACGATCTATGTTTGTGACATATTTCTGATTTTACATGAAATTTATGTCGACAGGAAACAGAAGTTGGGCCACTCTTCAGAATAATGAGACACGGACGGACCGCACGATATGATTCGTCCTTTAATCTTGCTGCCGTTTACAAAGACGTGAATTGCCTCCACTGAGAGATTTCTTTCACGGTTGTGTCAAATTACATTTTTGTGTAAATTTTATAATGTGCAAGTTTTTATTTTATACCGTGTATGTTTCTGCAACTAGGAATGGTTTTTGTCGTTATATCTGATGTGGACAGTGGTCGCAATCTAGCATTTTAACAGCTGTTTGGAAAAGTGGTCTGTCGTTGGATATTATTATTACTTATTGTTGTTGGATCTAGATCTGTTGTATAATCAAGGTTAGTATATGTATAGGTTGCCTCATAACTTTTTGACCAATCAGCGGCTGCGTGTGATGACGTCACCCTGAGGAACCTTTAAACGTTGTTTCATATATTAAGTTTTTTTCAAATTATTTCGAATTTTTGGATATTTGTATTTAAAAAAAGTAAATATTATTGTTTATTACAGAAGCACAAATTATTACATATAATATTTCTTCATAAAAACTTTAAAATGATGTCAGAAATCAATGCTTAAAGAAAATACATTTCTTGGTTACACATAAAAAACACTTGTTTAAAACTATAATTTATAATAATAAAATAATAAAAATTTACATTTAAAACTCAGTACACTATCAATATCAAATGAAAATATTTAAAAACAACTTACAATAAATCAGCTTAACTAAAATAAAGAGTAAATATAGTTTGACAGCCATTTATAATGTCAAAGAGTTCCTCACGATGACGCGTTCTCTTCCTCAAGCCACTCCCCGCCACTTTACCCTATTACTTTACTAACCTTGTTGTATAATAAATGTTTTCTAATGAGATCCATAGACGCAAAACAAATATATCCAAGGTATATAAAGACATAAGGTAGTCTCAGTAGCTTCTTGACCAATCAGCGTTTGCGCGGGAATTACGTCACATAGGGGATATATTCAAATGTATAATTAGTACAGTAAAAATAGATTAATAAATTGGTATAGAGATAGTTTGATACCTACACTTTAAGAAACCGATATGTACAAAAAATAAATGTCCCTTAGGTTCAATTGACTTATCAATTATCAACTTATCAAAATTAATGAGATAATACTCGCATCATCCACTTTTTAGACGATAACAGTTACAATATTTCGAATATTTCCAAAACCCCTAATCCGATTAGTACCAAAATCAATAGCTCTGGAGTACTCACTGAGACAAACATTTTCTCCAAAAATAATTCAAATCGATGCATTTTTACAGTAGTTATCGTGAACGAATAAAAATTCTACATCCAGACACACATGCGGAAAACAACTTTTCTTTACGTTTTGATGTTAGTACAATCAGAATCTGTCATTATCTCGAACACCATTTTTCGACGGTATCACAATACTTTTCATTTAATTAGAACCAAAAATACTAATATTATAATTTTTCGACATAACCCGTTGGAAAAAGTAGAAAATATATATTTCGTTTTGTACCTATTATGTTAATATAATTTGATATTAAATTTACTTGAGAATCAAGATTTATACACCGTGAGTTGATTTATAACTCTCACATTGCAGCATCTCTAACGGTCCATATTTCTGTAGATTATTCTGTAACAGTGTTCGTCCCATACCCAACAAACACCCTAAAATGCTTGTCATACGAAATGATTCACTGTTTTTAGTGCTACATGTGTTTATAAATCACTAGAATATTTAAATTATATGTAACCATTATTGTTACATTTATAGCTGTTGTTTCAATGTGTTTTGCTCAATTTTAAATTTTAATCTATGAATTTTAATGCGGTCACTCGAATTTTTCGTATATAAATGCACAGGCCGATAACAATATTCTTTTGTTCTGTTGACTCTACTTCAATAAGTGAAGGTTTTTGGTGTGCTAAAACCGAATTCGTTACCCAGATTACCCCATTACGTCAGGATTTTGAGATAACCTTACCTAAAAGTGCAAAAATGACGATTTTGGCAATAATATTTAAGGGGGCAGACCCAGTTTGAATTTTGAAAAAATCCATTTTTTTGTATTTTCTCAAAGTAGAATATTTCAAAAGTATTCTCTGAAAATTTCAGACAAATATCCTGTCCATAGACGATTCAGTGTAAGTTCCAAAATACATTTTTTATCTGCATGCAAATCGTACTCAAAACTTTAAACGCGTTTTTCTCGAAACCATTTTTTCGAAGTCGGTGATCACTGTAACTTGAGAACTGCTTTGCCGATCGGTTTGAAATTGTTTTCGCTTATACTATACATTATTGTCCTCCGGATGAACGAAGGATATTTTTTTTGGACGATTATTATTTTTTTATACCCGAAAATGCGAGTGAAATTTTAGTCGAATAAAGAACTTTGACTTTCAATATCCGCCATTTTGTGAAAATTCAAAATTTTCAAATCCCTTTGTTCATCCGGAGCATTATGTCATTAGCTATGATTCCTTTTGTTTGTTTTTTTATTTCAGATGATCTAGTGATCACGGCAAAACACTTTTTTTTTACCCCTCCCAAAATTGCTGTATCCCACTTATTTTTTAATACTTTGCCATAAAAAAATTACAATGTTTTCTGTAAATACATATCTTTCATGTGGAAAAACATTTGTTATTAATTATTTTAATGCGTGGCCAAAAAAATCCTAAAAAGAGCTTTTTTTAGAAGTCCCAACTAGGTCTGTCCCCTTCAGGTGCCATTTCGGTTTTTTTGCTACTTGTTGCTCTATACCCCCCCTCCCACAATATCATTTCACAATTCTCTAATTAATTAATATGACTCTAAAGAATAATGCTTCTTTAAAAAATAAACGTTTTTAATTGTGTAATAACTGTTTTAACGATTTCTTAAAAGGCCCTCTTGAAAATAATTAATTAGAAAGAAAATATATACAAAAATAATACCTCTTCACATTTATTTATTTGAAAAGCCTTATATAACTTTGAAGTGGAGTAATATATCAAAGCAAACAAATCAAAATTATTATAACGAAACTTTTGTTTGTATGTATATAAATTTCTCCTCCACACAACTGTCGTATGAATCAATTTATCTTCGTTTTGCTGCAACCCCGCGCAACGATTAGCCGTTCCCAAACACAACGTTGAGGGGGAGGGGGTTAACGAGAGAAAGGGAAAGGTAAAAGAGCCATTTCACATAATAATATTAAGATACACATATTTTTATTACAAGTTTTCTGCAGACATTTGAAATATATTTATTGTCTAAAACTTTCGCGATCTATGTTATGTAAGAACTGATTGGAATGACCCAATGACCCATATAGCTGTCAACGTTGAACCATAAGTTTTATTTATCCATCTATAGATATGGAATATGAGTACCAGGAATGCATACATGAGTATTCTAGATTTTTAGAAAGAGTTTAAGATGCAAACTTTTTCCACATTTTTATAATTATTTGGAGCTCATTTGGGGGGCGGCCCAGTTAAAATTCGTCACAGTTTTAAAAGACCATGTAATAAAAATGTATTTGTTACTATATTTTCAAATATGTCTTCATACTATGGTATTTTTTCTGGCACACTCTGTACTTTTTATACAGCAATATGTAAATTATATACACGAATTTGATCATGATGGATGTAAAATGTGATCGTGTGAAACTACTTAAGGGAGGTTAGGTTAGGCAGAGGGTGATAGAGGAAAGTAAAGATAATCGAAAGAATATAATGGTATTTTTTCTGGCACAGTCTGTACTTTTTATTTTTTATACAACAATATGTATATTATAAACACGAATTTGATAGTGATGGATGTAAAATGTGATCGTGTGAAACTACTTAAGGGAGGTTAGGTTAGACAGAGGGTGATAGAGGAGAGTAAAGATAATCGAAAGAATATAATGGAGTTTCGATCAAAATAATGTCGGACGAGCATCGGCTATTAGATTACCTTCCCAAAGTATTTTCTGTGAACGCAATGTAGAGATTTTGAGAACACAATACCTGCTAAAAGCCTATTGACTGTATATTTTTATTGCTTTTTTATTGTCGTATTGAAACCGGATTAGATTCTCTGTACGCTTTTTGTGAAGATTGTCAACGAATTTTATGAAAATTTGTTACGGTATTGTAGGCTCAGTGTTTGGCGTGTTTTCGTGCGGTTTAATTTTTAATTAAAAAATTGTATGTGCGTTTCCGCAGTGAATCTGTGTTGTTGTTGTTGTTGTTTTTAAAGATCGTAAATCTGGCCACATTCATGCTCGAAAATCAATAAATTAAAAGTTATGTATAAAACAATTCATGAGGTATTTTATATTACCTATACATTAATTTTTATTTAAATATATAATTAATAAGAAAACGTAATTCTAGTATGTAACATCCAATACCTTAATCCTAATCAACTCTGCCATACTGTTTGTCGAATCCTGCCTTGACAGGTACAGAGGTAACTTCCATTTCGTAATTATGTCTTAGTTTTATATGTTGTACGTGTTTTTCGAATTATTTTTGAAATAAGAAAAAAATGTTTTAGATAAAAATGATTATGAGTTTTAATTTGTTTTAAAAAAGGAAAGGAGGTCGCGAGGGTCTTTAAGTGCGTGATCCTCTTAAAGATAATAGTGTAAGCTACATTTAAAAAAAATTGAGTGTGTAGGATTGCGCTAAGCTGAGATATTAACTATTCAATTTACTTCTTTGTTAGTTTATGAGTTTTAATTTGTTTTTAAAAGGGAAGGAGGTCGCGAGGGTCTATAAGTGCGTGATACTCTTAAAGATAATAGTGTAAGCTATATTTTACTTATTCATATAAACAGGTTAAAATAGATAAATTATTTTCTAAAATAATAACATCACTAAAACAAAATTATAATAATAAACAATGAGTCTGTGATAAAGTCATGTAAAAACACAAAAAAATGTATACATACAAATTTTCTAATCCGTTCATCTGCTGAAACGTCAAAAAAATCTAAAAATTCAATTAAAACAGGGGGTGGTAAAGAAAAATAAACATTCAACATCGCACGCTGTATTTTTGTTAAAAAAGAATTCAACTCTTATCACGAATCATCAATCACTAAACATAATAGTGTGTTTACTTATGTAAGATTTTTTGTTTTTAATAGCTTTTATACGTGCCGTTGAATAGCGCATGTAAATTTACATATTTTTATTAAATAAAATAAATAAATAAAAACTCATTTGCAATTGTACACTGGACTTATTTATATTTCGAAATATTCTGATTTGTAAAAGAACTTTGGTTGATAACTTTTTTATTACTTTACCTAAGGACCTAAATCTGAATCCAAACCCGAATCGACCCCCTCCCTCTAAAAAAAACTAGTTTGACTGATCTGTACCGAACTTTTGTATTCTTAACTGTTAATTTTTAATCGGTTGAGGATAAGATTTTGTATTATTATTTGATATTTTTGGATACCTATTTATAAAATATCTGCCATAAATAATTATTTAAAATCGCCCACACTGTTCACTCTCAGTATTACGTATAAGAAAGTCTCATGGTACCTATGGTAAACACGCACACTGTTCAATCTCTGTAATACGTATAAGAAAGTCCCATGACAGATATTTCTTCTCTGTTATGAACCATTTGAATTATAATTAAAAAATTTTTCTTCAAAATTTGTTTCTTCGAAACAATGAATAGAATATAAATTTTTCTCTAATTCGCACTGTTTCAAAGTTATTCGAAAAATTAAAAAATCTACGTCAGTAATCATCCGTATCCGGTTGAAAGATCGTTTTAAAAAATAGGAGGTTATCTTCCCAGACAAAAACTAATCTTAAATATAAAATTTCACCCTTCTACGAGACAGACACACAGACATCATGGCGAAAATAGTCAAAATGGATTCAGGGAAGGTAAAATGGATAAATCCATCAAAATCCGAAATTCGAAAAAAATCGTGTTTACAATACTTACTTATACTATATGTATAAGAAAGTAAAAAGTACAAATACAGAAGCATGAAATGTTTCTTGTTAAACTAAATTTATTAATACAAAATTTCTATTAAAAGTTATTCAAACAAAACCATTTATTAAAATATGTAAAGAAAGTTACGAAACATATAGAGATATAATTAGACACTATATATACCAAGTATAAATACTTTCGAAAACTTGATTACTATAATAAACTTCAAACCACAAGATTATATACTTATTAACATGTACCAAAAATACAATAAAATCAACATTATGATAGTCATATAATTTTTTATTTCATAAATATTAAAATAAAATCTTGAACATTTGTAATAAAAAACATGCGAGTGAATTTTTAATTGGTTCTAAAGTTGATAAAAAGAAAACCTTAATTAAATAACAGGATGGTCGAGAGATGAAAAAGTTTGCATAAATTAGTGTTTAGTTTGGAAATCTCTTGTCGTCATTTTCTTGCCAAGGTCCCTCTACACTCATTAGTGCCTCATAGCGGATCCTCTCCCCATTCTTGTGTCCTCACATCATTACTGTCAACTTGGCGAGTCCATAAGCGCGAACAGTATATGTGTTATAGGGTGTTTTAAATCAAAATTGGGTCACTTGGAAATTTTGTTACTATTTCACATCTATAGATAAATATTGATAAAATAATCTAGTGACCTAGTCGAAAAATCACTATAAGAGTAAAAAATAAACTGCTGTGCTCACCACAAAAATTTTGTATGCATCATTTAATAGATAAACTAGCTGGGCCTGCGCGGCTTCGCTCGCGTGGACTATGGAATAATTGTTTAGGATTTAAAAGAAATATAGTTGAATTAAATACAAACACGATTATTATTGTTGTAATAAAAACCAAACAACACTTAAATTACCTACTTAACAAAAACGATTCAGAACAAAAAGTAAAAATAATTTTTGTTCTATTAAAAAAAAAATAATTGACAATTAAAAGAATACCGGTCTGTGATCATTCCCTCTGCCCCGCGGCTACACGATACGCACCTTCCTTTCCGTACGCCGCGACACGGTTTCCATCGCGTGAATAATATGTTCCCGTATGTATATTTCAATATATTTTCTAAACTATACGACCAAATTGGATGCTTTAAAGGGCAAATTATATCTACACTAAGTACTTATGACGATGAAATAATTTATTTAGATAAGTATAAATGTTTTGCAGGTCATAAGTCCACGTAAACAAAACCCAATTATTTTAAGAGACTTAGATCTTTAAAATTGTTTTTCATTTATTAATGTATGGTAATTTTTACAATATTTAGAGAGCATTGAATACGGCCTATTTTTTTAGAAATATTTTGATTGTTTAATTAATATTTAAAAAGCCAACGACTTAATAAAAAAATAATATGAATACCCAAACAAAATAATACCGTGCCGCCACTGACTGTATTTTGCCTCTTGCCCTGTATTCTATACCTACATAATGTTATCCTTTTGTGATACCGTAACCATCCACGAACTTCATTTAATGGGTTATGAGTAAATATCTCAATAAAAGCGGAAATCATTATAATAACTAGCGGCTAGAACACAAACATAAAGTTATAGTAAAAATGTTTAAACACGAAATCTTATCTTTGTTGTCAAGATAATGGCGATTTCGTAAAGTCTTTTAAATTGTATATTTTTTTGTAAAATATACAAAACTCTTGTGTCTTTTAATGATTAAAAATATTAAGATTTATGTGAGCTTTTTACATATCACAGAAAACAAACAATTGAAAACTCTGGCTAAAAATTCAATATTTAAAAACGATAAAATAATTTGGATTAAGATTATATTTAAATTTATTTTGACTAATTACTACTTTTTGCAGTTTAGGAGGGGGGTCTGTAAGTATGATATTCTTCTAAAAGTGTTAAAAATATAAGTGACAACTGATTTATTAATTTACATAATATTTGAAATTATTTAAAACATACCTAATTATAAACTAAAATTATTCAGTTGAATTTTTGGCTAGTTTTTTTTCATTTAATAATTCATAAATCTATACGATTTAAAATGTCGTATTTTCCATGAGGATTGCATACTTTAATATTGAGTTTTTAGTTTAGTTTTTAGTTTTGTCGCATAAGAAACCTAATAGACTAAATTAAATAAGCAAGCTAAACGTTAATAATTTAAAAAACTGTATTACGATATAGGTATTATTATCTAATAAAAAAATCTGAAATAAATGCGTTTTAAAAATACATTTATAATAAATTAAATAGAAAAAAATTAAATGTAGTAGAATGTCTTAAAGTACAAATACAAAAACAGAAAGTGAAAATTTAATTTCGTTGTCATTGATGTGTATAATGAAAATTCTCGGTGATCTTCAAGATTTAAAATATATTAATTATTCATTTTACTGAATTTTCATTATTGAAATTCTAATTTACTGTATGATTATCTCCAGAAATAATTTCATTTTGCAATATAATACAAAATGATGTTTATCTTTCTAATATCAATAGCATAAAGAACATTTTAAGGTATACTTTATGATAATTATATTTAATTATGAGTATAGATTTTTGAGTAATCTTCAAATATGTACGTATTTGTTTTTAAACGAATAGGCAATAGATTACATAAATAAAATACACAAACATTAAAAATTTGATAAATATAATATATGAATATTTACAACTTTTTTAATGAAAATGAGTGCGAGTAGGATTAGCGCCCTGAAAGTTCCGTACCATTATATAAAACATAATTATTGACAATAGCTTGTTAGCATCTTTGTGTGTAGGCGTCCTTACGTAAACGCTGTATGAAAGAAACTGTAAAATTAAGTTTGTCATGTAAGAAAATAATGATTTTCGGATTTTTCCATTACTTGTGCTATAAGACCTTCCTTCGTGCCAAATTTCAAGATTCTAAGCCAACGGGAAATATCCTATACGTTTTGATGAGCAGTGAGTCAGTTTGTCAGTGTCAAAATAGGCTTTGAAAGGCCGTATCTTTTTATTGCATTGAGTTATAAACTTGAATTTTTTACAGGATTATGGGGCTGTATGCCTTAGTATTCGATATTGATTTCAACTTGATAACTCTAGCCGTTCCTGAGAAAATAGGATTTTACAGACAACAATTTTGAGGTATAGAACCCTAAAAATATTTCGTTTATACATCGTTTAAAAAAATAAAAAAAATAAAAACTGCTATGAAAATGAGTATTTAAATTTAAAAAAAAAATCTTTCGGGATTATTTTATAAACAAATGCAGACTTCTGACGGTATATACCTACTTATATCTGAGTTTCTCAGGAACGATTCCATTTTCTATAAGACCATTTATTTTACAGAACTTGCAGAAACCGATAGCTTTCCGATACACCTGGGAACGATTTATTTTTGACTTTAGCTTACAATAATTTTAACACTAATGGAGTTTCTGAACCAAATCACCACAGAATGTTGGGAGTCAGTGTACAATAATTTTAATCACATTGCACTGATATACAGGATGTTTCAAAACATAATGTATAACATTTAAAAAGTAACCGAGACAAAAAAAAATTAAATAAAAATTTACAGTTTTGTGCCTCAATAAAATTGAAATGTTTCTATCTATAACGTTATAATTTCTTAATTAGAACACGTGCTATAGCGAGTTGGAAAAACGTTCATATTTTACGAGGTTAAAACGATCACCATCCCCCATTTACACAATTCTTTACTCCATTATTTTGTTCAATATTTAACGATTAAAACAGCGTATTGCAAAAGAGCAGTAAAAATTTTTCCGACTTGATTTACTTTTATCATCACTGTTTATTCCTTATGTTACCTAACGTAACAAAATATATCCTATAACCTGACCAGAGAACATATCTACGAATTAAAAAAAAACACGTAAATCGGATAAGTGGTTCTCGAGTTATAAGCGCACTAACGGACAGAGAGACGTTGAGCTTTATACATATTAACGATGAAAAGCAGAATCCAATCTAGTTCATAATTAACGAAGTTATAATAATTTTATATACAAAGAACAGCGGTTCTTAAACTTATGTAGTCTAGGAACCCCCTTTTGAACAATTATTTTTCAAGGACCTCCTCCCTGCAAGGGTTATTTTAAGAAAAGTTTAGAACCTCATTTTTTGCTCCATACTTACAATTTTTACTTTTCAACTGCAATGACCTTTGTTTTTTGTATTACATTTCTTATACTTTTTGCTTTTACATCTGCAATGACTTTTTTTCCTCTACATTTTATTATTTAATTTATTTATTATCCATTTTTTCAATTTTTTGCACTACACAAGTTAGATTAATACAACTGAAGAAAAAAGCTACAACTACACTAAAATAACCCCTGCCTCCCTGACAGAAAAACAAAGAAGGTCGTTAGATAGTTAATCATTGATAAATAGAAATGTTCCGAGGAACCCCGGGGGTCCGCGGACCCTAGATTAAGAACCGCTGGTCTAGAACTTGTATGTTGTATCTATAATTATATTTTAATTGACTTGTTTGTTTAAAACCAAGCCACATTTAAAACTATTAGTTTCCAAACAAAAATAGTAAAACTTAAACTAAGTTTAGATAAACGTACTATTATAATTGTTCTAATTCCATCTCATACGAGAGGACCTCAAGCAATTCCTCGTGTTTGTTTTAATGTGGTTTCATTCATCTCACGAGATTAAGGTTAATATTATAGACACAGCAATTACAATAGTGTGCATTATATGGATCTCTCAATGCGGGCTTGGAAATTATGCATGGCGCTTAACACTAATCATTTCTAAATGAGTAAATCCCCCTTGTGCTGCTGGCATAATAAATATATGTCTAGAACTTTTTACCGTTAAGATTTGTGAATAATATTTGCGGGATTGAACAAATTATAGCTCGTAGCAAGTTTCATAATGATTTCTCTGGTTGCTGTTTTTTATAAGAACTGTTTTATAAAATATACTTATAATTACGTACCATGAATCACTGGTTTTTAGTCTGTTTTTAAATAAGCAATAAAAAATAACATGGCTTGGCTGTAAAATGTACGCCCCTTTAACTTTTTTTAAATGTATAAATGAAACTCTCTACTGAATATTGTATGAAAAATAAAAAATTAAAATTTGAGTTTTAATACTTACAAATTAACATAGCTCAAGTTAGGTTAGAATCGATTGTAGATTATATTTTTGTATTTTTATGTATTAAATATGCAAACTTATTGCAATTTTATTTGATTTAAGATGTAACCTGATGGAACCAAACTCAAAATAAATATTTTAAACATTGTGAAGTCAAAAAAGTCAAGATAGGCGTGACTTATACCCAGAAGTCAAGATCCATGTAAGGCTAATAATTTATTATTTATTAAAAAACATCTGCCAAGTAAATGCACAGTGCTTCCTCGTGCTAAATTCACCAAAAGTAGTTAATTATTGAATAATTTGAATAAAAACCGATAATGTTTAGATAAATTGCCTGAAATTGGTTAACCATTTAATTTTTATATAATTTTACTAAAATATATTAGTTTTCTTAAAACGCATCTGATTAGACGGACACACACACACACACATACGGACGGACGGACAGACAGACAGACACGGAACGAAAAGTGTTTGTCTTGACGTGAAACGGAAAGATTAATTTAAAATTTTGAACATTTTTTTTGTCCCAATCTGAAACGATCACATAGCTTCTCGTATCTTCGATATTGCGAGGAAGCAAAATAAATAATTACTACCATCATATACATACAAATAAAAACATTTAAAATCAGTGTAAAATATTATACGCATCATCATCCCTTCCTCTTACGGCCCGTTGAGCCCCCCCCCCATCCCATTGCGAGTAAAAATGATTTGTACACGTGAATCTGATGGGTGCAAGCCCGCATATAGCTTCTGCACAAATGCGAATGTTTAATTATATTCCGCGTGATTTAGCTGGTATACGGTCTTAAAACTGTGGTGGCATTGTAATTAACGTAAAACGATATTATTTATTGTCCGGGGTTGGTGTGAAAAACGGTGTACTTTATTATACCTTATTGTTTCATTTAGAATTGTAATTTTTAGTTGGAAAAAATTAGACATACATATGTATTACAGTACTTTACTTGCTTAATACAATATTTACCCTCTACCCCCCCCCCTCCCAGCATTTAACTTATTCGAAGTTTAATAAAGATAAGGTACCGGTACCAGTATTTGATAATACCCCAATGTTGGACACTCTTGCTTAATTAAATGTATTAAACTAGAAATATTTGTTGATATTTGACTACTGCTATTACTGAATCATAATATATAGACACTTAACTGTAAAATAGCTTAATTTAATAACAATCGGCCAATGAGTGCCAACATTTGCATCTGCATCTGCTTTATATTGTTTAAAATTTTACGATTCTTTATTTTATTAATTTTATTTCGTAGGACATATCGTTTAGCAAGTGTCCATCACTGGGTGCCCATGACTGGTTTTACTTTGTCCATTACTGGATAAAAAAAAAACATAAACAAAATAAAAGACTATAATTTAAAAAACAAACATTTTTAAATAATTTAATAAAGAGGCACTTGTTTTATTAGTAACATGATTTCATGAAAATTACAAAAAAGAAGCCCATCAATCCTAAAAAACAGTATACTTTGGTCTTAAAGTGTCCAAGACAGGTAATTCTTAAGGCAACGTACCGTAACCTCTTTATCTAACAACCTCTCTGATTGGATGACGGCGTAAACTGACAGGTCATAACTCTCTGTCCTAAAAAACATATGATTCGCATGACATGGTGGTAACCATGGAAACGACTAAAACGTTTTTAAATTGAAGAGTGGTAGGAGCAATTTGATGCACTGGAATCTATTTCTTACCTTATCACTGTAGTAATAATCTATATCTATATATGTGACAGTTGCATTCAACCAAACCAAAAATCATAAGAGATATAATATTTTGATTTTATTGGATTTCAAAACATATTTGATATAATCGAAGCAATACTGGAGATATAAATATTGGCTTTTTCAAATATTTACTACTGGGTGTAGGGGTTGAGCCTACTTTTTTCATGATGTCCAGCACATTTTTCATGTGTCAAAAAATGTGCTATAGTTCAATAAGTTTTGAGATTATATAAAATTAAAATTCAAAGCACGCCACTGTTTTAATCTTTATATCATTTTCATTGAATAGAAATTGAAGAAAATCAATTATTAATATCGCAATCACTGCATACTGTTTTAATTACAATAGAAATTGTATAGTTTAATTGAATTTTCATATAAATCTATTCAAAATGTTTAAATGAAAATTATGTATGAAAGCATTTCAAAAATAGTTAAACCAATTTCCTAGTTCAGATCCCGTTAAAATAATTTATGTTGTTAAAGGATGCCGCGGTACAGAGTTTATGAACCGCTGCTGTGGATGATGGCAGTAATGGGGTCCTGATTAATTATTTCTACGTTTACGAATACATGCCGCGACCCACTTCCTGTTTTTGTAAAATAAGCGTTTGAATAATCATAACTAATTAATTATATCGGAAGACAGAACAAACTCGAGAAGCTTTGAAACGTTTTTGGGATTCGTTGTCGATAATTCTAAGGCATAAATAGTTTTTGTTTTGGGTTATATCGTGATAAAAAATATATTTTATAATAATATACTTTTCGATTCATGTAATGAGGAATTAATAATTATTATATTGTTATACAAGCTTTAAAGCTTCCGCGATCTTGGCTTCTGGGTACAAGCTGCATAAAACAACCAAATTGACGCTGTTTACACCCAGAAACCAAGATTTATACACACTTCGTTTGTGTCATATACATATATTGTATAATAATATGCAAGGTATATAAAGACAAGGTAGTCTCAACAATTCCTTGACCAATCATCTTTTATATTCTTACCCTTTTTCTATTACTTAATCACTAAATAAAAATCAAAAGACAGAAAAATCACATTTTTAAAAATTTATAAAACATTGGATAAAAAAAATCGCAACATCTTTGAGGGGTTTCAACGATGGTTTAAGTTATAAACATGATTGACGATATATACACGGGGAGAATGTTTCTTTAAAAATTACCTCAAAATGCACAGTATCGAGAGAACAATGTGCAATTCTGGTAAATAATATGTATATGGCTGTAATAAAGGAAGTTATATTGCAGTAAAAATTCATGTATATAGATACTGGATATTATGTGTTTCAAATGTACATTTTTTGCCAGTTTGTATATATGCATGTACTTGTATATAAGCATTTTTTTTCAGATGATAGATAGAATTGGAACTATGGTCGCCATTTTGGATCGGTTATTTCTTGCATCAATCAAGTATCTAAAACTAAATTCAGATTTTCATATTCATATACAAAAAAGGAGAGACAAGTGCGAGTAGGACTTGCGCCCTGAAGGTTTCGTATCGTTATATAAAACTTAATTATTGGCAATAGTTAGTTACGTACACAATAGACCCGTTCTGTATGAAATTTTCTTTTTTCCGTTATGGGGGGGGGGGGGGGGGGGCTAGAATGTGCAGAGATAAATTTATACACTTTTTTCCCTGACTGAAAAATTAATAAATTCCTTGACTTTTCAGAATTTTAAATAAATTCCCTGACCTCTTTAGGCTTCCCTGACTTTCCAGAAAGTGGACACCCTGTATCGTTTCTAAGAAAAAAGGCCTTGATGATCAGACAGACAGACGGATAACAATGTGATCTTTCACCTATGACAAATTTAATAACAATAATATCCTTTTACTATAAATAACTGTCAAGTAAAGAGCTTACACTAAATTAAACTTATAAATACGTCGAATTGAAAGAAGTGTTTGGTTGAATGGATGTAACTACTTCAATTTATTATAAAAGCTTCCGCAGAATGAAAACTAAACATTTGTTGAACAGATGAGTAAACCTTTCAAGAAATTGCCCATCAAAGGTGTACCCATCCTGTGACAAATTGTCTCTATCTATGAATTTATCTTTATTGAAATGTGAACGATATAAAATATACCTTTTTTTATATTGTTTATTTCGCATAAATTAACAAAATGTATACTTTTTAATATATTAAATAAAAACTATAAGCCAAGAGCTCCATGGGTAGTGTGGATATGAATTCAAAATATAAAATGCAGATTTTCGAAAAAAAAAAATATTTGGAAAAAAATTCGATCCACAAGTTTTGTCATAATTATTTTTAAATTAAAAGCAGCCATTTTGGAAATATTTACGGAAAATACGGAAATTTTCAATTTAATCCTTACATATATATTATAAAACGCAACATCTCTCTGTCTGTCTGACCGTTAATGTGCTTATAACTCGAGACCAGTTATCCGATTTACGTGTTTTTTTTAATTGATAGATATTATGTTCTTTGTCCATGTTTTAGTACATATTTTGTAACGTTAGGTAACATAAGGAATAAAGTGACGATAATAGTAAATCAAATCGGGAAAAAAATTACCATTTACAATACGCTGTATAAACCGTTAAATGTATGAAAAAATAATGTAGAATCAAAAGATCTAAAATAATTTAAAAATCCAAAACAATAATTCCGTAGTCCACGCGAGCGAAGCCACGGGTACAGCTAGTGTATATATATATCTACAGAGTGGAAACACGACCAGCAATAATGCTAATACTGAAAAATATGTTAATTACCTATGAAACTGACTCATTGTGGTTGCTCTAGTTACGTTACTTTTGAAGTTATGAGATAATCTTTTTTAAACATCCTGTAGCTCAATGAGCCAAGGAATCAGCTTCTAAAATATCTGTATCCCAAACAGGACCAATCTGTATATTTTAGCCAAGGTACAGGACTAATGATTTTTGTTCTTAATAAAATCAAATAAAATTTTCAATTTAATTTTCATTATAAAATAAAATCCTTTTTGAACGTTTACAGAAGGTACTAATATTTATATAACTATTTTTATCTCTACTGGATGTGAGTTACGTTTGGAGTATTTGTTTTGATAGAACTGAGCTAAATTGAATCCAGAAGATATTCAGGGCGTATAAATACAATACCTGACTGAAAAAAATAAAAATACGCGTTTCCAATCACTCTTCAGTACAAACATCACATACAACTATTGATTTAAAATAGTTTGTGTGTTAACGATTGCGATGTACAGGTAGAAAATACGTTACCGATATTTCAGTAAACATAACACGTCGATATTGGTATTTGAAGAGCATTTTTATTCAGATACAAAATCGAAATAATCCATTTAATTCATTTTTGAATGTCGAAAAATGCGAGTTTGATTATTTAATTAAATCAGAGATGATAAACTTTTTTTTGCAAAGATGGCCATGTATAAAATTTGGAAATGGGAGGGAGAATTTTTTTATTGGACATTATATTTGGATTGTTAAATTTAATTTATTTTAAATAAGTCAGAAATATAATAAAAAACTTAAAAATCGACTTACAAAAAACCCTGAACACTGAAATTTTTTTTAAGTCGTTTTTATTTTTCCCTTTTGAAGTCCATGGTCAGATTTTAATGAAATTTATATAGGACCACCTCGGAAGTATACTCTTTCAAACAAACAAAAAAAACATGCAAATCGGTGCATATTTGTTCGAGTTATACCCGAATATACATAAAAAATATACATCGATTGAATTGAAAACCTCGATTAAAAAACCTATCAAATGATCCTAAAGTGAAATCAATGCATCAATCTTATAAAACAAAGTCACATTCTAAGCAAGGAAAGAAGACCTTCCATCACCCAATTTCATTAATTAAAAGCTCAATTTTTGAACCGTTCATATAAAAAAACCGATTCATATGAATATTTAGTATAGTACATACTATATATATACAAAAATTAAAATTTCTGTTATATATATTATACAATTAAATACCTGAGCATTTCCAAGACCATTGAAAATATAATTAATGTAAATTACTGAACTTACATTATTTGTCAGTACTTAGACGGTGGCAATTACAACCCAAAAGATAGTCTTAATAATACCGTGCCTTTACAGACTTTAGTGGGCCGTAAGAAATAAGAAATACCAATTAAACCGTGTCCAGGAAATTAGATTCTTATCCGATATGGCCGATACCGTACTACCGAGTATAATTAAGAGTTTCATTATAAAAATAGTATAAAAACTCAATTACTTTTACAATTACATATGTATGTATATTCTAAAATTCTTTTAATTGTCGTTGGAAATATAAATATGACTTTAAATAATTCTAAATTTAATCTGACTTAATTCAACTAATTTAATGCCCCTTTAGCATTAAATACTCATTACAACAATTACAATTACAAATGCGAAAGTGTGTGTCTGTCTGTTTGTTCTTTTCACGGCGAAACTGCTGAACCGATATTGATGAAATTTGACAATTTGATGTTAAATCTTAGATTTTCATAAAAAATTATTAGCTGCACAGAAAAATTATCTAACTATTGGTGAAAACCACATTGAAATCGGTTTAGTAATTCCCGAGTCTATAAGCCTCATACAAACGAATTTTATATATAGAGATTATATAGTTCTTTTAAAATTTGAATCCTAAACAACAGCCTTATACAAACTTAATTATTTTTTTAACAATGAAAGTCCTGTCAAGATCGGTACAGTAGTTTTAGAGTTTACTCGAAACAAACAAAAATTTCAGAAATTATCAGAATAAATTCTATTGTCTGTAATATGTGTATTAAACATAGTTTCAAAATGCCCAAATTGTACAAACGGAGCCTACAAATTTATACATATGAATTAATGAAATTGCTCGGTATATTGTTTATTTACCAAAATAAAACTGTTTTCTATCGTTTGTTGTTGTGTTGGTTATTCTAGCTTGTAATAGTCAACATACTATAATAATATTATTATTAAAATAGAATATCATTATGTCAGAATCTAACTCAATATTGACGAAGGTTCATTTTAAAAGTACTTTTTTTTCCTTTGTAAAATCACCCTTTTACATAAATGCAAATATTAATATAGTCTCTTTTACCTTGTTGAATAAAAATATATTAATTTCAGAATTCTCGTAATATTATCTTATTTATTTAAATATTCTTGATTTATGTACGCGAGTTCTCGAGAAATATTTACCTCAACTGTTTACTTAAGTTTTTTTAAATTAATTTTCTGGAAAATGTATTCTTTTAAATTTTTTTTCCTCAATTTATACATATTTTTCATCAAAATTAAATGTTATAAAAACTACGTTGAAATCCCTAAAAAAATGTTCCTCCAACATTTTTATACGTTACAATATACAATTAACATATTCTTATAATTATACAAAAAAAATTATTAACAAATGTACCCAGGAGTTCAGAATAATACAAAAATTATAATCATCAAATTTCAAATGTATTGATCGTTTAAATTTAAGAAAAAAAACGTATTTTTCCATGATATATGTTTTTGTACCATTACAAAATTGCACTTATTTTTATTTGTCAAAACTGGGTCGAGAGAAAAAAGTATAATAATGTGCCTTTCAATAAACCGTATTTGTCACGAGTTTTTTTTTTATTAATAAAATGTCAGAATTCATTCGGTCGAGAGCTTTAAAACTGTTTGTATAAATTACTTGGGGGTCGATTGTTACCATGCAATTGATCATTTTCTTGTTGAAAAGCTTGGTGAGAAAATATAAATCGCCTTTGAGCTTTTTGTTTGTAATTTAATACGCTTGCCTTGCGAATTTTATTCCAGAATATACCGTCAATAAAGTCATAGAATATTTTGAAAAAGATTATACTGTAATATTCATCTCTCAATATAAAAAATTGAAAAACACAAATTTTTTTTTTTATAAAATTAAATCGATTTGTATGTCCGTCTATCGATCTAATCTGAACTACTGAACGGATTTATATGCAATTTTTTTATATTATCAAGTTTATATTGTGTATGTTTTAAACCATATTTCACGACGTTACGACATCCGGAAAAGAATTAAGAATCTTTAACTCAATATTATAGCAGCGAAAGATACGTTAAGGGCAGTAGAAACTAGGATCTTAGCGATCGAGACTCAAGACTGGATCTCAAATTAAATAATAAGAAAAAAATGGTATTTCTGGAAAATCTTTATTTTGACAACATATCCTTAATCAGCAACCCTCAAAACCCATTCAGATAGTATATTTTCGTCGAAATTATACAAATTTAAAAAAAATTTCGAATAGTAAAAATTTCATAAAAATCGGTTCTTTTTCTGTGCGTTCCGTAATATTTTGTAAACTTTATTTATTTTGGGGGGGGGGATGTTCCATTACCTCCCAAATAAAATAAAATAAAATAATTGCATTATTGGATTTTGCTTTCATATTATAACTTTTAAATTTTAAGGGAGGACAGATGTTCCATAGCCCCCCCCCCCTTAAATATAATAAGGTTAACCTGAAGAATATGCCGTTACCGATGTTATAACTGTTGATGTGTTAAAATAGACCTAACCTAACCTAACCTTGTTAACTTGTATTTTATTAGAACATTAACGATTTATAAAATATTATATAAATATAGTACAAATCTTTTTTTGTATGTGTCATTTTATTTCTTTAATGAACAAAAAGTACTTTCTTAACGCTAGTTTATATTAAATGTTCCATTTTTAAATACAATTAATACATAAAGATGTAATATAACAAAAGCTTATTTGCCAACAAAAAACTTTTTAATCCTCTCCGACGAATCTGGCTTGCTTGCGGTGTTCCGTATTTTGGATATTGCTTATTGCGGTCGTTACTATTGACTGTCAAAGTTCACTTGATATTAAACACAGTTATGAACTTTACAACTCGTCCGGTTTTCGCGCTCTTTCTTTTCAAGGAAATTTTATTACAAAGCGCACCATTTTGCGTCCGAATAAAAAAAAAGTTTATTACAATATTTTTTCAATACCGCTTCATTTTAGCGTACTTTTTTATCGTCTATTTTTTACTTTTACATAAATGTTTGATCTGACTAGGTAATAATGCTAGAATATTATTGGAAATATTCAGGAAAATGGAAGTCATTTTTGCAATTGTATTATGTTTTTAGAGAAAACAGAGAATATGGGATATGAAGCAAAGAAAACATGTGTCAAAATATATAAAAAGAAGTAGGAAATAAATGAAGTAATAAAATCATTTTAAAATAAGTTTTTGGGTTAGTTTAATTTTTATATTTTTAACGATTCTTCGGCCTCATAAATTTTATACATATTACAAAGTTTAACTTTAGTTTTGACAAATGAATGGATCTTGGTTTCTGGGTGTAAGCCGCGTCGATTTGGTTGTGTTATCGGCCAACGTTTCGTCACACATTGCAGTGGACATCTTCAGTGCTCTTCTAAAAGTGCAATTTTAGAACAGCCCTGCAATGTGTGACGAAACGTTGTCCGATAACACGACCAAATCGACGCGGCTTACACCCAGAAGCCAAGATCCACATAAAGATCACCGCGGAAGCCTCAAGACTTCATAATTATATTCATTGCGAAAACAGATATGTAATAAAATATGCCTTATTGAGATTTATGATAAGGGGTGATCCATAAAACATCTCACGTAAAATTCATGCATTTTTTACCCTCCCCCCGTTTGCCACACCACGTTTTTTTCAAAATCCTACCTAATAATAATTCTACTTTCAAATTTAATCATATTTAATACTACAGAAACAATAATAATAATAATAAACTAATAACATAATTTTATATTCAATTCATAATGCGACTCTTTCTACAAATATAATTATTTTGTATACTATAAACTACTAATGAATATTACCTACATTCACAAAATGTTAAATATTTTTATATTAAATTACACATTAAATAAAACGTTATTTACAAAATCACAAAAGTGTACCAACTCATAGAAATTCACCCCATGTAAATTACAAAACATAATATGTGTATAGTTTATATTTTTTTTAGTTTGAATAATTAAAATATAAATGCATATAATACACAGTAAAAAATATTGTGTATTTGCGTCAAAAACGGTCTGTGTTGAAAAATTGTGTGTTGATTTTTGTGTGTTAATTTGACACTTTTTTTGTGTTACCTGAATTTTAACATGAAAATAGTGTTGTTTTCACGATATTAACACTTTTTGTGTGTTACTAGATAAAATGACACAAAATTAGTGTCAAGCGGGAAATATTAACACTAAGTTTGTGTTGTTGGCGCGTCCTTTCTTCAGTTTACGCGCCAAACGCATTGTTTTACCGGACAGCTACTTAACCACTCGGGCGTATAAATTATAGTGTTAAATTTTATGAAAAAAAGTTTATTTAAATATATTTGATAAAAAAAAAACAGATTGTTCTGAATAAAAAAAAGTAAAATTGATATTAATTAAAGTAAGTAAAAGTTTACTGTATTTATAATCATATAAAATGCTCAACTAACCTCACTTTCTTATAAGAAATTTGCTACATAAATTGTTATTTAACGATACAATTTATAATATTTACTAATTTTCTTCATAAGCATGAAAAATTTATTTATTCTTAATTAATTCCCTAACCTTTATATTCAAACTCAAATAATAAATGAGTTAACACTTATTTTGTGTAAAATCAACACAATTCTAGTGTTAGATACAGTCGACACAAAATTAATGTTAATTTTGACACAATATTTGTGTTAAAAATTCAACACTATTTTTTGTGTTGAAAATTAACACTAAAATTGTGTCGACGGATTCTAACACTAGGATTGTGTTGATTTTACACAAAATTTTTTACTGTGTATAATAACTATGGATCTGAAAGAAAATAAACGTTATTCCTGAATGCACATCAATGCAAATACACCAATTAAGACGAACGGGAACATGTTCATACATGACATTCTTGAACATGTGAAAGCAGTCGTTAGCGGTTATGCATAATATACCATTAGTTTTTTTCTTCCTATCTATACGACGGTGCTAAATGCATGTATATGAAAACGTATATCTTTGCTATTAATATATTATATGTATATGCATGATTCAGGGGTGTCAAATATTATTTTATCTGTTGAGTTATTTGAAAAGTTTATTATAATCAGAGAAGTCAGTTTATTCTATGAATAACTAACGGCCAGTTCGCGGTCACCCACGATTTATATGTTTTTATGAATAAATCGTGCACAGACAGACAGACAGACGCGGGAGGGGCTTACATTTAGACTATGTATAGAGATTATTATTTAATTTCAATTAATTATACAATTTTTACCTTTTGTAGGGTTATAATTTGAAACATTGCAATATATATTTATTTACATCCTACCCCCTCCAATTTAGGGGTTGAATTAAATAAAATCATATTAATTTCAAATTTCTAAATCTTCTTATTTTTAAAAATTAAAGTATTTAGGTATTACAGAATATTCAATTAACATTATAAATCCAAATTGAATTGTATCACTATAAAATTTATCGGAACAATACAGTTTTTAGGGTTAAATAGATCTATAAAAGCTATCATATTATAACCCCCTGATATGTTTGGATGTAAAAATTTTGGATTTTTTTTTCATTGGGGTACCATAAAGCTAAATATGTATACCAAAGAATGTAAGGTGTCAAAATATAGATCTCACAATCAGTAGAATTTTACACCATTTTTTGTACTACAAAATACCAGACAAAGGGCTTAAAATCTCCCCTCCCCGTACCGTAATAGCCAACACCCGCGTATGTCTTGACCGGTTTTTTATTAATTAGATTTTTGAAAAAATTCATATATGCAAAAATCCCCCCCCCCTCGCATACCGCAATAGCCTACACCCGCGTATGTATTGACCGATTTTTTATTAATTAGATTTTTGAAATAATTCATATATGCAAAAAAATGTCTTGACCGTTTTTTTATTAATTAGATTTTTGAAATAATTCATATATGCAAAAAAATGTCTTGACCGTTTTTTTATTAATTAGATTTTTTTTTAATTCATGTATGCAAAAATCCCCCCTCCACATACCGTAATGGTCTAAACTCTAAACCCATGTAAGTCTTGATCGATTTTTTATTCGATTAAATTTTTGAAAAAAAAAATCATAAATGCAAATGTATTTACGGAGCAGCCTGTATACGCACGGAAAGCCGCCGCGCGAACGTAAGTGAAGTACTTGTCGGGTATAGATTTTGCTGTAACGAGTCACTATACAGTCAACTGCACATGAATTTCAAATACAACTCCTTACAGTTTACATAATAGATGCTGTTCACGAGTGAATATGAACCGAGCTCAAAGCTGAACACGAGTTTTTTTCTTTATATATCACCTACAATACAACAAGCAATCGATATGAATCTGTCGGAACAGAAAGATGTAAATAGTAAATAAAAAGGAGAATACTCGTCGACATAAGGTGTTATTGTTTTTATTTCTCTATTTCTTTTGTTTTCTTTTTAATAATATTATGCGTTTTGGTTTTATTTGATTTGAAAAACTGTGCATTTTTTATAAGTTGTTTTATACAGAGATTTTTCAATCGATGTTTTGTATTTGACCTATTTCTGAATACTTTAAAAGTTGGGTTCGTTATAATTGATTGGTTCTTTAAATATAAACTTAAAGGCCTATATACACCACCCAATCTGCAGGGCCGATTTATAGGGAGGTAGAGTGGAGGTAAATAGGGTACTCTTATAGAAAGTATATATATAAATATATATATATTTTTTAATCGCCTCGACTTGCAATCTGCAGGGACCTTGCAGACTGCCCCTGCAGATTTGATGTCAAATTGAATGGTGTATAAAGGCCTTTACTAATAAATTATAAATTAGTCAGTAGTGTTTTGTTTTCAACTTTGATACCTTTAAAAAAATATTATTATTTTATTTAATGTTCGGTATTACAGCCTAGCTTGCAAGCACTTTCAATTGGCGCATCAAACTTATATGACAGTTCTCTAGGATTTTTTGCCAGATAGTTACACGTACAGTAAATAAAAACTAGGGTATGTAAAGTATATTTACTAAAGTGTAATCACTAGCCTTGAGTAAACACGGTAAATATTAACTTACTGAGTATACAACTATCTGTCAAAGACTCCAAGAGAACTGTCATATAAGTTTGATACTTCGTTTGACAGTGTTTGCAAGTTAGCAAATTTTGTTAGCTATATAGTCTATAATACCGGACATTAATCAACTTGGACGGAAGTGTGTGTGACGTCACCAATCATCTTATGTCAAATTGAAAATTAAAATTAATAGTAAACAATGCAATGTCCGCATATGAAACTGTTACCAAAATTTTACGGCGGCCATCTTTTCTTAAATGTCACTTTCATCATTTCCATGCATATTATCCCAGAAGCGGCAGTTGAAAATTTATAATATGCAAATATGCTTTAAATTACAATTGAATTTAGTATGTATGAGAGATGATAGTTCCAAATAGACGTTTCTCTGTTAATCAATTATCACTGAAATACTTTTAAAGATAATATAAAAATTCAAAACAATTGATATTTATTTTAAAATCTGATTGATACGCCAATGACTCGTGGAGCGATATGGTAACAACGCTAGGTAATGTGTTATTTGCCCTTTATCTTTCCTTGTCTAAGGAATTTATAGTTGATAATTAGAAGTTTCCATGGATTTTGAAACTAGCCTATGAGACAACTTGTATATAGTTTAATAAACTTAATCCATATTTTCGTAAAATAAATTTTGCAATTATTTTTTTTTGCAAATGTAACCATGGTGATTAACAGAAGCAGTATTAAAGTTCAAACTCTAACAACGTGGTTTCATTAATCATCTTTTAAGACCATAAGTAGTTAGTCACTTTTATTATACGACAATTAATTCACGTAATGGAAACAGAATAAGAACCTAACCCTTATTCCCCATAAACCCCAGTATTCACTACTCGCGGTCTCATTATCCAGCTTTTAGGATTGCACGCAACCCTCGCGGTCGGTGATGGGAATATTATAGAGCATAATCAGATTATACAGTAGATATACAATGTGTTACGGAAAGTGATACCGCAGCTAAGACCTTAAGCAAAGAAATAACCAAATGTCTGAATCCACATCAATATTTATTCTACTACATTATTCTCTTTAGACACTCATCTGATTTTCGCTGTCACCAGACGCGATTTGCATTCATGAATAATTGTAGCTAATAGAATTTAAGATTATGTTCGCGGCAGTTTCAAAAACAGTGCCCCAGGAAATATTACATATGTACGTGTGAATGCCCAAAATAATTAATAAAATAAATTGTAGGTTAGGGAACGTCCATAAACTACGTAACTCTTTTATGGGGGGGGGGAATACAGCTATATTATTACATGACGTTACATGGGAAATGGGGGAGTCATATATAAATGTTACGTAACATTATTTCATACAAATAAAAACAAAATATTGAACGAATAAAACAAATAATTTAAAAAATATTATTGTTGTTTTTGTTATTAACGGGTTTTTTTGTAATTTTCATGAACTCATGTTACTAATAAAACAAGTAACTCTTTATTTAATCAATTTAATTACCAAAGTCCACAAATATAGTTTTTTTAAAATTATAACCTTTTATTGTGTTTATGTTTTTTCTCCAGTAATGGTTAAAGTAAAACCAGTAATGGACACTTGCTAATGATTACAAAATGAATAGTACTACGACACAAAAGAAATAAAAGAAAGAATCGTCAAATTTGAAACAATGTAAAGCGGTTTCTAGGATAATATAATAATTAATAAATAAAGTATACTAATAATTAATTTAAATGTCCACCATTTTGACACCTACTAGCCGATTGTCATCAAATCACGCTGTAAGACAGTTAAATGTATACAGATTAATATTCAGAAATCGTAGTAATCAAATATCAACAAATAGTTCTAATGCAGTACATTTAATTAAATAATAACCATTACTGGGGTCAAATCCAAGGCTAATATCAGTACCTTATATATTGTACTGTTTTATGTAACATTAGAAAGGGGGGAAGGGTCATAGGTTGTTACATGGAGAAAGGGGGGCCCATATACATTTTATGTGTGTGTAGAGAAAAAAATATTGCAAGGGCAGACACAAGAATACTGTTAAATTAACTTTAAATACAATTATTAATTATGTATGGATTTTTGCAGTAAATTCAATCTAAATTAATGGGATGAAAACCTCTTAAAAGTACATGTCAAATGTGATTTAATAAATAATTGTCTTTGTGTCATTTAAGCACTTTTAAAAATCATGAACAAATAAATATTTTATCAAGTCTATAAAATATTTCTCATCCTTATGCTCGTCTGTGATTTTTTTATCGTTTATATATTTGGTATATGCCCGGTATTATCAACCAATTTAAAGCTCCTTTAGCGCTAAATGCTCCTTTAACCTAAATTTTGTATATTACAAACGTGATTTAAATCAATATTAAGGCTGTCATTGAAAAATGTACATAATATGCGTTGTAAAAACATAGTGTAGAAAATTAAAAACCCATTTGATTAAATATATTATACTTGTTTCTGGTAATAATATGACAGTTAGTTAAAGGAGCATTTAGTTAAACTTGATAATTCTCGACGTTAGAGATATTAATTTAATTTTTTATTATATCATTTAATTATAAAATTAAAATTAAATATAGGTATATTTTATTAAAATCTTTTAAAAATATGGTTAAAATGCAAACTTACCAATTTTTTTAAAGAAAATTAAAAATGTTACGTAATGAAACAAAACTCAAGGTAAACATTTGATCATTGTAATTTGCAAAAAAAGTCATACTTTTGTTATACGTAAAATATAATATGAAAAGTCGAGTATAATATACAAAAGCAAATGTCATTTGGCGTTGCATATTCACTGAAACGCAAATATTAGGTTCTACGCCACTACATGTTCATTAATTCGGAACAACTTGATGATTTTTTAAAAATAAATTGCAATTTTTCCCACTTATATAAATTCAATTTAGCTGAATTATATAGGGTTCTATTCTGATAATAGATGATGTAAATTTAAAAGAGTTGCTGTTTTGTAACTTGTAGCGTATTTTAACGAGCTAAAATATAACAAAATTTGACATAATGAACTTTGTTTTATATTTTTATAACAGACAATTAAAATCAAGCAATACTAAACTAAGTTAATATGGACATTTTTTTTTTGTATGAAAATGCAAACTTTTAAGTGAGTCGTTGAAGAAATTTAAGAATTAATAAGCATTTTATGAATGTAAATTTGAAAAAATAATAATACTGAAATGAAGAAAAAAAAAGACATTATATCATAACATTACTAAGGTACTGACACCAGTCTTGGACACTTTAAAAGCAAGGTATACTCTTTTTGGGATTGATTGGCTTATTTTTTGTAATTCTCATGAACTCGTGTTACTAATAAAACAAGTAACTCTTGTTTTAAATTATAGCCTTTTATTTCGGTTTATGTTTTTTCTCCAGTAATGGATACCTACTCAGTGATGAACACTTGCAAATGATTACAAAATGATAAGTACTACGATACAATAGTAATAAAATAAATAATCGTAAAATTTGAAACAATGTAAAGCAGATGCTCAATAATTAGTTTAAATGTCCAACATTTTGACACCTATTGGCCGATTTTCATCAAATTAAGCTGTTTTACAATTGAGTGTCTAATGGCAGTAATCAATGTAATGATCTAAGACCGGTGGCATATAAGATTTTTAAATTTTATAAAAAAGCTGTCGAACCAAAAAACTTAATATTGCCACGAAAATATTTTTTTGTATTTTTTGATTATTTTTCAGTACTTTTTATTCTTTGCTACTTATTATAAAACTTGATCCTTAAGAATATAAAAAAAAATACATAAAATGGCCGATTGTCATCAAATTAAGCTGTTTTAGACTTAAGTGTCTATAAATTATGATTCAGTAATAGCAGTATTCAAATATCAACAAATATTTCCAATTTAGTACATGTAATTAAATAAGTGTCCAATACTAGAGTATTATCCAAGACTGGTTCCAGTACCTTATATAAAACTTCTTTAACAATAGGTTAGTCTGTATAAATGAAGAACGTTGATATACAGCTATTAACGAAACGACTTTGAAAGTGCCAATAGATTTTAAAGATACATTATTTGGCTGACTATATTTAGTGTAAAGTATGTAAATTCGTTTAATTCGATTTTACCCTATCGTCGCTTTCTAGCGACGCGCCAGTGCTCGGAGACACAGTAACTACCACGGTGTGTAAATGTGTACAAGTTTTCCACAACACTAGACGCCAAACACATTTGAATTTGGTTGAATAAATTAATCAATTAGTAAATGAACTTAAAGTATCGTATATTTGTTTTATTACTTGCGCTTGACTTCGCTTTAATAATAAGAAAAAAATGCAAATCTTCAAGAATGTGGTATTTGCTACGTTGGCAGAATTAATTATCGTGTGTTTTTTATCCATTAAATAGTAAATAAAGAAATAAAAATAATTCTTAGAAATATCACAGTAGGACATGATATATTATTTACTTTTAAATGTGTATTTAAAGTTTTTTTTTGTTTCCATTTTTTGTTTAAATAAATATGAATTGAATTGCTATAAATATTTTAAAATCATAACTATCTAGGGCTGAAACGTTTTAGCATCACTAAATTGTTTGCACAAAGTTTTTCCTAAAAAGTTATATTTTAATTTATCAAAAACGAGGAATTTGATGAAAATACAATTGAACAGTTTTGTGTCAGTTTATCACGCGAAAAAAAATTACTATTGGGGAAAAAATTAGTATTATGGGAAAATTGTAATAAAAATATTTAGTAAAATTTCCTATATTAACTGTATAACTCAGGTTAAAATGCAACATAGTAATTTCTCTATAAAAATAAAATATATAGCTTCCTCGTCATATCGAAGATACGAGAAGCTTTGTGATCGTTTTAAAATGAGAGAAAAAAATTGTTCTTCCGTTTCAGATCAAGACAAACACTTTTCGTTCCGTGTGTGTCTGTCCCCTGAATCCTTGTCACATTCGTAACTCTAAACTGATATTAATGAATCTTGTTTGGTTGGTCGGAATTGGCTTGAGGACTGTTCAAAATCATCAAAATCGTGTGTAAGGGGGAGGGATAACATCCCAAAATATTTATTGTTTCAAGATATCTCAAAAACGACATATATTACGTGAAAGTTTTATAGAATCTTTTTTGTAGAGCATTCAATTTCCTATAATATAAGTATACAATGTTTCTTGTAAAATATTCCCTTACAAAGATTTATATAAATTTGCTTTAAAAAATCGTGTTTTTTTTTTATTTCTATTTACTTTGACACATTCATTTTGACATTTGCATAGCAGAAAAGTTTAGATTTAGATTGAAATTGTCAAAATAATATATAAAAAAATAATATAAACTGTATTAATAAATATGTCAAATAAATATTTTTTAATAAAATTGTAAAAAAAATGTAGTTTTTGCATTATAATATAATTATTTAAATAAAAATTACATTTTATACAATAACTGGCATGCATTGTATAACAAATACTTTTATTTTATTAATTTTTATATTCAAAATACGTTTATAAAACTAGTTCTTTCATATACTGAAGTCATAAATAATAATAAATACTATAATTAAATAAACTTTATCAGTCAAACATAGAAGAAAGTTGACCTATTCATTAGAAAATATATACTGTAATATTATGTCATATTTTAATTAGCTAATGAATCAGTATAAATATACAAGGATTCTGAATGAATAGAATATAAATATAGAATTAACTGGTCTATAAATACCATTACTAAGTTTGCACTTAACTAATTAAGTAGATCTAGGACAAAATAAACATAATTAGTACTTATTTAACAAATAATAAAATTTTATATCATTATAAAAAAGAATTAATTAACTGTACAAAAATATCAATTTCATAGAAAATAAATGAATATATAAAACAAAAACCGACACATCATACAAAAATAAAATACTTCAAAGCCTTCTTTATAAGCATAACAAATGAAAAATAAAACAAAACGCATTCCGCAAAAACATGAACTAGTATGGAATTTAACTCACGCGTCAAAACAGGCAGAATGTTGATATCAGCGGCACACGCACACACACTTAAACAGCACGTATGTGTAGTCAGCGCGAAGCTACAACACGTACTGACTGGCCGGCAGACTGACTGACTGACTGGAGCGCACATCAACAAGCTCGCAGCGGCTTGCGCGTGCGCCCGACGACCTATAAATTATACGCTTTTTCTCGCAAAGCGATGTCGACAACACACTCATGTTGTGTGGTGGCGGCGTTATGAATTTACCAATGATATGATGGGGAAAATGATGAGCTTTAAAAACTCAATACTCGATCCTTAACACATTCGCTGGTTTGATGTTCAATCTTTTCATATGTCAAATCTAAACTAGATATTTTCAAATACGACAGATATTTTAATTTCATATACCAGGGGACATTACTGGCACCATTCTTGGATAACACCACAGTGTTGGACACTGTTTAATTAAATGTACTAAATTAACACATTCGCTGGTTTGATGTTCAATCTTTTCATATGTCAAATCTAAACTAGATATTTTCAAATACGACAGATATTTTAATTTCATTAATACCAGGGTACATTACTGGCACCATTCTTGGATAACACCACAGTGTTGGACACTGTTTAATTAAATGTACTAAATTAACACATTCGCTGGTTTGATGTTCAATATTTTCATATGTTAAATCTAAACGAGATGTTTTCAAATACGATAGATATTTTAATTTCATTAATACCAGGGTACATAACTGCCACCAATCTTGGATAATACCCCAGTGTTGGACACTGTTTAATTAAATGTACTGAATTATAGATATTTTTAATATTAGACACTTAACTGTAAAACAGCTTAATTTGACTGTTGGACATTTAAACTAAATTCGACCAATATTTTACCTGCCTTAATGGCAACATACGCACATGGTACAGTACCTTTCGGATGATATAAGTTTCATTCATCTCCTTTTATAATATAAAAACTAAAAAAAAAATCGTACGACATTTTTCGATGTTCACGTATTAAATAATTATTAGCATTGCATTTTCTTTAGATTGTTTCAAATTTTACGATTCTTTATTTTTAACTTCTATGTCGTAGTACTCATCATTTTGTTATCATAACTGGAGAAAAATCATAAATAAAATAAAAAGCTATAATTAAAAAAAAAATCTATTGAATATTTTTAAGCTACTTGAAATATGTAAATAAATGTTGTAAAGTTTAATACTGTCTATATAATTTTTTTTATTTTTCAGAAATCTCGTCGTTTTTTAGATATGAGACAAACTTATGTTTTTAAGGTGGTGGAGGCGCGGAACAAAACAAGTTCTATAAAATTCTAGTCTTGGTGGAGGTGCTGATCAAAACTTTTAACCCGGATAAGACAATCGTTGCATATTTTTAAATATAACTTTCACCTTGGGTTGCATAAAGCCAAATTAATCACGATTAGTTGATCAGTTGTTTTAAAACCATTATTATGTCAATTCTAAAAAACAATCACGGTTATGATAAATTTTATGAGGTAAAAAATAATCATATTTAGTGAACTGTTCATTTTCAAATTGAGTTTAAGTTTAGAATTAACATTAATCATGGTTTGAAAACAACTGATTAACTAATCGTGGTTAATTTTGCTTTATGCAACCCAAGGTCAACGTTTCTTATTGTTTTCCCTAATTTTTCATTTTTTAAATGTTATTGCATCAATTTTTTGTGAAACTTTAGTTTCTATAATCTATTTAAAATTTCACAAAAAAACAACAAACTTTTTTTTCTGATATATTCTAGTTAAAACATAAAATTAGTCTTGGTGGAGGTGCTGAATAAAAATAATAATTAACAAAAAATACGTTTTAGTATTTTAAAAACTACAATTAATTTTAAAATTATATTTTTGTTAATTGTTATTGCATCAATTTTTTGTGAAACTTTAGTTTCTATAATCTATTTAAAATTTCACAAAAAAAAAACAACTTTTTTTCTGATTTATTCAAGTTAAAACATAAAATTAGTCTTGGTGGAGGTGCTGAATGAAAATAATAATATAATTAACAAAAATTACGTTTTAGTATTTTAAAAACTACAATTAATTTTATAATTATATTTTACGGAACGCATTATATTCATTAAAACTACGGCACGCTAAAACTAATCAAAACAGTGAGATCGTAAATTCGCAAGTGGAATAATAACAATAAACGTAAAGCGTTTGTGTTACCGAGAGTGCGCCCTTCACATTGGACACGCTGTTGTATTTATTACCTAAAACAATAACAAATGCGCTCGTTTCTTTATTACTTTAAAATTCATTAATTAAAATCTTAAGGTTGATTTTCCTGTGTTCTTTAAAACCTCGTATCTTTCTGTATTATTAACTTAGTGGTTGTATAATTTGGTAAACTTTGTATTGTTGCACTTGACGTTTCGACCAATATATCCTGGGTTTTTTTTTTAATGTAAAATGATCTGTATAAAAAAAATGATATGCTACTATTTTAATAGTATTGTGAATTGCTGGAAAACAGAGAAACTGTGGTTTATTATAGTGCGAAAATTCGAAAATAAGTCGTGGGTTCGACCCTTGAGGTTCACACAACCTACTTCCCAACAATGTATGACTATAAATACTTGAATATTTATTATTTCCATATATTTCATGTGAATAATTTTTTTTATATGTACGTACATATGTATATAAATAATTTTAATAGAATTTGTCAGAAATAAAACTCACCTTCGTATTATGAATATAAGTTTTCTATTATTCCTAATGTATTGTAGAATATGTATGCTAAGTTTCAAGTAAATCCGACCAAAACACCCCTCTTAACCCCCGTAGTGGTTGAATTTCGAAAAATTATTTCTTTCAGATCATATTCACGTCAAGACGCTTTGATTTGCACCCCAACGAAGTCAATAGCATTTTTTATTTGCAAGATTTCGTGCACGTAAAAATGATACGCACGTACGTACACACACACACACATACAGATATCTTTCTGAAAATAGTGTAAATATACTATAGTGACCTTGAAACATAAAAATATGTTGACATTTTTGATTTTGATTTTCGGACCGATTACAATAACTTCCTATTGGAAAGTTAATTTTGTATTTAAAAAAAAAAGTTGGTTGGTTTGAAAACTTTTAACAGTAGTTAGTATGTAAGTATAGATAGGATGAATTACAGTGACTTTTATGATAGAGCGGCACATGTTTGAGCAGTATAGCAAATAACATGACACTCATATTAACTGTCGATAGTCAAAATATGTGCCGTTCCTTTGAAATACACCCAAAGTAAACTTACATTATACGGCACTGGTGAATGTTCTCTATTTACATTATATAAAGTTCAGAAACTGTCAGTTCTATGAAATCAACCTTAACATCATCAAATATAACAATTAGATATGAGCCTTTGCTATCCGTAGTTTAATCAATATGTGGTTTACGTAGATTTAAATAGATCCCATTGTCAGTACCGGCTTTAGGGGGAGGGGGGCGAACCTGGGCGACCGCCCGGAGCGCCAGGACAGGTGGTGCGGTGTACAATGGAGCATAAGTCACTTTTTTGGTTCAAATCAGTGTACAGGCTGTAATTTTTGAGTAAACTTTTTTTTATCTTTAAATTTTTTGTCGATCAGTTAAACCCGATTAAGCAAAAAATATAGCTAAACATAAACAATGTTAATTAACAAATACTTATTCGGCAACCCAGAAAACCTTTAATAAGGTATTAGCTGAGATATTAACTAATCAACTTATTTGTTGATTTATCAATTTTAATTTGTTCATAATAGGGGAAGGAGGTCTGGACGGTATTAGGGCATTTGGTAGTCTTAAAATTAATGATGTAAGCTATATTTAAAAAAAAGTTTGTGTCTGTAGGATCGCGTCAAGCTCAGATATGAATTGTTCAACTTATTTGTTAATTTATCAATTTTAATTGACATTTTCGGTGATTTTTTAACATTTTTTTAGAGGGAGAGAATGCTGAAAAATAAATCTCGCCCAGGGCGCCAGATTTGCTAAGGCCGGCACTGCCCATTGTTATTTCATTCAACCTATATAGAATACGAAAGAACAACTTTATAACACTGTTTTAAATCAGCAGTTCTAAACCGATGTTCTACCGGAAAAAAGTTACTAAAACTTTTGTAGAAAAATATTCCCTTTTTTGCATTCTTAAGGTTACTTGATCATTAGAGCAATGTATAGATAAAAGTCGAGCTAGCAAAATTTGCTAGCTTGCAAGCACTTCCAAATGAGGTTTCAAACGTATCTGACAGTTTTCTTTTAAGTTTCATGAAATTTTTGACAAATTTTGCGCACGCGTGGTTTTTAATCACCAATGGTATTAAAACAGTGGTGATATTATGAAAATTATTTAGTGCGGTCAAAGTCGCCAACTGTGTTAGAATTAATTAAAGTATCACTGCTTTAAATTCCATAGCTAATCCATAGATACTAGTACATAATTAATACCCCATTTGAGAATGCTTGCAAGCTAGCAAATTTTGCGAGCTCCTTTATAATACCGGACATAAATTTTTTTAAATCAAATTTTATTGAAAAATTCAAACCATCGTCGATTGTTTTGATATCGTGTTTTTTACCCCAACATTAGATGTGATTTTGACGTATGTACAGCAGAAAAAAATAAAAATAATTAAAAATACACGAAAATTAAAATTAGAAACTTACAAAGAAAAATTTCAAATTAATATATTCTAAACCACTGATTTAGATTGGCGTCTTGAGAGAACAGCTTTACAGCACGTATCTACGAATTTAAAACGCACGTCAGTTCTCATACATTTTTATGATTTACTTTTTTTTGTCTCCGTGAAAATACGATTATGAATTATACAACGAGAAGCCGCATCGATCATTACACGAAGTTCCGGGAAGATAAAGCATTGTGTCTGAAAAAACGTCCGTCAGAAATGTAGAATACATTTACTGCGCCCTATATTTAATGTTTATTATCATTAAACGATACAGATATTCCGAAATTTATTTTTATTTTTAAATGTGTGTGGCTTTCATAAACTCTGAACTAAATCAAAATAAATAGGCTCGTCAGTTTCACTAACACAATAAGCTTTTTAAAGAATATTTGATATAATGTGTGATTCACTTTTAACTTTATGTTTTTCGTATTTAATACGAAACCCTCTACTACAAGAACTGCCATACACTTTTCGGAAAGAAGCACTTTTCGAGAGTAAAATTATTCATGTTAATTTGTTCGACAAAATATTTTTAGTGACTTAAATTAATAAAATACTGAAACCGTAAATTATAGAATTTTTTATTCAATGGCTACTGTGTTTTTATATAAGTGACAGTTGTAATCTGTGACATCATGGAAACAAAACACGACTTGATAAAGATTTTTTTAGTATTTTGATGATAAATCTTAGGTTTTCATAAAATATTAATAGCCAAGAACATGCACAGAATAATTATCTAACTATTGGTGAAAACCGCATTGAAATCGGTTCAGTAATTTCCGAGTCTATAAGCCTCATACAAACGAACATTCATTTTTTTATACAGACATAGGAAATTTAACATGGGAGCAATTAGAAATGTTGTAGTAACCTTTGGTCAAATTTAACGATGTGTATTTTGTTTTCAAATTTATATCTGCCAAAAAAAATTATTAGAATTTTATCTAGGATGCTTATTTTAATTTCATTCATAGAAAAGTCGAAAACAAAATACTGTTGATTAATTTAAAATTTATCAGTTAATTTCGAGGCGGCATTTCAAAATGCACCAATGACACATCGTTAAATTTGACCAAAGATTACTACAACATTTCTAATTGTCCCCATGTTAAATTTCCTATGTCTTAATCAACTTGGAATACACTGTATAGAGATATATCTTTAAAAATATAGAAAATATATAGGATTTTAAAAGAAGGGGACGATATTTAGCGACTATACCTTAATATGTAACTTAAATATAAGAAAATATATCAAACATTGTCATGGAAATTAATTACTACTGTTTAAATAAAACAATTTTAAGATAAATGAAAGGCAGCGAAAACTGTAAATCCTTCCGGTTTAAATAAAAGCATAAAATTTACATTTACCGTATTCTGTCATACCAAAAAGTGAGCATCAGAAAGCACAACTCTTTATATTACTTTAAAACGAGTTGACATTTTCGAAACTTTTTAATATTAATTATTTCCAACTATAAACTTGACAAGAAAACTTACAAATAAGCGTGGATATAATTTACCTTTACGGTAAAAACGTAGAACTTGGAGAAGTTTGAATAAAACTTGCCTGTGTTGATTTTAAATGGAACTTTATGTGAAAATATAAATGGATTTCGTTAAATATTTCAACCTATTCAAAAATGTTTAATCTGAATTTTTCAAATTTTTACTTTCTTATACATATAGTAAAAGTAAGTATAGTGAAGTTGATTTTTTTTTTCAAAATCCGGATTTTGATGGAATTATCCATTTTGACCTTCCCTGAACCATTCTGACTATTTTCTCCATGATGCCTGTGTGTCTGTCGGTCTATAAACGCTGTAACTCAAATACGACAAACCATAGAAGGGTGAATTTTTATATTTAAGATTAATTTTTGTCTGAGAAGAAAACCTCTTATTTTTTAAAACGATCTTTCAACCAGATATGAATGTTTACTGACGTCGATTTTTGAATTTTTTCGAATTACTTTGAAACAGTGCGAATTAGAGAAAAATTGTCAAGTTAAAAATTGTAGGTAATATTATTATCTATAATTTATGTTCTATTCATTTTTTCGAAAAAAAAATTAATTATAATTCAAATGGTTCATAACAGAGAAGAAATCTATAGTTTATGTCCCATTCATTTTATTCTATCTTTTATTAGTTTGTCAGAAATATGCTCTAATAAAATAAGAATCACGTACACTGTTCAGTGTCAGAATTACGTATAAGAAAGTCCCGTGGCTCCCATGGCATATATTTTTATTTAAATATCAAATTTTAGTAACCTTTTTTGCTCATAATTATTTTCTTGTACTTAAATTCCAACGAGATGAAATCGAGACGATATCAAAAAAATTATATAGATCTAAATTTTTAAATAGATCAATCTGTATAGATCTCTAACAATTTTGATTAGTTTACAAAAAAAAATAAGTTTTCATTTTTAAATTGTTTGTCATTTGTTTTTACATTGTTCAAATATGACATTTCAAATAGTTTTGATTTATACGCTTGAACGTCAACAAAAACGTTATAAAGTTCATTACTTTGAGACAAATCTACAAGTAAGCAATATAGTTGTGCAAAGTTCTACACATGATGCACAAAAACATAAACTTTTGTCCAAAACATATATTAATCAAATGTTCTTTAAATTAACGAGTCTGACAACTAAAATGTTAAGGTAATTAATAATAATGTTTGAAAACATATTTTGCAACGGAAGCTTTCTTAGTAGGCTGCGGATAAAACAAGATGCTATCGTTTGAATAATCGGCAATGCAGCACGTATCAATTAAATGTCAAATGTGAGGTTATGTATGTGCTAGTCTTGCTTTCATTACCCGACAAGTACTAAGTGTGGGTCATTTTTCAACATCACAGGTTTTCTATGTGTGGTTTGAGATTCTAATCTTTGGCTTGTTATCGAGTACTTAATACTTTCCTACGAGAATGGATTTTTTGCTTCCTCGCAATATCGAAGATACGAGAAGCTATGTGATCGTTTCAGATTGAGACAAAAAAAAAGTTCTCCAATTTCAAAATTTTAAATTTATTTATCCGTTTCACGTCAAGACAAACACTTTTCGTTCCGTGTCTGTCTGTCTGTCCGTCCGTCCGTCCGTCCGTCCGTCCGTCCGTCCGTCTGTCCCCTGAATCCTTGTCACACGCATAACTCATGAACCACTGAACCGATATTAATGAAACTTGGTCGGATGGTTGGGTTTGGTTTGAGGACGGTCCCATTTCAAAATCATCAAAATCGTGTGTAAGGGGGAGGGGTGACACCCCAAAATATTTCTTTTTTCAAGATATCTCAAGAACGACACATGTTACGAGAAAATTTTATAGAATATTTTTTGTAGAGAATTAAATTTCCTATAATATGGGTCTACTACGTTTGTTGTAAAATATTCCCTTACAAAGATTTATCTAAATTAATTTTAAAAATTCGTGTTTTGTTTTTCTAAATTGATATTTGATTGGATATATTGTCATTTTGACGTTTTAAATGTCACTTTGGCGTTTTAAATGTCACTTTGACGTTTTAAATGTCATTTTGACATTTGCATAAATTTAGATTTAGATTGAAATTGTCAAAAAATTAAAAATATATGAAAAAATATTCAGATGCGTTTTAAGAAAAAATTCGAACTAAGATTTTTTAGTAAAATTTGTATAAAAATTAAATGGTTAACCAATGCCAGGCAATTTATCTGAACACTATCGGTTTTAGTGAATTTAGCACGAGGAAGCACTGTGCATTTACTTGGCAGATGTTTTTAGATTATATTTCACATTCAGTTTTTCAAAATTATTTTCATCAAAATTTTACAGTATAATAACTCAATACCTAGCGTTGTTACTATATCGCTCCACAAAAAATCGCTTTTGACGTATCATTCGGATTTTGAAATAAACATCAATTGTTTTGAATTATACAATTAATTAAAAATAAATGTTTTATATTGCGTTTAAAAGTATTTCAGTGATAAATCTTAACAGAGAAACGTCTGTTTGCAACCATCATCTCTCTTACAGAAGATATTCAATTGACATATGATACAAGATGGCCGCCATAAGTTTTGGTAACAGTAAATGTTAGTAAATGCACAAGTTGCTTCAGTACTTTCTGACCAATCAGCTTGGGCACCTCAGATGACATGTTTTCCCCTTCTTGCGTCGAGTTACAAGGCTACATTTGTTATGATTTTTCCTCCTCTCCACATTTGGGCACCCCAGATGACGTATTTCTCTTTCTCGCGCCGAGCTACTGAGGCGACATTGTACCTTGGGTAACAGTCAAGGTATATAAAGACAAGGTAGTCTCATCAGCTCCTTGACCAATCAGCGTTGGTGCGGGAATTTACGTCACCACGAAGACATATTTAAATGTTAAAAATGTATAATAGAATATCAATTACAAAAAATTATTTATTCTTGTTCACGTATTTATTGATATTTTAACAACACATACAATCAAAGAAGTACAAATTCGACATTACAAAATCATAAAAAAGCTGTCGCTGTGTGTCATTTTTACTATTCTTAAGTTGGCAATACCGTCTGTGATTCTGACAGCTTTTTATGATTTTGTAATGTCGAATTTGTACTTCTTTGATTGTATGTGTTGTTAAAATATTAAAAAAATACGAGAACAAGAATAAATAAAATAATTTTTTGTAATTGATATTCTGTTATAAATTTATAACATTTGAATATGTCTTCGTGAAGACGTCAATTCCCGCGCCAATGCTGATTGGTATAATGTGAAAAAATCTGCAAAGTAAATGCACAGAGCTTCCTCGTGCTAAATTTAACTGATGAACTTAACCATTTAATTTTTATATAAATTTATTAGAAAATATTACTTCAAAATGTTTCTTTATACGTCAAAATGACATTTAAAAGTATATGTACCTTTTTCAGCAAGATCTAACTCATTTAAACCGATCCAAATTCCATTTCAGATAAAAATAACATTGGTTTTATAACAGTTTATTATATATAACTACAAAAAGTTTAACTTACTTTAAAATAAATGATATTTAATATCACCACGAGAAATTCACTGTTATAAGAGCACCGATAGTACATATACATACATAGTTTTAATTTTAAACATAAATTACATTATATGAAAGACATTTGCTGCAGTATGAAAGGAGCGTTGCATTTTTATAATCTGAAGTGCAATTCTGCTGCTCTATGAGTTTCTGGCCGAGCGGTTTTATTTGTGAAGCGTTTAAAACGAACGGTTCTACATAGTTTCTGAATTATCATGCACTTGTATTTATTAATATTTCTATACATTTAAAAAAAAAAAACAAGTTAGTAGAGGTTTTTTTTTAGTACGTAACTGCTTGTTCAGAATATTTTATTGCATGATATTTTTATCATACTGTTATGTAATAACAAAAGAATTAAATTTAGAGATAAAAATTAAATGTATAACACCTTTACATCGCTGTTTTGTCAGATGCAAAAATCATACTTCATTTTAAAATGTTTATTCAAATTATTAATTAATAACACTTCACGTTTATATGTGACTAGCTATTTATATTATTTGAATATTCGTCTTTATGCGCAACTCAAACATTTAAATCAAAAATAGCATTTAATATTAATTTACACGCTCAGTTATAAAACTATGATACCTCTACGTCTTATTTTCTTGTATTTTAGTCGATATTTGTATGATGAGTTGAAGTTCACTGCAGGAAATTTCACTAAAAAATTTCGAATTTTTGATTTCGTTAAAAGTATGTTTATTGTATAGAAAATGACGTGAAAAGTTGTTTGTTTCAAACCGCAGGTCTGTATCTCAAACCGTTCTCGAGATATAGCCTCTCAAAGTTTCAGTTTTTTCAAAATTTTGAAGAAAAATGGCCATAACTTTTGAACGAATGGTCGGAATTGATTTTAGTTGACGGATTTGGAATCAGTGTGTCAAAATCTATATAGTGACATGTATAATACCTTAAAACTCGAAAAAAAAAATTTCACGAAAAATCGAAAAAATTCAAAGGGGTATACCTTAAAAAAATGTCGATTTTTGGTCAAAATTTTTTTGTCGGTTTTTAAAGTATTATACATGTCATTATATAGATTTTGACACGCTGATTTCAAATCCGTTAACTAAAATCAATTACTACCACGCGTTCAAAAGTTATGGCCTTTTTTCTCCAAAAATTTGAAAAAACTGAAACTTTGAGAGGCTATATCTCGAGAACGGTTTGAGATACAGACCTGCGGTTTGAAACAAACAACTTTTCACGTTATTTTCTATACAATAAACATACTTTTAACGAAATCAAAAATTCGAAATTTTTTAGTGAAATTTCCTGCAGTGAACTTCAACTCGTCTACAAATATCGACTAAAATACAAGAAAATAAGACGTAGAATTTGGCAGTGAGATAGCTTGCATCCCGAAGAAGGGCATAGGCTACTTCGTATCCCGAAAATTGAACCTATATGGATTGCAAAAGGGTTGAAAAATTTATATGGGTAATTTTTTTTAGTAATAAATAATATCCCTTGTCACATATGAAGGGTTGTAATTAATTTTATTCGATCCGGCGGAAAAAATATCATGGGGATGGGGGTTTCGAAATCCACGCGAGCGAAGCCGCGGGTAGCAGCTAGTATGCAATAAACAGCTTCTCGTAAAATTTCTAATTCTAACATAAATTAATATCAAACCAGATTAAAAACTATCAAGAAAAATGCACACCACATTACAATAATTAAAAAAAAAAGCTATTTATATTTTTAATTTCCCGCCGTCACTGCATCAAATAATTAAATGTTAATGTAGTGCACACGCCAACAGATTCGCAGATTTAGCATCGTATTTACGAGGCCGCGCGAGCTATATCTGCTTTATTTATAGGCAAACATAATCTTTGAGAGTATAAAATGTTTTTAAAACGATGTAGATACCGCCACTTTGACGGTACGGGCGTAATAAAATTTGTGCACATATTAGTTCTGTTTACTGCAGCAATGTCGTAAACGGGCAAATAAATTCCATAAACATCTCGAGTTATAAGTGAATGCCTATGGTGTTTTTTTATTTTTATTTACGCATTTATGTAAAACGGATGACTCTTAAAGTTTACCCCTTTTTATGCACGCATGTGTTCGGCATTTGTTTGTCGAGTACTGTTCGTATAACTTGTAAGTATGCTGTCATTAACCAGTGGTTCTTAAAGTTTATGTCGCGATGTGTATAACACATTTTTATGGCTTTTTGTAGCGTGTGGGGAGAATGTTCACAAAGTATGTGTATGATTTTTATTTGGTTACATTTTTTACTATTGTTTCCTCGCCATATCAGAAAGATACGAGAAGTTATGTGATCACTTTTCAAAATTTTCACTTGATTTTTTCGGATTTTTTATCTGTTCCGTGTACATTTAAATTAAACAAAAATACAAATCAAAAATCGAAGGACCTGTTGTCCCTATACACCCCTGATCTAAATAATTATCAATTTACATATAATGAAAATTAATAGAAAATTTATAAAATTTCATAAAAAATTTAATAATTCCGTTAAAAATTGCGCCAAACGATTTTTTTAAAATTTAGGTCTTAAAGTGTTTCCAGTACTCTTCAAAATCCACAAAAAAGTTTGAATTTACTCTAGAGCACACTTCAGCTTTCACTTGATACCCCACTCGCCGATTGAATAAAAAAAAAATGTAACCCATCCTAGGTCAATCAGTTCAGTAGCTAAAAGGCTGTAAACATCTTTTGTTTCTGAATAACTCAATATCTAATTTATAATTCATAAATCAATATTAAATCACAAATAATTGTAAATTATCCCAAACAAATAAATAATAACAATTAAGCTGTACCAAAAACGTATTTGTACAACGGAGAATGCAATTACAAACGTCAAAATGACAGCAATTGAATTCCTTAAATTAATGTTTACTGAACTATGAACAGTTATTCGTCTTATTGATTACAAACATGTATGGTTGGCTGTAGATATGTATATATATACTCAACTAGTCTTATAAGATAGACATACAAGAGCATGCTAAATATATTTGATTGAATTTAATATGAAATTCCATAGATTTTTTAACTGTTATAGAGTCTAGAAGTGTAAAATAAAATATATTTAATCCAACCTAAATTTCATTAATATGATCTCCTTGTTCATCAAGACCTGCTATGATCGACCCATTAGCAACTCCCATCCTTTCTTGCGTCCCCGTGCTTCTTAGTGGACAAAAATGGATGAAAAAGAACTGTCGTTATAGAAATAATACATAAAATAGCTACTTTTCGTTATACCAATGAAGTTCTTTATAAATAAAAATAAGTTCAATGTTTAATTTATTTACCAATAAATGAAAATAAATATGTCGGTATCTGAAAGTTTCTGTTACTTTTAAAGTAGATTTCAACATTAAAGTTAAAATGTCAAATAAAAAACTAAACTAACATTTTTCTCGACTCGTTGTTAAGTGCACTTAATAGTTTTGGTTTTGTAAACACTTAACTTATTAACAAAAATATACAGTAGACTCGTACACAGTTTTAGCATTGATATTTTATTTCCAATATTTACTTTATTGCAATATTTTTAACTTTGTATTTATTTATTTATTTTCAGTTTATTTCAGACTAGTATTTTATCAAATTGAATACCTGACCTACATGCTAGATATATTAAATTTTAAATTACCAATTTTCGACGTTATTGCTTCTCAGAAAATTAATAACACATTGGTAACAAAATATGATGATAAAATCTATCTTGCAATAAAAATAACAATGTTTCAAAGTCGAGTTAATTGATTTTAATCGAAATGCAGTCGCTATTAAAAACATACGATTAATTCTCCCGTTCAGTGTTTTTCTTTTAACCAGGGCTGGATACAAATAAATTTCTGATTTTTGATAAAATTCATTTAATTCAAATTGTCGTACTTTTTTTAGTATTTATTATAAAAGAAACTGGATGAAACTTTATCATTCGAAAGGTACTGTGCCATAGATATGCACATAAAAAAAATCATGTGTGTATGTTGCCGTTAAGGCAGGTAAAATAAAGTTAACATATACACATGATTTCCCTTCTCGCTGATTGTTTATTTCCCCTCGCATCGTTCTGCAGCATAGCAATACTCCTAGCACCATCAAGCGGCAAAAATAAATAGTTTTGGGTTTCTGTCAAACGTAGAAGTTTTTATTTGAAAATTTATGTTGTAAATAAAAGCTTATTTTTTACTTTCTTTTGAAGTTTGTGGTTTTGCTTCTAAATGATTATGAGTAAAAATATTTGCCTCGATATTTTTTCGGTACGACTCTGCGTCTAACTCTATTGAACTAATAAGAGTTTAAAAATAGAAGATGTTAGAAAAATAATTAACAGTTGTCTTCGACATCCATTAAATCTACAGCACTGAGAGTGAAGTGACGTGGAAGTTACAAGAACTTCTGTTTATTTATGTTCTGGAAATGTGATTTAAAACACATTGTGTTAATGACTTTTTGTTATTTAAGTTGTTCAGTTTTTTATTATGAACTGTTCATTGATTTCACAATAGTTTGAATATGAGAAGTTATTTCTTCAGAAATAAATGAATTTATTATTCCATCAATGAGCTATAATTTCCATAATGATATTAAATTTCTTTGGATGTAAAGCATGGCATCGTTTTCATCGCCAAAGTTTCGTCATAAATTGGAGTGTACCAAATCTTACATTTCTTTTGGCAAACTTCTAATTTTTTATATGAACTATATAACTGTTATCCACGTTGTTGTATTTTTTATTAAACGTTTCGACTCTTATGTTTAAATCTACTTCAGAAATATTTATAAAATTTTCGAACGAACTGAAACAAAAAATATTGTACTATAATATGTAACCTACCTACAATATTTCTAAAAAAACATAAGTTTAAACTAATAAATACGTTTGGTTGAAATTATTTGGCTAAAAATCCATACTTAAATATTATAAATACGAAAGTAACTATGTTTGTCTGTTTATCTTTTCACGGCTAAACCGCTGAACCGATCTTGATGAAATTTTGCATCCTGAGAAAGGACATAGGCTACCTTGTATACAGAAAAATTGATAAAATAAAAAAAAATCCATACGGGCATAGACGAAAAAGAAGATGGAAAGAAACAAATAATATATATTATACATAATACACAATAGAAACAACTAATTTTACTTGCTAATTAACCAAATATTGTTTTGAAGTAACCTTATAACAATAAACAATAAAACGGATATGTATTTTCTTAAAATTTTCATGAAAAGGCGAAACTCAATATTTGAATTATCAAAATATTTCTATGTAAATTACCAAATATGACAGCACATAAATATTATTTATTATTTAATGCCCGGTATAATAAAAAAAAATTGTCTAGACAAAACCTTAATAATACTGTTATTATGCAGTTAAAACCAATAACTAAAACAGTAAATAATCTTCCCTCTTTTTTCCAACCACAAAATAAAATATCAATAATAAAGCGAGAGCTGGCTGCAAAAAAACTAGCCTATCGAGTAACAGGGTAAAATGTTTTTTAAATGTTAGTACCCATAGCGAACATGAGAAAAATCATTTTGTGTCTGGGTGGAACATGTTAATTTTTCAGGGGGGGGGGGGGCTAAGGAACTAAAGCTAAGTAAAATAAATATTTATATTTTATAATAACCAAAGCATTGACCCCTCTTATTTTTTTCTAAATCAAAAATGGCGCCTGCAGGGGGCTTTAAAACTAACTGAAAAAAAGGTATACCAAGGGGTGAATATGACCATATTTTTTTTCTAACTCAAAAATGGCGCTAGCAGAAGTCTTCAAACAGTATTTTACCCCCCCCCCCTCAAATACTGGCTCAAAAAGTCTGAAAAAAAATTTGATAACGAGTCTTTGGTGGGATTACTAACGACAAATACTAAAGTCAACAATATCTTATTAAATTTTGGAATAATAGGGAGGGGCGTCATATAATTTCTGTATTTTTATTTAATATTATTAAAAAAATAAGAGAGTTTAGTTTTTTTGCAGCCAGCTCTTGGTCTATAAGTAAGTAAGAAATTTTGCCTATTCTTAGAACTTTGCATTTCAAACGAAATATACATAGCATTGTAAAACAGTTCTGAGTTAGAGAAGTTACACAACCTATTCTGTGTTTATATCCGCTCTAGATGTGCAACACTCTAAAGGAGAGTTAGAGAACAATCGACCTTCTCTAACCGGAAGTCGTGGGTTCGATTCTTATGTAAATATTAGTGTTAGCGAAACCCTTTAGATTAAAACAAATGTAAGCATATTAGATATACGTTATGATATGTAGGAATGTTTGGATTTCAGCTTTGTCTGTGTTTGGTTAGGATTTGTTTTGATCTTTTTAATTATTGTTTTTGATATAGGATAATGTTACATATAAATGGTAAAGGGTGTTCTCGGTTTGAATGCTTCGATATTTGTTATCTATCTACATGTATATAGATGAAATCTTGTTTGCAAAACATATTAAAGGTCGTGATCGTGAACAATTGTCTATTGGATTAAATATGCAAACGCTAATGTGTTATATTTAATTATCTAAATCAGGCCTGCACAACTCAAAATGTAATACTTTATGAAAAACTAGTACGGGCCGAAAAAAAAAATTCTCGAAAACTATAATCTTTTAAGAAAAATCATAAAATTAAAAAATTATAATACTCAGAACTAAGCAAGAATTCTCGGAGAATTGTTTTTAAAATTTATTGTTAATTTTTTTATGCAATTTTTTTATAAAGAAAAAATTCTGAAAATTGAATTACATATTAAACAAAAAAATTGTGAGAATCTTTGCATAAATCCAAATACTTTTTACCTCTTGCGATTATTTATAAAAATTAGAAGGTAATTTTCGAGTAAAAAAGTATGGAAAATCCAGAAAGTTTTCTATGGTATGCTCTTTATAAAAAAATTGACATTTTCAGAAAAATTGTTTAGTTTATCTTTTAAATTGCAAATCTGCAGTAAAAAATATAGGTTTAGATTTGAAAAAGAAAAGCTGAACCTGAAAACCCATCAAAGTGATCTTTCTAAGCTCACCCCATAATGTCAATATTTAGCCCCCTCAAATCCATGACACTTTTTTCTGATACATTTTTTCTGAAAATTCGTTATTTTGGAAATAATCCGTTAGAAATAAGTCTATAGATATACATAGATATATCCCTTTCATAATATTATAAATCAATAAGCTAGGGAATATTACTTTTTATTTATAATATTATGAATTTTCACAGTCTTCGCGGGCTGCAAAGTAGGTGCTGGCGGGCCGTATGTTGTGCAGGCCTGATCTAAATAATCGGGTTACCCCCGGAAATTTTTTTAGATCTGAAGTGATCAAATCAGATCTGCATTTTGAGAGAAAATCATATTTGTTCACTGGTTTTTGATCTGTGGAGACCTGCAAAGATTTACAACCAACCACAAAGATCTAGAACGATCTACAAAGATCTCTGAAGATCGTTGCATTTTATGATGTACTGCTTTTAAATAGTTGCACATCTTAATTATAATTATACCATTCATTAGAACTGTCAGTGGGTTATTATTTATATTTGATACTCCCATAGTTAGCATTATCTTAGCTTTTGCTCTCCAGCAAATTCTTTATAATACTTGACATAAATATAAAACATTAAACACATAAAATAAACGACCTGTATCTCAACCTCCGCAAAATAAACATTAAAAAATAAAGTTAAACCGACACAGCGAGGTTCTTCGCAAGATTCCCTATATCTGCTAGCGTTTAAATATAGTATATAAAGAATTAAAAAAAAAAAACACTCTGGGCATATTTCATCTCGGTAAATACACACGGCAGTAACAAGTAATTGCATAATTTAATGCACATGCACCGTGCTTGCACTAATTACTTATTCACAAGATGTCTCCGGAAGAAACACAGTGCTCCCTTCTTTGTGCGGGATTACTTAGTTAGCGTTTGTACGTTTCTATACCGTAAATGTATGTTGAGTTGAATTGGAAGATGTAAATGCGAGTGTTTGATTTTTTTTTATGTTTTTTTTTGCCAGGGTCGTAACTAGAGGGCGAATCTAGACTAACCGCTACTTTTACTGACTTTTTTGATTTATTTATTTTGTAGGATCGCGCCAAGCTGAGATATTAACTATTCAATTTACTTCTTTGTTAGCTTATGAGTTTTAATTTGTTTTTAAAAAGGGAAGGAGGTCGCGAGGGTCTTTAAGTGCGTGATCCTCTTAAAGATAATAGTGTAAGCTACATTTAAAAAAAAATTGAGTCTGTAGGATCGCGCCAAGCTGAGATATTAACTATTCAATTTACTTCTTTGTTAGCTTATGAGTTTTAATTTGTTTTTAAAAGGGGAAGTGGGTCACGAGGGTCTTTAAGTGCGTGATCCTCTTAAAGATAATAGTGTAAGCCATAGGTGTTCAACCTTTTCAACCTTCTAGGTCGCAAAGCAGAAATTTTAATTAATTTAATTCATTAAGGGCCGCAGGCTAGAATATGGTAATTTTTATGTACATTTATTACTATATAAATTTTTCTTTTTATTATTATCCTCGCGGGCCGCACCAAGACTCCTCGAGGGCCGCATGTGTGTAACTAACAAAGCAATTGGATTGAGTAACTCACAAACCTAAACTCAAAAACCCAGAATCATTATATTAAGAACAACTTCCCACATTCATTTTTATTTAAAAGATGTATATTTTATAAGAACAAAATATTCATATTAATTTCAAAACATATAAGCATTCCAATTGATTTGTATATTCATTTCTGTGACACACGCACACACACAGACACACAGACAGACTTCCCCCGTTACCGAGAAAATGAAATTCAAAACCAATTATTATTTTCAACGGTAGAAAGTAATGTGGACGTTGCCATGGTTACCTGCAATAACTGCTTCAACATCCTGTCTTTTGTCATTCGTTAGATCCGTAATGAATACCAAAATGTTTTCATTTAACATTTCCATTGGATTATAAAATTCATTTTTCCTCTTTTTTTTCTTGGAATGAGTAGCTGGAAACACAGCAGTAGCTCTATTTGAAATTTAAAATGTATAATTAAATTATTGAGAATAAACCTTTGTCAATTAAATGTAAAAGGTGTAAAATTTATTGGATTTTTGTTTCTTCTTTTCATTTATGTGAAATTTAATATATTAATATCGGTAATATTACTATAAGCGCCGTAATTGGAATTAAAATCGAATTTTTTTAATAATGCTAGTTTTGATACCACTTTCAAATATTCATTTTAATTTGAATGTTTGGGTTCAAAACCTTTTCTTAAGGAGGGTGGAAAGTTACGTCAAACCAGTAGGAATAAGTTGAAATTTCTTACAATTGCTTAAACACTCAAAATGAATGAAATACTGAAATTTCAGACTTTTTGACCAACTCGTTTTTAAGAAAATAAATTTAAAAGTTCAGTTGTAATACATGGTGAGATAGAAAAATGATAAAAATCAATTTAAAAAACAGTAAGATTGATTTGAAAATCAAGGATATACTGTAAAGTATACATTTATGTAATTATTTAATAAAGAATTAGAGGTTTAATTTAAAAAAAAAACAATATAAGAAACTCGAAAAATATGTGAAATGATGTATCAATATTTGAAACTAATGCCTAACATTACAGCAATAGCGCTGGCATTGTAAAATGACAAGTAATGGTAAATACATGAGTGCAAGTGAGAAGAAATACAGGTTGTAGATTTGGCAACAGTGAACAATGCGTCCTACCCCACCACCTACCCCTCAAAAGTAACTTCCCAACCTCCGATACCTTTCAATTGTCAGTAAATGAAAGAATATAAATTAAGTTGGTGGAAATTTTAGAGTTGATCGTAGTCCAGTGCATTTAGACGAAAAATAGATGTATCTGGGGAAAAATTCGCACAGAGCTGAATTTTTTTATACACTTTATTTATGTTTTTATAAATAAGGTACCAAAAGTCCCCATCGATCTCTTGCGAGCATACTTTTTTACAGCCCACAAAAGGTGCTAATAATAATTAGTTTTATGATAATATCTCTGTATTTATAGATTTTACGACAATGAAAATTATATAACGATGGAAAGATTAAAAAATTCTCAACAAAAAAGTTTTTTTATAGTTTTTCACATACAAACTATAATTTTTACAGAAATTAGGTGCAAAAGTTATGACTTATGTAAGCAAATACTTTTAGCCCAGGTAACGTATAATTGACTTTTGAATGAATTAATTATTTCATCAACTAATTGGAAATAAAAAGAGTTGAATTCTGGAATTTTAGATTTTTATCTACAATCGAATTTTGGTGAAAATATAATTGACCTTTGAATGGATTAATTATTTCATCAACTAATTGGAAATAAAAAAAGTTGAATTCTGGATTTTTAGATTTCTATCTACATTCGAATTTTGGTGAAAAAGATGTGTTCATTATATGTGTAGGTACAAAAATGAAATATATTATAAAAAGTCCTCGTATATAAATTATAATTTTGGTGCAACATTAAACATTATGAATTATATATGTATATAAATTAAACCAAATCATAATTCCACCTACCTAAAAATTCGTTACAGTTTCGCACCTCTGGATATTACAATTAAAAAAGCGACAATCTGTTAAATTATGGGGTGAAAACTGATTTATAAAATTATCGTCAGCAAAGGGAGATTTAAATTTTTTTATCACATGTTTGTAAATATGATGAAAAAATGTGTGTCGCTGTTGATTTGCTGCGATAATGTGTTAATTAACCACCTTTATTGCACTGATTAGCCGGCCAGATTAACTCCCGCAATATTTCACACGTCCAGAGAATTTAACTGATTCTACAAAATATCATTTTTTTTAATCCTCATCATTTTTTTTATTGATTCTTCAAATATGATTTCCTACATTTTTAATTCATTTCTATTATAATAATTATATACATGATATTTTGTTTTAATTGAAAGTAAATAAAGTACTGGCACTAGTCTTGAACGCTTTAAGAGCAAGTTATACTGTTTTATGGGATCGTGATGAGCTTCTTTTTTGTAATTCTCATTAACTCACGTTACTAATGAAACAAGTAACTTTTTATTAAATCAAAGTCAATAAGAACAGATTTTTTTTAATTATAGCCTTTTATTTTGTTTATGTTTTTTCTTCAGTAATGGGCACCCAGTGATGGACACTTGCTAATGATTACAAAATGATATGTGCTACGACAGAAAAATTATAAAATAAAGAATCGTAAGATTTGAAACAATATAAGGCAGATGCTATGATAATATAAGAATTAATAAATAGATTACACTAATAATTAGTATAAATGTTCACCATTTTGACACCCATTAACCGATTGACATCAAATTAAGCTATTTCACAGTTAAGTATCTATAGATTATGATTCAGTAAATCAAATATCAACAAATATTTATAATTTAGTACATTTAATCAAACAAAAGTCCAACGTTGGTGTATTGTCCAAGACTGGAGCCAGTACCTTATATCATTATTGTATTAGTGACTCTTAAAATTGATGTTTCCACGTTTTTAAATTAATGATTGTTATTGTTAGTATTATATTATATATATTATATATATTTTATACTTATAAAAAAAATGATAAATAATCATAAAGAGATACTTTATAATATATAAAGTTAATGGTATTTATTTTTACAGGGAAATTCTTATATACATTAGTAGAAGACGATTTATCGAATAGCAAATTGATGGTTTTAGAAAAATTTATGCTTAACATGTTGAATTATTGATTTTTTATGTCATTGTATTGATAAAATGGGGAGCCACTTATTCTCTTTGAAATGTTATTAATTTAAAACAATAACTTGAAATTAACTGTAATATTTAGAAGTGCTTTGATCTTTCAATGGGTAATTTAAAATAATAACTAATGTTGAAATTACTACAGAAATTAAACTTCTTATAAATTATATGATGACATACAAGAGATGACAAAATTGATTTGCCATGTCTAAATATAAAACTCTGTCACAAACATTTTACAAATATCGATTTTTGATAAAAAATTCAATCCAGCACCTATCTTTATATAATAAAATATTTAAATAATACATATGCTTATACATAATACATCACATGTTTTACATGAAAATGTATATAAAATACAGCTTTATGTGGTTATGCTTCATCTACTTTTCAAGACATCAAATTTATACTTGAAAATATGTCAAAACACGATATTTCACAATTTATCAAAAAATGTCAAATTTGCTCCCCCATTCCTGAGGCACCTTCAACCACCCGGCTCAGATTAAATGATATACAGCCAAGTAGAAACATGCGTTGAATAAAAATGTGACAAGTTAGCTTACTTTCGGCGTGTTATTCAAAGCAAACATTGTAATGACTGTAGCTTTTTTTAATTATTTTTTTATCGGTATAAAAATTCATTAAAGTTTTTCTAAAGATAATTTTCTCGAAATTGTAATTAAATCTGTAGATTTATTGCATTTTATAATATATTTAATTTATTAACGTTTACAAATTTGAGTTGTAACGGATATTCGTTTCCTTATTTTTCTATGAGGATATTATAACGGATATTTTCTACAAAACTACACACTAATGTTGTTAGATCATTTTAGCGTATTTTTGATGCACTAACAATTTAAAAAAAATTATTTATACCCAATAAAAATTTCAGACTTTTTTCTTTTCAACGCTATATTGACCATTTTTGCACTGTTTCAAAGTAGTTCGAAAAATTAAAAATTCGTATCCGGTTGAAAGATCGTATTCAAAAATAGGTTTTCTTCCCAGACAAAAATTAATCTTAAATATAATTAAATTTTATTTATGTTTTTTCTCCAGTAATGAATAAAGTAAAATCAGTAATGAGCACGCAGTGCTAATGATTACAAAATGATAAGTACTACGACACAAAAAAATGAAAGAATCGTCAAATTTGAAACAATGTAAAACAGTTGCTATAATAATATAATAATAAATAAATAAATAAATTATACTAATAATTAGTTTAAATGTCCACCATTTTTACACCTATGGGCCGATTGTCATCAAATCAAGCTGTAAGACAGCTAAATGTATATATATGTAGATTAATATTCAGAAATGGTAGTACCTAATCAAATATCAACAAATATTTCTAATTCAGCACATTTAATTTAAAAATAGCCATTACTGGGGTCATATCCAAGACTGGTGCCAGTACCTTATAAGAAGTAAAAAAAATACCTCTGTATATCATCATTCACTTATGTAGCTTATATTACTAGAGGATCTAAACTTTTAGAGACTTAGGTCAAATATCATAAACTTGTACGATCTTCAATGTCCGTAAAGTCAACAACATTTATAAATAAATAAAGACAAAGGGCATTGGTACCGAAATAAAAGCACGCTGTTAATATACGTTTACAAATACCACTCAACACTTTTCCGTGACTGGCGAAAATAAAAATTCGTACATGTCGCAATCGATCGAAATAAAATACAGAGAGAGGAAAAAACGATACTAAATGTCCAAAGGTATGTAATGTTCTTAGTGTAATGGACTTGTGACGTGTGTCCGTTTGTCATTTGTTTGCGCGTGAGAGAGGCCATTGTTTACTGACCGGAGCGTGAGACAGGCTGGTCAATTTCGCTAACAATAGTTTCTCTCCGTTTCAAGTAGTTTCAATACATCGTCGGTAAAACTTTATAGGTAGTGCGTTAATTCAAGCTTACTACGATTGCCCGATATCAACATCAGATGAGACGTATTAAATCTTTTTACACATAAACGTCATTTTTTTGGTTAATGGCAAACTCATCGGACCACGCATTTTTGAGTCTAATTTTTGCATCTATTCAAAAGATTAAGACTGCTAGAATGGCACGGTGAGTTCGGGGATTTCGTCAGCGAGAAGTGAAATATTAACATTCAATTATTGGTCACTACTGGAAAACGGAGAAACTGTGGTTTCTTAGTTACTTAACCCAATCATGCCCAGCGTTACATATATGTAACAGAGCGCTTTAGTTAAGATTTTGCGTTTGATGTAAGATTATTTTAATTCGAACAACAAATAACTATTATTGTTTTTCAAAAGAAAGTAAAATAAAACAGTACGTTCAGTACAGTGTAAAAAAAGCTTCTCCATCCAAATAAATTAGAGTTAATTACAAGAATCGAACGTGTTTGATCTAATAATATAACAAACTAGATTTTTTTAATATTAATTTAGCAGCTAACCCAGGAAAAAATAAATTCGATCTATGTCAATTATCATACTGACAAGATCTACAGAGATCTACGTAGATCGTACATCTAAATAAAAAAATAGATCTAAAAATTAATTCGGTCATCTTTATTTCAATCTAATCTTAAATTAATAAAGTAATTTATTATTTTCTATCTAATATTAAAACAATATTGAAAATACAACGAGTGTAAAAAAATTGATAATAAATTTTCATGGATAGGTACTGAATAAAAACTAATAATTTTTGAGGAGCTGTAGCTTCTTCACAAAGTATTTTCTGACACATGTTCATCTGAAGTTTTTTTCTTAAATTAACATCTCTGATAGATTATTCAAGTTTTTTTACATTCGTTGTAAATAATTTTATAACCGACTAAAATTTGCAGATTTTGGATTAAAACTTAAGTACACTGATACCACTAATATACTGCATTATAAAGCCACATCGCTATTTGTTAATTAGTGTTGACCGTCACGCCATCTATTATGAAACAACTATAGATTGATTGATGCGGTTATGAAAATGATAAAACCGATAGAGATTTCGATCGAAAAAAAAATAACTAGCTAGTCACCAATGCATCAGGTGAATATTCATGAACCTCTATTTACATTTGTATACAATTACACAGTGGCGCCACGAAGTAAAAATATTTAGGATAATAATTTAATGGCCAATTTTACAGTTCATTATTTATTTTTCAAATATGAACTTTGGATTACACTGGAATATTTTGAACGTTATTTTGTCGATTTAGGCTCTGTTGAATAAATGACATAATTATTCTCCGAATTAAAAAAATTCACTTGTTCTTTCCGTTTCAGATCAATACAAAAACCTTTCGCTCCGTGTCTGTCTGTCTGTCTGTCGGTGTGTAAGTCTGTCCCCTGAATCCTTGTCGCATGCTTCTCATGAACTACTGAATCGATATTAATGAAACATGGTTGGTTGGTTGAATTTGGCTAAAGGACGGTCCCATTTAAAAATCATTAAAATCGTGTATAAAAGGGAGAGGTGACATAAGCCGCATTTACACTATGTAGTAAAATCTGCTATATAACATTTGCTATATGTAGCAGTGCTACATATAGCAAATGTTATAAAACATTTGCTATATTTTTCAAATTGTACTCAAATGATACTGTGTTACATGTAGCAAAAGTTATATAACATCCAGTCTGATTGAAGATGTCGAGGAGGAAAGACTTAATGCTAGCGGCAGCTATTACGATATTTTTGGCATGTCATAGAAGGAAACGTAGGTTTTGGGTTCGGCCGTCATTATTAGCTAGAGAAAAATACAGTGGAAGTGATTTTCTGAAAGACTTAAATGCAGATGACTTTGCATGACTTTTCCATTATGAAAGCTTTATTAAAAATGATAAAACCGTTGTAGACATAGACACATAAGACATATAAATATCACCGCTTGAACTCGAATGATAGAAACTGCTACATGTAGCAGATGCTAGAGAACCAAAACTACTTGTAATACTTGCTACATATAGCAAAAGTTACATGTAGCTTATTTTTCTTTGATCTTTACCTACTCTGGATGGAAAACATAAATCTTGCTATATGTAGCAGATTTTGCTATATGTAGCACCAAAAACTGCTACATGTAACATTTGATATTTTTCCGTTTTCGTACTTATAGCAAAAGTTATATAACATTTGTTATATAGCAGGTTTTGCTACATAGTGTACACGCGGCTATACCAAATTAGTTTTTTTACTTCATATTGCATGATCTAAGAAATAAATAAAAATTATCTATCTACAGTTAAAAAATTAAATTCCAAATCTATTAGAACAGAGGTTCTTAAACTAGGGTCCGCTGAACTTTTACGGGGTCCATGAAACATGTTTGGAATAAATTAAAATACTTTTACATTTCTATTTACCACTGATTTATTAGTGTCTAAGGACCTTCTTTGTTTTTCCATCCGGAGGAAGGGGTTCCTTGAAAAATAATTGTTTAGAAGTGGGTCCTTAGACCATATAAGTTTAAGAACCGCTGGATTAAATGATTATATATATTTTTACTATCAGGTCCTTGTGGCTTCACTATCTATTCATAATCATTTTCATTGAAGTTTATTTAAAAATATCAATTGTATATTTTGTGTAGTTACAGAAAAAAAAATTTTTTTGTTCAAAATATTTTTTTTTATGTACGTCACTGAATTTATTCAGCATTCTTCGATCTGTTGTTAATAAACATTGTTTTGTGAGTTCTGTCAACAATAACAGATGAACGTATTGATTGTTGTACCCCTCTTCCATTGTTGTACAAATAGGTATAGAATGGGAGAGGGGGTACAAATGTATTGGTATGGGGTCCAACCAGAAATGATGAAGGCCCAATGATAGTTTATTTAAATATCAATACAACGGATGTAAATTACGGATATCGAACGATACTTTTTCAACTGTGAATATTTTGTTTAAGTTTGAATTAATTAATAGTGATATTCAGTTTTTGTGTTATTGTTTACATGCCATTACAATGTATTGGTGATATTGGTTGGGGGTTTTTTGTTGATGGTTTTTTTTTAATTGGTTGAATTTTATGATCATTAGTTTTTTGACGTAAAAAACAAAATGGCGACTACCAAGTTACAGTTATAATTAATTATTATTATATGAATATCAACAAAATCCAGTATTATATGATAATCTTCTTCTTATTGATTATAAAAACCACAATACACGGTTGTAAATTCAAACCTCGATCGCGTCAATTGACGAACATCCACGCACTGATATTCAAAAGGCACCAAAAAAGAAGAAAATATCCCTAGATAATATTGAGAAAATATTATCAAATATTTTATGCAGTGTAATAAAACAAAATCTCGTATTTTATCAAAGAAATATGATCAAATCTTTGTCAAAGATCTTTGACATATTTATTTGATAGTGTAATAGCCGCCTTAATCAAGTTGGAATACACTGTATAACTTCGTATTAATTTACACATTTATATTTTGCTTCCTCGCAATATCGAAGATACGAGAAGCTATGTGATCGTTTCAGATTGAGACAAAAAAAAAGTTCTCCAATTTCAAAATTTTAAATTTATTTATCCGTTTCACGTCAAGACAAACACTTTTCGTTCCGTGTCTGTCTGTCTGTCCGTGTGTCCGTCCGTCCGTCCGTCCGTCCGTCCGTCCGTCCGTCCGTCGTCCGTCTGTCCCCTGAATCCTTGTCACACGCATAACTCATGAACCACTGAACCGATATTATTGAAACTTGGTCGGATGGTTGGGTTTGGTTTGAGGACGGTCCCATTTCAAAATCATCAAAATCGTGTGTAAGGGGGAGGGGTGACACCCCAAAATATTTCTTTTTTCAAGATATCTCAAGAACGACACATGTTACGAGAAAATTGTATAGAATATTTTTTGTAGAGAATTAAATTTCCTATAATATGGGTCTACTACGTTTGTTGTAAAATATTCCCTTACAAAGATTTATCTAAATTAATTTTAAAAATTCGTGTTTTGTTTTTCTAAATTGATATTTGATTGGATATATTAAGTGTCATTTTGACGTTTTAAATGTCACTTTGGCGTTTTAAATGTCACTTTGACGTTTTAAATGTCATTTTGACATTTGCATAAATTTAGATTTAGATTGAAATTGTCAAAAAATTAAAAATATATGAAAAAATATTCAGGTGCGTTTTAAGAAAAAATTCGAACTAAGATTTTTTAGTAAAATTTGTATAAAAATTAAATGGTTAACCAATGCCAGGCAATTTATCTGAACACTATCGGTTTTAGTGAATTTAGCACGAGGAAGCACTGTGCATTTACTTGGCAGATGTTTTTAATTTAAATTTAACTTGCATGTATTTTTTCTGCAATAAATTTTTGACGTTTCTTCCGATTCTTCAAACGTATTATATAGTATGTTTCTAATATGAATATATCGGGACTTACATTTACGTATGTGTAATGTGTACTTATATATATGTATATATGTGTATAAATTCATTACTGTCAAGCATTTGCAATCCATAATACTTGTCGTGACTTTGTCTGCATGCATTACACCGTCCCATCGCAACACGCAATTGTTTCAAAATTAACAACTTCGCACAGGATGCTCTAATAGGTATGTGTGCCTGTGTCACTGTGTATGTCGTGCACATGTACAGGGTATGCAGTTGAATATTGAACATTCTATACGTTATTAAAGTGTCACTACATAATTGTTTACTAACGAATTCTGGGTCACTAGTAAAAATAAACAATGGTCACGTTCACGACTGACCAAAAACAGTGAACAACGAGCTTTGATTGGTTGATTCATGGAATTTCTGGTGTAAAGAAGTGAGAAAGAAGTAACTATAAAGAGATAGAAACTAGTGACCAGGCTAACTAAAGAACTTTTATTTTCACTTCATGTTGAGTGTATCTGTCAGAAAATATAAGAGAGATTCTAGCTCTTCTGAAGAGAATGACATAGAGTATCTTTTCTGCTCTAATTTATATTCATAGGGTGGGTGCAATGTCCAGGGTATCGTTTGTGGGCCTACTGTAAGTGCGCTGGCATCGATGACGATTTTATTAAAAACATCATTTTTACAATTTAGGTCAGAAAAAAAATTGGATGATTTGGTCCATTTAACCTCGCTATGAACGTAAAACAGACCAAAAGGAGGGTATTGGAAATCATCCAATATCTTTTTTCCTGTAATTTATAATTAATTAATAATTAATACATATTATAAAGATATAACGTTACAAAACATCAATAATAAAACATATCATTTCTTTGAAAAACTCGTTTTTTATTAAGTGAACCGTTTTGCCTTCTGTTTCCCTACATATAAACTACCGATGTAACAAATTAAATCAAAATGCAGTTAAACTATGCACATTTTAAATTATGTTATCCTTTTTCCGAACGATCCTGTACAAGGAACTGCAAATAATCCAAAGCAGGAACAATGCCAACCGCTAAGAACACCGAACACAATGTGGCCAAGATGAAAAGGTTGTCATAGCTTTGTGACATCGTCTATTTAAACGACGTGGTTTTAAATGTATTAATGTATGCTTACAATTTTATTTATATACATACACATATACATACCTACCTACTAACATCATAGGCATCTTCACAAATGTATCTAGAGGGATGGATTTTCCAAAATTATCTAAAATATAAATTTGGTTTCTGCACTCTTGCCCACGTTGTCGTAATTTTTTCTTTGACGTTTCGACTTTCATGTCGGAATCTTCTTCAGAAGTGATTCTGAAATGCCAAGGAAAGACGGCCCAAAAACCAAATTCATATGGACAACACCCACGGAAGTCTATAGAAAAAAACACATTTTATATAGGTATCTAATATTTTTTCTGATTTGCTTCATGTTGGTTAATTCGGTAGGTACATATTTATATGTATCAAGTTTCTAACCATACAAAGAAGACTGGCTAAATTTGGCCTAGAACAAGAATAAAATATAAAATAAATAGATGCACGAATTTATTTTATATTTCAAAACCGATTTTGCATACAGTAACTAGGGGACACCAGTGCCTACTTTATATATGTGTATGTATATACGTGGGTGAAGGAGGGAGGGTAGAGGGATTGGTGGTATTTAATAATACCGTGAATACGTGACGCGTTGAATTATAAGATAATTCTTTGACTTTAAGTTGATGTTTCTAATTAACCAACTGTTGCTATTACTATTGTTTGATGGGATTTTAAGTAATCTTTCATACTTAAGTACGTATGTGTGCACATTTACTCGTAAGTGTGCATTATAAGTGATATTTATGCTCGGTTTTGTATAGAATGGATGATTAATATCATTAGCTTAAGAGGATTCAATTGTTTCATATTAAATGATCCTAGTTAAAAATAAATAAAATTTTGCTTTTTTGATTTGTATATTATTTTTACTCTCCAGTTTGTTTACTAGGAGAAAGAATATTTAAAATTACAGTTATGAGGATTTTTTATATGCGTTCAAAGTTAAAAATGTAGTTTTTGCTGTGATCGCAAATAACTCAGTCAAAAAAATGGCCATACAGTGATACAAAAAAGGTAAAATAAAGAGAAAATTATGATTTACAAAAGTAATCAAAGACATTTATCATTGAAAACACATCGTATTTAAAAATGCACTATTGTCAAAAAGACACGATGTTGCTGTTTTGTTTTTTCGGTCTAAACACGGCATAAGAAAGAAGAAAAATATACGTTCAGCTATACTTAACATTTAGGGTCGATCCAAACTATCGTGCCGGTCCCGATCCGGTCTCGCTCCAGTCAAATATTCAGTATAGTAAATACTGGAGTGCGACTGGAACGATACCTATAATGTGGATGCTTTAATTGTTTATTGTATATTTATATTTTGATCGGAGCGAAACCGGACCGGGACTGGTACGATAGTCTGGATCGACCCTTAATTTCATTTTGTTTAATTAAAAGAAATACATGTGTACATAAAATTTGAATAAAATCCTTAGTGAATTGTATATTGTACGAGCCAATAAACTGACCGCTAACATGTATATTTATGTACATATATACTGTCGTTCATATTCGCTATACATTTCTATATAAAAATAAAAGAAGTATAAATTTCAAGTGGCTACGTTCCAATTTCCACCCTTGTATTATATACATATATAACAACATGGCGAATCGATTTTTATGATACTTACAATAAAAGCAAAATGTTCATGTTATATACTACTTGTATATAATGGCACTACCTACATACATATATATATGAAGTGTGTAACATATTCTTATAAAGTCGAGTTTTCCTACTGCTGTTTTTACTTTTGTTGTTCATTGTATGAAGTCTGATTATTTCTTATTGGAATTATACTCCTAGAACCTATTAGTTCTTATTTAACTATACCAGGGCCGTAGCTACACCACCCCGGAGCCCCCGAACAAGGGAGGTATTTTTTTACGAAAAAAAGTTATCATTTTGATTCAACTTGCGAGAAAATTTTTCAGAAAAAAATTATATTTTTAAAACATTTATGGAATTATCTTTTTTTAGGTGCATAAAATATCTAGAAAAAAAAAGAATGCCCTCTACCATTTGTGGCCCATAAGATATCAACGAGTCAATTTTTATTTTTAAATATGTTTTTCAGCAGTTTTGATTTGGAACTTGTCACACTTACATATTTATACTCGTAATCATAAGGAAAATATTTCCCAAACTTTTATTAAAATCGATTTACTATTGGTCGTAATAAAAAAAAGTACTAATGTTTTTTTAGGTTAGGTATGTAATAAAATTATAAGATTTTAAAATATTTAGTGTTATAGGGAAATTCATAACGAAGAAAATGATTTTTTTATTTTTGGAAAAAATGGTCGTTTTTCAACAAGGTATAAAAAATCTTACTCATATGACTCCGCTATAAATCGAGTTTTATGCACCTCGATATGATAAATTATTGTCTGTTTTAAAAAATATATATTACTGGTGTAATTTTAATTGTATACAAAAAATATTAATAGTTAAAATTTGAAAGCATTCACATTTTTATTGAAAAACTTTTATTTTTTTCGAAAATAGTCACATACATCAAAATTGTTCAAAAAAAATTAAAATAAGACTTCATACAAGGTGAGACGAGACTATCGGTTATAAATCGAAGACGAAACGAGACTGAATTAAATCTCGTCGCATTTCTTGTGAAATATTCTAAATCAAAAACAAAGATTCTTGATAAAAATCTAACATCTTCAATTCTTAAATTTATTTTAAATTTAAATCATTTCTTATTTGAACTTTAAAAAAAATTCTACATACGTCACTGTATGTATCTTGTATAACCATATAGGGATATTAAATATTATGACAAACACAACAAAATAAATTGATAATACATTTTCTGCGTTGGAGCGTAAACATTCCGAAACTGGCTAGATGATATAACGCGAGACTTAATGCTCTTGAAAAATCACTGACCCTGAATATACTAGTTTGTACATATGTACCGGATATCCGCTCGCTAACAAGTTGTGATATCACATCCTTAGTTATGAACTCTGAAGACTTCTGCATTTTCCAGACTATATGTATCATCGGGCAGTGTCATTTTTTTTTGTACAACATTTATTTTCATTTTCAGGGCGAAGATATTTCATGCTGACAGAAAATTTGTTGGTGACTATTTTGTAGATATATGTATATATTTTTTATAAACTTTAGTTTACTTCACTATATTGGTGTATTAAGGTATTTCTCGGGGAGAAACAAGGTACGCTATATGTTAGAAAAGGAAAAAAAAGTGTAGTATAAAATCAAGATAACCGTGCTTTAAATTAAACTAAAATTTGGCAACGCTGAGCATATATTGCGCATGCGCGACTTTTGTATTTCCGATGACAGCTACATATTATTTAATGTTTTGATGTGATAATGTGTACTGTTATTTGCAGTTGAATTTGTTATATATTATAAGTTTATAATTAAGAAATAGTTTTTATTATTTTTATTATTCCTTGAAATTAAAAGAACAATATATTCAGCACGTACGATTTTTAAATACCGCGGCAATTGTCAATACTTTGCGGCGTTGTCATAGCTAGTACCGTGATATTTTTTATCAGAAAATAAGTTTTTATTTTACTTATAACTTAAAAACGGGCTGGTGAAAATACTTGAGATTTTTTATATTAACTCCAATTATATTAATTTGGTTTTTCTCAAAATTTCATAAATTTCTTGATCTTCCTTCGCATAAAATTATTTACTTTTTCATTGAAAATCCGCTTAAAATATCGTAATCCCTATACTCGCAATGTTAAATTTTTGATTTTATTTTGACGATATCTTCGCTCACAGATGGTCAATCATTTTAAGATTTTGAATGAAGCTTCTAATAACCTTTTTTTAGTTTTTTACAAAAATTGAGCTTACTCTTGAATCTTTTAATTTTTCCGAGAAATACCTTAATACATATACAGTGTATTCCAAGTTGATTAAGACATAGGAAATTTATTTTTGTTGTAGTAACCTTTGGTCAAATTTAACGATGATGATTGGTGCATTTTTAATAAAATAGTAATCAGTATTTTGTTTTCAAATTTATATCAAAAAATATTATTATAATTTTATCTAGGATGCTTAAATTAATGAAATTAAAATTGAGAACAAAATACTGTTGATTAATTTAAAATTTATCAGTTAGTTTCGAGGCGGCATTTCAAAATGCACCAATCACACTTCGTTAAATTTGACCAAAAGTTACTACAACATTTCTAATTGTCCCCATGTTAAATTTCCTATGTCTTAATCAACTTGGAATACACTGTATATTGAATTTTGTTAACTTATATGTTTTTTCTACAAATTGAATCTATAAATGTACTTTGAATAACCCAAATAATTTATATTTTAAAATGGCGTTTAATCGAAGATACGATATGATTACTAAATGATAAATACTACGACACAAAAGTTAATAAAGAATCGTAAAATTTGAAACAATGTAAAGCAGATGCTATGATAATTTAATAATTAATAAATAGATCACACTAATAATGAGATTAAATGTCCACCATTTTAACACCCATGCTGTTTAACAGTTAAGTGTTTATAGAATATGATTCAGTGATGGTAGTAATCTAATATTTCTTATTTAGTACATTTAATTAAACAAGAGTCCAACACTGGGGTATGATCCAAGACTGGTACCATATAGCTATCTAAAAATTTCTTATAAAAATACCAAATTAATTAGTAATTTAGAAAGATAAGTCATTCGAGTTTTCTCTGTTTATTTCAGCCCCCTACAATACATTCATCAATATCTTGTTTTGATTTTTATTCTTCTAATTTGTACAAAACTTTTCTTTTAACCACTTACTTTGATCCATTAGGGTAGTTTCATTTGTTGTTTTCGCTTCTGGAGATTTCTACGCCACCTACGATATATCCTCAGGAATCCCCTAGATATTTTGTTCAATACAACTAAGTTCATATGCACTATATAATATATATATCAAGTTATGAACTCATAACCTGTCGTATCCGAAAAAAGTTTTTTTTGAATTTTTAGTTGATATTTCTATCACAAATATTGGATTTCGTTAAAAGTACGTTTCTTATATAGAAAATGACGTGAAAAGTTTAAATTTTCAAACTGCAGTTCTGTATCTCTAACCGTTCTCAAGATACGGGCTCCTAAAGTTTTAGAATTTTCAAAATTTTGAAGAAAAATGGGCGTAACTTTTGTACGAATGGTCTGATTTGATATTAGTTGGCGGATTTGAAATTAGCGTATCAAAATCTATATAATTACATGTATAATACATAAGTATTCGAAAAAAAAAATTTGGTCAAAAATCGACATTTTTTTAAGGTATACCCCTTTGAATTTTTTCAATTTTTCGCAAAAAATTTTTTGTCGAATTTTAAAGTATTGTACATGTCATTATATAAATTTTGATACGCTGATTTCAAATCCGTCGACTAAAATCAAATCCGACCACCTGTTCAAAAGTTACGGCCATTTTTCTCAAAATTTTTTAATATACTCAAACTTTGAGAAACCATATCTCGAAAACGGTTTGAGATACAGACATGCGGTTTAAAAATATCAACTTTTCACATTATTTTCTATATAATAAACATACTTTTAACGAAATGAAAAACATACCATTTTTTGGTAAAATTTCATGCATTCAATTTTAATTAATATAGAAATATCAACTGAAAAATAAGAAAATAAAAACTAAATAATATTTACTTTATTTTTAATTGATATCATATTTATTTATAGACAAAAAACATTCAAACTTTCGAATATCCATAAACAAATATAACATTATAGGGGATAGTATGGTATATCAAGGTCCAAATTAGCAACCCCGTGGTCCAATTTACAGTACCGGTTGGCTAAATTGATCTCCGAACTCATATTTTGTTGATTTTTGTGGAGTTTATGATAATTACGTTGATTAATACTTAATAGAAACAAAATCTATAAACTGCTGTTTCATTTCATAAAAAAATAATTTATCTAAACCAAAAACTAGTATACTAAATATCGTAATTTAAAAAAATGGTCCAAATTACCCGACTTTCCCCTACAAAGAGAGCTCCATAGAGTAAATTCTTTATAATAATCAAATTGTTTTTCGTCGTATTAGACGGAATAAACCGCCAGCTATGACATCAGTTACCATCACAAAAACCCAAATACATAATTTACATGAACATTAATTTTAAATTCTGCCAAAATAATATAATTTATCAAATTTATATTATCACAATATAATTTGTCTCCAGATAATATCTTTCAGCCATTTACGCACCTAGATTTGTGTACCGCGGCACACCCACGTTTAACAACGGTTCCCCGTTACCACGGCAACGTATCCGAGGTATCATGTGTACAAAAACTTCCGGAACCCACGTCACAAACAATTAGTTACGTTTCTCCGGTGTTTCCTGATTGATATATCTGATTCCAAAAGCGCCTGCGAGTACATATACAAACCTTTAATGTGTTATAATTGGTATAAAAACAATGCCATTGTGTATATAATTATTGTTCTGACATTTGACTTGAAAACACGTTGGTGTTAAATTTAAAAAAAAAGGCGCAGGGCAGCTCGTAAGAAAATATTTTTCGGTCTATAATTAAATAATTAAGTAACTAACATGTTATTTAGGTACCTATATTTTTCAACAATGCGGACACGACGTCACAACTGTCAATAATCACGTATATAGTTATTCAGAATAGAGTTAATTTTTCATTATACTTGTTTTCTTAATAAAAGAAATTAAATTTACTCTAATTGTTAAACGTATATAAAAACTGATTTAATTGTTTACAATTAAATAACAATTTGCCCGATTGCATTAGTTTCGTTTTTTGCCACTGAACGGGTCGCTACCATCGCGACACATATCAATATTAATTTGGGTTTCTATCACTCCTATCTTATGACGGCTTCTGACAGCTACGACGAATAGAGTAAAGTTAGTTGATATGCGCAATGACATATCTTCTTATAATTGTATCATGATTAGGGGCCGTAGATTATCATTAACAAAATATGAGCAATATACGCATGCGCGACATTATACGTTCAGCAGTAATTTCACTTTTTCTGAATGTACTGTTATATTTCACTCTAGCTCGGACTTACCTTTTACATACTTAAACGACCTGCTCTTGTTTTCTGGCGATCTCCTAGTTAAGAGGTAGATAAGGAAAATGTAAGAATGGTCGCAACTGGTCACATCACTGTCACACACTGTTTGTACGTTTTATTTCACTCTGTCACTTATCATGGTTCAACACTACTTCAGTTATTTCTCAATCAGAAATATTAATCATGTAAAACCGGATTTATTAAAGTAAAATGAATAATATCGACATAACAATTATTACACGTGTGTTCGGGATTCAAATTCTGACTTATCTCATGTGGCTCTGTTCATGGTAGTCGGTAAAACAGAGCCCTGGGATGCTCAGTAATACATAGGTGCCAGTGGCGCCAACGCAATGTGTAAATAATATGTTTTTATGAGTTATATTATATAAATTTCTTTCGTAACTGTTTTGTATAAAAAGATAACCATATTTTAAGTAACAAGTATTTTGTTTGAAATGGTTCGGTAAATCCATATATTATGGACGTTGATAACTTTTAAACAAATTAACCATTTGTTTTAAAATGTATATCATTTAAAGTTAGTATGTTAGGAAGTTGGTTGTCATATACATAAGAAAGCACATTAAATTAGTTTACATAAAATCGATATCACAAGAAACGATGACAGCTAAATTACTTTCCGTAAAGAAAAAAACATATTTAAATAATAAAGTGAATATAAAAATGTTTCAGTATTGTGTTGTATGAAATAAATGCAATACATGGCAGCACTTAAAAAGGACGTTTATTTCTACAAAAAAACTTTTACAAAATACTTTATATACATGAACTGTGCATGAAACTTAAATACTTTTATTCACATTTTCTTGGAGTCTCCGAACTTTCTTCAATTCTTCGTTCAATGAAAGGATCTGTAAGAAAAATACAACACCAAAAAATATACACAACTTTAAAGTTTTTTCATCTTTTGTGCAAATTGGTTGCATTGAATCAAAGTTGAAGAAAAATCTGTTTCGGAAAATAAATAATTTAAAATAACATTATTATACATTATTACTTCCATGTTCTGAAAGAAATGGAAGTATTGTAATACCATCGAAAAGTTGTGTCCGAGATAATGACGGATTCTGATTGTACTAACTTCAAAACTTAAAGAAAAGTTAATTTCCGCATGGCGGCTGTGCGTGTGTCTGTGTGTCTGTGCGGATGTAGAATTTTCTTTCGTTCACGATAACTACTGTAAAAATGAACCGATCTGAATTATTTTTGGGGAAAATGTTTGTCTCAGTGAGTATTCCAGACCTATTGATTTTGGTGCTAATCAGATCAGGGGTTTTGGAAATATGCGAAATTTTGTAACTTACTATTTAAAAATTATTTAAAAAGATAGAAAGAACATGGCAGTCATGTATGGTTCTCCAAACTGATATTTTTAGAAGCTTTTAGGTTGATTCTCAGTATAAGCCACGTGAACATCTTCAGGACTGGAATGGTCGTCTTATATCCGGTAATAATGAATTTTATTATTAAACTTACCTTCTTATGATGAGATTTTTGAACATGTTTTGAAGCTTTCTGTTGGTATCCTTCTGATAAAGTCATCTTCATCATTTTTTCTAACTCCTTTTGAAGTTTCGTTTCTTTCTTTTTAAATCGTTCCAAATCTTCAATCAACTATAAAAATATATTATTATTTATATTTATTTTATTCTTTCATTAAGGTAAAGATTAATATTTGATCTACATTATGCATATATATACAGGCTGTCCAAGATAAACGTAAAATGCATGGGAATTTCCTAAACGGTAAGAGATACAGATTCGGTCAAATTAGATGAATTATTTGTAAGCAATGGGTGAGTATTACTACATCAAAAAATATTAATAATTGTATGTAGTTTAGTCGGTATATCCAAAAATCTGAAAATTCTTTAAATGGCTATAACTTTTTATCAAAGTAGAAAACTCTAGCTGTAGTTTTTCTTAGGGTAAATGATGTAAGCTATAATTTAAAAAAAAAAGTTGGAGTCTGTAGGATCGCGCCAAGCTGAGATATTAACTATTCAAACCTATTTGTTAATTTATCAATTTTAATTTGTTAATAATATAGGAAGGGGTCTCGATGGTCTTAGGGCATTTGATAGTATTAAAGTTAATAATGTAAGCTATATTTAAAAAAAAGTTTGAGTCTGTAGGATCGCGTCAAGCTGAGATATTAATTATTCAACTTATTTGTTAATTTATCAATTTTAAATTTTAATTAAAATTTTTGGTAATTCTTGCACATTTTTTATGGAGAGAGGGCGGAAAAATAAATCTCGACCAGGGTGCCAGACTTGGTATTGCCGACTCTGTCGGCAGTATACTCTTTCAAACAAACAAAAACGTCCAAATCGAAGCATATTTGTTAAAGTTATATGTCCGAACCAAGGACCTGAACCTCGGAAAAACCCCTATATTTCATTAACCCGAACCCGAACCGATCCGTTATATTTCAAAGTCTACGAACCTGAATCTGAATCCGGACCTTTTCATGGAAACCGGTACCCATTTATTTTTTAAATGTTAAATAAATAAATTTTAATATTTTTCTCCAATGATTTAAAAAAAAAGATTATAAAATGTACTAACTGGAAATCTATTTGAATTTTATTGTAGGTATGATGTGACTTATTAAGTCCACTACAAAAATTTACATATTTTTTACTTCCATGTTCTGAAAGAAATGGAAGTATTGTAATACCATCGAAAAATTGTGTCCGAGAAAATGACAAATTCTGATTGTACTAACTTCAAAACGTAAAGAAAAGTTAATTTCCGCATGGCGGCTGTGCGTGTGTCTGTGTGTCCGTGTGTCTGTGAGTCTGTGTGTCCGTGTGTCTGTGTGCCTGTGTGTCAGGATGTAGATTTTTTTTTCGTTCACGATAACGACCGTAAAAATGCACCGATCTGAATTATTTTTGGGGAAAATGTTTGTTTCAGTGAGTACTCCAGGCCTATTGATTTTGGTGCTAATCGGATTAGGGGTTTTGGAAATATTCGAAATTTTGTAACTTTTTTGGTCTAAGAAGTGAATATTGCGAGTATTATCTCACTAATTTTGATAAGATTTGGTACATTTGCAGTTCAATTGAATCTAAGGAACATTTATTATTTGTACGTGCCTAAACAGGCATTAAAGGGATGAAAAACACACTTAAAATTTGATTTTTAAATACTAATATGTCATTAATTCATGTTGCCTTGGAAACAAATGCAACTAAATTCAAATTGTCAAATTAGTTTTTCTACGAATGTGAATTATGTTTTTGACATTAGAAAACTAATATTTATATACAAATTGCAAAAAGAGCTGTAACTGTTTTAAGTACATATATATGTTTTTTTAATGTATTACGATATGTATATTCATAGTAGTAAGTTATATAAATAAAATATTTAAAAAAATTATTTAAAAAGATAGAAAGAACATGGAAGTAATGTATGGTTCTCCATACCGATATTTACTTTCTTTTTTAATTCTATAACTGAGTAAAAGTAGAGATTTCAATCTTTAAAATATAATTTTATTTTTTACTTGAACTCGAACCCGAACCTGAATCCTAAAAAATAGTTAGCACCATGCTGAACTCAAACCCGAAGCTTAAACAAATTTCCCTGGTCCGAATATAAATAAAAAAATATACATTGTCGAATTGAGAACGTTCCCCTTTTTGAATTCGGTTAAAAAATAATTAAGTCCTATTTGTATACTTTTGTGAAGTAAATAATCAATATACTGAACACAATCCCGCTTTGTTCACTGATGTGTACAAAGCCGGTACCTTTGGCGTAGATGCAGTCGCTGCAGACGGCGGCAATCCCGACAAGACCAAATGTAGAGTTGTGTGCGCGCCCAGTGTGTCTGACACCAGAACACGCCGGCTATCTGGGTCACTGCCGATGACGAATCCACCCACACCCGACAACGTTTCAATCGTTCCACGGAAAAGCTCTATGTTGGTTGTGCTGCTACTGGTTACTATGTGCACTGGAATTTTCAAAATAAATTATGCTAAAGTGACATCGGTTACTTTTTATCACGTCTGTGCACAAAAAAGTATCCTTGGTTTTTATTGATTTTTATTTTTTTTTAAAGTTGTATGAAAAAATTAAAATTTATTCTAGTGAAAAAGCACCGATTCAAAAGTTACGGCCATTTTTGTCCAAAATTAAAAAAAAAACTAATATTTTGTGTGGCTAAATACTGGTACCAGTCTTGAACAATACCCCAGTGTTGAACATTTTTAAATTAAATGTACGGAATTAGAAATATTTGTTGATATTTGATTACTGCCATTTCTGAATATTAATCTACACTCACGGAAAAAATTAAAGGACCACTTTTATTTTTCGAAAAAATTGCTCATTTTCAAAGTAATGCCGATAGGTCAAATATGATCCATTTTTTACTTATAGGATATGAAAATTGAAGGAAATTTTATCATCTTTTCGAATTTAGGGGTATATTTGTTTTATTAAACTTATTATTGTGACCAAATCGCGGTTTAATAAAAAATAAAAAAATTGATTTTTTTTTGCAATTTTGAAAGATACCCACGGGGATGTTAAATTTTTTTTCTAAAATTTCAAGATAGCCATTTTGTAGGAAATTTGTTCAGCTTTAGAACGCTTTTTCAAATTTTTTTTATAATTTTTTGGTGTTACGATATTCGAGTTTGAATGAAAAAAGTACCAAAAAGTTTTAAACGACCATAAAGGGCCTAATGTTAGTCGCACAGAAAAGAAAAAAAAAGAATATTAAAGCTTAAATAATCACCTATTGTCTAGTAGCATTTATAAAATGTTTAATTTTAACTTAACCATTCAAATACGAAAAACAAAACAGTGTTCGAATTTAAATAATCCTGTAAAAATAACCTTTTTTTAATCATAGATCTAATGTTTAGAATGTATCCAGAAATTAAGTTCTATCAAAGAATATGAAAATTAGACTTATTACCTTCTATGTGAACAAAGGTTCCAGTAAAAATCTTTTAATTTGGCTGAGAAATTGCATTTTGAATTTTTTGTATACATTTAGGATTTGACCGTACTTTTTATAACAAGTTTTTCTTTGGGATTTTTTTTTTCGAAAAACAATCAATTTTTGAGAAAAATTGTAAGAAGGAAAAAGTTTTTCTTTCTTGTTAAAGAATATTCTTAATTTTTTTCAGATGTTTTATATCAATATTGTGGGATTAAATTTATTTTTAATAGGGTACTTTTTCATTCAAACTTGAATATCTTGGCATCAAAAAATGTGACAATCATTTTTTAAAAAGCATTTTGAAGCTGAGAAAATGTACTAAATGATGAATATCATGGAATTTGGAAAAAAAATAATCATACATCCCCGTGTGAAACTTCCATAATTACAAAAAATTTCAATTTTTAATTTCAGTCAACTGCGTGTGGTCATGAAAAAACGTTCAACAACATATTAAAGACTCTTGATTTCGACAGTTAAATTAATTTTCATTGAATTTTCACCGCTTATTCGTTCAAAGTAACTGAATTTTTTTGGTCCACACGCGTAGTTGACTAAAAAAAATTAATTATTTATTTGCAGTTATAGGCATTTCACACGGGGATGTATGATTATTTTTTTTCAAAAATTCATGATATTCATCATTTAGTAAATTTTCTCAGCTTCAAAATGATTTTTAAAAAATGATTGTCACATTTTTTGATGCCAAGATATTCAAGTTTGAATGAAAAAGTACCCTATTAAAAATAAATTTAATCCCATAATATTGATATAAAACATCTGAAAAAAATTATGAATATTCTTTAACAAGAAAGAAAAACTTTTTCCTTCTTACAATTTTTCTCAAAAATTGATTGTTTTTCGAAAAAAAAATCCCAAAGAAAAACTTGTTATAAAAAGTACGGTCAAATCCTAAACGTATACAAAAAATTCAAAATGCAATTTCTCAGCCAAATAAAAAGATTTTTACTGGAACCTTTGTTCACATAGAAGGTAATAAGTCTAATTTTCATATTCTTTGATAGAACTTAATTTCTGGATACATTTTAAACATTAGATCTATGATTAAAAAAAGGTTATTTTTACAGGATTATTTAAATTCGAACACTGTTTTGTTTTTCGTATTTGTAGGGTTAAGTTAAAATTAAACATTTTATAAATGCTACTATACAATAGGTGATTATTTAAGCTTTAATATTCTTTTTTTTTCTTTTCTGTGCGACTAACATTAGGCCCTTTATGGTCGTTTAAAACTTTTTGGTACTTTTTTCATTCAAACTCGAATATCGTAACACCAAAAAATTATAAAACAAATTTGAAAAAGCTTATAAAAGCTGAACAAATTTCCTACAAAATGGTTATCTTGAAATTTTAGAAAAAAAATTTAACATCCCCGTGGGCATCTTTCAAAATTGCAAAAAAAAAATCAATTTTTTATTTTTTATTAAACCGCGATTTGGTCACAATAATAAGTTTAATAAAACAAATATACCCCTAAATTCGAAAAGATGATAAAATTTCCTTCAATTTTCATATCCTATAAGTAAAAAATGGAACATATTTGACCTATCGGCATTACTTTGAAAATGAGCAATTTTTTCGAAAAATAAAAGTGGTCCTTTAATTTTTTCCGTGAGTGTATATACATTTAATTATCTTACAGCGTGATTTGATGATAATTGATCATTTTGTTTCTAAACAGTGGACAAATAATTATCGCGGTTTGGCAGACTATAAAAAAGTGTATTTTGTTATGTATGTAAATGCTTTACATTGTTTTAAATTTATTTATAACGTTTATGTAGTATTACTTATAATTTTGTAATCATTATATCAAGTGTTCATCACTGGGTGTTAATTACTGGTTTTACGTTGTTCATTACTGGAGAAAAAACATATACAAAATAAAATGCTATAATTTAAAAAACAAACTATATTTGTGAATTTGGTAATTAAATTGAATTAATAAAGAGTTAGTTGTTTTACATATAAGTAACATGAGTTCAGTATAATTACAAAAAACTAGCCCATCAATACCAAAAAACCATATACTTTATTCTTAACGTGTTCAAGACTGGTGCCAGTACCTTATATCTCGAGAACGGTTTGAGGTACAGATCTGTGGTTTGAAAATTTCAACCTTTCACGTTATTTTCTATACAATAAACATACATTTAATGAAATCGAAAATACAAAATATTGGGGAAATATTTATGCATCTAAATTCAACTTTTTATAGAAAAATAAACTTAAATAAAGAAAATATGTTATAGAATCAAAACTATCCATTAACACTTAGTTAGTCAGTTAAGCATCTGAATTGTTGAATCATCAAGCCGTTATTGGAAAACTTGTACTAGTTGGCCAATATATTTATTACAAACAGACCAAACGTGAAAAAAAGTGAAAATACAATATAATAAATAAAAAATTCAAACTAGAGAGTGACAATCTTTACTGCAAAGTACGACTAAAATTATCAATGAAAATCATCCAGATAATAGAAACGTAAAATTAAAAAAAAAACATGAAAATTCCTAACGACACGGCCCACAAGTTATTAACAAAAGTAGATTACAATAATCCTATTTATAAAATGCAGATGCTTTATGAATTTTCAATGCATTGTGATAACAAAATGAGCAGATTTAACTCAATAGAATCAGTTTGTAATCTCTTTAGTTGTATAAAGCGTGCAAATTTTATCTACTTTATGTATTTCTCTCGATGAATTAAAGCAGGCTTTGCTCATAAATAAATTCCCGACAACAATCATAATGAAATCAAAATTGTATTTCAGTTGCAAAGATCCTTTGTTGTATTTTGTTTGTAATGTCAGCAAATTTGAAATATATTTATTCTTTGGATGTTCTGCATTCCTTTCCGAAATAGAATGACATTGTTGAAATATCTTATTATTATTTATAGAAGAAAGGAAACTTAATGTTGCAAATTTATTTAAATAAACCCAAAACTATTAATTTTTACCGCTTGGTGGCGCTAGGAGTACTGCTATGTTGTTGAACGAAGCAAGGGGAAATAAAAAAAAACAGCAAGATTATTTTACCTGCCTTAACGGCAATATACACACATGATTTTTGTGTGCACATCTATAGCACAGTACCTTTCGAATGATATAAGTTTCATTCACCTCCTTCTGTAATAAATTCTAAAAAAAGTACGATAATTTTCGATGTTCACGTATTAATGTAATATAAGGTACTGGCGCCAGTTATGGCTGCTATAAGAGCAAGGTTTACTGTTTTTGTGATTGACGGGCTTTTTTTGTAATTCTCATGAACTCATGTTACTAATAAAACAAGCTCGTTTTTCAAATATAGCCTTTTATTTTGTTTATGTTTTTACTCCAGTAATGGATAAAGTAAAACCAGTAATGAGCACGCAGTGATGGACACTTGCTAGTGATTACAAAATGATAAGTACTACGACACAAAAGATATAAAAGAAAGAATCGCCAAATTTGAAACAATGTAAAGCAGTTGCTATGATAATATAATAATTAATAAATAAATTATACTAATAATTATTTTAAATGTCCACCATTTTGACATCTATTGGCCTATTGTCATCAAATCACGCTGTAAGACAATTAAATGTATATAGATTAATATTCAGAAATGGTAGTTATCAAATATCAACAAATATTTTTAATTAAAAAATAGCCATTACTGGGGTTATATCCAAGACTGGTGCTAGTAACATAGATATTTTAAGATATAAAATAGTCAGTAAAAAAATTTTTTAATCAAATATCAACAAATATTTTTAATTAAAAAAATATCCATTACTGGGGTCATATCCAAGACTAATGCCAATAACATAGATATTTTAAGATACAAAATAGTCAGTAAAAAATTTTTTAAATATACAAGGTAAAATACCAAAATAGACACTGATATTCCGTACACCGGCCCTGTTCTTCTAAATGATTTTTAATAGTCAAAGTTGGAAACATACAGTTGTAATTCTGTTCATATACTTTATCGCAACTCCCTATTCCATTTCCACCAGTCACAATAATTTATTCGAAATAATATCTCCGTATGTAAAAGCACAAAAGATCTTCAATAATATCCTCTTCAAATAATCAGACTGGAAAATCCGCAAACTCAGCTATAGCGACGACATCTAACGGAAAGAGAAAAAATAACAAACAAAACAAACAGTGCACGAGGAGAGATTACCGTCACTCCGATGCGTTTGTACGTAGCAGTTGTAACAGTCATCAGATGTACAATCAGAGTTCTATCTACAATATACTCCAAATGGATACGCAGGATTTTTTTGTAAATATTTTTTTAACATAAAAAATATATATTATGTCCATCTTGATAATAGAGGTTATTTATGTGTTTCCAAAAAGGTACCAGTCTGGAACGCTTTAAGAGCAAGGTATATATTTTTGGGATAAATAAAAACAAGCTTTCGATTCACAGAATCATCGTCAGACTATTAAAAAAGAACAAAATGTGAGAACGATATCGTTATCTCAACAATATTCATGTTTTTTGTTTTTTTTTTTATTATTTTAACGTCACTACTAGTGTAATCTTTTTTGGGGATAGATAGACAGATATGTTTTATTTTGTTGTACTGATATTACAGTCAACTAAATATACTAACAGGTAGAAAATAACAAATATGCAAGTAGAAATAAAAATCGATGGGATTGTTTTTGTAATTCTCATGAAAATAAGTACCTCTTCATTTAAATTTTAAATCAATTTAATTAACCAAAGTCTAAATATACAGTTTATTTTTTTTAATGATAGTCTTTTATTTTCTTTATGTTTTTCTTCAGTAATGGAAAAAGTAAAGCCAGTAATGGACACTTGCTAATGATAACAAAATGATAAGTACTATGACACAAAAGTTATAAAATAAAGAATCGTTAAATTTGAAACAATGTAAAGCAGTTGCTATGATAATATAATAATTAATAAATAGATTACACTAATAATTAGTTCAAATGTCCACGATTTTAATACCCGTTGGCTGATTGTCATCAAATTAAGCTGTTTTATTATGATTCAGTAATGGCAGTAATTAAATACATATAAACAAATATTTATAATTTAATACATTTAATTAAAGAAGAGTCCAACACTGGGGTATTATCCAAGACTGGTGCCAGTACCTTAGTGCATTCTCCAAACAGAACAAACACGTCGAGCATTTTACAAAGCTTGTCGATAAATCGTATTTGATCAAAGAAATAATTTAGTCTCTGTGTTCAGGTGGAGACATGTACTCGTTGAGTTCGTATTATTAGTGGTCAGTGGCGTAACCAAGATTTTTTGGAGGGGGGGAGGCAAAATTAAAAAAAAGTGTTCAAATGACCTTTTTTCATTCACGTTTCAAATGCAACTGAAAGACCTTTTTTTCTCTACAAATTTTGAATATTTATAACTTTCAAAAATTTTAAATTATATTTTCAATTTCAACAATTAGACGGTGGGAAGGGGAGGGGGCACTTATATACAAAACCAAAACTGTTATTCGTTTATATATTTCTATTATATTTTTGCATTTCTCCTGAACTACTCCTTATTAAAATTGGTGTAAAATAGAATATGTATCCTACCTATAATATTAATAACTGTAAGACACTAATTATTTAAAATAGTAAAAAAAAATTTTAAACTATACAGTACGTAACACTTATAGCACAAGACCCGACTCGCATTTGGCCGTTTTGAAATTATTTAATAAGGTATCATCTGACAAACGTTCCAGACAACAGTAACAACAAGTTATTCAAAAATACGACAATATATTAATTTAACACGTACCTCATTCAATTTGAAACGCAATCATGCAGAATTGCACAACACATGTGATAATTCATTTATCACAATCATATTATTGCGCTAGTGGGCTGTGGACCGCACACATGATTGTATGGTCTAAGGACTCGACCGCTCTGCGTAATGTCCGGAGAAATGAGAAAGACGGTGTGACGTCATCGGTATGGATGTACACTCACCAGAGATAGAGGTCTATCGCTTTAATTGTATATATATATGTACATGTATCTAATACTGTGATTGTGTTAATCAAATTACATGTGAGTGGTTTAAATGGTCAAGTGAATAAATCCAGAAAATAGACAGTTTGTTATACCAGCGATTCTTAAACTAGGGTCCGTGAAACATTTCTATTTCCCAATGATTAATTACAGAGGTTATTTTAGTGTGTAGCTGTAGCTTATTTCTGCAGTTGTAAAAGCAAATTTGTGTAGTGCAAAAAATTGAAAAAATGAATAATAAATAAATAAAATATGTGGAAAAAAGGTCATTGCAGTTGTAAAAGCAAATAAAATGGCCAAGTGCGTGTTGGGCACGCACATGATAGTCATTACGATTTATAAATAAGAGTTATTTCAATTTTTTTATAAACTATTCTAGCTACAGTGTCCGTTATAATTTTTATTGATAGTACTAATTAAAAGCTACATTCTGAATTTTTTTCAGATTTTTTTAATTGATAGTTTAGAAATTAGGGAGAGGGGACGCTCTGATAACGACATTTAAATGCAAATATATCGTGACTGAAGAGGTCATTTAACATTTTTTGTTTCATTTTAAGAGACCTATCTAATGACACCCCACTCAATGGGGTAAGTGAAAAAAAATGTGAGTTCACTGGAAAGGGGGTCTAAAAAAATTTTTTTTTCAAAAATCTTATCATTTGTTTTTGTGTTATCAGTCTTCATCCGTATACCGAATTTTATCTTAATCGACTTAAAATTTTTGAAGACGGACATGGCGAAATTATAAGGTTTCCTAGTTTTCTATACAGAAAGCTAAAAAAGGGGTAAATATGTTTTATCTTTTAAACATATGAGACGGGTATCGCCCCATTAAGGGTGTCAACCGGGACTGTCTGACTCCTCCGTCCCTCTAGCGGCGCCACTGTATTAATCTCGTAATAATTTAAACTCTTCTGTTATATAACTAAATCAACATTTTTTTTCCTTACTAGTTTTTATATAGAATAAAACTATGTGCATCTGGAAAAGGGGGCAAATAAGGCACTTGCCCCCTTCTGAAGTCGAATAAATTAATGCAATACTGTCTTCTATAATTTATTTCTGAAAAAAAGTTAATTTATGTAACTGTATATATTTGCAGGCTCTTCCTTGGATGTTTTTTGTAGATGCTCCTGATTACAGTCCTTAATTTTTTCCATTCATGTTAATAGAAATGATAATAAAAAAATTACTTTTTTATCCATTCAAAATTAATTGCACTAATTCCATAAAAAATAAAATTATTTTAAAACTCATTTCATAAATATGTTAATAAGTTTATCTAACATAAACTCAACTAAAAGGCAAAAAAAGTTTGTTATTGAATTAACATCAGAAGACGACTCAAAATTACTTTCAGAAAGTTTGATGTTCTCAACAGCAAGTTCCAAGAGAAAAAAATGTAAATTTATTTTGTACAAAAACAACACAAGAATTCCATCAAATTTATTTGCTTATTTTATTTGATATATACCTAATATACAGAGTCGCATTTTAATGTAATTATAACAAAATTATTTTCAATCATTACTTTTTTATTTATCAACATATATTCTACAAGTTTTCAACATGTTTAAATTTTGTTATATAAAAAAGTTTGTAAATTGATTGTCATTCATTAATATATTATATGTATGTATATTGTAATATTGTATGTATATTGTAATTTTAAAATAGTTGAAGTCGTCCGTAAAAAGGGGGAGGGGGAAATTGCCTAGCGAGATGATATGTGACGAGGAAAGGCCAAGGGGGAGGGGGTCTGAACAAACGTGATGTGACGCGACATTTGAAATACCTACATCAATTTTATTCCTATTTTTTAACTAAGGTAAAGGTACCAGTTATGGCCGCTATAAGAGCAAGTTTTCGTTTTTTTTTGGATTAATTTGTAATTCTCATGGTACTACATAAAAATTCTTATAAGTCCAAGTTTTGTGGTGTATTTATTAGGTACGAGGGTTTGTAACCACGTTACAAAGGACGAGGGAGGGGTAAAAATGTGTAAATTTTGCGTCACGTATTTTTATATCACTTCTTAAACAAGTCACAATTATTAAAAATACCTTCATATAAATATCCTTGAGTATTATTATAAATTGAAATTGAATATAATTATTCAGGAAAACATACAAATGTCGAACAATAAACGTCGGTGTTACATAATTCAATGGTTTAACAAAAAACCATAAACGTTAGAATTTTCAATAAATACACATTGCAAAGTAAATATCAAACTTTATATCATTCTACAAAAAATTTACATATATCACAAGTAACGATTCAAATTTTATAAGCATTGTCATAAAGTTTGGTATAAATTTTGTCAATAAATTTTATTTCCTTTTCCTGTAGAATTGTTTGTAGTCTTTATTTTGGGAATTTTAAAAACTGAGAAAATTTATTGATCCTGAGAAATTATTATCAAAAGAAAATGTTGTAATTTGCATAATATTTATTTCTATAAGAATAAGTTGTATAGAAAATTTAATAAATTAAAAAATATATAGAGCTATTCTTCCATTTACGCGGTAAATTGGTTCCATGAAAATAGTGAGTAAAAAAAACACGTCAATGGAGCAATAAAAATTGCATGGATAAAAATTTGTATTTGATGTACCACCCTAAACACGGACTTTAAAAATGAAAAAAGTGTGTTTCATTTTTAACCTCTAATTTAGGAAAAAGTGAAACAGGCCTCTAATGAAAAATATTTTTCGAAAAATTAAAAGAAAAACTACAAAGGCAACTTTGATTTATCTTCTTTGATGCATATCAATGTGAAATTGTAACTTTAATTAATATCTGAGCTACACAGAAAGATATGTGCAAAGAATTAAAATTTAATTCACACGTTTTGACATCGACTAACAGGGAAATCTGTAGGGGTGACACATCACTTATTAGGCGATTCATATTTTCAAGTCGCTTTAACAAACCTTTAATGATGATGTCAGTTTTTATAATTCTCCTATAAACAAATTAGTTGGAAGCTTTTTTCACTTTTACCCTATTTTTTTGGTGTTTCATATTTACCCCGCTCGACTCTACACAAATAATTTACGAAGCTGTAAAAATTGCAGAATATGTAGAAAACATAATTTTTATAATTTAATGTATTTTCTTAAAGAAATACCATATAAAACAATGTAATATTAATTTAAGAATTCCGGTACACCTCTATTTATAATACTCTTCACTTTAATACCCCACTGTCCCCACATATATAAAATATGTAATAAAAATACTGAAATGATATACATCCAGTTTCTACATACATACATAAAGGATATATCATATGTTTGACTTGTGCACAATATTGTCAATATAGCACCTAATATTTCCAAGAATGTCTCTAGGTACATACTTTATTACAGAGAGATGAAAAATCAAGCAGAGCAATCAGCCTCATTTCCCTGAACACTTCACGAAGTCAATTTGCATAGATCTGATGCTGAAGATAGACAGAGATAATGTGAACATTAACCGGACGCTCGACATGCATCACTCCCCGGATTATCTATCTAGTTATATAGTAAGTGAACTCGGGCAAACTTTAGCCTCTGCAACTGTTTAAGGATGTATGGGATGTATTTCAAAATGCTACCAAATACATGAAAATTGGTTGGAATGTTCCCATTAGCATTCTTATGCAATAGACAAAATATTAAATTGATTCACTAAGCCGTTTAGGAATTATATTGATTTAAATTTAACATGTGTTCTTATGGGAAACTGATATTTTTCGGCATTTTTTAGGTATAACACATTGATAAAATGCTACCGATTTTCTAATTTTTGGAGGGAGTGTAGCATTTGATTAGTTGAACAATTATGCAAACTATCATATGTTTTCACTAAACCGTTTCCGAGAAATAAATTATAATACAACAAAATTTTAAAATTCCCGCTCTACGACTGTTATGCATGTAAATTTGATAACAATGTAAACAAAGTATTTTTTGAAAAAACGATTATAAAAGATCTTTGTTTTTTATAATTAGGTCATATATTATGTTTCTTATAGAGAATTAAAGAAAAATTTAGTACATAGTGCAATTAAAAGTGCATAAATAATAAAATATCAAGATATTCTATTAGTGTTTGACAGCAATATTTACCAACCTGAAAATGACAATAGCTTTGTGAAAACTGATAATTAGAATGTGAAATATTTATGTTAATAATGATAAATATCAATAATTGTTATATTTATAACACAGGATTGCGTATTTTTAATAATTATATAAACTATATTTATTAATTTGCAGCTATAAATAACGTAAATTATATTTAAAATATATTTTTGTTAAGTTGAATTTGCCGTATAGTCAGTGTCAAAATAATAAACTATCTTTATTAGAATTTGTACAAATTTAACAAAGTAGTCATTGGAGAGGAAAAATTAGCTTCATATATGTAAGTTAACGACTATTATAAGTTATAATTTGTATTATTTATAACATCTATTACGATATTTATAACGCAGATATTTGTATATTTCAAAATTTAGCTACTTTTGTATCTGATTGTCCGTCCATACAAGCCTTAACATACCATACAGCGACTGGAACTGTCGAGTCTTGACTCAAAGGAAATACACTTCAAATTATTATTTCCTCGATTATTGCTTCATCGCCATATCGAAGATACGAGAAGGTTTGTGATCGTTTTAAAATTGTTCTCTGATTTCAAATTTTAACTTGATTTTTACATTTCAGGACAACACTTTTTGTTCCGTGTCTGTCTGTGTGTCTGTCGAGTGAATCCTTATCACACGCATAATTCATAAACCACTGAACCGATATTAATGAACCTTGGTTGGTTGGTTGGGTCTGGCTTGTGGACGGCTCCATTTCAAAATCTTTAAAATCGTGTGTAAGTTAAAAAAATGACCATTTTTATTTATTACATCATTTTTACGTTTGTATAGCAGAAAAAAATTTAGATTTAGATTGAAATTGTCAAAAAATTAAAAATAAAAGAAAAAATAATCATTATTTTTTTATTTAATAATAATTAGTTCTCTGGTTTTAGTAAGTATGAATAAACTTTACTATTAGTTATACAAATGTTTAATTAAGGTATTTCTCGGGGAGAAACAAGGTACGCTATATGTTAGAAAAGGAAAAAAAAGTGTACTATAAAATCAAGATAGTCGTGGTATAAATTAAAATAAAATTTGGCAACGTTTTTTCTATTGCGCATGCGCGACTTTTGTATTCCCGATGACAGCTACATATTATTTAATGTTTTGATGTGATAACGTGTATTATTATTTGCAGCTGAATTTGTTATATATTATAAGTTTATAATTAAGAAATGGCTTTTATTATTTTTATTATTCCTTAAAATTAAAAGAACAATATATTCAGCACGTACGATTTTTAAATACCGCGGCAATTGTCAATACTTTGCGGCGTTGTCATAGCTTGTACCGTGATATTTTTTATCAGAAAATAAGTTTTTATTTTACTTATAACTTAAAAACGGGGTGGTGAAAATACTTGAGATTTTTTATATTAACTCCAATTATATTAATTTAGTTTCCCTGAAAATTTCATAAATTTCTTGATCTTCCTTCACATAAAATTATTTACTTTTTCATTGAAAATCCGCTTAAAATATCGTAATCCCTATACTCGCAATGTTAAATTTTTGATTTTATTTTGACGATATCTTTGCTCACAGATGGTCAATCATTTTAAGATTTTGAATGGAGCTTCTAATAACCTTTTTTTAGTTTTTTTACAAAATTTGAGCTTACTCTTGAATCTTTTAATTTTTCCGAGAAATACCTTAACAGTCAGAATTTACTTAAAAGAAAGTATTACGGTCAAACAGTCATTTTATTAAATATTTAATTTCTCATTCGTTTTTTAGTCTTCCTTATCGAAATAAAAAAAGATGGACAAATGCGAGTAGGACTCACCCCCTGAGGGTTCCGTACCGTTATATAAATTAATTATTGACAGTAGTTAGTTACGTAGACAATGGACCCGATTTCTAAGGCGCCTTTATGTTTAGACGCTATTTGAAAGAAACCACAAAATTATGTTTGCATATACAATACATACAGAGTGTCCCAAGAATGTGTCAAAGTTCAATATTTAATTTACTATAACAAATGTTTTTTTCTTCCATTTGTTATAATAAATGAAATATTGAACTTTGACACAGTCTTAGAACACCCTATATATAAATATAAACTAGAACCCGCATTAGTAGCATAATAATTTGATACACATAACTTTTAATTATGATATACCAAAATTCTTTGAACCGTTAGAAAAATATTAGGTAGGTATACAAGAAATCAAGAATAACTAAAAATGAATTCATTTTATGAATTTATTTTTCCAAAGCCATAGATACGAAACTACTTACATGCATTTAACCTTACTCCACAAGCACTCAATCTCAATAGATAGCTATACGAAATGTTCGCAAAAGATAAATTCCAGCTGTAACTACGATAACAACAGTTGAATCAACTTTAAAATATTCACCAATCGATTTTACACAGTAAATGTATTCGCGACAGCACCACGAGGAACAGCAACTTGCACAACTCAATTGTTATTTAAATGTATCTACACGTGATCCCCTCGCATAACGTCGCACTTAAGGTAATGAAAGAGTGTACGCTATTGGGATTTCGGTGCACCTCCAATAAATATTCACCTATCGTTTTAATCTATATACAATATACATACATCCAATAACATGCCCTGACTGACTAATTCATCATCGCCGAGACGAAACCCCTGGACCTAGAAACGTGAAATTTCAGGAGTGTCTTCCTATTTTTCGAAATTCAACCCCTACGAGAGTAAAAGTTTGTATGGTAAAAAAATGTTTTTTTTATTTCATCTCCTGTCACGTATGGAGAGTTGCAATTAGTTTTATTCGATCCGACAGGAAAAATACTACGGTGAAGGGGGTCTTAAGGGGCAAAATAACCCCCTATCTCTCATAGGAACCAAGATATTTACGATTTTGTATAATGAATAAAAAGTAAAACATAAAATAAATGTCATATTTCATTCTCTGTCATTTATGGAGGGTTGTGATTACGGGGGTGGAAGTTTAGAAGTTTTTAATATATATGAAAACTATACATATGTTATTTACATGTCATTATTAAACTGGCCAGATTTTTTTATATTTTAACAAGACTAGGGCACCATAAACGCCATAGGAGTGACGTCAGGAAAGTGAAAAAATACGCGAAATACTCAAATATTATTCTAATGCGTAGTGCAACATAAATACATACTAAACAAGCCGTGGGTTCGACCCTTGAGGTCCACACAACAAATAATAAATAATTTTAATGTAATTTGTCAGAAAAAAAACTCACCTTTGTATTATGAATATTAGAATGAATATTATTCCCCACGCAAGTGTTCATTTAATTCGTATCGAACATTACCGAATGGATAGTAATTAAAAATAAAATATTTTTGAAAATTCATCAAAAATGCAATTATAATCAATTTGCTACATCAACGATCGAAGAATTAATTCTAAGAATCATCCATCATAAAATTTAATACGCTTGAAATAATAGGGACTTACAGGCACGACAGCTATTTCAAATCAATCATTTTAATTTAATTTTATCATAAAGCCGTATACTCTAATTTACAAAAGAGATGCATTCTTAAGATGCTTGTTGTACATCGAACATTATTTTCCCTTTGATTTTTCTAACACAATTAATTGTACGAGAAACTTCACCTCAAGATGTTATATAAAAACAATGTTTTCCAGTGAAATTGCCACAGCCACAAGCTTTTGATAACTTTGCTAGTGATAATAATGGAATTCAAATATCGCTGAATGCTTTGTCTAGCTTTTTAATTAAAAATACATGTTTACATCACATCTAAGATTAGTCTAGGGCACCCTAGTCTTCAACTTTCCTGCAAATAGGCTAGGTAATTATGTCGGACGTTGCAATATTTATTCTAGAAACCGCAATAATCCAGCAAATATGCATAAAAAGATATTCACAATATAAATTTAAAAAATTACGTTTATAGGCACTCAGCAATGTTGTACGGTATCCCCCAAAATGTTAATAATTTATTATTTTTGAAAAAAATTCGCAGTATTTTATTAAGGTTAAAAATTAATCTAATTATTTTTTTATGAATTATAAAAACTCTCCCAGCATCCACAGATTATATTTTTTCTTAAGTTGAATAGAACAAAAAAATATATTCTATTGTCAATATTTAAATTTGTCAAGAATAATCCATTTTGATGCGTTCACACAATAGAATCTATATATTTGAAATTCCAGTGAATTCACTTATAGAAATATTTAATTTCCGTTGTATGTCAGAAAGAATTCTGCTCGTGAATGTATTGACAGTTTTTATCTGTCTTTATTTCTTTATATTTATAAATACCAAATCTTATTTATTTTCCTATTGATATTTTAATCCGAATAAACGCCTCTTTTAAATAATATAATTAATTAAATATACATTTTATAAAAAGTCAACTATTTATATGTATTATATGAAAGTATGAACACAAGATTTTGCTTCCTCGCAATATCGAAGATACGAGAAGCTTTGTGATCCTTTTAAAATGAAACAAAAAATTTTTTTCCGATTTCAAAATTTTAAAATGATCTTTCCGTTTCAGGTCAAGACAAACACTTTTCGTTCTGTGTCTGTCTGTCGAGTGAATCCTTATCACACGCATACCTCATGAACTACTGAGCCGATATTAATGAAACTTGCTTGGATAGTTGGGTCGTTTCTGACAAATCTCACTGAAATTTTTCAAATATTAAAAATTATTTAAAAATATATTAAAGAAGAATAGAAGTCATGTATGGTTCTCCAAACCGATATTTATTATCTAAAATTTCAGAGAAAAGTAATAAACTATATCTTTGATGTCAATAAAGCAACAAAATCCATCAAACTAAGTGGACACTAAACACGCCAGACAAACAAAAATAAAAATACATATTAAAAAAATGACACGATTTTTGACAACAAGTCTCGCGACTTACTTCTCAAGATACAGTGACTATAAGACACTTGTGACACTTTTTCACCCGCGTGACGCAATAAAAATCCAACGTGCCGAATACCAAATATACTTGTTGAATGTTTATAAAACAAAATTCGAGCCTCTCCGAAAAAATCTCACTCTCTTTCTCTTTTAAGAAGCTTTTATTAGATATTACCTAACCTTCTTCTTCGTCATGAGTTTTATGTCTGACAATTCCTATCTAACCTCAATTATACGCAAAAGAAGTCATATATTAGGACTGATAATAATGTAAAAAGTTTAAATTTTCAAACCGCAGGTCTGTATCTCAAACCGTTCTCGAGATATGACCTCTCAAAGTTTTTCAGTTTTATCAAAATTTTGGAGAAAAATAGCTGTAATTTTTGAATTGATTTTAGTTGACGAATTTTAAATCATCGTGTCAAAATTTATATAATCAAAACTCGACAAAAAAAATTTCGCGAAAAATTAAAAAAATTCAAAATATCGATTTTTGTCCAAAATTTTTTTGCCTGATTTTGAAGTGTTATAATTATCATTATATAGATTTTGACACTCTGATTTCAAATTCGTCAACTAAAATCAATTCCGACCACGCTTTCAAAAGTTACGGCTATTTTTCCCCAAAATTTTGAAAAAACTGAAACTTTGAGAGACTACATCTCGAAAACGGTTTGAGATATAAACCTGTGATTCGAGAATTTCGACTTTTTACCTCAATTTCTATACAAAAACGCACTTTTAACGAAATCTAAAATTAAATATTTTTTAGCAATATTTCAACTAGTTTCAGGCATTTTAAATAACCCGATACTTAAAAAATAAAACGTTATTAAATATAATTTTTTCAAATGTGACCACGGGCCTCAGGTTGGCCAGCCCTGTTGTATATAAAACTTTATCATTCTAGCCTTAAATAATTTTAAAAACTTACATCTCACAATCAGTTATAATTGTAATTCAGGTAGGTATGGTAGCACACCCTTTAGCCGGGTCTATGTTAATCTATAGGTCGCGATTTACATATGAACGTTAGCAAATGTGGAATAACAATCCTTTATTTGCATATATGTAAAAATGTTACAAAAAGAATTTTCTTTATATTTGCGATGGAACGGTTTTTAATGAATTCGTTAAAAATTTGACCAAAAAATAACAAAATTTCATAAGGGTGTAATTGGATATGTAAAAAAATAAATAAACATAAAATTAAGAATACACGCTTTATAAAAATCATTTAGAATTTAAATACAAATAATTTAAGATAGAGTACCGTATTATGGAACAGATTTGCAAAACTTTTTAATGCGTTCGTAAAAAAATCTATAAGTTATTAAATGGAACATTTAAATACATTATTTGATCGGCCTGTGTTTTCGTACCTCCAAAATTCAATTACATATAATATTTTTCATGGAATAAAAAAATTAACAGTAACGAATTCCATAATATTTTTTTATATTTAAAATATTTTTAATTAAAACTTTCTTTTTCTTATTTTTTCGCTTCTTGTAATTTTTTAAAAATTTTTTCGGGGGGGAGGCGAATACAGTACAATCAGAATCTACTTTTATCTCGAACAAGATTTTTCGACGGTATTACATTTTTTTCAGAACATGGAAGTAAAATTAATGATCTATGTCGCCTATTATGAAACATACCAGTTTTTTTTCTTTCAATAAAATGGTACTTCCATTTTAGTACATACTATAATTAAATGAAAAGGTTCAATGACGCTAGGTTATTTTTTTAGTACGTACAACGAAGTATGAATTTTATTAAAATTTATTAATATACGCTGTTTTTTACGTTGTTCTATAATAAGGTACTTACCTTAAAAATCCGGCAGAAAATTGAGTCTTTTTGGCATCTAATTGTAACGAACCAATTAGTTGTAGGTATATGGAAAAATAATTCTATACAATTTAAAAAAATACTTATGTAAAAAATTAATAACATAAAAATACTATATTAAAAATAAACTTTTAATAATGTTGACGTTACTTCGAAATACGAGTACTGTTATTATTTATAAATCAATGAACTAAAAAGTATAAAAATCATTTTAATAGTTCATTACAAAATACAAAACATCTACGTCGAAGCTCATTATTTTTTTTAAATTAAAACTATTTTCTACATCCAACACAAGAAGTGCTTTGTGAACAATATTTACATAAAACATATATTTTATATGAAACTAAATAAAACAAGGTACTCCTTGGAATAGAGTTGTTTCACATGGACAACTTTTTGTGATCGGAAGTTTTTATTGCATATGTAAAAAAATGATTTTTAATTCAAATTTGTTTGGTTACGCCTTATATGTATATTATACAGGATGATTCAGCACTGTCGTGCAAAACTTAAACAGTAAATTAAGAAATATATTCTAAGCAAAAAACATTATATGAACATGTGTCCGGAAATTTTTCGTAAGGGGGCTACAGCCCTTCAAAGATTTTATTCAAAATTGTGTCCTCACCAGTTGATTGTCTTAAAGTACCGAAAAGGGAAAATATATTATATTATATTAGCAAATTCTTTATAATACCAGACATTCATTTAAAAAGTTTTGGGGTAAAATATCACAACTGATTTTTCTTAATTTTTTCCTAAATTTTTAACTACTAAACAAGCTTTTTGGTCTAGACTTGAAGATGTCCATTGTAATATACGACGAAACGTTGGCCGACGTATGGCTTATACCCAGAAGTCAAGACCACGTGTAATTTAAAATTATATTTTTACGCCCCTGTGAAACCTCCCTTCAAGATTATCAAAAAACCGCATTTACGACCATAGACTATGAACTATGTGCAAAACTCTAACAATCTATACACACACATACACATTTAATATATTCAAGGATCAAGCATGCATTTCAGTAATACCAACAGCGACAAAAACATGAACTGTTTACACTTCGCGATCTCCAGATGATAATTGAATACACAAAGTTTGTTTCATTGAAAAAAGACAGAAGTAACAATTTACCGACTGATTCATTACTCATTAATAGCGCCATCTTGCGACGGGTTCTGGTTGTTAATTAAAGCAGTGCATTGAGGTTAGGTCTACCGAGACTTGGGTAACCTTAGACTTTGTATTTTTGAAGCTGAGCTTTCCTAGATTATGTGTCCAGGTGTCAGAAAATATTGATTGAAAAACACCACCACGATTGAGCGTGTAAGTAACTTTTGCTCATAATTACTCACGAATTGTATTTTTTTACTCACGCCCGTGACATAATTTAATATTTTATGTTATAAATTAAATTTTAAAATGATTGATATTTCTATGAATTTTCAATTTTTTTGAAAAAAGGTTGTAACTTCTGAGTTGGTATTCGGATTTGATTTTAGTTGACGAATTTGAAATCAGCGTGTCAAAATCTATATAATGACATGTACAATTCTTAAAATAAAAATAAAAAATTATTGAAAATTGAAAAAATTCCAAAAAAATGTTGCTTTTTGTTTAAAATTGTTTTGTCAAATTTTCAAGTACTGTATATATATATATCATTACATAGATTTGGACTCGCTAATTTCAAATCCGTAAACTAAAATCAATTCCGACCACAAGATCAAAAGTTATGGCTATTTTTCTCCAACATTTTGGAAAAGCTAAAACTTAGAGGGGCTATAACTGCGGTTTGAAAATTTAAACTTACGTGATTTTTTTATATATAGTAAAAATAGTAAACATACTCTTTTTTTTAATCTAAAATTTTAAAAAAAATTGTACAATTTCATGGTTTTTTATTTTTTTTGTATAACTTTTCATTTAATCCACATTTAAATTAATTTAAAATTAAAATTAAAAATAATTTAATCACGATCTCAAATTTGAAAATTATAGTTGAGACCAGAGAAAATTCATGGCCCGCGCCTAGTTCTACCCTGGATTATATATGTTAATAATCATGCAGACCTATACTTATCAAATTACCCACATAAAGTTTAAAAGCATCTTCAAAGAAAATATGTAACTGCAAAACGTTACTCATTTCCATACAAAAATATTATGTTTAAAATTAAGAGAAAAGGTAGAAGAATCATTATCTCTCATTTAAATTACAGAGGGCACTTCAATTAATGATAGAAATATATATATAAAAGCAGTGAGCTATGTCTAATAGTCTAAGGTGGCAGACGGGAGCTGCAACCAAATGACAGAAGAAACGTAGCTACATTCATGTTGGTCGATTTGTAATCCCAACACGAAATCGAGGTCTATTATAGGAGAAATGTTGGAGAAAACGTTACAATTCAGTCCAATTATTACTACAAAATGAACGATGGAGAAAATGTGATGGATGTTTTTAAGAGATCATTTAAAATGTGTATTCCAAGTTGATTAAGACATAGGAAATTTAACATGGGGACAATTAGAAGTTTCGTAGTAACCTTTGATCAAATTTAACGATGTGTGCATTTTGAAATGTCGCCACAAAATTTAATAAAATAGTAATTAGTATTTTGTTTTGAAATTTATATATGCCAAAAAATATTATTATAATTGTATCTAGGATGTTTATTAAAGTTAAAAACAAAATACTGTTGATTAATTTAAAACTAAAATGCACCAATCACACATCGTTAAATTTGACCACAGTCACACCCATTTTTTTATATTTGTTTTTTTATGATAAATAGTGACTTACCGTTTGGTTTTTCTTTAATACTTCGTGGAATTTGAGTTCGCATTCGACGTATAGCAATGACAATTTCTAAAATTGATTCGACATCTTTTTCTAATTTCTCATCTCTCCATTTATCCCACTGTAAAATAAAAATTAATTACAACAAAAATTATTTCAATTAAAAAAATCGATTCAATACGAAAGAAAATTAGGTCAATACAGATTTTACCATCGAGTCCAAATATTCTCTTGAATAATAAATTTCTAAAAGAACTTACAGATAAATTGAAAACATAAATTTACTAAAATCTATATTAGTCATATTTTTTTATTATAACAGTTAATACCGCATAAAAAAATCAGTATCCATTATCAACAACAAAAAACTAATAAAATGCTAGCGTAAAATTCTACATCGTGCAGTACCGGCTTTAGGGGGGGGGAGTGAACCAGGGCGCCAAGCTAGGAGGGGCAACGCACAATGGGGCATAACTGACTTTTTTGTTTCAAATCAGTGTACAGGCTGTAATTTTTGAGTAAACTTAATTTTTTTTAATCTTTAAATTTTTTGTCGATCTGTTAAATCCGATTTTACAAAAAATATACAATGTTAATTTTAAAAAAAATCGATTATTTGATAGCTGCTAACTAACAAATCTTTATTCAACAACCCAGAAAACCTTTAATAAGGTATTTTAGGTTAAGGGTTAAAGATTGATGTTTATTTTTTCAAACTATCTATTTTCCTTCAATATTTTCTTCAAATTCTTGTAAAAATTATTAATTTTTATGAAAAAACTACAAGCTAGTGGCCAGAGTTATAAAATGTATTAGGAAAGGCACACATATGTACCATTTTTCAAAATCCATGGAAGTACTTTTTTGTTCTCTATTAAATTACAAAGAAAATAAAATTAAAATAATCTCGCTATGTTTATTTGTTTAGGAGATATGGTCAATCAATCAATTTAGTTTTAATCTGTTAAATTACGACCTACACCTATTTTTACAACAACATATCTTCGATTCTATTAGTGGTAAAAAGTATAAATTAAGTTCTATGAATGATATACAAAAAATGACATTTTCGGTGATTTAAAAAAAAATGGGGGAGGCGGCAAAATAAATCTCACCCAGGCCGCCAGACTTGCTAAAGCCGGCTCTGACATCACGGTCTAATCTCAAGCCTCGAATCAACAGTGCCTTGACATTAATCACGTGACTACATCTCTTTCTTTTGTTCCGCCTCTTTTTTTTATTATAATCTCAAGTGCAGAACGTATACCGCTGCATGAAAAATTGCCACTGCATATTTTAATGTGCTAATTATACAACCACCATTATTGCTGCAAGGCCCCAGTGCATTTCCATGTATTGTGCTTTAATGCCTTTGCTAGAGAGTTTCTCTGTAAATTATCTGGGGATGCTTTGTATAAGACGATATTAAATATTGCATTAACACGTTTTTGTATTTTTTATATTTTTTAATAGTTGGATTGTATACTTTAAAAAGTTATGAATTAAATAAGAATTTGCAGATAATAAAAAAATGGTAGAAAAGTAGTATATTAAATGGCTGTAGGAAAAATTAATAAATTAACGTGCAAAATTGTTTTTAGAATATTGCTTCCTCGCAATATCGAAGATACGAGAAGCTATTTGATCGTTTCAGATTGAGACAAAAAAAATGTTCTCCGATTTCAAAATTTTAAATTGATTTCACGTCATGGCAAGTACTTTTCGTTCCGTGTCTGTCTGTCTGTGTGTCCGTCCGTCCGTCCGTCTATCTCCCGAATCCTTGTCACACGTATAACTCATGAACCACTGAACCGATATTATTGAAACTTAGTCGGATGGTTGGGTCTGGCTTGAGGACGGTCCCATTTCAAAATCATCAAAATCGTGTGTAAGAGGGAGGAGTGACACCCCAAAATATTTATTTTTTCAAGATATCTCAATAATGACACATGTTACGTGGAAATTTTATAGAATATTTACAATGTTTGTTGTAAAATATTCTCTTACAATGATTTATCTCAATTTATTTTAAAAATTCGTGTTTTGTTTTTGTAAATTGATATTTGCTTGGATATATTAAATGTCATTTTGACGTTTTAAATGTCATTTTGACATTTGTCAAAAAATTAAAAATATACGAAAAAATAATCAGGTGTGTCTTGAGAAAAATTTCGAACTATTTTTTATTAAATTGTATAAAAATTAAATGATTAAACAATGCCAGGCAATTTATCTGAACACTATCGGTTTTTATTTAAATTGTTCAATATTAAGCTACCTTTGGTAAATTTATCACAAGGAAGCACTGATGTTTTTTTTTAAATACCTATCCAAACTTTTAGTAATATAGATTTTAAAATTCACTTATCATATGGTAATGTCTTTAAGCAAACTAATTTAAATGTAAATGGAAAAATAATACTTTTTATCATGTTGAACGTGGACTCTAATATTTATTGAAGTAAAGCAAAGCATTAATAGCTCATATAAAAACATGGCAGTGTTAATTATACTTTCATAGATGTTATATTATAACCATATTTATATTCATACATGTAGGGGAACAGAAGGCAAAACGGCTCACCGAATTTTTCTAACAAAATATAATAATATGCTTTATTATCGATTATATATATAACATTATAAATCAGTCATTATATCTTTATGAGATGTATTAATTATTAATTAATTATAAATTACAGAAAAAAAGATATTGGATGATTTCCAAAACCCTCCTTTTGGTTCGTTTTACCTTCATAGCGAGGTAAAACGGACCAAATACTTTTTGGCGTCACTCAGTTATTTTTTTTGTATTGTCAGCAATTAATCTTCGAATAAATTAGGAATTTCATTACTCAATTTATTATACGTCACAATTTTATAAATAATGATCAAGATGAAATTGTGAGGATAGGTCACATTATCATAGAGTGGTATAGCTACCGAATTTAACAAGATTTAATCAACATATTAAAAAATATATATTATACCTACGTAACATGTATAGAATAAATAGAATTTATTTCACTATATAGTGTGAAATAAGTCAATACAAAATTTCAATTATAATAGTACAAGAATTGGTCACGTTCACGACTGATCAAAAACAGTGAACAACGTACTTTGATTGGTTGATTCATGGAATTTCTGGTGGAATGTACCAGAAATTTAAAGAATATAATTTTTTAAGCGTGTTAGGAAGTGAGAAAGAAGTAACCAGAAAGAGATAGAAACTAGTGTTCTGGCAGAAACGCTCAACATGAAGTTATGAGTTAGCCTGGTTACTAGTTTCTATCTCTTTCTAGATTCTTCTTTCTCACTTCCTTACACGCTTAAAAATGACATTCTTTTAATTTCTGGTACATTCCACCAGAAATTCCATGAATCAACCAATCAAAGCTTTTTTGATCAGTCGTGAACGCTCCCATTGATGACATATTTTTCTGCCCCATTTGAGCACTAGGCAGAGTAACGGAAAACGTTTATTTATGTGTTGTACATCATGAGAAAATTAGTGCCAACCCCCACACCCGGGGATGAAGGGGTTTAATTCCTTAGTGAACATGTAAAGAAAAAGTGCATTTTTGCCCCATGTGAGCAGTTAGTTTATGAAAAGTTAAATAGTGAAAGTGCAATGGGCAGACGCGTAGGATGGGGATAAGGGGTAGGCAGATGTGCTCAAACATGCATAATGATAGTAATAAATATATAATATATAAATATATACAGGCTGGGGCACTTAAAGTGTTACAGATTATTATCTCAGAGCCATCGCATATTTGAAAAAAATATTTATTATTTACGAAATGTTAAAAAAAATCTAGAATAATTCTCCAAGTTTCATTAGATCAAAATAAACATTTTTTATATCTTGTACTTTTTCTCTAAATTTGATAGTTTCTGAGTAAAAAAATTTTGAATGTTCAAAATCTTGAAATTATTTTATTAGATATCTAATAAAGTTTAGGTCATTCAAAAAAAAGTTTGCTATGAAAGATTCGTGTTTTTTCTCGTAGAATATGATTACTAAATAAAAACAATAGGTTACTATCTAAAAAATTGATGTTGACCTTCAAATATCCTTGAAGAATACATTAAAATAACAAATAAATATTACTATTCGATTACCCCCTCACAACTAAACTTTTTTTGGTTGAAACATATTTTTCAAATATATATGCGATGGTTCTGAGATAATAATCTGTAACACTTTAAATGCCCCACCCTGTATGTATATGTAAATTACCCACCTGATTCGGATCTGGAAATTGAGCTAGTGACATATTAGCGGCTGTCTTCGCCGGTAGTTTATCGTAAAGCTCGTCGGCCAGGAACGGCATGAAGGGGGTAATCAGTCGCAGGCCTGTCTCCAAGCAACGCAGCAAGGTCAAACAGTGTCCGCGACCCTCTGTAAGACCGCTGTGAACTCCGGGTTTCGTTGATTCCTGTAAAAGACAATTTTAGTCAAGACGTTAAAACGGTTTACAATGTAAAATTAAATAAATATCTGCCTTGGGAACCACGGAACTTTCTTATACCTAACCTAACCTAACAGTGAATTGTATACGTGATTCTTTGTTTATTAAAACATTTCTAACAAAATAAAACAAAATGAATAATATAGGTAATATTATTCTCTCCATTATATAACAAGTGATTTTTTTTAACGTAATAACTGAAAACGGATGTTTACTCTTGTAAATTTTTGGATTTTTGAATTATTTTTGAAATAAGAAAAAAATGTTTTAGATAAAAAATGTCGAGTATGTTATTATCTATAATTTATTCCCCATACATTTTTTTCCAACATTTATGATTTAGCCAGAAAGAATTTTTTTTATGTAATTATTTAGATTCACCTACACAGTTCACTCTCAGTATTACGTATAAGAAAGTCCCATGTTACCTACGGCAAATACACACACTGTTCAATCTCTGTAATACGTATAAGAAAGTCCCATGACACTCATGGCAGATATTTCTCCTCTGTTATGAACCATTTAAATTATAATAATTTTTTTTTTCAAAAATTCATTTTTACAAAAAAATGAATAGAACATAAATTATAGATATAGATATTACCTACATTTTTTAACTTGACCATTTTTCTCTATTTTGCACTGTTTCAGAGTAATTCGAAAAATCAAAAAATCGACGTAGGTAAACATCCGTATCCGGTTGAAAGATCGTTTTCAAAAATAGGACGTTTTCTTCCCAGCCAAAAATTAGTCGTAAATATAAAATATCAGCCTTCTACGATTTGTCGTATTTGAGTTACAGCGCTTACAGACAGACAGACACACATACATCATGGCGAAAATAGTCAGAATGGATTCAGGGAAGGTCAAAATAGATAATTCCGTCAAAATCCGGAGTTCGAAAAAAATTGGCTCACTATACTTACTTATACTAATGTATATTTCATATATACATGGTATAAGAAAGTAAAAAAGTATTATCAAATTTAAGTGACTAGAAACCACAGTTTCTCCGTTTTTCCAGTAGTTAAAAAAATTGTTTTTGTATAATTTATTATGCAAATAAAAACATTACAAAACTGACAAGATTATATTTTATTTTGTTACGAAAAAATAATCTTAAAATTTAAGCGTCACATTGCAATACTGCTGCAATGAATATAATGTATTAAAAGTCTCTTTGCACAAAAAAATCGACAGTAAGTGGAGTAAATCGGCATGAATTTTAAGCAACACATATATGTTAACGAAAAATAAGCGATTGAACAAAAATCCGTTTGTGAAATTCAATATTTTCCACTGTATCTTTTAATTAAAGCCAGTTTATTTGATCAGTCTATAAAATTCCTTTACCATCGAAGACAATATAACTTGTTCCCTTGTTGAGAACAAATTAATGTTTTAATAAGTCTTTGTTAAATGTATTCGTTGGAAAATATAAATTACAAAACTCAATATCTCTTCCGATCGCTTATTATCCGATACTGTCTTTTCTCGTGACAATAAGGTAGAGAGGTATATATTGATTATAATGCACTGGAAGTAATTAAAACGAGTGCTCATCTCATGTTAATTGTTTTACTCTCCTGTTGATATTGGAAACGTTCGAACAGTGCTACTAAAACGGTGGAGTTTTCGTATTTATTCATTTCAATGATTATATTTTGTATATTTTATATTTATAGGAAAAAACTGCAATAAGAATTAATGCTCGATTTTGAAAATGTAGTTCATAAAAAAATGTTTTTGATATTTAAACTTATGTTTTGTTATGATTTTCTTCTAGTCCACTAACGCCATCTATGGACCGTCAGTAGAACTATTTGGTTATTTCGTATAGAATTGGAAATTTTAAAGAAAAATTGTCATAAGCTTCCGATATTATCATAGAGTCATAGACTTATAGAATGGACTGAGCATTCCCTATCCAGCTGTGAAGTAAATACTGGTGAAAAAGTGTGAGAGAGACAAAGCGACTGTTCGGCCAATACCTGTCTAATTCTAGAATTTTAATTGACCTACAGAAAAGAGACAGGTATTGGTTTGTCTCTTTCAAGAGAGTGGGCAATTTTGGGAGTTTATTGCTCAGCCCATACTATAAGTCTATGGATATTATTTATTGAACAATTCTACTGCAACAGGTACTTAAATTTTCAGATTTTCATCTGGACTGTGTTATGCACTAAAAAAGTTATTAATGCAGTTTCATTCAAAATAAAGTTTGCAACAAAAATTTATTTTTATAACTTAACAAAAATTTTTAGTACAAATGTTTTTAGTAAAGAGAGTTATGAACTGTAACGAACCAATAAGAGCGCGCTATAGACAAAGAGGTTCCGGTACGTATATTTTATGTCTTTATATAGGACTGCTTCGGGAATATACTCTTTCAAACAAACAAAAATCGTCCAAATCCGTGCATATTTAAAGGAGTTATGCCCGAACATACACAAAAGTATGTTATAATCAAATAGACAACCCCCTCCTTTTTTGAAATCGTTTAAAAATTTAAATCCATTAATTCTTTTGATTTTGATGTTTAATCTAAGTTCGTCCATGTCCTATGAAAATCGATACCTACTCAATTTTAATATGCTAATATAAATATAAGTTTAACAAAGATTTTTGAATTAATTAGAAAATTAATGATATCTTGTATTACCAAACCTAAACCGACCACAAATTGAAAGTGTCTTTCCCAACGATTTATAAATTTGTATATAATGAAAAGCCGTATAATAAAATATAAAACGTTTAAAGCTTCTGATATAAAATGACAATACTGGTAACTATCCAACAACAGTGCTGAGAAATGTTGTAATTTGACTCCAATTAGACGTTGGATTTATTGTTCGCTGCACTGATTGGTAATTTTTCAGTACAGAAGAAACCTCATTTAACACTAGTGAGTTATATGTATTGAAGAGCCATTACATCTCTTTGTGAAAAATCCGATACACTGTCTTTTCAAATGTTTTATTGTAACCTAGTTTTTATTTAATATATAATTATAATATACAGTGTATTCCAAGTTGATTAAGACATAGGAAATTTAACATTAGAAATGTTGTAGTAACCTTTGAAGAAATTTAACGATGTGTGATTGGTGAATTTTGAAATGCCGCCTCGAAACTAACTGATAAATTTTAAATTAATCAACTATAATAAAGAATAAAATATATTAATGAAATTAAAGTAAGCCTCCTAGATAAAATTATAATAATATTTTTTGGCAGATATAAATTTGAAAACAAAATACTAATACCTTTTTTACATTGACATGGCTGGACTGATGATAAGTCAGACATGATGGCTGAAATTGAATATTTCCTAACAACCGAAACTGATTATGCGCATGCGTCAACGGATGTTCGAAATTCAAATTTTTCAAATTGATTTGTTAAATATATAAATAAATACATACAAGTTCAATTGTATATCAACTACAATACACTTATTTAACACGCGAATACCTGTAATTTATTTTAATTATCAAATAATAACTAAATAAACAAACATAGATGCATATTAACTGTCAAATCTGATTAACAATTGAATAAAGAAACTATAGAAGCACGTCACATACCTCTATATCATATCAAAATTGAGTTCAGTGTTGCGTCTCGCGCATGCGCAAATGGAAATGATACTGTTAGAAAATGTATGAAATTTAGCCATCCGGTTTAATAGTAATTCCATAGGTATCCACTATCCAGTTAAATAATACCAGATCAGTGCTTTTTTATTAAATTTTGTGGCGCCATTTCAAAATGCACCAATCACACATCGTTAAATTTGACCAGTTAAATTTCCTATGTCTTAATCAACTTGGAATACACTCTATAACTAAATGAAGTATAAAATTGAACACATAAAACTCTCTTTATAGATAAGTGCAAAAAATTCTTATGTGAAAAAAAATATGGTTGGTGCAGATTTATTCAGTGGGTCATAAAAAACATTTGTGCATATATGAAATATTGCGCAATTGTTTAAACAATTGTAAAAGTTATATTTTATAGGATATAGCCTAAAACGACCTCATGAACTATAAGATACATCAGAGTAAATAAATAAACATTTTTCGTATCCTAAAAAAACGTTCTAGATAAGAGATCGCCAAACCAGCACCTCTGTAATGCGCCCTCACTGGATTAAAGGTTAGGAGATTGCAAATTACTTAAGACCATTCGTTAAAATAGTATAGTAATAGTCATTTTACTTTTTAGTTTTTTTTAGCCATATTTTAAAATGTTTGTTTTTCTTCAAAAAATGTTTTATTTGTTAATTATAATTTTTTTTTCGAAGAAAATAGTTTGCACCCTACTTAACCCAAACCTGAACCCGAACCGAAACCGAACCATAAATAAATTCCGATTCAAGTCCCTGTGAAAAAGTATAAGAAAGTAAAAACAACATTACAAGTGTGATTAATAAATAAACCTTTCGAAAAATTACCCAGTTGCAATTATCAAGTATGTACACGATAATAAACACACACCACAAAATTAAAAACATATTTAATCACTCCAGCCAAAACAAATTATTCAAGATTACAAAATTTTATTTCAGTGAAAATTAGCATACCTTAAAAAAAACTAAGTGATTTTTTGTCATAGATTAAGAGAGAAAAAAACATATACAAACGTTGTTCTCTAAAACATTACCAAGTTTTTTTATAGCACTGTGTATTATCAGAACCCAGTCCATTTCAATGAAACTAACATGCAAACATCAAATTATCCTGATTAAAACATAAAATTCATTAACTCAGTAGACATTTGTTGCCTGACCTAAAACTGTATCCTCCAGACTGAACAAAATTAAATTACCTCTAGTTGAAATTGTTTATAATCATTTATAGATACGTCTGATTTCAATTAAAGTATTTTCTATTTCATTTTAAATATATTTATCGTATTACGAATTTCCAAAATAGTTTCATCAAAAATACTAAACTTTCAAATATCCTCATACGATTTTCTGATCAACATTTATCATTATTTTTTGTTTATAATAAGACATGAGGTGTGACTCTTGAGGTCCACACAACCAACTTCCCACTATCAATACATGAATACTGATTATTTATTGTATATGCATTGAGCCCGGTATAACCAGAGTTAATATCCATAAAATATACAATAAACCTTCTTCGTAAAATACTCTATCCGTTAGTGAAAACCGGAATAAAATCCGTTTAGTTGTTACTGAGAAAATCGTGCACATACAGGCAGACAAACGCGGCGAGAGATTTTGTTTTATAATACTCATATGTATAGATAAAATGTTATTTGATAAAAACTATATAAAAATATTTTAAATATTTGATACTTCAAAGTATCGATTGCCCCCATAACAAATTAGATCGGATAAATATTTTTCAAGAAATTCTGTAATCTACTTTTCTACAGTCTTTTTGTTCAAACAATAAAAACGGCTGGACCGAATTTGATGAAATTTTTTTCAGATCATATTAACGTCAAGTCGCTTCGATTGGTACCCCAACGAAGTCAACATCATTTTTTATTTGCGAGATTTCGTACAAGAAAAAAATGACCACGCACATATGTACATACACACATCTTTTTGAAACTCACTGTAGTGACCTTGAGACATAAAAATACTTATATTGAAATTTGGTAAATTTAAGAAGTAAAAGTCCTGGTGCCTGACTCATCAACGCCTAATACAAACCCTTGAACTAAAAACGTGAAATTTTTTATTTCTAAGAGAAATTTGATATGAAAAATATAATATTGAAAATCCTATATTTTTTTCTGTACGTTTACGTACTTTAATATAAATAGGTTATTTTTACTTGAATGCTAAAGGAAATAAAGAAACTAAAATCAGCATGAAATCTTAATTGCCAAAAACAGTAATACTTACATAGAGATTGTACAGCTATTTAAAGTTACAGAAAAAAAGTAATTGCGTTTTAGAAAGAAAAGAAATACAAATTAATTTTTCCCAAGGCCTGTTGTATCATTACATTCCACAGGGCAAACAACACTAGATTAACCCCTAACACTCATTAGTTAATTGCAGGGGCGGCGGTGGTTGGCGTGCAGCGACTAATTGTTAATAATCAGGGACGGGCTAAGAATCAAATAACCATACAGGCCCACAAAAAATACTTTTATTCTGTTGTCTCTACTTGAATAGGTGATTTTGGAGGTTTTCTAACCAAATCCGTAATCCAAAATGACATTTTTGAAAATTTTTAAGAATTTATTACCAAGTAGATCATTTTTTTCTAAAGATTTCCTTCATGGTAACATATAGTATAATCTTTCCTCTTTAAAATGAATTCTTACCCTTCACTGTACGATTTTTTTTTCACCGAAATATACCAATTTGAAGATATTGTATATTTGCAGAACTCATCTGGCACCCTAAAGGCTAGAATCGCTTACAACAGATTCCAAATTTAAAGACAAACATCATCGGTTATCTTTTTTTATCAAGTTTAATATATTTAAATACTAAAATTCGGAATATCAAATATTTATTGCCACAAAATTTACGTATACAATTTTCAATAGATTACATAATAATTTAATTGCACTATAAACGAAGAGTAGTTCTTTATCTAGCAAATGAATTTCAAAATATCTTTCTTTGTTTGATACATGGAGAAATGATTTAAATATTATAATAATCAACTGGGAGGAGCCTACTAAGTTTGTGATAAACGAAAATGAATACAAACTGCAAGACCATTAATGCAGGTGACTGTATGTTACATATAAAGTAGAAATATATTGTATCACTTGTGTCTTTTCTATTAATAAAAACTTCATATTTAAACTATAATATCTAGACGAAAAAAAATGTCAGTAAAAAGTAAAAAACGAAAACTTGAGAAAAAAATTACCTACTTGGTAATAAATTCTTAAATTTTACTAAAATCGTCTTTTTTGGCACTTTTAGGTTAGCTATCCCAAAAACATGACGTGGCGAAGCAATTTGGGCAACGGATTCGGTTTCAGCACCCCAAAAAACCTTCGAAATCAACTATCCAAATAGAGACAGAACAATTATGTCGGCCTGGGTTATTTATCTTCTAATTTTTTTAAGGTTAACGTCCTTTACGTCCTTGGACCCGAATGGTTCCTTCTGACATTAAACTTCTAATGATATATTAATAAATATTGCATTTTGATATTCATTTCAATTTATAACATCTTTAATACTAGCAATTTTAATTCAGTTCTAAACTGTTAAATGCAATTTAATTGAGATATTAGTTACAATGCAGGTAATGGAAATCCCGTCTATCCTAGTTCATACCAAGAAAGTTACTTTGATTCTACGAACACTACAAAAGCTTTGTTTAATTAATATCCGTGCAAACTGCTTCTTTGAAGCTGTCAGTGGAACTTGCAACAAAACATAGTGAATCGATATTTTTTTTTAATATATTCATAGTTATATGAAACTTCTATAATTGAATGACAAAATAATTAAATACTTATCAATTATTTTGTTAATTTAAGAGGAAATACGGTGCGTTTGAGTGTAACCCCTTAAAACTAAAATTAACAAGCTCAAGAACTAACTACGACTTGAGTGAGCTTTTACATGTACCACGAGATGCGTGAATTAAATTGAGGTATTGCGGGTCTTAAATTGTTAACAATAAAATTTTTAAACTTTTTTTGTTCTTGTATATGTATTTTTTGATAAAGTTGATAGTTAATAAAATATATGCGATTTTATGAAAAAAAAACTGGGGAAAAATCAACTTTTCCGGTTTCAAAACTCGAATTAACGGTTTTAGTGTATTCAAAAGTAAAAAAAAAAAACTATGTTGTAGTTGTTTGTAACAATTATCTTTTAAATTCATTTTAGCAATAATATTTCTTTCTTTATTCATTTGTATATACAGGGTGAATTACAAAAAAAATTAACTGTGTATCGAGAACCATGAAGATGTCCACTGCAACGTGTGACGAAACGTCCAAATCGACGCGGCTTACTCCCAGAAGCCAAGATTCATAAGTGTTATTGGTTTTCAGTATCAATCAATAATTATTTAGCCCAAGAGTATTCGGGCTCTTCAATTTTTATCTTGTATTTTTATGTTCTTTATTTATACACTTATTAATACTAAGCCGTCTATGAAATTTCATGACTGTATCACAATGGGTTCCCCAGATATTACATAAGAACTAATAATTTTTGAATGGCTGTAGTTCCTTCTGGAAGAATTTCCGGACACATGTTTATTAGGGTGTTTTTTTTCGGTCCCGCAAAGCTATGTTTTAGCTTTGGATCAAAAGTTAATTGTCCCAAAATTTCAGACTCATAAATCAAAGCTGTGGATTAACATTGGAAAAATTACTTTTTTACTTATGCGTGAATATCTCGTTGAAAAATTTATTTATTTTAATTTCTTACATCACCATATCATAGAGAATTAAATTTCTTACAAAAAAGATCCTAAGTTCTCAATTCATACATCGAATATTTTTAACTATATGTTCGTTTAAACATTATCATAAAAAGTAAAATCCAATTTTTATGATAATTTTTAAACAAAGATTTCTTCAAATTTATTGGATTTATTAATTCTCTACAAAATATTCCCCTGAGAAATTTTCCAAAAAAAATTTTTTAACGAGATATTCACGCGTAAGTAAACAAGTAATTTTTCCCATGTAAATCAATTGGGAAAAAGACTCGGTTTGCGCCGTCCACAGGTTTGATCTATGAGTCTGAAATTTTGGGACAGTTAACTTTTTATCCAAAGTTAAAACATAGACCTGCGGGGCCGAAAAAAATTTAAAAAAACACCCTAATGTGTATATAAAGTTTTTTGTTTAAACTAACATCCACAATCTACTGTTAATTGTTTTATTTTCGTTATAAATCATCCTATACAGTGTATTCCAAGTTGATTAAGACATAGGAAATTTAACATGGGGACAATTAGAAATAATGTAGTAACCTTTGGTCAAATTTAACGATGTGCATTTTGAAATGCCGCCTCGAAACTAACTGATAAATTTTAAATTAATCAACAGTATTTTGTTTTCTTAATGAAATTAAAATAAGCATCCTAGATAAAATTATAATAATATTTTTTGGTAGATATAAATTTGAAAACAAAATATTAATTCCAATTTTACTAAATTTTGTGGCGGCATTTCAAAATGCACCAATCAAACATCGTTAAATTTGACCAAAGGTTACTACAACACTTCTTATTGCTCCCATGTTAAATTTCCTATGTCTTAATCAACTTGGAATACACTGTATAATATATTATAGATTTTTCGTTTTTCGCTCGAAGCTAGTTTCTATCTTTTTCCGCTGAAACCGGATCTGCAACAAATGCAAATACGTGGCGCCATTTATAAATTTCACAATAAACGCCATACACAATTTGCTTGGCTGCTATTTGAACAGTACTTGCACACGAAAATTCGAAATCGGTTTAAACGAAATTTTGTCTAAATTGTTTGTTTTAATGAATAAATTAACAACGCAAGGAAGCGTTTTACAACACCCTCATTCTTTTGTTCGTCTATTTTAGGCGCGCCCTGCATAAGTTATTATCTCGTTATGTCTGTAAAGAAGTAATTATAATAAACGATTGTGTGATCAGAATTGATGTAATATTTAAACACGCATGATGTTGCAAAATTACAGTTAATTAATGGGTTTACAAATTTTATCAGAACCAACAACAATGAAAATTGCTGTTTTTGATTTATTAGTACGATAACGATTTCGAAAGTTTTACATTTTTGTAGAATTGTCTGGTACAATTGAACTGTCTAATTATTTTAATTTATTATTGTTATTAACTCAGTAGCAGAGTGAGGGGGGGAAGAATGGTTCGTATGGGGTGTCAAGGTAGAAAAGCTTGATAAGAATTAAACGTAATAATATTTTTTTTTAATATTTAAAAATAATTATTTAAAAAAAAAAGTTTTTGTGGGAGGGAGTGCATAATGAACATTCTGCCCTGGGTACCATCCTTCAATAGTGCGCCACTGTATTGACTAATTTGAATGTAAATTTTCTTCAACGAGATGAGATTTTTTTTAGAAAAATCTGTGAATGTTTCTATAAAAAAAAATTCTCATTAAATTTGATATAATAATATACTTAAAATTTTAAAACCCTGACTTGTCAAAATTTCCGGATTTATCTCGAATCTCGAATTCAAACCTAGACCAGTCAAAGTAGATCGAATTTTTAAAGATTCTATAAAATTTGTCGTTTTTGAGATATCTTGCAAAAATAACTATTTTTGGTTTAGTTTTATTAATATCGGTTCATGAATTATGCGTGTGAAGGATTCAGGGGACAGACAGACACGGAACGAAAGGTGTTTGTCTTGACCTAAACCGGAAAGATCAGGTGAAAATTTTGATATTTTTTCTCATTTAAAAACGATCACAAAGCTTCTCGTATCTTCGATATGGAAAAGAAACAAAATCAGAGATGCGGTGACGTTTGATACATATCTTTTTCTAACAATAAGAAGAATAAATTAGTTATTTCTGTTTAAATAAGGACAAGTATATCCCAAACCATTTTCTATCTCTTTCTGTTTTTGAGTCTATGGTCTATGTCTATGACAAACCCGATATTTATAAATGAAAATATCAAATAAACCTGCAAATTCACATGTTGCCAAAATTCATGAGTACCTAGATACTTAATAATTATTATTAAATCTATTTTCACTAAACAAATTACCCACAAGTTAATCTATATGTAACATGTACAAAGTTCTATGCAAGGATATTGATACAAAAACATATTTAATATGTATATACGTATACCGGATATGTTCTTAAATTCATTTAAAGTTTGTCATTGGATTTTGACTTGAGCTACATTCACCTGAGGAATAATTAATATCTTTGCGTATTTGACGTGATTCCGCGAAAAGGAATTACGTTTCATAGAACACGCGAAATATGAATTACATTAAATCATCTGTAAGACTGATAAAGTGTAACCAGAATTTGATGCTTTTAGGAATTCGTAATTACATTTTGTAAAATTAGGTTCGAGTTTCCGGAATGGAATTTAATTTTTTTAAGTTGGCAGAATTTATGACGTTATATTACCGGTTTGTACTTTAATATTTACTTTTTCTGTAGTATTTTAAGATAAGCGCGTACAATATTGTTTATGTTCTTTTTTTTGTTTATTAATTGAAACACGTAATACAAATTATTTACTATTCTAAAATTATAATTGAATCGTTAATTGTTGTAATTTTAAGAAAAGAAAATAAAGCATATCATTTTTCAGCTTCATGAAGCAACTGGAAAATTTGAATTATTCTCGTGAAATTTTATGTTATAAATTATATTTTAAAACACAAAAAAGTTACGGCCATTTTTCTCAAAATAAAAAAAAAACTGAATTTTGAGAGATCTTATCTCAAGAACAGTTTGAGATACAAACCTGCAGTTTGAAAATTACAACTAATCACAGCATTTTCTATACAATAAACATATTTTTTAATTTTTCATAGAAAATTTATTAGAGTAATATGGCGTCTCCAGATATGGGCGTCTTTAAATTTCGATATTCTTACTACAGTAATGATTTTATTAAAAATTGGTTTGCCCCTCTCCCCAGCTGGTAGGATACCCAGAACAGTTTTTTTTTAATTCCATAGTGGAAACTTTTAAAAAAATTGAAAAAAAGGGTATTAATTTTTATTTATTCATCAATAAATAAATTAAACTTAACCATAAGTTTGGAACCGTTACTCTTTAACCCTTTATTTCCCAGTGGTTTCACCAAGAACCCACCTTTTAAGTTATTTTAAATTTTTTGGGGCCTGAAAGGGTTGAATAAAGTAAGAACCCGAGTCGAAATATAAAACCAGGTCTTAACGTTTACGCGATAAATGAAGTTTTGTACTTAAAAATATGTATGTCATAAGAAACAAATTTTCAAGGTAAAAATAGGAGATTTGTCCTCTTATTACATGTTTACCGAGAAATCTGTTTTCTTGAATTCTGTTTCAACGTGAAAATTGTAAAATCACATAAACATTTATAAAAAAAAACATTTTTGTTGAGGTAAGTCTACTCTACCCATGTTTAATCAGTAATGGACACACATCATCATTATAGTATATGTTATCTTTTTACATGTTATGTCCGATATTATAAAGGAGCTCGCAAAATTGTATCTATGGATTAGCAGTGACACTTCAACCAATTGTAACACAGTTGGCATCTTTGACCGTACAAAATAATTTGTATAATATCACCACTGTTTTAATTCCGTTGGTATTTACCTACAACACGTGCGTGAAACTTGTCAAAGTCTTCAACAAACTCCAAAAGAACTGTCATATAAGTTTGATATCTCATTAGAAAGTGCTTGCAAGCTAGCAACTTTGCGAGCTCCTTTATAATACCGGACATTATACTTTAAAACTTGATTTTTTTTAAGCTGTTAAATGAACAACAAAGGAATTTATGTTAAAGAGCGTGAAACCAATATTTATTTTTCGACTCGGGAAACACTATAATAAACTTACCAAATATACGTCACACAGGTCACCGTACAAGAAAGCTTTGATTACACCAGTGGCGTCATGCAGTTCGGCGCTGTGCATAGCCGTGTCCACCTCACGCACGGCCGCTGCTAGCCGGCTCATGATCCAGAGATCCATTAGCGATAGCGCGTCATCGCTATCTCCCCCGGTTAGATCTCGTGTCCTTGTTGGTGATACTTCCGTCCCGGCTAAGATATCTGTGTGTCGATACGTAATGGGTGTAGTATTGGGTTTGTATTTTGTATGCTTATAAGAAGTTTTGTGTTGGTACCTACTGGTTACAATTAATTAATTGAAATTATTATTTATACTTATGAATTTTATTTTCTCTCAAGTAAAGCTAACTGTGGGGTATATATCAGTATTTACCAAAGTTAGAATCCTCATGTACCTCTTTTGAGAGTTAAGTGTTACCTGCGCACCCTTAGAGACGGGATAAGGAGGAGGGGGTTGAAAAAACACTTTGTAAATCGCAATTTGAAAACAGTTTTTTGCCGATTTGTCAATCCTCCCTCTTCTATTAACAAAAAAATTAGTTATGAAACAGCTTTTACTTTTTAAAATAAATTCTTGTAACTAAATGAGTCTACGTCTTATTTTCTTGTATTTTAGTCGATATTTGTATGACGAGTTGAAGTTCACTGCAGGAAATTTCACTAAAAAATTTAGAATTTTTGATTTCGTTATAAGTATGTTTATTGTATAGAAAATGACGTGAAAAGTTGAATGCTTCAAACCGCAGGTCTGTATCTCAAACCGTTCTCGAGATATTGCCTCTCAAAGTTTTAGTTTTTTCAAATTTTTGGAGAAAAAAGGCCATAACTTGTGAACGGGTGGTCGGAATTGATTTTAGTTGACGGATTTGGAATCAGCGTGTCAAAATCTATATAATGACATGTATAATATTTTTAATTTCGGAAAAAAAAATTTCGCAAAAAATCGAAAAAATTCAAAGGGGTATACCTTAAAAAAATGTCGATTTTTGACCAAAATTTTTTTGTCGGATTTTAAAGTATAATACATGTCATTATATAGATTTTGACACGCTGATTTCAAATCCGTTAACTAAAATCAATTCCGACCACGCGTTCAAAAGTTATGGCCTTTTTTCTCCAAAAATTTGAAAAAACCAAAACTTTGAGAGGCAATATCTCGAGAACGGTTTGAGATACAGACTTGCGGTTTGAAACAAACAACTTTTCACGTCATTTTCTATACAATAAACATACTTTTAACGAAATAAAAAATTCAAAAAATTTTAGTGAAATTTCTTGCAGTGAACTTCAACTCGTCATACAAATATCGACTAAAATATAAGAAAATAAGACGTAGAATCATTTAGTTACTATATAAATATATAAAAATTTATTTAAAAAAGTAAAAACTTGAACTAAAGCTGTTTCATAACTAGTTTTTTTGTTACTAGAAGGGGAACGATTGACAAAATATGCTTCCCTTTTAAAAATTTCACGCCTCGCCACTGTACAAAACGCGGGCAAGCCAAAAATGACGCTGTATATATCTAGAAGCTAAGAATCGCGTTTTTAAGTATAATTTTTAATAAATTATAAAAACGTGAAAAATCAGTTTTTTCTTATATGTATATTTAAATAAGCCTAATCCCATATATTTGATTATTCAGACGAAAAAACAAGCATAAACTAAACTTGATAAACTTGACGAATTTGTCGTACAATCGATTCTGAAATTGGTAAAGGAAATCCACACGAAAACATTTTTCACACCACGCGATTCTTCACGGGCGAATAAACGGCGGAAAACAAAAGTTTTAATGCACTCACGCACACTACAGTTTTGCAAGTTGCATTAGAACTTTTGCGTGCTTCTTTATCCACAAATCGAAATGCACGAAGATTTATCGTATTAAGTGAACTACAAAAAAAATCAGTTGCGTGTACATTTTCGGTTAATATCGACATCACGATTTTTATGCATCAAAAATCGGTAAACAGACCTAATTGGGTAAATTAATTAGAAGAGTTGTAGTAGGCTATGTACAAATATAAGGACGTGTGATTGGTGCATTTTGAAATGCCGCCTAAAAACAAACTGAAAATTTTTCAAGTAGTCAATAGTGTATTGTTTTCAACTCAATAAAATTAAACTAAACATCCTAGATAAAATTTTAATAATATTTTTAGAAAAGTAAATTGAAAACAAAACACTATTGATTAATTTATTTATCAATTGATATCGAGGCGGCGCGGCATTTTAAAATGCACCAATGACACGTCGATATACCTATTTGTACAAAAGTTACTACAACACTTCTAATTCTTTTTTTTATTACGTTAGCGATAAGAAAAGTGTTGACTATAGTTGAAAAGTGGCCAATTTAAAAGAATATTTATATTTAATTGAAACGAAACATTGTTAATTTAAAAATCAAATTTCATAGTATAACATAATAAGATCAAACGAAAAATTACAAAAAAAATTTTTTTAAATAAAGATAAACAAAAAAAGCACCACACTTATAGCATTAAAAGTTCACCACCTGGTATAACAAAATCTCAATATCAATCTTAACTCACCTGGTTCTTTTCCGTCAATCGATCTTGTTGAATCATTCCTCCCTAAAGACACTACCGTCTGCTCCTTTCGTATAAACATTTCACTTTTATCAAAATTAGTCATGTCTCTTAATTCGATCTTTCGTAACCCTCGCAAACGATCTTCGGCAAAACCCGTAATCAATCTGTCGCATTCGTTTTTTTCTTCCCATCGATCTTGCGAAAGTCGTTTTTTAGCTTTCAAATCACCCGCTTCAGTGTCACCAAATGCTTTATCAATATTTAATTGATTTGATCGAGTTGGCGTGCGACGACCGTGGCTAACTTGATCTTGTTTATTTGTAGAATTTATTAAAACTGATGTATCATCAATGCAATCATGGCCAATTTGATTTCTCTCATCATATTCAAAGGGATTATTCTCGCTTTGATTTTCTTTCAGATCTCTTTGAAAATAGAAAAGGAAAATAAATTTACTTCAGGAATGTAAATAGTTGTATGGAAAATCCTATTAGTGTAAAAGGTTGTACCTAATTCACATTCATTTTTAAATTAAATATCTTTACTTTATTATTTCTTTGAGAATATTTCAAGACACGTTTTATATTTTTCAATGGCACTCTCGTCAAAAATAAACTAACAAGGGGGTATCACAGTTTTTGGATGGATGATTACAATTAGCTTTTGTGAAGTGAAACTAAATTAAAAATAAAAAGACACATGTTCGAGCATTTACTTGAATGCTCATTATTAATTACGATATTTGATTTTGAAAATTGTTACATTTCATATGTACTATAATATATGTATTTGGCCGAGCGGTTAATTAACATGCTAGATTGGGAACGCGGCGAACTGTGGTTTCTTGATTTAAGAATTTTACTTTTTATTATTTTCTATATTTCGGCTATCTCTCGTTTAAACTTTGATTTTTTTAGGTAAAATATATTATTATCGATAAGTTGATAACACATGTTTCTGGATTAAAATATATTATGCAGGTAAATCCAATGATTTAGTTATGTAATTATTTTGTAACAAATTAATTATTAAATACTTTCATATAAATCGATTTTGGGATATTAATTATTAATATTAATTCCTAGACGAAACGCGCCGACTAAATAAGTTTCTAAAATAAATCCCCCCCCCCCACCCCCCTACAAATAATCAATAAACAAAGTATTATTAAAAATATTTGTAATTTGAACAATCAATTTCAGTACCTTAAACTATTCCCTCCTGCACAGCCATTTTGTTTTTGTCCAGTCACTTGTTTCATCTCGCCATCTATATTTAGAAACGTAATATCACTGTCACGGCCACCTTGATTCGTTGAATATTTACTTTCCTCACTTATCGACGTATCATTTAAGTTGCAATGCGGTGTACAATTTCCACGGATATTTATCGTTACGTCATCACTGTCACAGCCAAGTCGATCCCGTAAGTGAAACTTGTCAATCGCTGACAATGTGTATCTGGTTGCTTGCCATATTTTATTACAGAATAAACTATTCGCCCGGCACTCGGATATGTCAAAGTTGATGAAGTGATCTGAAAGCAAACGGGTCGAACAAATTCCGTAATTGATGGTGATTCGTGTTTTGTTAATGGGTTAAAATGTATTGCGTCGGACGTTGCAAATATCACTCAGACACGAAATACAAGAAGGTTATAAATATTAATATGTTTAAAGGTACACTGACAAAATTTGTTAGCTAGCAAGCACTTTCAACTGAGATATCAAACTTATATGACAGTTCTTTTGGAGTTTGTTGATGACTTTGACAAGTTTCGCGCACGCGTTGTAGGTAAATACAAACAGTATTAAAACAGTGGTGATGTTATGAAAATTATTTTGTACGGTCAAAGATGCCAACTGTGTTACAATTAGTTGAAGTGTCACTGCTCTAAATTCCATAACTAATCCATAGATACTAGTACAGAATTAATACCCCATTTGAATGTAATTGCTAGCTAACAAATTTTGTTAGGTCCTTTATAATACTGGACATGAAACCAACTATGGTTCTTGAGACATTGAGTACGTTTACACAGCGCTTTTATTCCGGTTTAACTATAACCGATGTAATAAAACCGGGTGTAAAAGTCCGTGTAAACGGCACTTTACACCCGACATAACTAATCGGGTTTAGTTATGCTATTTGGTCTACGGGAATAGCATAACTAAACCAGAATAGAGCAGGAATAAAAATGCGTGTAAACTGCATGGACATAGTTATACCTATTTAGCCAACCTCAAAAAATATAAATATCTATGGAGTATAGGGATTTCATCGTAATGCACTTCGCATTAACATTTGAAAAAGCGTCGTCAGTTAAAATATGGTTAAAACATCTGAGACGAAGAAATGGAAAACAAAAGAAACGTGATTTGTGGGACATAAAAGAGACGAAATATTTTTGAGATATCTTGTTGGTACACCATCGAACTTATAGCGTATTTCAAATCGGAATTATAATTTCAGCTGACGTCAATTATTCTCGTATGTGTAAACAGCACCACTTGAAACGATTTAACTACATCGGTTATAATAAAACCGGAATAACGGCGCTGTGTAAACATACTCATTGGTACTGTAAAAAACTAGGGAAATGCAACAATAATTTTCACAAGATTCAACTTCTTCTAAAGCTCTCTGAGTTTACACAAAGTTTAACTAGCAAAGCTTAATAAACAATTTGCTAGTGTTTTTCAAAAAGACATTGCAAATAACTAAAATAAACTAAATGTTTTTTTTAATTACGTAAATTGTAAACGTGAAAAATAATTACTTATATTTTTTTTAAATAAGTCGAACCTAAACCCTTTAATTGGTTTTAAGAAATTATTTATTCTTGTACCTACAGTTTTTTTCGTACCGGAATCTGAACCTAAAAAAATTCGGTTTTGAATTCAACTAGTTTGTACGACATTGAACTCAAATCGAACCCGAACCATCAACGAAGTCGATATAACTGATTTTTGAAAATATCAAAGAATATTGTCAACACAAGTTAAAAAAAATAAATGTTCTTTTTATTTTTAATGATGCTTTCTCATACCACAACAATATAGGCTAAAAAACTAAATCTCTCCAGTAAGAGAGATGTCGGCATGTCATTACGACAGGTCCGGCCAATGACAAAAAACCAAAAATTTATTTAATAATTATTTATATAAAATGATGCATTTATTTACGAAATAAAAGACAAAATTAAAAATTAAAATTTTGACAATCGATAATTTGAGCTGTAATAAAATTGACATTTTATTCGATATTTAATAATAATAAAAACACTAAATATATGTAATATTAAATTTTGCCCCTCTCCCTTCTTCACACTAACATGGGCACAGCCGAGAACCCACTATAATAGAGTTATGAAATTTGATGATTGGTTTAGTATTAATTAATACCTAATCTAAGCGTTATTGATTTCCAACATCAATCAATGATTAATTAGACCAGGATTATTTAGGGCCAGTGGGCCCTTCAGTTTTTATCTTTTTTTTTTTGTTATCTAATTTTTTCCTGAATTTGGCACTTTTATAAGATAATATGACACAAAATACACATAAATATTAAATAAAAACTATTAAACAAAATCTTTGGGGGTCTGTTACTTCCTCACGAAGAATTTCCGGACACATTTTTCACTTTAAATATTTTTCTCAATAAACTGTTCATGTACCTACATGTTTTTTTATTATTTAATATTTTGTTACTTGCGAAAAAAAATTGTAAGAAAACCCAAAGAATACCTGTACTAGCATTTTGCATTTACAGATAATATTATTATAAAACAAGCCGTGAGTTCGACCCTTGAGGTCCACACAACCAACTTCCCAGTCGATGTGAATATTTTTTTTAATATCTGTATAAAAAATTTTAATGAAATTCGTCAGAAATAAAATTCAGCTTTGTATTATGAATACAGTGCAACCTCGATATAACAAAACTGAAGGGAAGTAGAAAATATTCGTTATACCAAGTAATTTGTTACAGTGTTATATAAAGGTTAGGTTGGTCTACAATTCGTTATAACAAGGTTTCGTTGTAGGATTCTCGTCTACATACTTAATGATTTCTCGTTTCTTTGCGACGGTTAAGGAACACCTTTTTTGTTTTTCAACAATTGCAACTTTAAAACTAGCAACAGTGACAAACAGCAAAAAAACAATAATGATTGTCTTACGAAAAATTTAACGTGTCTAAACCTGTCGAAAAATTCGTTATAAAGAGGTTGTTGACAAATGTATTCGTAATATAAAGGTATATTTTGCATTAGCTCTTACGGGCAGTTCTAGGGGATTTCGAAAAATTTGTTAAATCGAGGAAATCGTTATATTGAGGCTCGTTATATTAAGTTTACACTGTATTATTTTTCTATTATTCCTAATGTCAATAAGTAACCTAATCTGACCACACGCAAAAACGGATTTTTCAACTTACGAAGAATTTTATAACAAAACCCTAACGTCAAAGAATACTTATACCATATATTAATTTACTAGTTGATTAATATATGCTTATACTATCAATCTGCATACATCTATAGATAATTTAATTTTAACAAATATTAAGAACAACATAAAAGCATATATCCCTAAATCCAACCCTGCCAACCGCACGCAAAAACGGATTACCGAAGTCAGATTATATCATGTTACGGATATTTTGCAACGGGCTCTAATGCGACACGCCGAAAAACATCAAACACTTTTTTGCGGCGAGCGCACATCGCCTTGCGCTCAAGGCACCGCCGCCGATCGGAAAAAATATATCTACAGATCCTAAATTCACCGCGATTACTTTTTGTCGTGTATGTTTTGTGTGTGTGTATGATATTTCAAACATTAAAAAGATCGCGGTTGGACATGTTTATGAACGTGCGGCGTTTGTTATCGCCACCGTCAGGAGGATGCTGAAATTTTTTCCGCAGATACAAGGTTTTTGATTTTGGAATGTTTATTGTAGAAAGCAAGGGATTTGTGTTTTATCAAGTACATTATATTAACCTTTTTTATATTTACTATTGTAAGATACTAAATTTCTCCGCGGATTCGCCCGCGTGTATGTATATGTTAGGGCTTCGAACTGTTATTTTTTTCGTTTCGGTTTTCGTTCCGGTTCGAGTAAAAAATATATTTCGGTTCGGTTCCGGTTTTCGTTCCGCAAAAAATAACGGTTTTTTCGGTTTTCTATTCAGCTCCGAGTGATTGGTTAATAAAAAAAAATATTAGTATTAAAAAAGAATTTTCTACCATAACTTATTTTATGGTACTTGTATGATAGTCCGAACGTCAATTGAAGTGGGAAATAAGATCATGTTAACGTGCGTATTTTAACATGTACTGAACCGTAAAAACCGATATTTTTATTTCGATTCTGTTCCGGTTTTTGTTCCGGCAAAAAATAACGGTTTTTTCGGTTCAGTTCCGGTTCAAAGCCCTGGTATATGTGCATATATCAAAGATATAACACGGCGTCTATAATGAAAATTTCACTAAAATTGATAGATTAGTAGCGTAAAGTTATTATAACCTAAGTCTAGTGTTTCAGGGTTTCTAATATTCACCAAAATCGGTTCAGTAATTTTTAGACATATTGCTTGTATAGACTCATTTTTTTACAAAGTATTCTAAGAGCCTATACGAATAAGTTACAGCAGAACCTCTATAAGTCGATGTTTTTGTTTTGATTTTAAAAACTATATATAATATCCGGTATTACAGACTATAGCTAACAAAATTTGCTAGCTTACAAACACTTTCGAATGGGATATCAAACATATATGACAGTTCTCTTGGAGTTTTTGACAGATAGTTGCATGCGCAGCAAGTAAAAACCAAGATATGTAAAGTATATTTGATAAAGTAACCTTGAGTAAATAACTTAAATCAACTTACTGCGCATGCACCTATCTGTCAAAACTCCAAGATAACTGTCATATAGGTTTTATATCCCATTTGAAAGTGTTTGTAAGCTAGCAAATTTTTTTATATATACAATGAATATTTTTTGATCTTTTTTTAGTTTTTTGGTTCGACAGATTTTTTTATAGAATTAATAAATGTAAAAAATTCTAAAAATATATTTTTATATTATTTGGCTAGTTCTAAGAACTTTTTATTCTTTGCAAATTTTTTTAAAAGTTGGTCCTTTAGGAGATAAACATAAAAATTGTTAATCAACATTTTTTAAAGGCAAATTTCATTGCTTTTATGCAGGGTCTTTTCTTTTGCTCTACTGCTAAAACGATTGTTTTAATTTCCTCGACAACTCCTGTTTATGGGACATGTATATCTAACACGAATTTTATAATCCTTACTAAGAAAATTCCACTCGACGACCCAAAAATATTCACCAAATAAAAAAATACATTAAATAAAGGATTATTTATATTCACCGAACAGTATGAACGAAATGAATACACAAACACCCCCTCCCCAAAAAACCCTCGACGGCATTCACAGCGTGAATAGGTTTTAATCTAATGATGTCCTCATTGCGAATATGAATATAAAATGAAGTAAATAATTACTTTTGATGTTGTGGGAACAGAGGGTGAATCTCAAGGCGTCTGCCCCGCAGGGGGGAATGCCCGTAGGGGGATACGCCTTACTCTGGGCCTCCACAGTGCGAATGTACTCCTCCTTGGAGAGAATCCCGACGGTCTCCGACTCCTTCGCCCGCTTTTCCAAATCCTTCAAGATAAAATTATTCAATAGCTATTGTGTATACAAACAGCTTGATGCGCTTACGAGGGCAGCGATGTCTTTTTTAAAATTCTCTTTATTGGGGCACTCGACGATAAAAAATGGAATTTGTAATTTTCTCTTTTGTCACTTTTTTCTTTAGTATAGTTTAATTAGAACGATGTGGATAAAAATATATTGAAGCAGATTATTAAATATATTTATTTAACGTAATTGTTAGGTGATATATTTTTGTTCTTATGTCATTTTTTGCGAAGGTAACATTACTATCATACCCATCAGTGGCACCGAAACCAATTTTCTTTGGGGGGAGGGCAGTACGAACCTCAAAAATTAAGCTGACCTAACTTTACTTGGCGTTCTTAAAATTCAAAATTGACTTCAATTTTCTTTAGCTTGATTTATATCGTATTATTTATTCAAAAAATAAATAAATAGAAATACAGTGAAACCTCGTTAGTACGTTTTTAAAGGGGCTGAGGGAAAACACGTAATAACGAGAAAAACGTACTAACAAGGTTTCACTGTACTCACTTTTTATGTTTTTTTGTCTATGACTAGACTTGTGGTTACATTTTATAATTTATTTGTAAGCTTTAACATCAGTTTACAAAAATTAAAGAATTTTTAAAAGTTAAAAAATTACAGAAAACAGATTTTTATAGTTGCACGTTGCTTCAAACCCGCCCTAAAAAAACAGGATCCAAATTTTAGTGAGGAGCAAAAAGTAGTCATTGCTCCTTTTTGGGGGGTAAACTGACCCTCCTGCTCACCGGATCCGGCGCCTCTGACAGGTTATGAAAGTCGGGGGCTTTAAACAGAATAAATATAAAAACAAAACAAAAATTTAGTCAAATAGGATAAATTCAAAAAAAAATTTAAATTGGCATCACAACTCCTGAAAACCTTTTTTGATTTGTATAATTGTATAATTTTTTTACTTGGCGCCCGACATCAGCTCTAATAAATATAAAAAGACCGTTGCAAAACATTGCGGGTGTAATATATCTATATTTAAACAAAACTCTAATAAGGAAAGATCGCTGAGAATGCTGCAATTATTTTAAATAAAAATAAAATTACTAACCTCTAGTGAAGCGCCTTCGATGACATCTTCAGGTAAAATAACGTTACCTAAACTCTTAGACATTTTCCGCCCATGTTGATCACAAATGACCCCATGTAGAAGGACTTTCTTAAATGGTAACTTCCCAGTCAGAGCTTGGGCCAACATCGCCATCCTTGCGACCCAAAAGAAAATAATATCATGCCCTGTTTCCATCATCGTCAAAGGATAATGCTGTTTCAAGGCCTCCGTCTAAATTATAGTAAATTTATATTAGAAGTTGCTTTTGGACTTTTGGTCATTTTAACCTATGTTTTTAGATATTAAAATTATAAAATACCACCCACAAAACTTTTGGCTTTAAGGATCAATAAAAAGTGCTGAAAATTAACCAAAAAAACATAAACATAATAAAAGGCTATAATTTAAAAAATAAACTATATTTGCGTACTTTGGTAATTAAATTGATTTAATAAAAAGATACTTGCTTTATTAGTAACATGAGTTCATGAGAATTAGAAAAAAGAACCCCGTCAATCCAAATAAAAAAGTGACCAGGACTGGTGCTAGTACCTTATAAAAATAATAATTTTTGTATATCTTTTTATTTGCAAAAAAGCTTTGTTTTTTTAATAGCATTAAGTATCTAATGTATGCAATACAAAAATCCAACAATGCGAATTATGTTGTTTTTTGTTTTGTTTTTTGTACAAACGTCACTTCCGGTTCCCACCGCCAATCAGAAAAAAGAGAAACCTGTTAGAGAGCAATCACCGGACCTGTCCACTAATCTAATTTGTTCCACTCAACAAGTCGGTAGCAGCGACGGCGGTCACATTTTCAACGCTTTTAATTTAACATTAATTGTTTTAGAGGGAGAAATACCAGCTGACGCGGTGGTCACAACATTGGTTTAGTTTCCCGTGATTGAAACCATGTAGGATTTTTTTGTTTGTTTTTGTTTTTGAAGTAAACCGTGCAAAAAATAACACTAATTGATTTAAATTTTCGATAATATTGAAATCGAGAGTAACAAATTTTTATTTGTTATGATGCATTAACATTAACTTTGATAGTGAGAATATGAATTAACATTTACAAAAATATGGACCTGTTGTTTTACCCAAGGATATAAATTTAATCTGTAATATAATAAATCTAATAATAATATAATAAATCTAATTTCTTTTTTTTAAAAGATAAATATCTATATTGATAAAATCAGGGCTTCGAACCGTTATTTTTTGCCAGAACGAAAACCGGAACAGAACCGAAATAAAAATATCGGTTTTTACGGTTCAGTACATGTTAAAATACGCGCATTAACATGATCTTATTTCCCACTTCAATTGTCGTTCGGACTATCATACAAGTGCCATAAAATATTCTAAATTATGGTAGAACATTTTTTTTAATACAAATAATTTTTTTTTTAATTTATCACTCGGAGCTGAACCGAAAAACCCGGAAAAACCGTTATTTTTTGCAGAACGAAAACCGGAACCGAACCGAAATATATTTTTTTGCTCGAACCGGAACGAAAACCGAAACGAAAAAAATAACGGTTCGAAGCCCTGCGGATAAAATAATCATTAGCCATTGCTTCATCACGTGGAATTTGTATTTTTTTATCTTATCAATTTTTCTACGTCTTCCTCAGGATGCAAGCTATCTCCTTGCCAAATTTCATCTAGATCGGTTCAGCAGTTTAGCCATGAAAATAGTTACTTTCGCATTTATAATATAAGTATGAATTAAAATTTACTTACATTTTCTGGCCAGCCAAAAACAGAAAACGGCAACAGTCCCGAAGAAAACCAAGTATCCAAAACATCTTCATCTTGTTTACAAATAATGCGATTTGCATCACCGAATTTCGCACTAGCTTTTAATCTAGCCATGTTTTCATCTTTCGCCGCGACCCAGATATGAGAATCGACCCCACGGTCTTCTGGCCAGCACTGAAATGCGGGAACTCGATGACCCCACCATAGTTGTCGAGATACACACCAATCTCTAACATAAAGATGAGATACAATTTAAAAATAATAATAAAAAAAAAAAACATAACCCGGGAAATAGTTTCAGATCTGAAGTGATCTCGGTTGATCTTCATTTTGGAATTGTACAGAAACGTATTGAATGATATTTGAGACCCGTGTATTAAATTAATAAATAAATTCACAACTCACCCCCTGTCACAGATGAAGGGTTGTAATTGGTCTCATTCGATCCAGCGGGAAAAATACTTCGGGATACTAGGTGAATTTTTCTCTGTTTCGCTACTTATGGTATTCATTATAGAAAATCGTAAATATCTGCACTCCTGTGCTAGATAGAGGGTTGTTTTGCCCCATACACCCCTAGTATCCCGAAGTATTTTTCCCGCTAGATCGAATGAGACCAATTACAACCCTTCATCTGTGACAGGGGGTGAGTTGTGAATTTATTTATTAATTTAATACACGGGCCTCAAATATCATTCAATACGTTTCTGTACAATTTTTTTTTAATTGATTAAATTATAAACAAGGTTTCTATATAGGTAGTATATGTGTATTTGTTATTTAAGGTAGACAAAAGTTTATTTATTTACAAAGATCTGATTTGTTCCAAAATGAAGATCAACATCATTTCAGATCTGAAATTTTTTTCCGGGAACATACTTAATATTATCCATCCAATTAAACCAAGTCTTCTGAAAATGTGGAGGATCTATCACCAACTGTCCTTTTCTTACAGTTTCTGACACGACGTTCGCAAGATCGCCACATTTAAGGAACCACTGAGGTTTCAGCAACAGTTCAACAATGTCTTTCGATCTCGAACATATAGGCAATGTAGTCGGGTGATCTCGGATAGCTCCGACTAACTCGAGTTTGGTGAGCTCGTTTACGATCACTCGCCTCGCTTCGAACCTTCTTAAGCCGGAGAATTGGCCGCATGTTGGAATAAGTCGTCCGTCTTCGCCGATTACTTCTATCGAGCTGAGATTATGTCGACGAGCTACTTCGAAGTCGTCTCTATCGTGAGCTGGGGTTATTTTTACAGCTCCTGTTCATTTTTATTATTTAATAAATAATACGTGTAACGATAAAATTTATTATTAAAATTTAAAAAATATTCTACCTATTCAAATAGCTGTAACTTTTGTAAAAATGATTGAAATGAATTTTTTTTAAAAAGAAATGAAAGCTTAAAATCTATTCTTTAACATTCTTCAAAATTTTTATTTACATTAATATCTTTTAAAAGCTACAGGCCGATAAAGGCATACCGAAATTTTTACAACAATGACAGTTCAATTTGAAAGCTTCAAAATACATTTTTTTAAGTAATTTTAAGTTTGAACTTCCTTTTTAAAAAAATATTTTTAAAAAATTTTAAGAAAAAAAATTTATTTAATTTTTTATTGGGTAAAATAGAAAATGAATGTATAATGGACACAATTTTATTTTTTAAATGTTTTTAGTTATGATACTTAGTTATGATGTTATAAAAATACATGCATATATTTCAAGATAAAAAATTTAATTAAATTCAAGTAAAATCCGACGCTACTTTTATAAACTTACTTTTAAAAGAATAAGGATTACATGGACAGTTATACATTACTTGAAAAACAACTTTTAAAATACTCTCGCAAAATAAATAAAACATAGTTCACTGTACAAACTTTATATAGTGGAGTTGTCGTAAAAAAATTAATTTTAAATGTAATATAACTTTTCACAACTGAGAATATTTATACAGGGTCAGTCAATAGTGCGTTATATATTTCTATATTCGATTTAAGGTAGTGCCGGTACTGGAACTAGGGTGACCAGATTTTAGTAAATCAAGACCCCTTTTTGATTTTATTTTATCGTTTTTATTTTTTTTTTCATAAAATTTATTAACAATTTATTACCCTCATCTGCACTTTTACGCCCTCTTAGTTTGGGCGCCAATTGTTCCACTTGATATGACTCACCAGTGGCGAAGCGTCCATGGAAGCAGGAGAAGCAGTGCTTCCCTTACTTTATGGGTACATCAATATAATAATATTATTCGAATATTCATCTTTATGCACATTTTAACCAAAAGTCAAAAATAGCATTTAGTATTAAGTAACACGCTCAATTATAAAACTATAATACCTCTACGTCTTATTTTCTTGTATTTTAGTCGATATTTGTATGAAGAGTTGAAGTTCGCAGCAGGAAATTTCACTAAAAAATGTTGAATTTTTGATTTCGTTAAAAGTATGTTTATTGTATAGAAAATGACGTGAAAAGTTGAACTGTTCAAACCGCAGGTCTGTATCTCAAACCGTTCTCGAGATATAGCCTCTCAAAGTTTTAGTTTTTTCAAATTTTTGGAGAAAAAAGGCCATAACTTTTGAACGGATGGTCGGAATTGATTTTAGTTGACGGATTTGAAATCAGCGTGTCAAAATATATATAATGACATGTATAATACCTTAAAACTCGGAAAAAAAAAATTTCGCGAAAAATCGAAAAAAATGTCGATTTTCGACCAAAATTTTTTTGTCGAATTTTAAAGTATTATACATGTCATTATATAGATTTTGACACGCTGATTTCAAATCCGTCAACTAAAATCAATTCCGACCACCCGTTCAAAAGTTATGACCTTTTTTCTCCAAAAATTTAAAAAAAATAAAACTTTGAGAGGCTATATCTCGAGAACGGTTTGAGATACAGACCTGCGGTTTGAAGCATTCAACTTTTCACGTTATTTTCTATACAATAAACATACTTATAACGAAATCAAAAATTCTAAATTTTTTAGTGAAATTTCCTGCAGTAAACTTCAACTCATCATACAAATATGGACTAAAATACAGGAAAATAAGACGTAGAATCATTTAGTTACAAGAATTTATTTAAAAAAGTAAAAGCTTGAACTACAGCTGTTTCATAACTAGTTTTTTTTTGTTAATAGGAGGGGGAGTATTGACAAAATATGCTTCCCTTTTAAAAATTTCACGCCTCGCCACTGCACTATACTTTTCTTTAATATAAGAATTCTGCACGGTTTTAAAACGTCATTCAATTTAATGTCAGTTTAATATTTTTATATAGGTAGGGGAGAGTGGGGTAATTGCGTATATCGGGAAAAATCAAATAAATTAAAACCTGAGCAATAAACCAATAGATGTATTGTGATAAAGCTCAACGTCTGTCTGTCCGTTAGTGCCACTGTGACTCACCCTGCATATTATCTAGCATAAATCAGCAGATATTGGCTATGTTCCGATATACACTGTGAGCACTGGCCAGTGGTGACAGTTACTGGATTTTGCGTTCCGTTATGGCTTCCAGTGCTCTGTTACAGTATCCTAGCAATATCAATGACGTCATTGATCGCCGCCATTTTACTACTGCCAGTACTGTAGCTTTATTTATCTGTGCTCACAGTACTCTAATCACGTGATCAAAATTTGAATGCAACTGACAGAAGCAGATGCATTTAAGGTTAACTTTGGATGTATTTTTTATTATCAGGTTATTTGAAGATGAATCAATAACATTTATGGTATATATAATCAAAAGTAAGTATAAATAAGAATAAATAATTTAGCCTTAATTGAAATGCACTAATATAATTAAGCAAATTGACGCAACAATATAAATTTTTTGAATTGCTATTTTTTTCATAATTGAAAATAATATTTGAATTATTTATTTATTATTGTACTTTATATGATCAGAGGATATTAAAAGTGATGTCCTGCATAGAAATACTATGAATCTGGCCACTTCATCGTTATAAATATATCTGGTCTTTATTTTGACATTAGTTTCAAAATGGCGGTCTACAGTAACTGCAAAGTATTCCGTTATAGAAAATTCACCATCGTTTCCAGTACAAAATCTAAAACGGAACGATCAATCCAGTAAAGTGGAGTGACGTCAGAAGTCACAGTGCTCGCAGTGTATATCGGAACATAGCCATTGTAAATCTATCATCTCCAATAATCCCCTAACTGACACGCTACTAAAACATGCATAATACAGACACACACCCGTAATACAAATACTAAATAATACATTACCTGTTCCGAAACCCGCATCAACAAACTCATCAAACACCACAGGTATCGGACAGTTCCTGAACGGATGCCAAACGTGCGCCGCCGTCTCCCGCAGGTGGGCGTAGCGCTCGTCGCCCGGATGCACGGCCACGGCCACGTCGCCGAGCATGGTTTCCGGTCGCGTCGTGGCTACAGATACGCTGCCGTCCAAAGATCGCCCGTCCGCTGCAACAACGCGAGGCTATTAGTGTTAGACCAATGAAAACAAAACAGCAACATGGTGTTTGATAGGGTTTATTGCACTTTTGTCAAAAATTAAGGCGGCCAGAATTATAAAAATAGGGGTACCCTCCCTACCATTCAGAAAACTCCTCGGAAAAAGGTCACTTTATTTTTGGATCTCGAAAATTTTATAAAAATTTATTTTTTAAATTTTTTAAACTGAAATGATACGTTTTTCTTGCAAATATGTACTCGTATGTATTGTACAATATACAAAAACAGAATAACGATATTCGCCTGTTGCATGCTTTTTGACATTTTGGTTGAAACAAACGAATGCAACAAAAAAAAAGATAATCAACATTATTTTACCAAATAACAAAAAAAAAAGAGGACAAAAGTTTCAAAAACTAAAAAAAAGGACAGTTGGCTGTTTTTTCGGTCTAAACACGGCATTATACGTGACATTTGAGTTCGTAAGGGGAGGATTCTATAAAATAACTTAACGTTTCGGGATTGAATTTTTCAATTTTTTTTACATTCATAATTTTTACTTTTGCTTCCTCGCAATATCGAAGATACAAGAAGCTTTGTTATCGTTTTAGAATAAAACAAAAAAATTGTTCTCCGATTTCAAAAATTTAAATTGAAACACCTTTCATTCCGTGTTTTGGTGAATTTAGCACGAGGAAGCACTGTGCATTCACTTGGCAGATGTTTTTTATACAGCGATACATACCTATAGTATAAGTAAGTATTTTAGCTCTGAAGTGATCAAATCAGATCTAAGATAGATCTGCATTTTGAGACAAAATCATATTTTTTCAGTTTTTGATCTGTGGAGACCTGCAAAGATCTACAACAATCTCTAAAGATCGTGATAGAGATTCAAACGTTGAAAATTCATTAATTTTCAACGTTACAACGATCTTTAGAGATCTTTGTAGATCTTCGTAGATCATTGTAGATCTTTGTAAATCGTTGCAGATCTTTGAAGGTCTCCACAGATAAAAAACCAGTGAACAAATATGATTTTTTGACATAAGTATCTTTAAACACTAGCAAAAAATTAAGAAATTATTTAATATATGTATTTTTCCAACGAAGCAAGATAAGATCCAAATCATTCAAAACCATTCCAAAAGAAACGTATCATTAAATTATTTTGCTTGCTTGAGATTAAAGAGCTAAAGGGTAATCATTTGAGCCTGAGCACTAAAACACTTAAATCCGACCCTGACACATAACAATTTCATCCCTTCTCTGTCTTTCGCACAGTTCCTTTCCGGTAAGTTCTGCTGCTAACTCCCTGATACACCGGGTTTAGTGTTTGTATTTATTTATAAAAGTTTGTTACGTGATTGTTGGAAGTGTTTGCAGATTTGTCTAAACCAGGGATTCGAAAACTTTATTACTTGCGTACTAGTTTATAACGTTTTGTATACAAGCACGGATGCAGAGGGGGGGTCACAGGAGTCATGACAGCACCAACAAAATGAAAATCAATTATTCATCATTACCTGCAGTAAAATGTATATTAGAGTGTTTTTTTAATTTATTTTTATTTTTATTTTTTCGGTCCCGCTGGTCTATGTTTTAGCTTTGGATCAATAGTTAATTGTCCCAAAATTTCAGACTCATAGATCAAACCTGTGGACGGCGCAAACCGAGTCTTTTTCCCATTTGATTAACATGGGAAAAAATACTTTTTTACTTATGCGTGATTATCTCGTTGAAAAATTTATTTATTTTAATTTCTTACAGCAGCATATTATAAAGAATTAAATTTCTTACAAAAAAGATCCAAACTGTTCAATTCATAGATCAAATATTTTTGAAGATATGTTCGTTTAAACATCAAAAATCTCAAAGTTCTAGCACCCCCTCCTCCTTTAGTCCGCTACTAGAACATATAAATCGACATATGATAACAATAATAATTCTATATCAGCATATTAGCTTCCCCCCACTCTCACCCCTCCCCCTCCTAAATACGCTTATCTCAATCAACACAACCTTTCCACGAAAACCCGAATCCTAATTTCAAATCCGGTATCTTAAATTTCCTCAAGACACTAAACTCAATAACATAGTTTACGCTTTAATGATCGATTACTGCAAGCTTTATAACCGCTTCCACTATTCACCCCCCCTTTCCAACCCCCACCCCGTACATACACAAGAGAAAGCAAACTAACATTCCGGTCACGCAAATGATCAGTCAGTAGGGCGTCAAGTCATCACAATAAACTTTAACACTATTCTATCTGAAGAGATCACATCTAAAATTCCCTAGATGCGTCACAATTCAGACATTATTATATTCCAATTTTTATTCAATTTAGAATTTAGAACCACTGTTTTTTCTTTCTAGTTTATGACTTATGAATAATTGATTGATATATATCCCAAGTTTTATCGATATTTAAATAATAGTTCCGTATAAATAAGCATTTGAAATTGGTTGTTATGTCACATACGTATGATCATACGCGTAGTAGGATTGTGTAGTGTGTCAAGAGCAGGAAGATCAGTAGGAAGAGTTGGGTTAATTACCTCCACACAATCTATATGCAAATTCGGTGATCGTGCCGAAACGTACAGGGCCCAGGCCGTCGTAGCCGGGCACGGCGATGTCCGTCGGGCCGGACAACTCGACCTGGTCAACTTCGACATCGGATATTGCAGATTGCAGAACACAGGACCAGTTTACGAGCGCTTTGTCACGGTAGATCAGGTTGGACTCAAATAGACGGATGAATGCTTCTGTAACGGCGGATTCCTATGTGTGGAATGGAATTAATTTAACTTGCGTTTAGGAAAAATCTGCATGCTTGAAGGAACTCATAAAACCAGCAATTTTTAAGGGAGGATGGATAAAAAATCGATTTTTTGGGTTCCGTAGAAAACTAGAAATCCTTAAAGTTTCGCTCTGTCCGTTCGTCTGTCTATATAAATTTTATACCGATTAACGGACAAAGACATAGTGATAATAAAATGATAAGATTTTTGAAAAAAAAATTTATGGGCCACCTTTCCATAAACTGAAAAGTATATTTACGAAAATCACTTAATCCATTTAGTCACGATTTATTTGCGTTCAAAGTCGTTATCAGAGCGCGCCCCCACTTTATTTTCTAAACTATTGATATGAAAAATCTGAATATAGGTTTTAATTAGTACTTTCACTGAAAAACACTAATTTATTAATATTTTTTAATAAAATTTGTGTAATCATAATTCACAATACCGTGAATAAACATATCCTTCTCTCAATCCAAAATAATTCATTAAATAAATTAAAAATAATCAATTATTAATTGCATATTTATTTCTCCTTCAATTTTTATTTTTGCAAATGCAGATACAAGAAAACAAATGAAAAAAATGATAGAATAAAAAAATTTTTTTTTGGGGAAAGGTAAAAAACCGAAAGCCTACCCTGTATATTACTTACTTAATTTTATTACAAAATGAACGTTTTAATTGTTCTTCTCTTGTTAGGATAGCAAATAAATTTTAAATACAGAATATAAAAATCTACCGTCGCCAATTTGACTCATAAAATTTTTAAATGCAACAATAAAAATTTAACTGACTAATTCACCACTCTTATTAAGAAAATCTATATTATATTATAATGAGGTAGAGATTGTGAATTTGACTGTTTAAATTCGATGATCTCAAAAACTACTGGACCGATTTTGATGAATCTTTCATTGATGAATATTCGTAGGGATCCCGAAATTAACATAGGGTATTTATAATCACATTAGTACTAACCCAACTCTATATTTAAAAACAATCTAGATAATTAAATACCACCAAAGAAGATTATTATTAAACATAAATACAAATTACTTGTTTTGAATCCATTGTGAAAAACTCCTTCGACCAATCAAGTGACGCGCCAAGTTGTTTAAGTTGTTGACCAATAGCTTCAGATTTCTCCCCCCTCCATTTCAACACAAGCTCAGTAAACTTTTCACGACCAATATCATGACGTGTTAAACCCTTTTCATGCCATAATTTCTTCTCCACGACAACTTGCGTCGCTATACCCGCGTGATCTGTACCAGGAACCCATAATGTGGATATGCCGCGCATACGATGCCTAAACATTGTGAAAAATACGTGTTTTCAAAAATAAATATATCGATGTTTGATTTTTTAATTACCATCTTACTATCGCGTCTTCAATTGCTACTGTCATTGCGTGCCCTAGATGTAATACTCCAGTAATATTTGGTGGTGGTAATATCATATTTAAAGCTTCATTTGAATTTTTATTTGATGGTGGTTTAAAGTAATTGTTTTTTGTCCATTTTTCATATTTATTTTTTTCTACGTTTTTTGATACGTATGTAGGAGCTATATCGGCTGTAATAATTCAATTATAAAAATATTTTTTTGAACTTGATGTTACGCCACTGCTTAGAAATTAATTTATGCTATGCAAAATACATAGTTTAATGTACGTTGACATTATAGTGCATTATTTAAAAAAATAGTTATTGCTGCAGATCATCTTATTTACAATTTTAACTAACTTTATTTAATTTTATAATAACTTAAAATATTATTTTAACAATTAATGTTCGATATGTATAATACTAACCTTTATTTTTTAAATTATGTAGTACACAAACTCCTTTATTAAAACTATACTTTATGTATTTTCTCCTTTTTGATAATTTAGAAAACATTTTTATAATGTTTAATATTGTTTTAATTTATTATTTAAACATTTATTAAAAAATATTTCAAATATAACCTACAAATATATAAAGGGCCAACTTCATTATTTTGTAATGTTTTATTCCTAGCTTCACATTTATTAGTTTTATTAATCCATCCTCAAATGTCAAGATTTTCTTTATAAATATTCACAGTGGGATCGTATTCAGAAAATGTCATTTCTAAGTCGGCTTTTAACATCAACTGTTTTGATCTCAAGAGAAGCATATTTATGTCAGAATGCAATAAAAAGATTCCAATCTACATATAAATCTAAATCACGTAACGTTGTGAGGTTAAGCCTTATCGGAGCAACTGCAGGAGCTTTAATAGGTACTGGATATACAATTCACAAGCAGAATAATGCTAAAGATCATCTTATAAATGAAGTTTTTCCAATACCTGTTATACAAAATGTACCAAAAATTCAACCATCAAGAAAGGTAATTATTATTTAATTAACAATTAAAGGTTCAATTTTATTATGTAACTTTTGTTGAATTATTCATAATAATTTTATTGTATAATTTTTATTTCACAGGTAACAAATAATTTTGATTCTTCTGGTTTAAAATTAACTTTGTACCAATATCAAACATGTCCATTTTGTTGTAAAGTAAGGGCATTTCTCGATTATTATGGAGTACCTTATAATGTAATAGAAGTTGATCCTGTATTACGCCAATCTATAAGATGGTCTGAATATAAAAAAGTTCCGATATTGGTTGCAGAAGTCGAAGGTGGATATCAGGTAAACATTTTTCAAAAAAAATGTATATTAAATATCTAAATATATTTTTTATGCAGCAATTTAATGACAGTTCGATGATAATATCATCTTTATCATCATATTTAAAAGATACAAGTCAATCTTTAGAAGAAGTAGTAACAGCATATCCAAATATAACATTTTTTGATGAAAATGGTTCGAAATTATCAGAAATAATGAATAAATATTTTATTATGTTCCAAAACGTCCCAAAAAATATTACCACAGAGCAACTATTGTAAGTATAATTATATAATACATTAAATATTTCAGTTTTATGTTTTCTTAATTATTTTTAGAGAAGAGAGAAAGTGGCGTAAATGGGCTGATGAAGTTCTTGTCCATGTTTTATCACCAAATGTTTATCGTACCCCAAAAGAAGCCTTGCAAGCATTTAATTGGTTTTCGGATGTTGGTGAATGGGAGAAAAATTTCCCTGCATGGGAACGAGCTTTAATTGTTTACGTAGGTGCTTCCGCTATGTGGTTAATTGGTAAACGGCTAAAAGCAAGGTACGTAATAATACTTACTTACTTTTAAAAATATTGTCTTTTATGAATATTTTCAGGCATAATTTAAAAGATGATGTTCGAATATCTTTATACGATGAATGCAATCGTTGGATAAAAGCAATAAATAAAAAAGGCACTCCTTTCATGGGAGGTGACAAACCAAACCTTGCTGATATTTCAGTTTACGGAATTTTAAACAGTATTGAAGGGTGCGATGCCTTTAAAGATTTATTAACAAAGTCTAAAATATCTACGTGGTATAATAGAATGAAGGATTCTGTTAACAATCATAAGGGGAAAGACTTAATTAACATTTAAGAATTATGTAAGGATTGTACTATCGCATGCAAAAATAATAGTACATCTCTAGATATCAATTTGTTTCTTTTAAATTCGATTGTTGCAATTTTCATTACCAACAATTAAATCAACAAATATGTACCGAATGATGCAGAGTATTTTGCTGTCTTACAAATGTTTATTGTTAAACCTATCTCTGTTATGTACCAAGAAATGATTTAAATATTATTAATATTATAATCAAATAGGAGAAGTTTACAGGCTGTGTTAACTAGTCAGTTACTTTTGCATGTAATAGTACATATTTTAGGCCAATAATGGAAATGACAATAACCGTTTCTAATAGAAAGTAAAATTTCAAATTTAATTTATTACAAACTATTCAAATATTTCATTTTCTCAGTCAGTTGATTTAGTTTGAACTATATAATAACAAGATTCACTATTTTTACTAACAATAAATACCTACATAAAACAATAAGTAAAAAATTCTTAATTTTACATTTTATGATTGTATATTTTTTATCGTAATAAAATATTATTTAATAATTTATAATTAACTATTATTTTCTTCAGACTTCACATTTTGCATCAATAAGTTTATGATTTATAAATTAATCAGTCGTCACTGCATGCTAATTGTTGATATTCTAAATGAAATCCACGATTGCCAATATCAGGTGGATCAACCCCATTTGTTTCATTTGCACTTGTTACAACATATAGTACAAATGGTTTAATGAATGCTGAAAGAAAAAAATATAAACTATCTTATGAATTATTTACGTAAAACTTTTGAAGTCACAGGGATTCATAAATTTTATCTATCACATCAATTAACTAAAAAATGTATACTTACATCTTTTTGTCGAAAATCCATTTCCACAAAACCTATCAACATTCAAAGGAACTCCTGCAGAAGTAGCAGGATTGGGTATAATCACATAATCATGCGTACAATTATCACCAAAAACCTCGGCCCCTTCTGAACCCAACGAACCACCAGGATCTAAGCCTTGTGTGTCTCCCGATATTGTGAACCCGTACCTGTCTCCACCTTGACTCCATTCAATGCCACAATAGTTTGGTACCATCGCTATACAAACTCCGTACATCAAGTTTGCTATTTCTCTTGTTCCGGCAGTACTATCCGGTCGAGTATTTTGTGCGGTTCCATAGTTAAAACTTTTTATACTTCCAGATGTTTCGGCGTGGTACATAAGACAACCAGATGGTGCTGTAATTATTTTATTTTTTATGATATAATGATATTATAATTTTCTTTTACCTTTGCTTGTTGAATCGCATGGAATTTGTGTAGTTCTGATATTCCAGTGCCTAGCAATCGAAGCTGTAGCTGTTTTTATATTCAACTGTATTGCTGCGTCACCATCGAAATCTATATAAACATGTTGTCCGATATTAACACCGCATATACGAGGCATTCTTGAAGCTGCATTTGTCACAGTGAATACATCGTTTACACATACTCCATCTCCATTTGGTGAAGCTAGTGTTAAGTCCAAAAAATCTAAACGTAGCTAAAAATGACATTAAAGTGAATATTTTTGTTGTTTTGGGTAATTTTACCTGACAGATATTTTCTTCCATTTTTGATATCGATAATGAACATCTATTTGTACCGTCAAAAGCTGAAGGGTATTCAGGATTTTGAAAATAAGTATTATTTAAATCTGATGTCTCACCGCAACTTTTTTGAACTAAAATATATATATACATTTGTTACATGTATTTATGTATAATATTTAACTTATTTACCTATACAACAAACACCTAGACCTCTTGCGCAAGTTCCTGATGGCCTTCCACCAAAATTATTACATTCTCTCCTCGTGTAACAAGTTCCGAGTAATTTACAATTACCTAAGCACTCGTTATTTTCAAACCGCACAACACTATAAAACGGAAAAACTGAAAATAAAGAGACATTATTGAGACAAATCTTTGTGATAATACCGTAACTTTACTCACATCTTCCTTCCCGTTGGGAATGAATAAAATTAGGAGGACTAACTTCATTATTACCTCTTGCTAGTGCCCATATGACTAGCAAAATGATTAACTCCAAACTCATGGTTTCTTTAATAAATCATGTTGATATTTTCCTTAAAGCATTTAGAAAGTTGCATCTTCATTCCAGTTTGCTTGGACTACATTATTTATGTTACCGTTACAAATGCTGCTATATTTATTTTAATAATTAGAACTAGAGTATGAAGATAAAAGTAATGTGTAATTCTATTAAATCTGTTGATATAAGCAGTACTGGATTCAGGTTTTTAGTTTACTAGATAAATTGCTTGTCATTGCTAAAGAGTTTCCAATATTTTGAATATCTGTTTGAATGTTTTTCATTAATAAATAAAAGATCTGTTAAAGT